>CM002483.1:12659681-12730145 GCA_000325765.3 Leersia perrieri
AGAATTGACGTCACTTATTGCAACTAATTTCATAGTTAATACTAATTTAAAAATCATATGTCATTAGTGCATTAAATACCATATTTACTATGAGATTTACTGGGTTTAGTACTCTTCCAATGAACTGGAACAGGGCCTGCGCAACCTGCACAGCAAATGTGCCCTGGCGCAATATATATATATATATATATCTCCTCATGCTTGGCTTAATTGAACATATTGAGAACAACCTTTCCTTGCATAAGCTAAGCCTGCAATGCCTCTCCATGTACCTACATTCTCATTTGAGCAAATTTTAATCCCCAACTAAATTGGGTCCATCAATGTTAGTTACCAAATTGTGAGGCACCCAAATGGTCCTCCTAGTAGATACAAGTCTAGGTAAACCGACATATTTGGCAAACACATTGTCTTGTCTATTTTTTCTTAGCACATAATCATCAAAAATAATAAAGGCTTAGAAGTGTTACCCATGGGATAATTTTTACCAATATGTCCTTTTTCCCGGCAATTGTAGCAAGTTGGATTTTGACCTCTATGGCTTGTCTTCTTCTCTTGCTTCTTGCCCATTTGTCTCAATTTTGATAACTTGCACTTGTCATCATTCTTGTGGGTGCACATCAAGGCAAAGTGTCCCTTCTCATGGACACCAAAACATGTAATGTGCGGATGACTTTTGGGAACATTTTTCTTAGCATCCTTTGATGCATATTATTGTTTCCTTCTATGTCTTGACATGTGATTTGCCTTCTTGATATTCTTCTTGTGGTGAAAACCAATTCTACACTTGTCATTTGATCTCTTTTGCTTGCTTAGTATTTCTTCAAGTATAACCTTCCCTTTGTACCTTCTATCCAAGTCTATTTCTAATTCTTTGACTTGGGCTTGTAATTTCTTGTTTTCCTCTACAAGGTTAGTAACAACATACATAGAGGAAGAATAAGCATTTTTATCCATATTTGAGCTACAAGGTATATCTAGCAAGTCATCACAAGAGGTGGACACACTAACCTTAGATGTAATGCATGGGCTAGCTACACATGTCATTTCATCAATTAAGTTACATGTAGTGCCTATGTCCACCTTTGGCTTACTAAATTCATTGCCAACAAGTAAAGACTCATAAGCTTCTTTTATCTCCTTATAAGAATCACTAAGCTCCTTATAAGAATTCATTACCTCCTCATTTGAGTCTTTCAAAGAGATAAGAGTTTTCTCTAAAATTAGTTTTTTCTTCTTCTCTTTGGCAATGTATTTACTAGCCTCACTAAGCATGTCAAAAAGATCATCATATGAAGGCTCATCATTATTATTATCATCTTCACTATTATCACTAGTACTTCCAATAGTAGTATCATGAGAGTTTGTTTTTACCTCATTCTTACCATTTGCCACTAAGCAATGAGATGATGTGGATGGTGTTGGGTAATCATCATCATCACTTGAGGAAGTGGAACATTCGCCCGATGTCCAACCATGTGTGCAATCCTCATCAATAGTTGTGGACACTTCATATTTTTCTTTAAGCTTTGCCCACATAGCATTAGCACTCTTAAGATTGCATATTTCATTAAACATGTCATCACTCAAAGCACAAAATAAAGCATTAGTAGCTTGAGCATTGAGCGTTAGGCATTTCTCTTGCCCACTTGTTGGAGCATGGTTATCCAAGGCATGAGAAAAGCCCACATCTACAATCCACCATATTTTTGGACTCATGGCCCTAAAAGGAGAAATCATGTGGATTTTCCATTGTGCATAATTTGTGTCATCAAAAATAGGAGGGTCACCACCCAAGTGCACTATATCTCTAGAAGCCATCCTTTTCTCTCGAGACGGTTAAGTCTGCACAATGAGAGACCAAGCTCTGATACAACTTGTAGGATCAAGGAGGCCGACTAGAGGGGGGGTGAATAGGCGGTTTTAAAATTATTTCGCCAAAACCATATTTTATATGCGGAAGCGTAAATCAAAACGGTTTTGCACAATTCAAGCCTAAAACAACTAGTCTCAACTATGTGTATCAAGAGACTATGCCTATGTTGAGGTTTGCATCCCTAGGTTGACAAGATCACAAATATACAAACTAAATTAAGTCTTGCAAACCTAGGAGAAAGGGCTCAAACTCAAGAGGACACTCCACCGGACATGCCCACAAGAGACCACTCTTTTCTATTTGACTTGTCCACTCTTTTCTCTTTGCCTAGACCTTGAGAAAACACACCAAACATGGCTAGACACCCTCACACATGCCCACATTTCTCTCTTTGTCCACACAACCAACTCTAACGAGAATCACGGGTGGACACAATATACAAGCAATACATGAAACACATCTAAACAAATCTCACCACATGCATGCCAAAGGTTCTAGTCTAGGATCAAGATCCAACCCGTACTTCTCACTCAAACTAGACACAACCTTAATGTGCATGCCTAGAGAAAATGATCATGCATTGAGATTGAGCATTTTGCACATGGTTCCAATCAAGACACAAGTGATTGACCCCTCTTAATAGTACGGCGCTATCTAGCAACCCGGTCTTTACTCCAAACACCAAGACCGGAAAAAGACTAATAAAAGCATTCTTAGCTTCATTATACCTTTGCCTTCACCTATCCAACTTGAGGTCAATTCCTATTCGATTAATGATGATGAACTCTTGTTATCATCCGGTTGAACCATCTTTGTGCCATGGTCTTGATCAACCTCTATCAATACTTCATTTATACCATGGGCCTTATCAACACGTTGGTGTCCTTTGGCTTGATGACCACGAACCCATAGTTTTCTCCATCAACTTCATCATGGTAGGACTTATTACTTTATTATCCCCATGTTCTTAAAGTGAACGAGACTAAATAAGATAAGGCTCAAATAAACATTAGTCTCATATTTATATCAATAACATGGAAATAATATATGCAATTTATCAAAATGTAGATGAAAAGAAGAAATGATACATTTCGCTTGAGCTCCATCCTTTTCATTTTTATCATGTGTAGGATCCATCATCAATGTGCTCATAGCCATCTAGATGGCACTCTCGACATTTCCATATCCGTATCCAAATGAGACTAGACAAAAGTACTCAATAAAATATTAGTCCTATATAATTAGATTTGTCATTAATCACCAAAATTAAGGTAATGACACTTGAACTTACACCACTCCGTCCGCCGACTGGGCCTTCCCATCCGCGTCCTGTTAACAGCGCCGCCAAAGACATTGTCGTCCACAACATCGGTCGCCGTCATCGTCGTTGTCAATGGCCACGTTGATGCCGTCACCTGTTGAGTGCTTTCTCCCCCGTCTCGTTTTTCCTAGCGGTGGACGCAGATGAAGCTACGAACGACTTTGGCCGTGGGTGGACTCCGCCGAAGCAGGTCATCACCGGCGCAAGCTCAGGGGCGGGCGTGGTGGGGGGAAGCGGGAGGATAACGACAGCAGACGAACGACACTTGTTCGGCAGACGAAAGGGCATGAAACGAGCGAAATTCGCATCTCTATGGTATATTTGGAAAGAGGTGCGAGTTAGGTGGCAAATTCTGAAAGTGTGGTGTATTTGGTGGCTTATAGTGAAATTTCTCCAAATTGTTAAATAGTCTCATATTGGTTATGGAAGGACAAGTGGCCTAATATATAAGTGGGGGAACCCCTTACCTTATTGGCTAGCTTTTGAGGTAGGAAATGCCTTTTATGATCCAACGATTGGTATAAGAGCCTAGCTAGTTTAAAATATTTGATTTGAGGGACAAGAGTGTGAAGGCCTGATGGACCGTGGTTGTCTATGGGGCCCATATACCTGAGGGGCCATCAAAGTATGGTGAAGGGGCAGTGAATGGTGGACCCGTGCGTGTCTATGGGGCATGTATACTTGAGAGACCATCGGAGTACGATGAAGAGGCGGTGAATGGCTAAGAGACACCAATGCATGAAGGAGGAGATTGTTGAATAGTCTCATATCGGTTGTGGAAGGGCAAATGACCTAATATATAAGTGGGAAGTTAGGTCCCGATCTTCCGATTTGGGCAGAGTCGCGACACACGTCGATCCGGCTTCTAAACGAACACGCTCTTGAGCCCTGCAATCGTAGCACCACGTCTCCTCTGGTTATCAACCGTGCCAAAACCCGGTTGACCTCGCCGAGAAGGCTAATCCCTGCATGCGAATCGAAGAACACAAGCAAGAACAAGGTAGATGCAATCTGTATATATTGCTAATATAGATGAAGCTCACAGTTGGGGTTCCACAAACCGACTAAACGGCGAAAACTGTAACGGCAGAATAATCTAAGCAAAAACCCACCCTAAACGGCGGTAGCTACTGAGTATATATGAGTTAGGGACGTCCTAGGGTTGCCCTAGGACGCACACCCCCTTGGGCTAAGCCCACGACACAATTAAAAGACCCAAGACCCAAATCAGATTCGGACTAGATGAGGTATGTGACTTGTTTCGAATATTCCTGTTTACTCAGGATGAATTTTGACGTGAAACCAAATCCATCTGAAAGTAGACTCCATAAGCTTTCCAACAAGTACTCGTGGGCCCCGAGAAACCTTCTAGATCAACGGCAATGTCCGTTTTAATTTGGTGCTATCAGGAGGAACCAAATCCGCGAACAGGACTTGAGTTGAGCTGGACTCTAGGCCCAAAAACAACGTGTTGGAGTTGAAGAAGTCTTGAAAAAGTTATATATTGGTCCCCAATCAACCTTTTTGATCATCCATAATTCACTTGAGTCCAATATCCTCTTCTTTATCTATGCTTGCACTTCTACAAATGTAAACAAACATAAATTATGGTGCATCACCACTTGTTCAAATATAAATAGAGTGTACCTTGAATTTATTGAAGAATAATGTAGTCATGTTCGTATCCGATTCGGTCATGTCCTTATCATTGAACCCCTCAACTCATTGGCTAGATAGTAGATTTAATTTGGGGTGGAAAATGCCCTTTAAGATCCAACACAAATTCACACGTCTTACCAGACTAGCAGAATATGAGAATGATGTAATACTGTTCTTTTCACGACAAATAAAACACCAAACTAAAATTTCAATGGCGCACGTATTTCGACATAGATCATCTCACTATCAACATCTTTTTCCTTAACTTCATATCCGACTTCAGAGTTTCAGGTAAGTCGGCCTTTTCTAATTTTCTGTACATACCATTATTACGAAATACTTAGCTTACTTTGGTCTCCCATCCATTTTCCCCGTCTGTTCAGTGAAATTTCAGTGGAGCTCCAGCCACAGCGTGTAGCCTGGTCAAGACAGTTTCTTAACAAAAAGGGATGTTCAAGAGACCATCCCTGCCATTCTGTCAAGCCTACTCACAACTGGGATTTGGATGAACCTCTGGACTGCGTATTATATACAACAATATATAGTTTGCTGCAAAATTTCTCGGTTTAAACTTTTAGACTACTCAACTAGTAGCAGACTAGTGGTATACTTTAAAATGCAAATGCACATGTGGGTGTAGGTGTAGGTGTAAGGTGTTCATATTATATATACTGCGTATGCCGTTTGGCTGTTTGGTGGTAACTGGTAAGTACCTTTGACCTTCTGTAGAGCTGTGTTGACTACTCCGTACTAAAGAACTCGGAGACGCAGATGAATTGTGAAGAATCGATCGAGGGAGTAACCGAGTTAGGGAACCTTGCGAACACGTTAACACACTGGGACGAACAATTTGCGGGGAATACATTTTGACCAAGGTACTAAATATCAGATAGCGGGTTAGTAACGGATTGAGGTTTATGTAGCGGATCGCGGATAGCGGGCGCTATAGCGGACGCTAAGTTCCAATATCAGTATTTAATAATCACATAAAAATTTAAATATATATCATGAATAATGACTTTATAATACATTATTAACAAAGTAATTAAATACTAATTAGTAAATAAATCAATATACATGTAACTCTAAAAGTGTTATTTAGTGTAATGTTAAGTGATCCGTCGAGCGCACTGTCAACGTCGATGCTTGAGATGGCTTTAGCTACAGATGGTTAGACTCACTCATATAAGTTCTTATGGAATTATAGGAGTCAAAATAGATCAGGGTTACCGATAACTATTTATATGACTCAATGACACGCTATAGCGGTCTACTATGCCGTATTGCGGCCGCTATAGCGGTGTACTATATGCAAATAGCGGCCGCTAAGTTTCAGACCGCTACATCTAGTCCGCTACGTCATAGCGGTAGCTACGAACACTATTTAGTACCTTAATTTTTGACACAATAAATTGTGTGGTGTAGTAGATTTTTTTCCTTTTAAAAAATCATAGGTACATTTTTCTCTTTTTTATTTAAAATTGCAAGTTTTTTACACCGACTTTTCTTTTACAGACTGCGACGCCAAGCATTTTGCTCCCCATCTCTCAGCAGGATGCACTCATGCACGTGTGTCACGCACAGCACACTTGCCCTTGCACACCCATGTAGATGCTTCCTCACGCACGTATAAGGGCTTATTCGTTGAATTGTTTTCCTTAAATTCTTGGAGGAATACTACTCTCAATAGGAATTTTCCTATCCTGTCGTATATTAATCGTAAGAAAATTAAAGAAAAGTTTCCTTGGGTACTTGTTTTCACGAAACCATGGGTCGTATTAGTGTAATTGTGTTAGTTCTTCTTGGCAACTTTCATTCCATCTTTTGGTTACTGCAAAAGGTTTCTAAGCTTTTAGGTGGTAGGCCCCATTCGAATCAGACTCTAGATTATTTTAGACACGCAAAACAAAAATATCATTGAAACATGATTAATTAATCATTAAATATTTTAAACTTTAATGAAATATTTAATTTTTAAAAGAAACTTCTATATAAAAAGATTTTTTAAATAATGCAGAAAAAGAACGTGCCCTAGTTAGTAGTGATTTCCGCGGCATATTTGTATAGACTGACTTGATTGAAGCATTGTGGAGTCCCCTCACACAACACACGGAGTTGGGCTGTTTAGATGGTGATCTATTTTGTATTAGGAAATACGTGCAATAAGATGTATGGATAACTGCGTTCGTTCACGCCACCTTTTAGGCTCTTACTAGAGAAAACTGGAAATGATTATCTTCGCCTCAAGACCCAAATATATGTAACACCCATCCACATGCATACTCCCAAATTCTTATATTAAGGATGTGTTCTTAAAATTTATTGGAAGAGCTTAATTAATGTGCGCATACTGACTAGGACATGAAAAAATATTCCATTGTTTCAAATTAGTATAGTCCGGGGTAATCCTATATATTTGTTCAGTTGGCTTGAGATGTAGTTGTGTGCGCTCACATTATCCATGCATAATTAATTGGTGATCCGCCCTGATAGTAAGAAACTGGAAATAATTGTCTTCACTTCAAGATCCGAGTATATTAGACTTGACTAGAGTGTGTTCTTACATCATAGCAGAAGAGCTTAATGTGTACGTACGTACTGACCTACCTAATTTCCGTTGTGTCCATTCTAGTATCCGGGGGTGATCCGCTATATATTAGTCCAGTTGGCTAGAGACACTGCCAGATGTAGGCGTGTGCCCAAGTCATCCAAGCATAAACATTATCAATAGTCATGTATTACTTGTAAGTTGAAATAGTACTTTGTTTTAACTATTGAACAATGCCACTTCCTTTTATTTTAGCTTTTGGAGAAGAGCACTACTTTCAAAAAATACATTTGAAACAAAGTAATAAGACTCTACCAATACTACGAAATTTCTATGGAATGACATAAAAAGGAAGATTTTGACGGAAACTTAACACGAGGTCTAACCTCATGGAGACCTCCTTTGGAATTAATGCAGTTCTTTTTTGAAGAAAAAGCTCTTGATTCACGTTCCAAAGGATTTTCTCACTCTTCAAGTCATTGGAACACAGAGCTCAAAAGAAATTTACAGGAAATTTTCCTAGATCCCTCATTCCATAGGAAAAGCATGGGAAAATTAACATCCACCCATATACCTCTTTCTTTTCTTCCTAAGCTAGAAACGAGGCAAAATTTCACTGATTAACGATGTTAATTTGATATTGGATTATTTCTGCGGGGCCCACTGCCAATGGCTTAGCATGCTATAATGCATTAAGATTGGTGTGTTTGGTATAGAATTCCTATGTAATTAATTTTTCTTCATTCCAAACAAAATTCCCATGTTTTTCGATTAGTTTGTTTTACATATACAATCTTATATATTTCTGTGTTTTTTCCACTCATGTGTTTTCTCTATCTTGTTTTCCAAAGCAGCCTAGAAATAATTCATATGTTTTTCATTGTTATTTTTTTTTACTTTGCAATCCTCTATTTTACACATGCATTACTGTCAAAATTCTTTTCCCCCCCTATTTCTGCATTTTCTCAATCGTGTGTTCCAAAGGGGCCTAAACATATATATACATATATATGAAGTACACATGAATAGGATATAGTGCAAAGTTGAAAAGTAAGGATTCAAAACACAATAAAGATAAAATTTGGACTGTTTGGTCCAAACAGGAAAAAGAGAGAGATGCAAGGATGAAGCTAGCTAGGAAAGGAAAGTTTTCTTCGAACCAAAGTGGATGTTTTAGCTATGTCCAGATTTAAACTCAAAAATACACTTATTTTTTTTATGGAGGGAGTATGTTTTTAATGCAAGTACAATTGAAAAGGCACACTACTTTAATTCATGTTTTTTTTCTTGTTTCTATGTTTTCCTAGCTTGTGAATAAAGGGTGCCTTTTCTTTCTATTAAAATGCAGGGTCGCTACTTTTCCAAACCTCATTCCTTCCTTTGTTCCAACAAGCTCGTAGCCTCGTAGGAAAAATAAATTGCAGCGATTGTAAACCAAAAAAAAAAAACTTAAAACCCTACGTTCCCAGAAGGCCTAAAGTTAAAAAAACAAAAATGATTAAATATGAAAATCTCTGAAGTATTATTGCTGACCTACTCTGTTCTGACACTAGCTGACTAACGTACTGTACAGTGGTGGGTTTGATTGTGATTATTCTGAGGCTTTACTATAGCCCACTAATCAATGTCTTCCGGTTGGTCTGTCCAAACCCCTCCTTGCTGATTGATCGAATTTGGGGTTCTCAGGACCGTTCGAACCATTCACCTTATCAACCTGGCCCATACCTCAGGGCACAGGCACCCGCAATGGTTTAGACGAGAGCCGTCTATTTAGTGCTAAACAGATGGCTTAACAGACAGCTCCTTCAACCCATAAACAGCTAGTTGTCTGTTTGGGTGTTTAATACTCAGCATGCAACTGTGAATTTATCATTAATACATCTTTGTATATCATTACATATCTAACATATTTTGGACTTAAATGGGAGTACGCATTATATCCATACGTAGATAACATATGAAAATCAAGCTACAGATTAGAAAGAAAAATTGGCTAGAAAAAAAAATTAGCTACAAATGAAAAGTTCAGCTACAGATAAATTCTTAGTACTGAACATAACATAACAGATTACTATAGATTTGCTAGTAATTTACCAAGCATAGTACAGTTTTGCTACAGATTAGACAGAAAAATTGGCTACAAATTAGCTAGCAAACATAGTATTACCAAACAGATTTGCTAGTAAGAACAAACATATTATTATCAATTCTTATTGCCAAGTGTTGTCAGGGATCAGAACAAACATAACAGAGAATATGAAATCACAGAATCATGGCTGAATCACAGAATCGCATAATCTGAAATCATGGCTGAATCACAGAAATCACAGAATCACAGAATCTGAAACATAACAAGTGTTGCCTGAATCATGACTGGATATAGACTGAAAATATAGACCTAAGTTTCAGTCATACAGATTACAGAAACATGACACCATGTTCAGCTCTAAATTTCAGGCATATAGTTCTAAATTTCATTCATACAGATTGCAGAAACATGGCAGCATGTTCAGCTCTAAATTTCAGGCATATAGTCCTAAATTTCAGGCAAGTACTCAGCATGTTCAGCTCTAAATTTCAGGCATAAAGTCCTAAATTTCAGACATACAGATTGGCCATCACATGATATATATACTGAATCAGAAAGTTCATCTTCTTCCATCTCTGCCTGAGAAGGCTACAAGTATCTCTTGTCCATGAGCCATATTTCTTTGGAGAAAACCACCATCTAGAATTGTTTGTGTATCCCTGCATAGTATAAATTACATGTTCTGAGCATATATAATCATTTCAGTTTCTGAAAATAGATTGTACAAACAAAATCTAAAAGCATATATAAAGTGACCATAACTGAAAATAGATTGTACAAACAAAATTGGACTGAACAATTCCACTACAAGTAACAGGGCACAATACAAATATCAGACTAAATAATCTGAAAGCTAATGGCCATGCATTGCCACACTGAAATTTCAGAATTCAGAAAGTTCAGTATATACACAGGATATATAAGTTCAGAATTCAGTAAATGCAGTATACAAGTTCAGAATTCAGAGATCAGAGAAATTTCAGAAATCAGAGACCATCTCTGCATCTTCCAATTCTGGTGTTTCTTCTCCCATCTCTCCATCATCTCTCCATCATCTATATCTGATGTTTCTTCTCCATCTCTCCATCATCTATATCTGGTGCTTCTTCTGCCATCTCTCCATATATAAGTGGTCATATCTGAAACTGAAACTGAAACTGAATTATGTTCAGACCTATTTCTTACAAGTATCAGACTGAATAATCTCACTTTGCTACAAATAAAGATTGTACAAATATCAGATTGAATAATCTCAAATCAAACACACCATTTACTGATAATTCAACTAGCTAATGTTCAGACTATTTTCTTACAAGTATCAGACTGAATAATCCACTTTGCTACAAGTAACAGACTGAATTATCTCTCCATTCTCAAAGTCAATTTGCTACAAATAAAGATTGTACATACAATTCCACTACAAGGAACAGGGCACAATACAAGTATCAGACTGAATAATCAGTAATCAAACACACCATTTACTGATAATTCTACTAGCTAATGTCCATGCGTTGCCACAGTGAAAAACAATTACTGATAATCGTTCTATGTGCTTACTGAATAATCTGAAATCAATCATCCAATTTACTGAAAAGTACTGAATAAGCATTACTGAAAATTCGATCTAAATTGGAAAATTAATTGGTAAATGTAATGGATCGGAAAATGCAAGATGCATTGGACGAGAAGGCATCCATGGAGATTGAGCCACAATGGAGCTTGGTGCGCCGGGGAATCGGCCACCGGTGGATGGTGGAGTGGCGGGAAACCAGCGAGAGGTGGAGGAGGGGGAGAATGGGAGCGGATCTGTTGCATGGATCGGGATGGAACTCGCTAAGGTGGGGGGGCTCTGTTGCCTGGCGGCGTAGAGATACCTTTCCGGCCTTGCGCCGCCGATGAAGCCATCCGCGACCGTGCCGCCGCGCTCGTCTCTGCTGCCTCCTTCCCCAAAGGATAGGATTTCAGAGATTGCTCGCGCCAAAATAGCCTACGCACATTCTGGATCCATGGACGCCGGTGACTGCTCGGGACGCGCGCTTCAACGGTGGAGACGACGACCGTCGACTACTAGGAAGCCGAGCCGAGGCCATCGGGACGAGACTCGACGATGCAGTCGTCGAACGGGCCACACGGGGGGTTTTTCGCAAAAAGACCGATTCCGCAACAGCCCGCAACTCCCCGTTGAAGATGCCCTTAGTAGCGGGGGCACACAATGTGATGCATGTGCACACATGACTTACCCGACTGAGGGCTTGTTTTGTTAGAAAAAATTTTGAATTGAATGTTACATCAGATGTTTGACCGGATGTCAGAAGGTTATTTCGATAACTAATTAAAAAACTAACTATATAGGTGTCAGTAAACTACGAGACGAATTTATTAAGTCTAATTAATCCGTCATTAGTACATGCGGATATTATAGCACTTATGGCTAATCATAGACTAATTAGGCTCAAAAGATTCGTCTCGCGAATTTCATGCAAAATATGCAATTAGTTTTTTCATCTAGTGCTTCATATATGTGTCCAAGATTTGATGTGATGTTTTTAAGAAAAAAAATAGAAACTATACAAGGCCTGAATTAAATTGTCATTTGTCAAACCATATTGTACTTGCGTACTGTTTGAAAAATAGGTTGAATTGTACATGCAAGGAGCCAAGGATTGTACAGAAACTACTTTTTTTCGTACGAACTGAAAAAATCGTATTCTTTTCAAACAGGAGGCTTATGCATGGTTGAAAAATTGTATATTATGATTTTATTATCTGATGGACTTAACCTGCAATATGCTGGACTGGAGTCCTTGGTCATGAACGCCCCAGTTCACACAGCCTAGCAAAGTACTAGCAATATGCATCTCGTGTGTAACTACCCCAAGTCAGTCTAAAAGATTTTCGCAGCAAAAATAGAGTAGTTGACCACACTGACGGTTCGGTTGGTCGTCCTGGTCGCTTTCCGCAAGTCCACACCACTTTCTCCATCTCCGAGTCTTCCCCTGCTCTGCTCGCTGCATGGAAAACTTTGCTCGCAATCGCCATGACATTACCTGCGAAACATCTTGACACCGCAGCTAATGATCATCACCGGCTTACCTGCCCTGTCATTTTTTTTATTTTTATTTTTTTTGCGGGGATACCTGCCCTGTCATTAATTTCGCGTTTCGCCGTGACGCCGCCTATAAAACCCTCGCCACCCGCACCGCTCCCTTCAACCATCTCGCACCGCGCATACATCGAAGAATCACAATCACACGCCCGGCACCGGCGCAAGCGACGCGCTATTACTTGCCCACCGTAACAACGGCAGCGACGACAGCGATGGCCACCGCCACCGAGCCGAAGCAGGTGCAGCAGCAAGCCACCGACGTCGCCGTCGTCGCGGCGTCGGCGCCGGGCGGCGGGCGCAAGGTGGTGGACGAGGTGTCCGGCTGGATGCGCGTGATGGACGACGGCACCGTCGACCGCACGTGGACCGGTCCACCCGAGGCGCTCCCGCTGATGCAGCCCGTGCCGCCCTACGCCGAGCCGCGCGACGGCCACACGCTCCATGACATCCCCGGCGAGCCCAACCTCCGCGTGTACCTCCCCGAGGTCGCCACCGACGCCGGCGCCGGCCTCCCCGTCATCGTGCAGCTCCACGGCGGCGGCTTCTGCATCTCTCACCCGTCGTGGCTCATGTACCACCACTTCTACGCGCGCCTCGCGTGCGCGCTCCCCGCCGTGGTGGTCGCCATCGAGCTGCCGTTGGCGCCCGAGCGCCGCCTTCCGGCACAGGTCGACGTCGCCCTCGACGCGCTCCGCCGGCTCCGCTCCATCGCGGTGTCCGACGGCGCTGACGACCCGGCGGCGAAGCTCCTCCGAACGGCGGCAGACTTCTCCCGGGTGTTCCTCATCGGGGACAGCTCAGGTGGCAACCTCGTCCACCTCGTCGGCGCGCGCGTCGGCGAGGACGGCGCGGGGACGTGGGCGCCGCTCCGCGTGGCCGGCGGTATCCCGATTCACCCGGGGTTCGTGCGCGCGACACGGAGCAAGTCGGAGATGGAGGGGACGGCCGACTCGGTGTTCTTCACGCTCGACATGCTCGACAAGTTCCTCGCCATGGCGCTGCCGGAGGGCGAAACCAAGGACCACCCGTACACGTGCCCGATGGGCCCGAACGCGCCGCCGCTGGAGTCAGTGCCGCTGCCGCCGATGCTGGTCGCCGTCGCAGAGCACGACCTCATCCGCGACACCAACCTCGAGTACGTCGACGCGCTGCGCGCCGCGGGCAAGGAGGTGGAGCTGCTGGTCAACCGCGGCATGAGCCACTCCTTCTACCTCAACAAGTACGCTGTCGACATGGACCCCGTCACCGGCGAGAGGACGAAGGAACTCGTCGACGCCATCAAGAGCTTCGTCGACCGCCGCTAGACGTGCGTGGACGAGAGCGCGTCTTCTCGATGGGCCATTCGCACGTGCAGGTGAAGCACTAGCTAGCTTGTTGCAAATTACTGTTCGTCGTGTCATGCGTGTCCGCCATTTGGCCCTGGCCTGACCTGTATCCTGTCGTGTAGTCGTGTGTGTGCGTCCCGGGCTAATCGTTGCCGGCCGGTCGCTTGCTGTCTATGTCAAGTTGATATCATGTGCGCATCAGTGAATAGGCACGCGTCTGTGTCGTTTCGCATGTACAAATAATGTATTGGGTCACTCCCGAACAACCTATTTGAAGTGGACAGGTCGTGTGAGTGGTGTACCGAATAATAAGAGTGGCATTGCAGGTGTATTTACCCACAAATACTTCCTTTGTTCCCAAATGAGTACTAGTATATCGTTTGCAGTACGTTTGGTTAGCATATATTTATGAAGAAGATAAACATTCTCTTTCAGTCAACTCATTGGTCAAATTATGAATTCTAAAGTGTTTAGATACCTCTTCTAATCATCTCATTGGCTTAAAATTGCATAACTTCTCATGCATTGGAATTACTATCCTACAACTGCTTATATTGGTCCATATTATATTGAAAATAGATTTTTTTTTTTTGGAAAGAAGGCAATAGTTTTGCATTGTATGTATTGATATGGAAGAAGAAAAGGCGGTACAAAAGGTATTTACAAGGCCGTCCCGAAAGCTGGGGCCTTCCGAGCGACATATACTCCCTTCATCTTAATATATAAGTACCTATTCTATTTTTTTTATGAAATTAAGGTTAAGGTGAGAGAGTATTATGATTGGTTAAGAAGAGAGAGTATGTGAGAAAATTTAATGGGAAATGGTTGTGATTGGTGGAGATGTGGTAGGTAAGGATAAAAGTAGTTATATTTTGTGAGACAGGGAGTATCTTCCAACATGGATAACTATTGTTGTCAAGGCGTCACGATGCTATTGCGTCATGGCGCTGCCCAAGTGGCGTCCCTCTGTCTTACAATGTCCATGTGACCCCAGGACCTCATCCAGGAGAGAGATAGAAGAAGGAAGAGGACACAGATGGGGAAGGATTTTCCTGGAATCCTAGCAACGGCTGCTCCATCTCTAAATCTCAGCTTCCCATTGTTGTTGGCTGTATCCACCATGGCAGTGTCGTCATCGCTGCACCGGATGCGAACGATGGAATGAGAAGAGAGGTGGCACTGCTGTGTTCACGTGGATGGCCCTGTCTAGGGCTGACTAGGATGGATAGAAGAGAAATAAAGTAATGGGTCAGGTCAAGTCAGCCCAGCCCATTTGGCCCAATATAAGTAAGACCAGTGATAGAAAATATGATTCCTCTTCTACTATTCCCCACAACCGCTGCACGATCTTCCAAAGCCACGACATCCATCATAGCCGCCAGCCTCCTCTTGCCGCATTCGTCTTGCCTCTGTTCTTGTGCTTTGATGCGCTTCTCCTTCTTCTACGCGTTTTGACGCTCCTTTCCCTTTTTCCTCTCTCCCCATCTCAACTAATTTGCATAATCTCTACTCCAATATCTTGTAAATAGAGGATTGTATGGTGTCGCCACGTCTTACGCCATAGACGCTATAATGCAAGGCGGTGCAACAGCGTCTTGTCTCGTCATACCGTCTTAATAACCATGGGGTAACTACTTAAGTTTATCTGTATCGGCTTTGACCCAGGCCCTTGTCTCTTCTTTGGTTTTTGTTATTATTGTTAGAGGTGTCGAAGCGCGGCATCGAAAGATTCGTGCATTTTGCTCATACCATATTGGAAATGGATGGAGTACATCTAAAGTAAAACCGGTTGATTCGTTTCAAATACTTTATTGCACTATTCTTGTGGATTATTTGTTCCGGGTATCTAAAAATATTTTATACCACTTGTTTTAACTTATAGGTTTAAAAAATTTTAATCTATGGTGTCATTAATTAAGTAGATAATCCATACTATAGTATGATGAACTATCCAATCGTATGTCTTCCGTGCTACAAGACCGGCCCACTAAGGCCCCGTTTAGTTCCCAAATTTTTTTTCAGAAACATCACATCAAATCTTTTAACTCATGCATGGAGTATTAAAAGCAGATAAAAAATAAAACTAATTGCACAATTAGGTTGTAAATGACGAGACGAATCTTTTAAGCCTAATTATTCCATGATTAGCCATAAGTGCTACAGTAATCCACATGTGTTAATGACGGATTAATTAGGCTCAAAAGATTCATCTCGCGGTTTCCAAGCTAGCCGTGAAATTAGTTTTTTCATTTGTGTCCAAAAACACCTCCCGACATCTGGTCAAACGTCTGATGTGATGTTTTCTCGAAAAGTTTCCGTAAACTAAACAAGGCCTAACATTGTAGAATTACTTGTTACCCCACGAGTCAGCTTTTCCCTTCTGAAACAAGCCTAATTAACTGGTGTATTTGGCGCGAAAGCCGTGAGTATGTGATACATTTAATCGGCCCGCTGATCTTCTCTCAACAAAGCAGAGAATCTATCTGGTACCTAAAAAGGTGAACTTCTTAGTGCGGTGGTAGGTCTGTCGATCGACAGTACGCAGAGGTTGTTTGGATCCAGAGACTTTTGGATCCAGAGACTTTTTAAGTTCGTGTCCTAACGGGTGTTTGCACGTCAATTAGGAGTATTAAATATAGACTGATAATAAAACTAATTGCATAAATAAAGGCTAATTCGCGAGAGGATTTTTTAAGCCTAATTAATTCACGATTAGCAAATGTTTACTGTAGCATCACAGTTGCTAATCATGGACTAATTAGGCTCAACAGATTCGTCTCGCGAAATAGTCTAAAGAATGGGGTGGGTTTTATTAATAGTCTATATTTAATACTTCTAATTAGTGTCTAAGTATCCGATGTGATAGGGACAAGTCCCTATATTAAAACAGGGTCTCAATCTATCCGCTCTCCCAGGAAAATTTGATTCGTTGACTGTACTACGATCTGAGATATATACTCAAATGGTTTATTTGTTGGGTTTTTTAGTTTTATTTTACTTTACATGTTTTACAAATCATATGAATGCAATTAAGACTATAAGAGGTTTTCCCCTGGCTGATGAATCCCAACATGGAAACATCTGTATAGAGGGTGCGTGAAGCAATTTATGTGTATGGTTGTTTTTACAGACATAACTAGCACAATGCATGTTAACACACACACAAGCTCTCTATCTCTCTCTAATAATTCGATCTTACGCACGCAATTACGTGTAAACATGGTACAATGCAAAAGGACTTCTCAACATAGGGGCATATTATTTGCTCATCAGTGCACTCCAATAATTCAAGTGGACAAGTGGTCGATATGATCCAGACATGGCAACAATATGTATTGTATTAATTACCAAGATTATACTGCTACGTACATGATCATGATCGTCACATTTGGATCCTACAGCAGGATGCTTACAGTACTAGCTCCAAGAAACCGATTCCCTCATGTTGCGACCATATTGTGCACGCATGTGCAGCTAATTAATTATCCAATCTTACTAATTTTCCTTCAAATTAATCTACGTCACACCAACCCGGCGGCGCCGGCGCCGCCATTCTTGTGGACGGTGGAGAGCTCGCACTCCTTGTCGTGGTCATCGTCTTCCCCGGCCACCTCCAATGGCTTCATGGTGTAGAAACGGAAGCAGAGGAGGTAGTACCCAAGGTTGACCACCATGAGGATGGTGACGAGCCAGTAGTAGCAGTCCAGCCTGCCACGGTTGATGTTGTCCTGGAGCCACTCGCCGCCGCCCCGCGTGGCGCGCTGCACAGCCGTGACGAGCACCGTACCCATGTAGTTGCCGAGCGACATGGAGAGCCAGAAGAGCGCGGCGGCGCTGCTTCGCATGCTCTCGGGCGCCTGGTCGTACAGGAACTCCATGTGCCCCACCGACGAGAACGCCTCCGCCGCGCCGTGCACGGCGTACTGCGGCACCAGCCAGAACACGCTGAGCGGCACGACGGCGGCGGGGTTGTCGAGGAGGCCGTGTTCGGCGGCGGCGGCGCGGCGCCTGGCCTCGACGAGCGCGGCCGACGCGACGCCGAGGATGGAGATGCCGAGTCCGATGGCCATGCGCTGGAAGTAGGTGATCCCGGAGGGGAGGCCCGTGACGCGGCGCGCCAGGGGCACGAAGGCGCGGTCGTAGACGGCGAGGGTGAGGAGCATCGCGGCGGTCGAGAAGATGGACATGGTCGCCGGCGGGATCTGGAAGCGTGGGGTGAGGTGTCGGTCCATGGTGCGCGCCTGCTGGATTGTGAATGTGCCGTTGTGCGACGCCGCGGTGGCGAGCAGGATGCCCGCCGACCAGATGGGGAGCAGGCGGACGATGGACTTGAGCTCCTCCACGCGGTGCACGGTGGATAGCCGCCACAGGTCCGGCTCGCCGGAGTCGGCGATGTCCCCCGGCGTCACAATCGCAGCTCGGTCGAAGAACCTGAATGAATTAGCATGTCACAGTTAGTCAGTTACTAATCCATAGTTCCATACAGAAAGGTTTATCATCACAAACGGTTCGGAACTAATCTCGAAGGAGCCGTCTAAAGTAATAATGGGTCAGTTAAGTTGAGAAATCAGTTTTGTGATAACTGGGCCATCAGCATCATAGACGATTCTGTACGGCCTAAAATGGTGGCCGATTTAATTTGTTACGGCACGTCCAAGCATCTACTCAATGTCCATGACGTATTTGCTTTCAGGCCTGCATTTTACGTTGGATTGGAGAAAAGCTAGGTTTCCAAGCAGGCTTTGTTGTGGACATACTGGATCGTCTTGGAAAAATGTTAACGATGATTGTCGTGCATAGTTTCTTATGAAACATCTACTATATATGGGGATTTTAATATGACCCTTCCAGTGCTGTACACTCTTGAAAAAACTCTTTTTACAACATTGTTGTATTTAATCCGTAGTTATTACTTATTGAGTGGGACTGGGCAGATAGTTCTTCGACCAGGAAAAGCCGAAACCAATCATTGGTTCGGTCTGGCTTCATTATGTACAAAATTGTTGAACCGAGCTGTTTTTATGTAGAACCGGTGAAAAATATAGGGTGGCCCGCCCCTCCAAACCCATTGAAGGTTAGTTGCTGGTTAAATGTTCAAGATAGTTCATTAAACCTATAAGTCTACAAAAACTCCAATAAAATTTATAATTTAATTATTTAACCGGCAGTGAAACCAGTGAACCGTTGAAAATTTAAATAATTAAATTTTATTCTTTAGTACTGCAAAGTGAGAGTAGCTCAACCAGTTGTTACTCTCGGACAGGTTAAAATATTAGATTTGATATATGTGTTTGTATTTATGATTAATATTTTTTAGTGTCAGCGATGGACCCGTCGACAGCGAGACACGTGTGGTGATTTCGTTAATATTAAGATATATTGCCCTAGGGTGTTTATAGCGGTAAGGTATGCGTGTGTGACTTCATATGGCTGAATGCTCATTTGGGGTGCCTATGTACTTTTTTTTCTTTTTTTAAAAAAGGAAAATCACAAGAAGAGAATCACTAAAAGGTGAAATGCAATGGAAGGGGCCGAGAAAAACTAAGAGATGGTGTTTACTGTTTAGTATTCAACCTAGTCTAACTTTCACGTTCTTCACAAGATACAAAAACTAGAGATAGAGATGTGATACCAAATCTAAACTTTAGTGAACTGGTAAGAAAGAGGAAGCACTGTCAAAGCAATGCGCACTCTCGCCCTGCTTTCTCCTTTCTGCACTGAAAAAGTAACTACCGCCAAAAGTAGCCAGCGTGTCTACACTCTAGTGTCAGTGCCATGGCACATCGGCAACCATGCCCGCACCCCACAGACGGCACATCACGTGCACGCTATGCTAAATGTTAAGGTCGCTCAAACGAAGAAAATGACACGTACGGGAAATCGACGTGCAATTCAGCGAGACGGAGAGATCGAAAAATTAAGCTTACGTGAGCTGATTGGTGTGCAGCAGCCTGCCGTTGGTGGAGATGAGCAAGTCGAGCTCCTTGTCCTTGTACAGCAATCCGGGGTCCTCGGGGACGGCGGCGCGGCGCTTCTTGAACGCGGCGGCGACCACCTGCGCAAGCCGCGTGAACGGGCTTCCCCCTGGCTTCAGCCGGACGTAGAGCGGGTACCCCGCCACGAACACCACGATGGACACGAACATGGCGATTGCCGGGATCCCGAACCCCCAACCCCAACCCACATTCTCCTGGATGTACACCACCACCGTCAGCGCCAGCAGCACGGCGATCCCCATCGTGAAGAAGTAGAGGTTGAAGTACCTCCGCTTCCTCCCCGCCTCCGCCTCCTCGCCACCACCACCACCACCCTTCTGCTGTTTGTTCTTCTGTTGCTCGAATTGGTCGGCGCCGAACGCGACCACGCATGGGCGGATGCCGCCGGAGCCGAGGGACGTGCAGAGCAGGGCGAGGTAGAGCACGGCGAGCTGCCAGCCCGTGGCGCGGCGGTCACACGACACGTGGCTCTGTGGCGCGCAGGGTGGGGGGCGGAGAGAAGGGAGGAGCGCGGAGGCGACGAGGGTGAGCATTCCGAGCTGGTAGAAGAGGGAGCCGGCGATGATGGTCCAGAAGCGGCCGGCGAAGGAGTCGGCGGCGAGCGCGCCGAGGATCGGGGTGAGGCTGGACGTGCCGCTGAAGTTGGTCAGCGTGTTGGACGCCTCCACCAGCGGCAGGTGCAGCTGCTGCGTCAGGTACGTGATCAGGTTCGCGGTGAACCCCGCCGTCGCGAACCGGTCGCATACCTCGTTCGCTGCAACGGAGACAACAAACTCATGAGATTCTCGGCGACAATCACACCAGATACAACATGCTGATACAGTGATACACGCATCGGTTTCTCGTTGTTCTATGTGTCGCCGCTAAGTGTGCGATTTGGGAATGGCGCGCAACTGCAGCTCGATCATTACATCGCTACGGTTAATTTATCAACATTCATTTTTTTTAACAGAGTGTGAGTAGGATAATTGTATGGGAATTGAAAGAAAAAACGATGTACTCGCTTTGGTAGATAAAATGTGAATATGTGATGCATACAATGTTGTACTCATAGAGTCCTAGAAGTAATAAAATTACTGTATAACACGTGGGTTTTGGACATAAAAATGACATAAGCCAAGTTTCTCGTACGTTTTTTTTACGACGATTGAACGATCAAACGTTTCTGTCATAACGTGTAGTAACAGCTGCAGGTTCAGTCCTACACATAAATGCATTTCTTTTGGACGCAGTCATCGGACAGTTTAATCGTGGCAATATGGTACGTGTAATGTTCGTACACACAGTACTTTCCTTATTTTTTGTACTCCAATAATTAAGTACTGCTTATGTCCTACTTATGTCATTGATTTTCAAAAACAAGAGAAAAATGGTATTACTTTGTTACTGAAGGGTGTGGTTAACGGTTAGCATCACTCGTTCTTGCCGTCAGAAACCAAAGAGGAATATAAAAACAAGAAACCTAGTAAAGTTACTGGCACCGGCAAGGCATCCGATCCAGATTTCCAAGAACTGCAAACCGTACGTTTTCGTGCAAACAAAACATATAAAATGCTAACCACGGGCAAAGTTGTACAGCTAGCTTTGGACGGAATTACGCCCAAATGGGGCATCTATATCAGAAATTCAGAATATCAGATATTCAGATTGCAACTATCTCTGTCCAAGAAATTCCGCACTCTGCCGTGTGTTACAGTATCTTGCTTGCTTGCTTAATCTGCAACGGTCCACACAGGCAAACAGCAAGCGGATGCTACTAGCATATCTATCTAGAAGTACAAAGGTATAATTGAATCAACAGAACAGCTCACCAAAGAATGCTTATATAAGATAATTATACCACATATATACTCACCAAGTATGAATGGCATGGTCCTGAAGCCTCCCTGCTTCTTGTTCTTCTGCTCCTCCCTAACTCCATCCCTTTCCGCCGTTGTGGTCGCCATGGCCGAAACCAAAGGTCACTCACTCCTTTGCTACTCGAGTACGCTGTAGCTAACTCTCCTTGCTCCTCGAGTACGCTGTAGCTAGCTCAAGAAGAGCAGGAAGGCCAGATGCTACTGGCCTTCACATGTCCTTACATGTGCTGCGAGGATGGAACCATGTATATATAGACACACACCAAGCCTGGAGCTGCCCGAGAAGCTAGCTAGCCCAAAAGACAGAGTCAACAAAGTCACGGCGTGGTCGAAGACCTATTTATTTTAAACTAGGCAAAAGTTTTTCGTATATAATGATAGAGCAGAAAAAAAAAGACATATTAACATGACGCTACTAAAATAAAATGGCACCCGCAAAAGAAGAAACTATGTGATATTAACGGCGCCCGCCAAGACACAAGCTCAAACTTATTCTTTGATTTTTGCTAGAAGTAGTGGCGGCGACTTTGCTATCTTCCTAAAAATTCTTATATTTGTTTCACACCATAGTTCCTAGGCTACTATTATGATCAGCGTTTTTATTGGCTTTTCTGGATTATGAGGAGTCCGAACAATACTGATTCACCATTGCTCAATGGGCATGCGGTTCGCCCACTCAAACAGATTAAGGTCAAGAGCCACCCCGTTTTGTATTTTTTCGTAAACTAACCTAGATACTCTGAAGTGGGTCAGAAGGTGAATAGTGGTCTCCTGTGTTGTGCGGCAAAGGGGACAATATTTTTTGTTCTCCCAACCCCTCCTTTGAAGTCTGTCCGTTGCCCAGACTCTATTTTACATAATTAGCCACGCGAAGAACTTGCACTTCAGATGTTCCCAACATTTCCAAATCGTATAATTGAAGGTTGTTGAAATCGCCCCCATGAATTGCAATCGGTATGCCGATTTGGCCAAATATTCCCTATTTGATGTTAGCCTCAAAACGATCGAATCGAGTTGGTCTTGTAGACATATTCCTTGGATTGCCGATCAGAGTTATACGTATTGTTGCAGGTGCTCGGCCATGGTGATGCGAATGATTTGGATATCCCGAATCCAGTTATCGGTGTTTATGGCATCACACACTAATCTATTTTTTTGACACGAGGCTTCGTAGATTGCGGGCGCTATGGACTTGGGGCTTGAGTTTTGGAGCCATTTAGAGTGCCAAAAATTTACAATCTTGTCATCCCCTAAGGTTATTATTGTGGCCGCATCGAAAAGGTCATTGTCTTGATCACAAGACACCATTGTTCTTGCCCAAGGTTTCTCTAGAGCTTTTCACTCATACCAAAGCCACCGCAATCACAGCGCTCAAGGCCTCCCCAGCTCTTTGGGTCTGTAAATCTTCTTCCAGTTTACCTTCCCCCACCAAAAAAAAAAAAACTTCACCACCTGCCCAAAGAAACTTTCTATGTGTCTTGTCGATTGCTTCTAGCGTCCCTTGGACTTTTAGGCCTCTCACAGTCGGCCACGCTGTCCCGTCCCTCTAGTGCACCACGTAGGCTGTGAACCCGCTCCTGCAGAGGTTCTCGCATCCTCCAGAGATAACAAGTTACCTTGTTAGAGTTTTCAGAGGAGAGAGGCAAAAGGTGGAAAAAAGCGGAGAGAGAGAAAAGCAGGCCGAGGGACTCGTCGGACAGGGGGTTGTGGCCGGAGCGCCGTCGGAGGTCGATACGCCGTCGCTGCGCACGATTCGCCGTCGCCGTGCTCGATTCACCGCTCCGCCTCGCCGGTGACGACGAGGACGCCGCCACCGCGCTCGATTTGCCGCTCTGCCTCGCCGCCGACGCCGCAGCCCTCGATTTGCCAAGAATCTCTCACTGTGTCGCCGCCGCATCGCCCAGTATCACCGCCGCTTGTCGTTGGGGTCCGTGTGGAGGTGGACCGGCCGCATCGCCGCCGCCTGCCGTCGGGTGCGTCTTCCTCCTCCCGCGCACGCCGCCGGCCCGTCTCCCTCCTCCCGCGTGCGTCGTTGGTCCGTCGTTCTCCGCCCGCGTGCCGCCGGTTCGCCGGCGTCGGCGGTGGCGCTGCAGTGGGTTCGGGAGAGATGACGATGGGATGGAGAGGAGAGAGAAAAGGGGAAAGTTTTTTGTGGGGCCCACCATAAGTAGCTTTGATTGTGGGATGGGTATCCTATCTGTATCTTCATCCTAGGTGGTAATTTTTTTCACTCTTGGGGATCGACCGGTCGTTCCTCTGATTGTGAGAGGCCTTGGGGTCGTCGAGTGGTGAATCGGTTGCACATAGGGGACCGATTTTGTGAGTGAGGTTCTTCCGGCCGTCGTTATGAGTATCCTCTGCCACGGTGTTTGTCTTGTCCGGCATTTGTCCACAAGAGGCAGGCCAAGGTACTTCATGGAAATCCGGTGATCTTTGCAGGGAAAACCGCCGTGATTTGCTCTAGGTTCATCGACGCACACTTGATTGACGCGATCTGCTCTTTTGCATATTACTGCGTAGTCCCGTTCTTTCACCGAAGAAAGCAAGAATGGCCGCCAGATTAGCCATATCATGGACTTTTGGTGAACCAACCATGACCTATCACTGTACAGTGTTAGTTCAAACCAGCTTAGTGTACGACATTGTTTTATCATCAGCTTAGTACAATAAAAAACACAAAATGGAGAAGCGCTATTGGATAGGTACTCACTTCGTTTGCATTTGGTTGGTACTATTGACTTTTACTGTTTAATATGGCATTCATAGTTTTCAAATGACTAGACTACGATAATCAAAATTTTCATCTTATGCTAATTAGAGCAGCCTACATTTATTAGTAGGGTTAATTAGTTCTATGCTATTGTTGATTGGTTGATTTAGAAATCTACACTGTATGAAATCGGTTGGATGCTATTGCAATTTTTTTAAATTTAAACCGTGCCACTACTATCATCTTTTCTATTAAAATTAACATCTTTTTACATTTTCTTCCTTTCTCTTTTCTTTCTGTCTGATCTGTAGTCCTTCAAGTTGGCGACAAGTATGGGTGGCGATGGTCCCGTGCGGCAGTGAGCTGGGTTGTGCCGGTCGTCCGCCTCCCCTCGGATTCCCTCTTGCACAGTAGATAAACAAGGTTGTCAAAGACGATGGCGGCGGCGGTAAGCTCAAGGCAATGACGCGGCTTAACCCGCGGAGGCCTGTGTCGACGAGGGAGGATGAAACTCTTGCCGACTAGGAGATTATGCAACCTGGATTTGGTCATCAGAAAGAGTCCAGGCAGGTCGATGATGAGCTCAGGCAAGCTAAGGACAGGAGGGCTTGGAGCCCCCGATGCGCCGTACTCCGACACCGCTGTTACGCTGCCCCCATCCTGTTGAACTCTGATGCTACCACTAGCATATGTCCTAGTGCCCCTCATCACCAGACTCCGACCCAGCCACAGCTTTGTTCCTTCCCAACAAATTCTGAAGATGTCTTTGGCATTTACCCCACTGTGAGCCGTCGAAGTGGAAATATGGACAATGGTAGCTGGTTTTGATGGATTCTAGTAGAAAAGATGACAACGATGGCATGGTTGCAATTTAACAAAATTGCAGTGGCACCTGTTTAATTTCGCGAACAGTAATGACGTTAACCGGCAAAGTTGCAATGACATAGAGTCAATTAGCACTTATTAATACGTTGTCCTTTTATATATTTTAATTTCTTACGAAGTGATCAAAATTTACAGATGAGTATTCTAGCACTAAGCATTTGTAAACGGAGGTAGTAAATTAATCCGGCATAGTGGTTTATAGTGGTCCGATCAGCAACTCAGCGTTGTCCAGGGTAGAAAGGTTCTTTTCGGTGCTTGATTGTATTGAGCTAGGAATAGAGTTTAAGCTTCCAGAAACATCTGGACATGGCATTCTGAAATATTATTCTATAGCATCCTTTTCGGTAGAGTGACTAGGTATGCTCCTAAATTGCAAAGCACAATTCTCCCCATGCCCCCACTAAGAGTTTTTTCATAGGCTTTGCCACCCACTCTTGAAAGATTATCTGTTAATGTGTTATTGGTCAAGTCTGTGCTTAGTACAATGAAAATTAAAGAGCACTAGTGATTAGGTTAGAGAACCCGGACCAAGCCCAAACTCATCCACCTTCAAGCCCCAACGCCGGGCCAAGATGGCAGGGCCGAAGGATCCTACCGTGTTAAGCTAGCTTGCCTGCACCCGGCTATCTCCATCATCCCGACACAGTGGCCGGGCATCCACTGGTGATGGCCATTCCCTTTTCTTTCACCAGCTGAACTAACACCAACCGAAAGTTTTCCCGCATCAATCCTACCGCGCCTCCGATGATTTAACACCCGAAGAGGTTAACCAAAGCGGCAGGAAAGATGCACCCATCCATCTGGAATGGGACGCGCGTCGACCCCAAACGAAGATAGGGGATTTATGGGTGGAATCGCACGGGCACGGCACGGTTTCTTTCTTACCGTCTCCGACTCTCCGGTGAGACCGTGAGTGACCCGTGCCACGGGGGAGGGTAGTAGTGTACTACTAGTGTTTTGGCTTGAGCCTTCCGAAGTACTAGCTGACAAACTGCGGCTCTGCTCATGTTACTAGTGGCACGTTGCGAGCACATGTGTCTTGGGCGTCTATATATACGGCCGTCCAGTTGTGGTTGGTCCTGAGTCCCGAGTGCCGACACTATGCACCGTACAGGTCCAGACCCTAATCTCTGTGTAGGACGATTAAAATCTAAGTTGATTGGGGCATGCTATTATGAACTGTCTTGCAGTGTGGAACACAAACTACAAATGGTGTACTGTAGGCCTGTGACTAGCTTCAGATACACTGTTACGGGTACGTGCAGATGATGGGGATCTGCGGTATTACGTTTAACTGTCGAAAGAAAATCTCTGAAAGAACTGAAGGGTGGCGAAATGATTATTGGTCTTCTCCGCCTCTCGCATCAAGTCATGAACCAATCGGTGAAATTCCTTGCTACTACTTGTGATTCAGACTAACACAAATTCAGTCAAGAAACAAGTTTGGAAAGCCCAAAGCAAACTCAAAAAATTTCGTTCTGTGTACTTAATCAGTAAACCACATGTGGGTTCATGTTTGGGCTTATTCCAGTTGGAGTAATTTTGTCTCCATAAGAATAGAAAATACAGATAATTATAAATATGTGGCATTTAATTATAGGAATTTTTTTTTCTATGAGATTGCAGGGGATGGAAAATTTTCTATGGTTTCTTTGTAGAAGTCATAGGAAAGAAAAAAATAGCATTTCTATGGTTTAATCCTATAAAATGAATGACAATCATATATTTTTTTAAAAAATTCAAATTATTTATTTTTTCTCTAAAACGAATAAGCCCCAGGGTGCTTCTCGACAAACAAACAAACAACAATCACAACAACAATAGACTTGTTGGGTATAGACAACGGTTTTCTGTAATCAACAATCTGCAGATTATTTATTGGTTTCTAAATTTCTTAAAAAATACCGATAAGTTCCATTGGTGCTTCAAACTTCAAAGTAAAGGAAAAGGGAACGGATGATAAGTTCAATTGCACGTATCCGCACAAAGTAAAGAGCACTCTGATCATTGAAAGATCAGTGCATGCATTTCTGCATGTGGCGACATTATCAGTGCTGTCAGGTCAAAAAAAAAAGTTGTAAATTATCACGGCATGACAAGATTGACCGGTGAATCATCGAGAAAGCCAGCTGAATTGTTAAGGATACAGATGGAACCGTTCAGTCTCTCAATCCAATTGAATCGGGACAAGACGATCTTCATCAACTAGTTTAGGCCTCGTTTGAAACAGCTTATTGGAGTGGATTATTTTAGACATGCAAAACGAGAAAAATTATTAGCATATGATTAATTAAGTATTAACTATTAAAAATTAGAAAAATGGGTTCGTATGAATTTTTAAAGAAACTTTTATATAAATTTTGTTTGCAAAAAACACACGGATAATTATTTTGGGAAGTGTGCTAACGGAAAACGAGAGAAAAAAATCCACTGCCATGCTGAATCAAACTCGGCCTTAATCATGCGAATGTATTGGCTTGCAAATCTAGATCGACGGTCTGAATCATGCGACATTATATACATCCCAATAGTGAATGTAATTTTCTTTACCAAATCCAGTGATAGGGATGTATGAATCCAATGTATCCACTTCCACTCTAAACTTGCATTTGTTTGTTCACAATGTCATTTTGAGTCTTTGTGCCTGTAATCTGCTCTTCATAGGCCAGGTGGTTACTTTCCATACCTATCTATGACTGGCCGCAATTGCAATCACTCCATGGATGAAGGATGATGGCGCCGTTCTTAACAAATCAGTCTCCGTTAGGCAGACAGCCTTGATCTCACGAACCTTTCATTCGTATCAAGTGGCGTTACTAATCCGCGTTGCGTTTCAGCGAAGTTTTCGACTAGTCAAATTTCTGAACATGTAACAATCTTCGGTAACTCCGTGCCGTGGTGCTCGAATAAATGTGAAGGGCTCTCGACAAAGCTAAATTTTCTGCATTGCTCTGCTCGGTGAGTCGGTGTTGATAGCTCAACCATGCTCATGCCTGTGATCCTAGATTAGACCGGGCCAGCCTCACGGCACGACAGCCGTGCATGGTCGTCAGCAGCTGGACCTTAATTTGACGTTTGCCCAACTTCATTCATATCATCCAGACCAGTTATTAAAGACAAATCTGACAATGCAAATGAAGAGATTTTCATCATCGGCTATCGCCACTGGTCTAAGTTTGATGTTACATATGACAAAAATCTGATCTCATCTTCTACCTTAAAGCTAGCGTGCTTAATTAGCATCGTTTCTTCTGCAAATATTATATTAACCGACCAATACAGGCATAATATGTACTCTGCACACGGATAATCAGGCAATCATTCACCACCAGCAGGTCCAGCACACCACAGCTAACATAATCCATGTCTATATCGATGAAGGTGCAATGCCCATGTCCAAAACTCCAAATTACCGATCAAGGCAGTCAGTGCAGCAGCGCCCTAGTGCGTCACAGCAAGCTCGATCCCGATAGCGACAAGGCGATACGGCCGTCTACCGCTAGACGGCTAGAGCTCTCAATCATTGGGGTTCCCTTTACAAGCGTCGTCGAACGCACTAGCGATATCCTGGCTGAGTGGGCGAGTGGATGGTATACCGTATACGGTGATGATGCGTTAATGCGACGTCCCTGTCCCGTATCACGGCGCCCGGTGCCCCGGACCTTCACGCTTGTTCCGCTCCCGGCGTCGCGCGCGGATGTGGCAGATTCCACCGTCGTCTCTCGCGCGCGGGCTGGCCGGGTGGCAATGCATTTTCGGCCGCCGGCCGGCTCGATCGCACCGGCCGCAAACGAGAGGATAACTTGCGTGGCGGTGGGGGTGGACGCTTGCGGGGGATTGACCGAGCCACACCGAGGCCTCGGCGCCGGGCGATCCACCGCTTACATACATACGCGGCGCGCGCGGGTGCGCTCCAAGGAAACGTACGCGCGTCGCTGTCGGGTCGAGCGAGCGCGCTAGAGACGGGACAAAATTGGTGGCGTCCGGCGTGACCTCACCCACACCGCGGGGCGGAGCATGTGACGACGAGGCGGATCGCGTCGCGGGACCGTGCGTTTGTGCCCCACGCGCGGCGCGAGTTCGCGTATACGTACGTGGTGGTGCACTACTGCACTGGTGCGTACGTGGTTTGGTTTGAACGGCTTTTGCGGACGTGAGTCGGTGAGTGTCACAGTCGGGATCGGTTTTGTGTTCGAGAGGAGGCTTAAGGCTTTCGGTTGGCTTGGTCGGAGAAGCCGAAACGGTTTTGGTAGCGAAGAGTGTTTATGTGGTTGCCTGGTCAGCTTAAATTCGTGCAGATGCGGTTGCCTAACGCATCAGTTTAGGCATTTAATTGATCTGTTCAGGTGATCATATATATTTTTGCGGTGTGAAAGTTCAGAGGAGCTTGTTTGATTAGTGCACATGTGAATTTTGATGAGTTAGAGCATCTCTAATGTTAGACCCAAAACATAACCCCTAACTGATTTTGAGGGATTAAGACTAAAAATTAAGATCTAACAAGAGCTCCATTAAAGCCCCCCAAAGCAGGAGGGGCCCTTAAATTGTTATCCTAGGTCCCTAGTCTTGGAGACTCCAAAATCCAAATCGTATGTATATGTGCATAGCCAACAAATCCTGCATATATATTACATAGCAAACTTTGTGTATTGTACATAAGATATTATTTATAAATATTTTTACTATTGAATATTTATGTGGTGTCTAATATTTTCACGTAGCATATATCATTTTTGTGTTTGGAATGTCAAATTTGAATTCAAATAATGATGTACATATTTAAATATGGTTGAGTTCTACACGTTAGAAATATTCATATTTGAATTATTATGATGTTAAAGTAGGTATAACACTTGACTGTGTATGTTAACATAGAAGATATATAAATTAAGAGTTGAGAAAAAGGATTATTGTTGGAGTTGAAGACATATTTGTTGTCTATAGAAAATAGGAGCAACTCCCATCTAACCTTTAGGGGCTTTATAATAAATGTTATTGCTAGAGATGTCTTAGAGATGGGAATTGAGAGGAACAGCTCCCTCCTTTTCAATACGTTGGGAGGAGATGATAATTGAGAGGAAATTATGAAGATAAATCTCAACCATCTGTTTTCATTTAAATTTAGTCTCATCTAAACTATCTACTAAATACTCGTTACCAAACATGAGATTTTCGCTTAAAAATTATTCCCTTATAATCTCATCATCAATTACCTCGTTAAAACTCCAATCTCCCTTTCTGTTAAGTTGCCAAACACACCATTGATATGCATGACAATGTTGTTATCAACGTTACTACCGTCATATTATATAGAAAAAGTTACTACCGTAGTTCTAAACTGTTATGTATCTACGTAGAAAGTATTTTTAAACTGCCGTCATATTTTTATGGAATTTATTTAAGCGTAGAAAGTATTTTTAATATAGTATACCTCATTTCAGTAATTATTTCAATTTTTTTTTGAAATCCCCTTTCTTCTATGGACTGAAAGTCCTCTTCCAGCTCATTCTTCCTCCTTGCATCCAGCTGGCCCAACGCCTTCCCTCTCCTTTCTCTCTCCCTCTCACCGGCTAACTCCCTCTCCCTCTGCCCTAAGATGTCAGGCAACCCAGCAGCCCAGCAACGGTCCACCTTCTCCCTCCCTCCTCCTTCCGTTGATAGGTGGGGCCCACCTATCAGGTGGGTCTTCAACCTCTAGCAGGACACACTAAAGAACACGGTGTCGGATTTTTGAATTACGTCATTCCGAAGCAAAATTCCCTAGGATTTATAGGGGTTTTCTTCCTCTTATCCCCCTCTTCTGTTTTCCCCAAGTATCGGAAAACAAAAACGTGTTACATTGGGTGGATTTCATTCCTATCCAAGCTCAAAACCCTAACCTAAACCGGTCACGCCATCGCCATATTCGCCTCGGCCCCCACCACTGGACACCTAAGGCCCCTCTACCTCACCCCCGTCACCACTCAAGCCCTATCCATCGAGAATCGCCGTCCCACACGCTGGCCGCCCCGCCGTCACCTTGTCGCCTTCATTCATCATCATTGGCGCCTCTGGGACCACAAGGAGGAGAGGAACACCTTCCCGCCATCCATTATTGCCGTCGACTGTCGGAAGCTGTCGACTCTATGGAGCCAAAGCTGCCTCCATTGCAACCATGTTGCCAGTCATCGTGGGTTGTCGTTGGTAATAGTTTCCACCCTACGTGAGTTCTTCTCATCGTGCTCTTCCTCCCGCTGCCTGTCGCACCGTTGATCGTTGACACCATTGCCTCCCTAAGCCTCTGCCGCCAAAGATGGCGTGGCTAAGCCATGTTATCCGCCACGACACCTCTCCACTGAGGTTGTTGTCTCGTCAACTCGGTTTTGACAGGTCTTTCACCCAAACCGGTGGATCCAATCCGAGTCGTCTGATCCTGATCGTCATCTTGGCCGTCCATTTCTAACCCTTCCATATGATGCAGTAATATCTGCTTTTTAATTTAGCAATAAATCTTTGTTACGTCATATTTTTTATTTCAAATTTTGGTTAAATCGATTGTAAACTTCTAAAATTCGTAACTAATTCTTTAGAACTCCAAATTGTGTGATTTAACTCTCAAAATTCTTCTAAAATTAAAATCTACAAAAATATTAGATTGAGCCTTTTTGGATGTTCTTATGTAATTTTTTTTATTTTTTGTTATTTACTTTTAATGACTATTGTTTATGAGGATGCATACTTTTTTGAGAATATTCTCAAGACCGCGTTTGACCCGCAAGGCAAGTCATACAAATTATGAACAACCATTGAGCATGAGAATTGCATTTATTTTCGAATGTCATTGGGTGGTGATCCTATATGTAGCCATTTTAGTCATTCTCAAAGTTTGTTTTGGGATCCATGACTTGAATTGAGGGTCAAACACAGTCACAAGATCCTCCTTGAAAAAGTATGTGTCCTCAGAAACGAGGATTGCTAAAGGCAAATAACAAAAACGAGAAAAAATACATAAGAATACCATTAAATAACAATCTAATATTTTTGGTGATATTAATATTACAAGAATTTTGAGAGTGCAATCATCCGGTTTGAATGAATTAGTTATAATTTTTATAACTTTTAAGCCTATTTTACAATTAAAATAAATTAAAAAGAAAAATGACACAATATGAGATTTATCTTTATTGAAATTATTGTGTCATAAAGAAGGATTAGAAACATACAACCAAGATCGATCGATCTAGATCAAACAGTTTGGATTGTTCCGCTGGTTTGGGTGAAACACCGATCAAGATGGTGCCACGTAGACGCTCACCACATTATCGGTGGCGGCGGCGGCTCAAGAAGGTGGCAGATTCGGCGAACAGTAGCACGACGGCGGTTGTCGGTGACATGGATATGGGGTACCCATAGGAGGCTAACCATCGTTTGACACCTATAGGTTCGCGTCCGAGGAAGGAGTTGAGGCAGCCCGACGCCTTGCCCAAGCATAAGGGGCCAGGCGATCGTGGTAGCCCAAACCACTTCGGACCTATGCACGAGGATTACGGCCACTCGGACCCACGCGGCGCGCCCCCGAAGGGGTCGGGCCCAGGGGCCTGCGGGGAGGCCACACCCCGTAGAAGGGGTTCGGGCCACCCGAGGCCACGTGGCGCGCCCCTGAGGAGGACACGCCCGGAGGCCTAAGGGGTGGCCACACCCCGTGGAAGGGGTTCGTGCCACCCAAGGCCACATGGCACGCTCTTGAAGAGGGCGCGCCCGGAGGCCTGCGGGAAGGTCACGTGTATGATCATGACACGCCCCCAACGGCCAACCACCGCGTTTAAATGCCGAGAGAGGGGCCTGACACCTGCCTCGTCGCATTTAATGCGATGTGAGGCGTGGCTGTCAGCTCTTCATCATCACCCCTTTTCGCCCGTGTCTGGGAAGAAAGGGGGAGAAAGTCTTCATCCCTGTGACTGCGATTTAACCGTGCGGTCAGATGCACGCCCCTCTCCCACGCCTGGTCACCGTTGCATTTAATGTGTTGGACAGACGCGTGGATGGGAGGCAATGAGTATATATAGCCTGCATCACCCCTACCACGGTTGGTGGCCCGCTGGCAGGTAGGCCCCACCGATGGTTAGGTAGGTTGACCATGCAATCCCGTCAGCAGCATGGTGGCCACGCCACCCATTTTCTCCACCAGCTCCCCCGCGACATGGCGACAGGAGCAAGAATAGGGGCAGGCCCCCGACAAGACAGAGCCATGGCCGCCCACGATATAGCACGAAGCTAGGAAAACCCAAGACTACTGTGGTGTCCCTTGCCCTATAAAAGGAGGCCTAAGTCCACCGTTGCATGGGTGGTTGAGTCCAACCCTAGAAAAGCCTTAGCTCGTCTCTGTCATCAGCTCCAGCCCCTCCAAGGAAGAACTCCATCTTAGTTGAAAGAGAGATTAGGAGAAGAGCCAGGAATACTCCGATTGTAGCACAAAAGAATCATCACACCAAATCTTTTAATCCTTCAATCACCACATAGTGTAAGAATAGGAGTATGGTATTACGCTTCCCCGACGGCCCAAACCTGTATAAATCTATGTGTCTTGTGTGCTTAGCAGGATTCTCCTTCCTGCCCACCTTCTCCTCCCCCTTAACTCAGGCCTCGATACACCGCACCCCTGTGCCGAACCAAAAAAAGGGGAGTCTCACGGATCCCCGCGTGTCGATCGCACGCATCGACAGCGGTAGACAGGGATATTAGGAGAAATTGGGTGGCATGCTGGTCCTTACCAAAGCGAAGACAACGTATGTAGAACAGCAACCGGCGGTGAGCTACAATGGCAGTGGTCTTTAGGGTCAACAGCATGACGACGGGCTTCAGTGACAACAAATAGCAGGATGCCGTTCTTATCCTCCTTGCGGTCTTGACGGTGCCAATGATGAGCTCCGACAATGGCTAAAGGTGGCGAGCGGCGTGGCTGGACGCCGTGATAAATGATAGCACGTCGGTGGTGATTCTCGACAGCTAGGAATCGAACGGTGGCGAGGTGAGGTAGACGGGGCCTAGGGTTCCTATTATAGCCTCAGTAGGGAGACATCGGGGTGGATGTGGTGGTGCCGAAAATGGTTAGGGTTTTGGAGCTTGGATAGGGTCAAAAATTAGAGAAAACATGTTTCCAAGTCCTATTTTTTTACGAGAAAGGAAGATAAGAATAAGGGGATAAAAAAGCCCTCAATTAATTTGAGGAATCTGGCTCAGACTCAAGTGATTTGGAGGGGGATGCTGGCGGGAGAAAAAAATGAGATAGGGCGAAAGTGAAAATTTGGCCTAGAGCGAGGGAGGGTTTTAAAACTCATTTTTATTGAAATTATTTTTTATTTATTAAAAATACTTAATGGGATCAAATAAATCTAAAAAAATTCATAAAATACTAGAGCACTCAAGTATTTAGATTTTTTTATCTTGCCCAATTTTGTGCTGAAATGTTTTCAAAGATTTTAATCTACCCTTTCGTTAGCATTTTAAATTTATTCTAAAGTTACATTAAAGAAATGATTAATTAAATTAATAGTTTTTGGGTCGTGGCAACTTAACCTTATTTTCGTGCTTTTTTACAAAATATATATCTGAAAGCAGCCAGCAAACTTATCTGTTTTCAACCAAAAGCTTCAAAAAGCCGTCCATGTTGATCTCACTTCCATTGTTTTTCAAAAAAGACAAGAAACTATATACATGAGAGATATATTTGTATTTTGTAACATCGAAGATGTATAATCAGTTAATATATACTACTCCCTCTGTACTGAAATGTTTATCGCCATTAACTTTTTGACACAAGTTTGACTGTTCGTCTTATTCAAAAAATTTGCGTAAATAAAAAAATAAGACAAACGGTCAAACTTGTGATAAAACGTAAACGGCGACAAACATTTGAGTACGGAGGAGTACATCGGTATGCCGTACGCAGATGCGATGCCTGGAGAAGTTCATGTCCGTAATACCGATCAGATATCAGACGTAGTAACGGTAATTGGTCATGGCATTTACACTCGATCGAGAGCGAATATTTTCATTGTTGTTTCGTGACCGATCCCCATACGGTGGAGGCTTCGAGGTTCGACCTACTAGCTCTCGATTGTTGAGCCACGCAGCGCGGCGCCTTCCTGCTGGTTTGGCGCCTCCGGTCTCCGGAGAAAACGTCGAGCACCGGGTAGGACGAGGTGCGTTGCGTGCGCGGCGGGGGTGGGGATTCGATCGATCTGGTGGCGTTTCCCGGCCTTTCGCCACGGCCTTACCTGTAAAACGGTACTCCGCGCGTTGCTTGGGTGATTGGTGCGTGCCGCAGTGGCGGTGGCCACGACGCGCCGCTCGCCGCGAACTTAGTGTCGTTGTGTCTTAGTCCTTTCGGCCTTACGGCCCAGCCCACGTACGTACGCGGGTTACAAAGTGCCAGCACCTCTACTCCAGGCCATGTATAATTTTTCTCCCTACCGGGCGCCGTCCTCCTGCCGCTTGGTTTCTTGTCTCCGTGCATCTCTGCTTCTGCATGCTTCGCTGTTCCCAAATCCCTGTCACGCGGGCTTAGTTCACTGACCAACCCGAATCTTGCACCGTTGCAGTCTAAATATGTTGCCACTTGACATGTGCTTAATTTAGTAATCCGTTGCTGTTGACTTGTGCTCGGCTACTAATACACTGATCCAGCACGTACACCGTGGTAAGTAGGATTCACATCGTCGACAATGGCGACTGCAACGGCGGCTGAAGAGGATGGGTCACCGAGAAAGAAGAAGCAGGGTGGTTTCAAGACGTTGCCTTTCATACTAGGTGATCCCCTTCACTTACACTGTCATCTTCAGCGAATTTTCTTTCAGTACAAGTTCTGACTACTGAGCTATCTGCCAATGCAGCGAACGAGGTGTGTGACAGGTTCGCCACGGCCGGCTTCAACGCGAACATGATCACGTACCTGACGCAGCAGCTGCACCTGCCACTGGTGGAGGCCTCGAACCTCCTCACAAATTTCACCGGCACGGCGGCGTTCACCCCGGTCCTTGGCGCCATCGTCGCCGACTCCTTCACCGGCCGCTTCTGGACCATCGCCGGCGGCGGCACGCTGTACCAGCTCGGCATGCTTGGCCTCGTCGTCTCCGCTCTCCTCCCCGCCCTCCGCCCCGCGCCGTGCAGCGGGGCCGCCACGTGCCAGCGCGCGGACGGCGGGCAGCTCGCCGCGCTCTACCTGTCGCTGCTCTGCACCGCGCTCGGCTCCGGCGGAATTCGTCCGTGCGTGGTGGCGTTCGGCGCCGACCAGTTCGGTCTGGGAGGCAAGCGACCCGGCGGCGAGCAGAAGTGGAGCTACTTCAACCTCTACTTCTTCAGCATGGGGCTCGCCGTGCTGCTGGCGCTGACGGTGGTGGTATACATCCAGGAGAACGTCGGATGGGGGTGGGGATTCGGGGTCCCGGCCATCGCCATGTTCGTCTCCGTGTCGTCCTTTGTCATCGGGTACTCGTTCTACGTGAAGGTGAAGCCTGAAGGGAGCCCCTTCAAGAGGCTTGTGCAGGTCGTCGTCGCGGCGTTCAAGAAGGTCAAGGAGCCCGTGCCGGAGGACGCCGGCGCGCTCTATCACAACAAGGAGCTCGATGCCGCCATCGCCGCCGACGGGAGGCTTCTCCACACCGACCAGCTAAGGCAAGCCCAGTTTCTGTTCAGCGTGCTCCATTTGCATGTGCAGTGCATCGATCGCTGCGTCCTTTTTCTTGCGTACTCGTGTTAGTTCGTTAATCATTAGTTTATCTTGGCGCAACGCAACTCAACGTACGTGTCAGAGTTAGTAAGATAGTTTTCTTGGCCCACGTGAAGATTCTTGGATCGAGCAGCGATCGTGACGGCGGGGGACATCGCCGAGGGCTCCGGCGAGCCGAACCTGTGGCGGGTGTCGACGGTGCACCGCGTGGAGGAGCTAAAGTCGATCGTCCGGATGCTGCCGCTGTGGGCGGCGAGCATCACGGCCATCGCCGCCGGGTCGCACAACTTCACCTTCGCGATCCAGCAGGCGCGCACCATGGACCGCCACGTCACCCCTCGCTTCCAGATCCCTCCGGCGACCATGATCATCTTCACCACGCTCACCATGCTCGTCAGCCTCGCCCTCTACGACCGCGTCCTCGTCCCCGTCGCGCGCCGCTACACCGGCCGCCGGTCGGGCATCACCTACTTCCAGCGCATGGGCGCGGGCTTCGCCGTCGCGGCCCTGGGCGTCCTCGCCGGCGCGCTCGTCGAGGCCAAGCGGCGCGGCGCCGCAGCCCAGCACGGCCTGGCCGACACCCCAGGCGCCGTCGTGCCGGTCAGCGTGTTCTGGCTCGTGCCGCAGTACGCGCTCCACGGCGTGGGCGACGCGCTGGCCACGGTGGGGCACATGGAGTTTTTGTACGACCAGTCGCCGGAGAGCATGCGGAGCTCGGCGGCGGCGCTGTTCTGGGTGGCTGGATCGCTCGGGAACTACCTGGGCACGGTGCTTGTCACGGTGGTGCAGAGCGCCAGCGGAGGGGAGTGGCTGCAGGACAACATCAACAGGGGGAGGCTGGACTACTACTACTGGCTCGTTACTGTCCTCTTGGTGCTCAACCTTGCCTACTACTTTGTTTGCTTCCACTTTTATACGTTGAAATCGTTCGAGGTGGACGCCGGAGACGAGGCGCAGCGGCCGCTGCGAGATGTTGCAGGGAATTCAGATGGGGAGACTAAGGTCTCTGGTGACGAGGGTGGGCCGGTGGGGTGCCAAGAAATGGTGAAAGTCTCGAGCCCTGTAGGCCGTAGTGGTGTAAGCTAGCGCAACTAGGGAGTGATTGATTGGCATCAAGCCATCAACGATATAATTTGGGGAATTTGGGGATGACCTTGGTCAAGGGGGCTAGCTTTCTTTATTGAGTTGATATTTGTGAGGCAAGTCTGTTTTTGGGATAAATTGGTACTCCATTTCTATATGTGTGACACTGTAAACTTTTGAACATAACATTTGACTATTCATATTATTTTGAAGAGAATTTTTACGGTCCAACAACAAATAGTACCTTAAAGTATCGGTACCTCAAGGTACCAAAACACAATCCAATCGTTTATTTTGGTATCTTAAGATACCAATATGATGAATGGATGACTAGATTTTATTTTGGTACCTCGAGGTACCGGTATCTCGAGATTATATTTGTTGAACAGTAAAAAAACTCTATTTTACTTAAACGAAATATGGTACGCTTAAAATACTTGAATGGTAGAAGTCATAATAAAGAAAATTAAATTTTTTTAATAAGACAAATGGTCAAACATGATATAGTATCAGCCATAAATTAACTTGCCTTACTCTTTAGTATTTGTTTGTGTAGACATTGATCAAATATAGAGAATTTAATTTGTAGAGGACATAACCATATACACTTGAATATGACAAGAAAATTATGTTCTAATATTTGCCAGAGAGTTCTTAAAAATCTCGGCAATTTTATGGTGAGATCAAAGCATAAACCATCTAAAAGTGAACAACATAATATTATTCCGTTCCAATCTGGCAAGGGGATTGAAACACAAATTCTACTTGAAGCTTCCTCCTTTCTTGGCATCGTCCCCGTTACCATTTCGACGGTAGAGCTCGACCTCCTCCTCAGGTTTCACCGTCTCCAATGGCTTAAAGGTGTAGTACCTGACGCAGACGAAGTAGTAGATGAGGTTGAGCCCCTGCAGCCCGAAGACGAGCCAGTAGTAGTTGTCCAGCTTCGCTCTGTTGAGGTTGTCCTGCAGCCACTGCCCGCTCCGCTCCGTCTTGGCGTGGATGATGGTGACGAGCAGCGTGCCGAGGTAGCTCCCGATCGACATGGTGAGCCAGTAGAGCGCCGCCGCGGTGCTCCGCATGCTTTCGGGCGCCTGGTCGTAGAGAAACTCCATGCGGCCCACGTCCATGAACGCGTCGGCGACGCCGTGGATGGCGTACTGCGGCACGAGCCAGAACACGCTGATGGGCAGCGAGCTGCCCTTGGGCGCGTCGAGCATTCCGCTCGCGAACGCCACGGACTTGCGGCGCCGCTCCACGGCCGCGGCCACCGCGTTGGCGATCATCGCGATGGTCATCCCAACGCCCGCGCGCTGCAGGTGAGTGATGCCGTTGGGGTGGCCCGTGAGGCGGCGGAGCATGCGGACGAGGACGCGGTCGTAGAAGGCGAGGGTGAGGAGCATGGCGAGGTTGGTGAAGATGAGCATGGAGGCCGGCGGGATCTTGAAGTGGCTCGTGATGTCCCGGTCCATGGTGCGCGCCTGTTGGATCGCGAAGCTGCTATTGTGTGACGCCGATGTGACGAGCAGGATGCCCGCCGCCCAGATGGGCAGCATGCGGAGGATTGATTTCAGCTCCTCGACACGGTGCACCGTCGACAGCCGCCACAGATTCGGCTCGCCCGACGGCTGCACGTCGCCGTCCGTCACTATCGCCGCCTTGTCAAAGAATCTTAATTTCGCAACAACAAGCAATCAATTATGTCTCCTAATCGCATCAATCGCCATGCAATTCGAGCTAATTAAGCTTACTTGAGCTGGTTGGTGTGGAGGAGACGGCCGGTGGTGGAGATGCCGGCGTCGAGCACCTTGTCCTCGTAGAGCCGGCTTGGTTCCGGCATGACGGCTTTCCTCTTCTTGAAGGCAGCGGCGGCGACCTGAGCGAGACGGACAAGAGGGCTTCCTCCCGGCGGCATCCTGACGTACATCGAGTAGCCGGACACGAAGGCGATCACCGCGGCGAACATGGCGATGGTGGGGACGCCGAGGCCCCACCCCCACCCGACGTTCTCCTGGATGTACACGACGGCGGTGACGGCGGTGAGCTTGGCGAGCTCGACGCCGAAGAAGTAGAGGTTGAAGAAGCTCCACTTGGGGCGGCGCCCGTGCGCGTCGAGCTCGAGCTGGTCGGCGCCGAAGGCCATGATGCAGGGGCGCGTGCCGCCGGCGCCGATGGAGGTGAAGAGGAGGGAGACGTAGAGGACGGCGATCTGGGAGGAGGAGGCGCGCTGGCAGTCGGCGGCGTGCTTGGCGCAGGGTGGCGGGCGGAGCGAGGGGAGCGCGGCGGAGAGGGTGAGGAAGACCATGCCGAGCTGGTAGATAACGGAGCCGAAGGTGATGGTCCAGAAGCGGCCGGCGAAGGAGTCGGCGATGAGGCCGCCGACGAGCGGGGTCAGGTTGGCCGTGCCGTGGAAATTGGTGAGCGTGTTGGAGGCGTCCACCAGCGGGAGGTGCAGCTGCAGGGTGAGGTACGTGATCAGGTTCGAGCTGAACCCCACCGTCGCCAGCCGGTCGCAGAAGTCGTTCGCTGCATGTGTGGTGGATGGCGGGAAATGTTATAACTTCAAAAATTGCTAGGAGCCTATGTTCTAAAACAGACACAGGATCTCGGGCTCACCTATTTTGTCCACAAATATAATTACATTACATTGTAACTTTTATATAATTTCTACTTTCTCTCTCTTAAAATATAAAAATATAGAGAGTTATGTCATTTTTTGTTTTAAGAAAGATCAAGGTTAAGATGAGAAAGGGTTTGATTGGGTGAGAGAAAAAAAATAGGTGAAGAAATTAAATAGAAAATGGTTATGAATTGTGGAGATTTGGTTGGTAGGTGTAGGAATAGTTGTATTTTGAGACAAGTTTAAATTGCTCCGATATTTACATTGTGATTTTGGGACATTTACACGAGTGAATAAGTATTTAAAAAACATATAAAAAAACATATAACTTGTGTATACAATTTGTTCATAAGATACATAAAAGTTATATATAAATTAAAATGTAAATATAGTATTTAAGTAAAAATATAAATATAGTACAATTATAATGTATTACATTGCAATTATACTATATTTACATTTCCGAGATTTTTTAGCAAAAAAATGTGGTGACAGATTTTCAGCAATACAAATTCTTTTTTAGAAAACGATATATTTCCTTTTAGGTACCTAAACTAAGCTCACACTTTAAGTTTTTTTATGAAGGCTTTAAACATGTGTTTTTCAGCTATTTCACCGAATTATTGAAATGGATTATTTATTCAATATTTTGAAAAAAATATGTTTTCTTATTGGATTGCTTACATCACTTGTTCTAAGTATCTATTAATTATTTATAGAGTAAATTGCACTTTGCACTGGGTAGAATGTAACTTGTTTCACTTTGCACTAGATTTAACACATACTTTTACTTTGCACTGGGGTGCCACAAAATAAATTTCACTTTACACCGGGTTGAACCATAAAATTCAAAGAAAATATTGTAAAAATATATGAATGGAACTTAGAAAATAATTTGAATTTAAACTAAGCTTCACAAAGTTTTATTCAAAATTTAAGAAGTCTATGAAAATTTTATAGATTTAATGACTTCTCTCTATGTTAACCTGGTGCAAAGTAAAACTTATTTTTAATTTACCCCAGTGTAAACTGAAAATATGTGCTAAGTCCGGTGCAAAGTGAAACTAGATATAATTTACCCGGTGCAAAGTGTAATTTACTCTTATTTATATACGTATTTAATTTATCTCTATAATCAAGTAAGTGATCGACGCCATAATCTGTGTAATAATCTAAATAAATCACATGGCCAGTGCAAAGTCAAGCAATTGCGTACTACCTCCGTTTCAAAATATGTATTTTTTTACTCGTCGCGGTTTTCGAGATGCTACTTTAATAACATTTGTAAAAATATATATTATTTCAAATTAAAAGAGCTACATATTATAATATTTTGTTTCATGACGAATCTAATTGCATCGTTTTTACATGATCGTTCATTTTGAGTTTTTCAGTGTTAATTGTCAAAGTTAACATGTTTTATTTAAACTTTTCTAAAATTTGTTCTATTCTAGGACAAAGGGGTACTGATTTTTTCGTCCACGTATACTTTTGTCCTCTTTTGTGTCTAGAAAAATTGTTTGAATATTTTCCTATTTATCAAAAAGTTCAAGGAAAATTTTAAGACAGAGGTTGTATCTTAAAGGGAGAAAAATTGTTTGAATAACACATACTACCTCCGTCTCAAAATATAACTACCTAAAGCTATGAACCTAGACAAGAAACACGTCTAGATTCATAGTTATAGTTTCAGATAGTTATATTTTAAAACAGAGGTAATGTCTTAAAGGGAGATGTCGAGCTCTCTCTGTATATTCTATCATTCTCGTGTTTGTTTCTGGTGAAGGTGTCATACTCATACCATCATACGGCCATACCTAGTTGTCGAGCTATTTTTATATATATCACAAATATCTGAAGATTCGTTCTATTATAGTTAAGTACCAACCCAAAACGGGGGAAACCTTGTTATAGTTTAGCACTTTAGCTTTTCATTGATAAGCAAACGGTAAAAGAGAAAATTGAATATTTGACAAAATAGGATGCTAGAATTTAGTGGTCATGAAAGTTTGCTATAGATCTGATTCTGATTCTGCACGTAGCAACAGTAGTGGTATCGTTTGACAAGGTCCCAAATGATCAGCACCACAACTACATGATAGCTACTGTTTGGCATTTTTAGGACTTCGCTATGCGTAAAACTGATCCTTGATGCTGTTCGACAGGTCTAGTTCTTGGGCGTCAGTCCAAAAACGTCAATTCGTTTTCTACAAGCTCATGGTACCGTGCAATTTGTCTTCGATGTTCGAATGTCGTTTTGAAGAGTCTACTCCACTTTGTTGACCCCACGAAACGAGAGGACCTACTCTATGCAGCTGTAGCCTGCTCGTATCCAGCTCAAGATAACCAAGAACAGCAATATGGAAGTAAAAAAAAATCTAGTGCATCAATCTATGCCAAACCTGAAATCACTAGTTTTTCATGATCTAATCTTACATGTACGGATGTGAGCCTGAGTCAAGCTTGTGAAAGAAATTAAAACGAAGAGGAGTGCAGAGTTGCAGTCTTGCAGACATTCAGAAGCAAAAGAGATCAGTTTACCTAGGATAAACGGCATAGTCCTGAAACCTCCCTTCTTCGCCTTCTTAACCACCACCACATCCACATCAACGCCCTTCTCATCTCCTCTTCCATTCTCTGCCATTGTCCTTCTTCCTCCTCTGCAAGAGAAGCTTCACAGATGCGGCAGAGCCCCTCTCTTTCTCTACAGGAGCAGTGAGAAACGGCGTGACACTGTCCTTGAGTGGCGTGTGAGAAATGGAGATGCTTTTGTGTACGCGCTTTTTATAAAGGCTCGAGGTGTGCGAATATTGGATTTTGGAGCTTCGGATATGGCCGTGCCCGGAAAAGCTCTGCGAACGAACAGGCTCCACCACTTGATGATTGAGATGTGACGCCATTGAGGCTAGACGTCCACTGCGGTCAGATCAAATGGCCTCAAATCTCCACTATAAGCTAGTAACGGTTTCTGATCCATGAATGATCTTATTATATTTTGTAGTATGATTTAGTGCTAAGCAAATCTTGCAGTAAATGCGCAATCAGCATGGCTAATCATTTGCTCTAGATTAGTCTCAACTCTCCAATCCAACAACAGCCTAGTCACATATGTCTTTTTGTTTGTAACTCTTGATATCGTCACATATCACAATCTGCCAATCTCAGCATAGGACTGCAAATAATGGAGAAGTAAAAAATGACCATGCCTTAGGACTGCAATGCTCATGTGACTTGAGTGAGTCAGACCTCGCGCTCCTGTATGATTAGGATGGCGTTTTTCTATGACATTATTTTGTCTGATTTGTTAGCGTGATCAGCTTTTGCTCCTGAACTGATCAGTGCGATTACGAGTGGCAGAAATCAACAAGCAACCGGCGTCACCTTCACCGTCGACGCCGATGGCACGGCGGCAGTGAGTAGTGAGCTACCACAGTGGTAGCACCACCACTGCAGCATATAGCTTCGAGTGTGATCTTTCTGTCGGTCTGCTAGACACTCTGGCAGAAAAGAGACAGACACTACTGCTACTTGCTTCCTCTGTCAGTTGCTAAACTTGCTACATGGTCTAGTGCATCATGCATTTGCCTCTTCATGCCACTTCCGGCGATTGAGAAGAATTGTTAGAGTCGACCTTTTCACTTTAATTATATGTGAGAGGCAAAGATATTTCTGCTGCAGTACGTATCAAGTACTACTACCTGAAGCACATCTGATTTTTGCAGGTTCACTTTTGCAAATTCCTCTCAAACTATCTCTGGTGCTCATTCACTGGTTTCTTTTGTAACAGCAGGTCAGCAGCAGCCAATTATTATTATTATTTGGTTAAGCACAGTACAAGGGCAGGAACCATGATTCAAGCTGGCAATGATCCATAGTGGTACAGTGCAGGATAGCACAGTTGGTGCAGTGTCTCAAATATTAACATGCACTCAAAAATGGATGATCGGGAGGCATTTGTTCTCAGCAGTAGCTAGTTGATATAAGCCACTATCCTAGATTGCCATTGAGTGGTTTCGGTCTGATCTCTCTCTTTTTTTTTTCTCCTTTCTTTCTTTTGCTATATACTCGTTTGGCTACGTGTTCAGTGATATCAAAAGCATACCTACTTAAGTAGAAACCGAGAGATACCAAATTTACACTATAAAAAATAAAAAATGGTATCTCTACCTTCTGAAGGACCGTGAAATTGCTCTTCTAAGAAATACCTTTCTTCATCTCAAAATTTCCTGTAGTAATAACGAGCAATATATATAGCCTTCTTGTTGCTTGTTGGCTTATAAGCCACAACCAAATTCGAATTTTTAAACATACTTTAACATTGTGTTAGGTTTCTTTTCATTGTTTTTATTTTATTTTTCCGTCTTGCATCATTCATTTTTCTATTGCTTATCAACCAAAGCCATCCAATGTGTACAAAAAATTTACAAACCAAGGTAAGGACTAAGGACCATGCTAAATATACCCATTACAGGGAAATGTGCTTCTGAGCACGAAAGGGGAAGATTGGGAGAATACTTTTTGTGATGTGGTAGCAGAAAAGCTATACCTAACAAAATGCTATAAAAATCATCTACCAAAAATTTGGAAACACTAGTTGGCAATCCATTCGTTGCACATGCTATTATTATTGATGTTATAAATATTATGAAACTTACCCAAAGAGTTAGACATGAAATTTGTTTTGCAAAGTACAACTAGTTATATAATGAAGAGTCATGCCAATGCGCCAACGCTGCACTACCGTAGTCGAGCTCATCCACTGAAGTAGGTAAAATACATGGGCTCCATATGCACTTGTTTGGTTAGTTTGAACCATAACCAGGGGAGAAGATGGGGAGAGCTGGAGAAGGAAAAAAACTAGCCCAAAGTGAAACATTGTGGCAAAGATTCCTGGTCTATAATGAAAAGAGTGTCTCACCCCTAGTTTAAGCTACAACGGTGGTAAAAAAATTAGTCCAATATAAAATTTACTCTTTAATATTTAATATTTAAGCATGTCCTTAGATGCGTACATGGTATACATATGCATGTACAACATTATCCACTATGTGGTTCCTTGTACCACATAAAAAAAGGATAATGCATGCTTAAAGTATTTTTAATAATAAAGCAAGTCAAAAAAATACAATCATATTTTTATAATTTTTTAATAAGATAAATGATCAAAAGTTGCAACACCAAGTATAGTATTTTAAGACGGAGGGGATACTATTATCTTAAAATATAGCAACTTTAGCACTTTAGCTTGGACGTGACATAACATCAAAATTCAGGGTAAGGTAGAGTTGACTGCCCAATTAAGTGACAAAACCAATACCAGATTTGACATGTTTTAGCCACCACTAGACTTAAGACTTTAGTACCCTAGGACCATCACTACGCGCCTACAAGATCAAGTGCGCTTCCCACAACCCCCGGTGCTCTGGAATGCTGTAAGATACTAACGATTATAGGCTTACTGGTCAAATGATTATAGCGCATTTTGGTTGCATAGGTAGGAGCAGCTACTATTCATGGACTTGTTTTTTGGTTGCCAGTCGCCTGATCATGCAGGACATCAGGAAAGAACATGGGATAAACTCCAGTTGCACAAGTAGCTGCGTCAATTTTTCATTTCTCGAAGTATTTGTGCAGATGGAAGTAAGAAAGTACTAGCAGCCTAGTTGGTCACAGAGAGCTAAGAGGTAAGATTATGATACTATTTTTTGAAATTTATCTGCCATCAGAGATGTGGATCGTTGTACCATATGCCATTCCTGAAGCTAAAGCAACTAAGAATAAACAAAAGAATTGAAGGGGGAAAAAAAGACCAAGCCTAGAGAAATGTGACCAGAACGAACGGAATCGGCCCGGGGGAGGCATTAACCAGGAAATGTCAAAACCTGACCCTCTCTTGAAGAAAAAAAATTCCCCCTTACCATCGCCGGTGGATCTCCGGAGCTTCCACTTGACGGTTTGCAGCAATAATGTCAGAAGACAAGAGCAAAGACGACGCCGGCGAGCAGATCCAGCAGGGCGGCATCAAGACCATGCCGTTCATTCTAGGTGAGGTGTTCTTCTCGCCACCCATTTTGTTCTTGCGGATCAATGCCTGGAGCCGAGATGAGATCTGTGAGATTTCATTGCAGCGAACGATTTCTGCGACCGGTTCGCGACAATCGGGTTCAACGCCAACCTGATCACGTACCTGACGGCGGAGCTGCACCTGCCGCTGGTGGAGGCGTCCAACACGCTCACAAACTTCCACGGCGCGTCCAACCTCACCCCGATTGTCGGCGGCCTCATCGCCGACTCCTTCGCCGGCCGCTTCTGGACCATCGCCGCTGGGTCGGTGGCCTACCAGCTCGGCATGGTTGGCCTCACCGTGTCGGCGCTCATGCCGTCACTTCGCCCGCCGCCGTGCCACGTCGGCGAGGCCGTGTCCGGGCAGGCTTGCCAGCGGGCAACGCCCTGGCAGCTGCTCGTCCTCTACGCGTCACTCATCTGCACATCGATTGGCACCGGTGGCACGCGGCCTTGTGTCATGGCGTTCGGCGCGGACCAGTTTGAGCTGCGCAAGCCGCGGCGGCGCGGGGAGGCCGGCGCCAAAGACGCGCCGAGGTGGAGCTTCTTCAATCTCTACTTCTTCGGCGTTGAGCTGGCCAAGCTGGTGGCCATTACGGCGGTGGTGTACATCCAGGAGAATGTGGGGTGGGGATTGGGGCTCGGCGTCCCGACCGTCGCGATGCTCGCCGCGGTCACCGCGTTCGTGGCGGGGTACCCGCTCTACGTCAAGATGGCTCCCGGTTGCAGCCCACTGACGCGGCTGGCCCAGGTCGCCGTCGCGGCTTACTGGAAGAGAAACGTAGCGGTGCCCGACGATCCCGGCCTCCTTTACGACGACAAGGAGCTCGACGCCGGTGTCGCTACCACAGGCCGGCTGCTCCACACCAACCAGCTCACGTATGTCCCCATTTCGTTCTCATCAAGTCTCTAATTTTAACCAAGGCAGTGTCATGCGAAAGCGTGCTTCAAATCACTTTCATTTATGTGTGGTTCACTTCATTACTAAAATACATATGTGGATTTTTTTTAAGGTTTTTTGACCGGGCTGCGGTTGTCACGGACGGCGACGTGGCGAGAGGCGGCGTGCCACGGCCGTGGCGGCTATCGACCGTGCACCGCGTGGAGGAGCTCAAGTCGATCGTCCGCATGCTGCCCATCTGGGCCGCGGGGATTTTGCTGGTCACTTCGGCCTCGCACAACCACAGCTTCGCCATCCAGCAGGCGCGCACCATGGACCGGCGCGTCACGGCGAGGCTGGAGATACCGCCGGCGACCATGCTGATATTCTCCAACGTCGCCATGCTCACCACCCTGGCGCTCTACGACCGCGTGCTGGTGCCCCGGCTACGCCGCCTCACCAGACATCCATCCGGGATCACGCATCTCCAGCGCACGGGCATCGGCCTGGCCATCAGCACAGTGAGCAACGTCGTGGCGGCGGTCGTCGAGGGGTGGAGGAAGCGTGCCGCGGCGAGGCACAGCCTCCTTGATAGCCCTGGTGTGACTGTGCCGATGAGTGTGTTCTGGATGGCGCCGCAGTATGCCATCCACGGCGCCGCCGACGCGTTCATGGACGTGGGGCGCATGGAGTTTTTGTACGACCAGGCGCCCGAGGGCATGCGGAGCACGGCGGCGGCGCTGTACTGGCTGACCATGTCGGCGGGGAGCTACATGGGTACGCTGCTGGTGACGGTGGTGCACGAGAGGACCAAGGGGGAAGGGGAGTGGCTCCAGGACAACCTCAACAGAGGGAGGCTGGACTCCTACTACTGGCTCGTGGTGACGCTGCAGTTGATCAACGTCGTCTACTTTGTCATCTGTGCGAAGCTGTACACCTATAAGAGGCTTGAAACAGTTGATCAAGATAGCGCAAGGGAGAGAGATAAGACAATTGATCAAGAGAGCGTAGGGGGGAGAGATGAGAAAGAAAGCAATGTAAAAGATGTAGAGCTTCAGCCTCTGCTACTATCTGATGTCGCGCTCGCTTAGTCGCATACAGATGTTTATAGAGACGGGGCTCTGATTTGGTCATTGGAGGCGAGTAGGCAACTGAGGTCACCAATGCTTCACGGTGGAGCGTGGTCTCACTTGGCCATGTCAGGGGCAAGCTACCGTGGAGGAAGGAGAAGGTGAGGGATCGTGTCTTGTAGAAGACATGGTAACCATGTGCTCCCTCCAACTATCCGAAAGGTAATAGAAGCAGTGACGAGCATGTTCCCCTCCCCCGAGCAACGGCAACCTTGAATAGTGTCTGAGAAGTGTACCAGGAACTCGACCCTCACAGCTAGGAAGTTCACCGCTAAGGTTGCACCAGCCGCCCAACCTAGTGACTTAACACGACGGCGAACTTTGGGTGACTAGGACAAAGGAGGGGAGTGGTCGCACAGTGAGTAAGGGTGAAACCAGCAATATGCTCCACCGCCATGCATCTAGACCTCCACCGGCCCCGTCGCCCAAAGCTCTCATGACCTCCATCTGCATGCGCCGAAGGATGCCAAGTACCCTCAATTTGCAAGGCCAATTGCTGGATCCGCGCCACTGAGCCCATTGTCTTTGGAGAAGAGAGAGGCAATTGCGGCGGTGACGAAGCTTATTTATTATTGGCTTGCCCCCTCAACAACCGATGTCATGACCTCCACATACTCCTCGCTCATGTTGCTTGGAGCTCTGCCTACCTCCACTGCCTAAGAACGTCATGGGGAAGAGAGAAAAAGGAGGGAGATGTCACACATCCGGTGGGTGATCTCAACTCACTCTACTCCTCTATCGTCCTCGACTTCCATTGTTCCACTCATACAAGCGCCATTCATGCATCAAAACATGTTACCATGGTGCCACCTCCTTCAAAATCATGGTGTCACCTTTGGCTATGGTTTACAAGTTTTGAACAGGCCGACCTCCGCCATCACTATACCATAGAAGTGCTAGTAGGTCTTTAAGAAAATTTATTTTCTAAATATAACTAGTAGTTAGAAAATATGCATAAAACGAACTACTCGCATGCATCTTCTAGGCAAATTTGCTGACATATAGATAGACGAGAGGACAAAGAAACAACGGTGTTGAGTTTGTGCATGTTTAAAATATAGCCCATTGTGGACACTTAGCAATATATGCCACTTAGGGATTATACTCTTACAAAGTTGAGGTAACAATGGTTGTCTTCCTTTTCTTTTTCCCACCTACATGACAAAATAATTTCTTTTATAAATGTAAATGGTTGATGTTACATTATCTCATGTTAGCAAATTTGGCTAGTCGGCAAGGCTATGAATATGATTCGAACGACTATTGTACGCATGTCCTATATCGACTTTTTTTTGGAAAAAAAGAAAAGTAAATTACACGAAAATAGTCCCTACTCCCTAAGAGGCCATACCAAGCTCACCTTTGAACATGTCATAATTATATTGGAGGTTATTTTCTTATTCAATATATTATACATCTGTTTCCTTCCATTCAATATATGGCCTTTCAATAATAGTTTTCTAAAATATATACCGACATATCTATTATATTATTAAAACAACATTAAAAGAAGGCACCACATTTGCTTTGGAGGCTAGAAATTCCTATTAATTAGAGAAAAAGATAAAAAGAGAGTTAGAGTAGAAATACAATTTATAATTTTTAGAGTTAAAAAATTAAGGCATATAGAAATACAATAAGAAAAAATACAATTTATAAATAAGTAAGATTCTTAATTAAAAATAGTAAATATTGAAAGGGAGTATAGAATCCATATTGAAATACAACTATGAAATAACTAAAATTTAGAAAAAAAAAATGAAAGATCAACAATCAAGGAAACTAAAGACTCGTATGTTTTGGAGTTTGAAAAAAAAAGATAGAAGTACAACAAATTTAATTAAATCTAGCTGGGTAAATTTGCGTCACCTGCTAGTTTTTCTTTAAAGAGAGAACTAATGGACAAGCAAAACGCAATAAAATTCGAAACAAACCAATTGATGTGGTAAGATGATGGCTGGCAATTATTAAATTATTTAATAATCAGAACAATCAAAGCCTACCTCAGATGGGAACGGTCCAGGATAGAGTAAAGATGTAGGGCTGATGCCTACCTCAGATAAAACCACGAACACTATTGCCAGTATTATATTAGAAGTCCGGATCATCCTAGGTTATTTTTAAATATGAACCTGATCCTGCTAACTACATAGATGTCAACAAACATTTCTCATCTGTATACTGAAGTTTGCCTTAATATACCAGAGTTCCAAAAAGGCGCATATTGTTTCTACCCATATATCTACCTCACGAAAACATACAAAAACAACTGGGGTGCAATAGTAGTACACGATCTGGCTGAGAAATGTAGAAGATCAAGAAAATGTTTTACTCGGAGAGACGCTTGTAAAGTGCAATAGTAGTACACAGAAAAATAGAACGAAATATGTATTCATACAGAGGCACTTGAGATATTCACACACAAAAAAAATTGTGAACGACATTATTGAGTAATCTACAGGACTAAAATGGCATCCTCTATGTTAATTACTACAACATTCCTACCCCAGAAATTACACTAATTTGTTGCAACTCAACATGGCATAGACTCCTATTACCCTATAGCATTTGCTACCTTCTGCATAGTACATATTACATCAATTAGGCTCGATGTTTTCGGTGAGTTCACTCATTACAACTTTTCTCCATAAGTTCTCCTATGCATTTTGATACCATGGTGAATTTTTTTTATAAAAAATATCCATTTTCTATGATCAACTAACTAAGCATTTATCTACATTCAATATTTTACAAAGCCTGTTTGCTTTTGTGCTTTGCCAAGAGTTGATTCTATATCACCGTTGAATAGAGAAAGCTGCTTGGCTAAGGCAAAACCACAATACATACCATCCACAGAAGCACTTAATATACCCCCTGCATAGCCAGCGCCTTCCCCAATAGGATACAACCCTCGCAATGACGTGCTCTCATATGTACTGATATTTCGTGAAATTTGCAACGGGGAGCTTGTTCTTGTCTGGAAACAGGGACAAAATTGCAATGAATAAAAAGTACATGATAGGTGCAAAGATAACATTCTAACTAACATTACCAACAAAATATAGAAGGTGAAAGAGTGGAATGTTGTCTGATAAAGTATTTTATGCGTTGAAGAGTTCAACAGGTCGCCAGAGTGTGAGTGGAAAGAACGCAGTAGAAGACACCCAATATGGTTAGTTCTCATGCAGTAGATACTGCACAGCTTACGAAGAAAAGGGGAAGCCAAACATGACTATGGTTTACAAAAAAAGAGAACACGGAAAGAAGTTGAATGTATTAATTCATAATGAAAATATATTTCTTTTCATTTAAGGGGTTATTAATTGTAAGAGCAATGTAGCAACAGGAAAGGAAAATTGTAGGTATAGTCATAGCGAATATGAAGAAGGAATGATAACCAATAAGGGAGACATCAATGATAGGGGATAATAGATGTAAATGCGACAACTGAAGTGACAAGATAGGCTCAGCTGAAGGTGGATGGCTGGATGCACCTCAGTGAGAGGAATATTTACAATGCAATAAGTCTGTATAGGTCAGGGAATCTTGGTCTAGGTATGGTTGGTGTATCTAACAACGATGGTAATTAGCATTTCAATGTAGAGCAACAAACCATAAATGGACTCGTTTAGAGGAAGTGGGAATCTATCCCTCAATCTCCTGAGATATGGATTTTATTGGCTTGCCAGGCTTGAAGGAACTGTCAAAAATACTATTTCCATTTCATAAACCATAGTGAACTGGCTTTACTACCTCAGCTTTGCCCAATAAAATTGACCTACTAATTCCAAAAGGACCAAGCATTATTCAAGATCTAGGCTAACTCCAAAGAGACCGCCCTTAAGCCATCAGCGATGAATTTGTAAACATATGGGCAAGTTGCTGTGAGATTAAGCAATACCAGTATACCACTATTCAATGCTCATTGCATTGGTAATATTAGAGTCATTGGACTAACAGTAGACTTTCTGGTGTTAAACAATTGGGTTCGGTTATTTGTTGAACCACAAAAAATACTATGGAAATGGGTTGATAAAAAATCCAGCTTGTTGCATAAGAATTCACATACCTCCACACCATGAAGTAAGGCCTCACTAGTAACAAATCCTGGCATCTAAAAATATTGCGTTGCAAATGCGTCAGACAGATGGTATTTAAAATCACAGACGAAAAAACATTGTATGTCAAACCTCGTCGTCAATCATTAGTATTGATTGTTGTAGAGCTTCAGTTATGTGCGAAGGGAATAGCTCATGAAGTTTGGCTGGTCGAACTCCCAGCCTGTAGCTTGACGGCGGGATAGTTGCACCTGGAATAATAAAACAATTAACAAAATAAAAGTACCCCATATCATTACCACCTAACAAAATCTAGTACCTGCCAATCTGTTACTGAGAAAATCTGTGACACGCTGTGCAGGGACAACAAAATTCCCCCCTCCCATGATGGCTGCTCTTCTTTCAAATTCTCTCTGTTCCCATGAACAAATACTTCTTAAGCTTGCTGTTTTGGGGAATTGAACACTAAAAGAAAGGAAGCAAGAACACAACAGAGTAATGCTACTAATCACTACGTAAAGTAATTGAAAAGAGAACTTTACCTAACATGCAAAAGGAGTATTGTCTTTGCCCATTAACAAAAGAAGTTTGGGCAAAAGGCACATGGCATTTTCATGAGACCGAAGACTGGTATTTTGACCAAGAAAATAAACAAGCTGGTTTTTTTAGAAGAGAGAAGAAAAAGGAGTTCGGTCCAGCTGTTGACTGTGCAAGTTTAGTCTGTGGGTTAAATTTACTAGGGCAGATCAATGTAATCAAGACGATCGTTCATTGAGTTGATTATCATTGATGGCGGCGGCGATGACTTCCAAGATATCGGGCAACCACCGCTAAAATTCCGTTGAAGGAGTCAACGGTGATGTTTGGCAGTACAGAGTATATCCGGATCCACGGGTCGCCCAGATGGGGATATATAAAAACTGTGTCACTGAAGGCAAAGAGATGGCTATCGTGGTAATTCTTCATGTGACTTGATGCAACAGTGATTTTCTTGGTATCAGTTAATCAGTCATGGATGCAGGAAGCGTGGATGATTGGATTTGTTAGTTTGGCAGCTAGGAAGGAATTCAATTTTGCTTGGCAAGACGTCTGCGATGATAGAGGAGAAGATGAAGTTCTGTTGCAGGTCGAGTCAGGAAGAAGTTACAGTAAGATAGCGAGATCTCTTGATAGTAAGTCTGGTGATGACTTGTCGGGGTGGCTTGGTCTGAGCTGCAAAAGGAACCAACTCAAGTCTGGGTGCATGGAAGTTCGCGCAAGGACAAGATGCGGATTGGCGTGGCATATTCGCTAGTGTGGAGTTTGTTAGAGTTTGCATCGAATATGTGTACAAAGTCGATTACTAATTAGGACTTGGAGTTGTAGTAGGTTACAGGATAGTAGTAGAGTCAGACTCTATCCTAGACTCTCCTTTTAAATAGGGAGGCATACCTTTTGTAACTGCACGGCGGCAGTAGTAAAGGTAGGCATAGCGAGCGACCGACGGCGGCATAGCCGACCAACCGTGGTCGTTGGTTACCCTGAAATTATGCTAGATCAGGGAGGAGCGCCGTAATCAGTGCCCCGTGGAGTAAGCTTGTCCGAACCACATTAAAAACATTGTGCCTCAGTGTCGTTACGTTTGGATCTTCTATGGTGATCGCTTCTGCAGATAGCTATCGATGTGTTTCGAGGCTAGTTTTCTATAGTTAACACTCGCGGATGAGGTGACCCAAAAGGATTGGACCTCGAACTTTCCAGGAATCGACACTGCCGCCACCCCCAAGTCCTCTGCGGTTCGTGGAGAGGTGCGAAAGGCGCAAGACAAAGAAACGAGCAAAGCGGGCAGACAAGACCTTTGCCCTCGACGCCGAAAGCATCTCCCACCCATCCCAAGGGGACCAGGCGAGAGGCGCTATAAAAAAGCCTCTCTCCACAACCTAGGCGGACTGTTGCTCGGTCAAGAAATTGACCAAGCAGGTTCATCGATACTAGGAGGAACGCCAGGAAGCCCAACGCAAAGGGTGTGACCCGGCAGGAACGTGTTTCAGGAGCCCGAGCACACTATCGCCACCATCGACAGTAGCGCTTGCGCCCACGCCTCATGTAGGAGCTTGAAGGCGATGAAGCGAGAGCTCTTGGCCGCAGTCCTAAGCCCTGACGAATCCGACCAAACCACGATGAGGTGGTCGAAGGTCAAGATCACCTTCTACCAATCCAACCATCCCACGAGGGTCGCCAATGGGGGACAACTGGCGTTGGTGGTCTCCCCCATCATCTGCAATGTGAAGATGGGTCGCATCCTCGTTGACGACAACGCGGCCCTCAACATCATATCACTAATTCATTCGAGAAAATCAAGGTTGCAAGATGCACCTTAAGCCCTCCTTACCGATCATTGGCACCACTCGGGGCCACACCTGGCCTGCCTTTGGGCCCGATTGTGTTGCCAATCATGGTCGGTGGACCATCTAACTTCCGCATCGAGCGGATCAACTTCGATGTGACAAACCTCAATCTGCCTCGTAGTGCTCGGACGCCTCACATTGGTGAAGTTCATAGCGGCCACTCACTATGCTTACCTGACGATGAAAATTCCGAGCCCACAAGGCCCCATCACTGTCGTCGGCGACGTGAAGACTGCCCGCTCCTACATGGAGTTACGCGCAGGTGATCTAGCAGTGGCTACACCTCACCCCATGAAGGAGCCCGAGGCCTAAGGCCTAAGCCCCTTAGGACCGGTAGAAGAGGTCGGCCTTGGGCAACAAGAAACCTGTCAAACAGGTTACCCTCGAAGCCAATCCGTTGAAGACCATAAATATTGGCTGGAGCTTAGACGCCAAATAAGCTCGCTTGTCTTCTTGTGGGTGAATGCTGACGTTGTTTGCATGGTAACCGTCGAGGTTTATAGGGAGGTGATCGAGCACCGCTTTTCCGTGTGATCGGACGCAAGACCCGTCCGGCAGAAAGTATGGCGGAACGTCCCAGAGCAGTAGGCATTCATCCACAAGGACGTGGCTAGTCTCCTGGAAGTCGGATTTATCCGCAAGGTGATCCACCCGGAGTGGCTCACCACTCACGAAGCAGGTCACTGTCCCGAAGGATAAATGGAAGCTCCATATGACTACACATCTACACAGACCTCAACAAGGTATGCTCGGAAGACCCATTCCCCTTAGCTCGCATAGATCAGATTGTCGACTCCACTGCGGGGTACGTCATTTTATTTTTTCTAGATGCATATTCTAGTTACCATTTGATTTGCATGGCAAAGAAGGATGAGGCCCGAACTCAGGCTTGGCGATCGGGAGTGCTCGGCCCCCTACTCCGAAGTGACATTTCATGTTAGTGTAGTGCAGTCTCAAAGAGTAGCAAGGGAAGGGGTTGGTGAGTATCATCAACCCAAAACATGTTTTAAATACCAAAGCTGTCAAGCAAGAAAGGAGACGAGACAGGGGGCTTTCTCGGCCCACAATGCAGCGTAGGGCGTGGGTGTGGCACGTCGCACCCGGTCGCCCAGCTTGTGATACAGCGGACCAGGTGAGCTGGTGGGCTTGGTTAGCCCAACAACACCTCAACCCATGGGATAGGCATTCAGGTACACCCGTGTGACCTCTCGTATTGGGGTCAGAAATCCCTATCGTCGCAAGAGCCAAACAGGCGCGGAAACGACGCCACGGGCGGCTTGAGCACGACTGTCGTACGCGCTACAGTATATCCATTGCTTGTAGAATAGTTTAGTTTAGTTAATACCTTAATGTTTAGTATTTTAGTTAGCTTCAAATTAGCAAGTTGGTTCAACTGCAAGGATATATATAGGCATTCGCGTAAAATGAATAAAGCAAGCAAGAAGTTTCAATCTAATTTCTCGTCCTGTTTTCTCTACTCTCTCATCCCTTGCTGATCCAATCTCCACCACAGTGAGGCTTCCCCGGCCTTGCTCTGCCCACCCTGCAACATTCCATACATATCTCATTCGATCCAATCCCGCTACGCATAACAACTTGGTTCAAATCCGCCCTGCAACAGCTACAACAGGATATGACAACGGTGATGGAGTGTGGTCTCTCCTGGTGTCCAAATCAGACATCGTCGACCTCAACTGTGGCAAGCACCAATTCTCGCCTCGACAAACTGGAACGCACCAGTCAGTGAAGAAGGCGCGCCATGCTTCCCCAAAGGCATGCCTCGTGTGGGCGGTGACAGCATGCTCCCCAATCCTTCATTCGGCCATGGTGGCAGAGGTGGCGCCGGTGGACATGAGAACATGACAGGTGGTCGCGTTCCACGCATCTGCAAGCTCGAGTTCCCCACTTTCGACGGCAAGGAAGATCCCCTCACGTGGCTGAACCGGTGCGAACATTCTTCAAAGGGCAACGCATGAAGGACAAGGTGTGGTTGGCCACCTATCACCTCACCGGCGTGGCTCACGAGTGGTACATCCACTACAAGCGTTCCCGCGGCACACCGCAGTGGGAGTACTTCAAGGAGCTCTACAAGACACGGTTCGGGACGCCTCTCCGTGCACATCTGTTGGGGGAATTGAAGCGCCTCACGAAGATCGACTCAGTGGAGTCCTATCAGAAGTGCTTCTTGTGCAGCGCCGAGCCTCTCCACAAACAATAGCAGACAAAGTTGTTCGTTCCCGGCCTCTAGGAAGAAATTTGCATTGATGTCGAGGTTCAGTGGCCACAAGATCTTCAGGATGCCATGAACTTGGCGAGAACGTTCGAGCAGAAGGTTCCCAAGCAAACGTTGTACGACACTACCGCGTCGTTTCGGAAGTTGGTTCTACCTTTCCCCGCGACATCGGCATCAACAACCACGATGCCAACCACGCCAGGATCCACTCAACCACAATTCCACCACCTCTCGCCATGGAAGCTGCTAGAACGCAAGTGGCAAGGCCGGTGCAATAACTGCGGCAAGAAATTCGTCTGCGGTCACCAATGCGCCAGGCTAGGGAGGAAAACGGTTAGAACCAGTCAGAATATGCATCATATTTTAAAAATATTTTCAGGAACGGTATCATTACAGTCGAGAAATTTCCATATTTATGAAAAACTATTGATTGGTCTATTCAGTGACGACTTCAATGAGCGTAGACAGAAATTTAAAATATTAACTTTTAGAAACGGTAATGGTCGGTAAGATATAATTATTATATTATTATTTTTGGAAACGGTATCGGTCGGTCCGTAAATATTCATATCATTTGCATCCTTACGCCAGGTTTGACGAAACCAACAACACCGACGATCCCGATGTTTCCCTCAACACACTAGCACGATGCGTCTGCCGGTACTACTGGCCGGCCAGGGTGTGACAGTGTTGATTGACTCTGGTGGAATAAGCGCCGATCTCGCTACCGGCCTCAAGCTGCACTTGGAACCCGGAAAACAGTCTTTGCGTCATCATCGCCGACGGTGGTCAGCTTGCCAGCCCGAACGCTTGACATGAACTCCGGTTGACGATTGGCAATGTGTTCGACCTCGACTGCTTCGTCCAACTCTTCGGCTCCTTCGAGCTCATCCTCGGCATGCACTGGCTCCTGTCATTGGGCCATATTCTCTAAGACTTCGTGTGGCTCCGCATGACGATCTAGCACCACGGCCGAGAGACGACATTGCAAGGTGTTTTGATCATGCGGCGCACTACCTGTCTCGCGAAAACGCCGGATGGCTTGCTCCAACAGTTCTTGGCAAACTTTGACGCGTTGTTCGCCGGAGTGCACCGGCCTAGCGCCTCCCCGCCTACAAGATCATTGAATCCATTTGATAGAAGGCATGGCTCCGGTCGCAGTCAGGCCATATCGCTACCCTCAACTCCAAAAGGGCGAACTCGAGACGTAGTGCGCCACACTACACAACCAGGGCATCATCCGGCCAAGCACATCTCCATTCCCCTTGCCGGTGCTCCTCTATCGCAAGCACGACGGCTCCTGGCGCTTTTGTGGCTTGTGTTCCGACTCCGCATTCGACACGCATCAAGAGCATTTCGAGTTTCTTGAGATGCCGTTTGGGTTGACAAACGCGCCGGCAACGTTCCAGGCGCTCATGAATGTGGTTTTGACGACATCTTGTTGTATAGCCCCTCGTGGTCGGTACATCTTCACCACCAGTGCCTTGTAGTCGACACGATTCACCATCACCACCTCGTCCTCAATCGTTAAAAGTGCCTTCGGCGCAACTAAAGTTGCATACCTCGGCCACGTGGTCTCAAAGCACGGCATTGCCATGGACAAGCAGAAGGTAGCGGCTGTCGCCGACTGGCCCCAGCCCCGTTCCATGCGCGTGCGGTTCGCGGCTCCCTCGGCTTGGCGGGCTACTACCGCAAGTTCATTAGCAACTACGGCTCAATCGCCACACACTTGACAGGCTCTCGACGGCATTGGTTCTCCAGTTACCGGACTTCTCCAAACCCTTCATCGTCGACTGCGATGCGTCCGGGACAGGGGTGGGCGCCGTCCTGCATCAAGATATCGGGCCAACTGCCTTCTTCAGCAAACCGTTGGCCCCACGACACGCCGGACTAGCTGCATACGTACGCGAACTCATTGGGATGGTTCAAGCTTGTACGTATTTGTGGGGATGCCAATTCAAGGTTCGTATGAATCACTATAGCTTAAAATTCCTCCTCGATGAGCGCCTTTCCACTATCCCATAGAATCAATGGGTGAGCAAGCTCTTCGGCTTCGATTTTGTGGTGCGGTACAAGCCAGGCCGCACAAATGTCATGGCCAACGCACTTTCACATCGTGAGGTGATCAACCACGCCATGGTGGCCACCATCTCGGGGCCAACGTCCAATATCTTTGACGAGCTCCACCAAGAGGTCGCCACAGACACCATGCTGATGCAGCTTCACAAGTCCATCAACGATGACAAGGCGGCATGGGCCACAAGGGAGGGCCTCCTCTTCAACAACGGTGTCTTCGTCTTGGTAAAAGTCTCGCCTGTTGCCCACACTGCTGGCAACAACCTACGACGCTCATGAGGATGTCCAACACACGCTTTCACCGACTCCGTGCGGATTTCCATATTCCCACCGCCAAGCAACAGGTCCAAGATTTCATTCAAGACTGCGACGTCTACCAACGTAACAAGACTGAACACTTGCATCAATCCTGCCTCCTCCAACCATTGTCAGTGTTGGTGCGCGTGTGGAAAGACATTGCCATGGACTTCATCCAAGGGCTTCCATGTGTCCACGGCAAGTCTGTCATCCTTATGATCATCAATCGGTTTTTGATGTACGCCCATTTCATTCTTTTGGAGCACCCGTACTTGGGTACGTCCGTCGTGATTGCATTCTTCAACACCGTCTTTCGACTACACGATATACCAAAAGCAGAGAAAAGCGATTGAATAAGTCATAACCAAACCAAATCTAGCCAAAATGGAATATACCTTGACCCCCTTGAGGTGTAGGTCCATGCCCGCGGCTCGGCGAACCCCGTGCGGCAAGGGGTTGTTCCCCCATCTTCTGCAGCCTCTTCTTTTTCGCTGTGCCCACCGCCATCAGCCGGCCGCAGTAGTCACCGATGTCGCCGCCTCGGGTTTGAAGGAAGTAGGAGAGTGCGAAGAATGTGGCGTTGGGGTCAATTCCTCTCGCTTCTGCTTCCCTAGTAGATTTAAGGGAAGGGGAGATACTATGCCGATCGCCCCCTAGTAGCGATCCCTAACGACGCCATGGGCGTCACACCGAGGCATTACTGCCAAGATGTCGGACCGCCCACGATCAACCCAAAGGGAAACGAGACCGGCTAGGGGGCGCTCATGCCAATCCCATGCCGACCCCTGGTGGGTCTGTCGGCCAACAACGTTCATGCAAGTGTGCGAGGCAGCAATGGGTATTGTCGCACACCACCATGTACGCCATCAAGCCTACATTAAGCAGACCCGCAAGGTAGTCAAAGACGGCCTCTTAACTCCTCCCCAACTCTAGCCATTTGTTCCAGGCAGATGTCTAGCTTGGCGCCTCCGTTGGCATACAAATGCAAGGGTGAGGGAAGGTTAGCGTAGAACAAGTCCTCCCTCCAATTATCCCAGTTCTTTCACAACAACTACGGAATGCAGGCGTTGTTGTCGGTGTTGCAAGGTGCAAAGTAGCATCTCCCATAACGGAGCCGGCAATTCCGCGCAGAGCGAAGAACCATCAAAAAGCTTCACCGAGGGCATCACCCTGATGAACATTTTGCACAAAAGCACATAGATTGCCATCATTGCCATGAAGTTGGGCATAAGGTGCGCTCACTGGATGTTGTAGAACTCCAGCGCCTCAAGGAAAAATGACGAGTAGAGGGCACTAGCCCCCAAGCAGGCGAAGGAGAAGAAAATCGAGCACTAGGGCTTGGTTGGGTTGGTGCACACCTCGCAAGGCGTTACGGTGGCCAAGGTCGCATCCCGTAGCTTGGGAAAGAGGGATTTGGAAGAAATTGCGTCATCAAGCTCAACAAACTCTTACCGCTAAGCCGTGTATTATTCGGTCCCTTGACAAATGAATGATGGCCATGTAACAACCACTTGAGCTATAAAAGGAGATTGAGGTCCTCCTATAGAAAGGGGACGTGTATTCGAGCCCAAGGAACAGCTCATTGGGATCGCTCTTATGAAACAACACCACTAGTCAACTGACAGAGGAGTAGGGTGATACGTCACCGTGCGGCCTGAACCTATATAAACCTCTAGTGTTCTCCTTTGTCTCGCTCACAACTCCTGAGGGGCCCTAGCCCCTGACATCACTCTTCGTCTTCGTCTTTAGATCCTTGCCCACACCCTAGGCCGAACTAAAAGGGGGGCCATTGTCCCCCGCTAAAGGGTTAAACCTTTGACAGCTGGCGTGCCCGGTAGGGGATGAGTTTGCAAGGTTTGATTACCTCCACGTTTTGTTTGCCGCGTAGTGCCCTCAGCCCGATGGCGGGCGAGCATGTCCTACACACCATCATTAGTTCTCAACCTGGTGGTGGAGGGGGGAGGTGCACAACGATGAGAGCACGGGCAAAATCCTAAATCCGCGTCGTTGACCGCGCTCCCCCTGGTTCTGCCCGCATGCAAAACCCATCGACAAGCGGGAGGGCCGAAGGCCCTCAAACCTACTTGAGTCCATGTCGAGTGCAAAGAACAGCAGCGTCAGGAGAAGCTGCAGCACCGCCTGGGGTACAGCCAGGAGGCCACCCCAGAGGACATGCTCTTGCGCCACCCACCCGTCGCTCCAGACCCAAACACCTCAATCCATCAGTGGGTGGAGGACGTGGCCAATCTGCTCACCACGGCCCTGTGGCAGCTGGTTGTGGGCAGTCGCGCGACTACGTCTAAGACGTCCTATAGCTCGCCCGTTGTCTCCTTGACTGTGAGGTGGAGGGCCCGCCAAACGGCTCGTGCTTCGACGCAGCTACCCCCACCGGCGCCAATGAATGATGGCGGAGGAGCAGACGCCAGGTTCACCATCGAGCATTAGCGGCGACGCCCGCCGCGCCGCACAAGCCAAGGAAGGAGCATCCTCCTTCGCCGCTCGACATAGGGAGGCCTCCCACCTACACTCCCGTCGCGTGGTGCTAGATGCCAAGCTTCCGTTTCGATCCTATGGAATGTCCGATGGCCCTCAAAATTCCGGCTCAGCCTCACCGAGAAGTACGACAACGTCAACCCCTTCGAGTTCCTCCAAATCTACACTACTACCTTCAAGACGACAGGGATGACGACTGGGTCATGGAGAATTTCTTGAGGGCTAGGCGCGAGTCTGGTTGATGAACCTCCCATCCGCTTCGGTCCACTCCTGAGAGGATTTGCGCTAGCCGTTCACCACGAACTTCTAGGGAACTTCTTATCCACATCTAGGGGTGGAGGCAGATTTGCACGCAATGCAATGGCGGGACGACGAGTCCCTCCGATAGTACATACAACGGTTCTGTCAGGTACGCAACACCATCCACTGTATACGTATCCATGCAGTCATTTATGCTTTTAGGGGAGACGTGCGGCACAACCGCGGGCTGGAGAAGATAGCGTGGCCCGCAAGAGGAAGCCTAAACATGGAACTCCCCCGATCCGGCGCCACTGCGGCCGCATCCGAGTCCGCCGCTCGCTCTGAGCGGCGAAAGAAGCGGAGGAAGAAGAGGTCGCTTGATCAGTCGACGAGGGCCATGTCGTTGCCGCCTAAGGCGCTCTGCGCTCCCACGCCAGGCGAGGGCCGCGAACAGCAACAAGGACGCCGACGCATCCAATGGGGGCTGCTTTGCGGACAAATGGTGCTCAGTTCACAATACCTTCTCCCACAGTCTCGTAGTCTCGTCAATTGCTGCTCGGTCAAGAACTTGGCCGAGCACGTCAAGAGGTACGAGCAGGAGGAGGGCCTCCACGAGGATGGGGCTCCGGCGGCCCCAGCAGGCCAAGGATAGGGCCCCCGTTGAAGGCTCGAAGTGCTGTGGCAAGACAACGAGTCCCTCCGATAGTACATACAGTGGTTCTGTCAGGTATGCAACACCATCCCCTTTATACCTGTCCATGTAGTCATTTATACTTTTAGGGGGAGGCGTGCGGCACAAACGCATGCTGGAGAAGATAACGTGGCCCGCAAGAGGAAGCCTAGACATGGAACTCGCCCGATCCGGTGACACCGTGGCCGCATCCGAGTCCGCCGCTCGCTCCGACCGGCGAAAGAAGCGGAGGAAGAAGACGTCGACTCAATCCAACGACGAGGGCCATGTCCTCGCCGCCGAAGGCACTCTGTGCTCCCACGCCAGGGAAGGGCCGCGGACGGCAACAAGGACGCCGACGCATCCAACATGGGCCGCTTAGCGGACATATGCTGCTCAGTTCACAATACCTTCTCCCGTAGTCTCGTAGTCTCTCCAATTGTTGCTCGATCAAGGACTTGGCCAAGTGCGTCAAGAGGTACGAGCAGGAGGAGGGCCTCCATGAGGATGGGGCTCCCGCGGCCCCAGTAGGCAACCGACGAAGCCAAGCCAAGGATAAGCCCCTCCCCCCCTCGTTGAGGAACCCAATGATAGATCTCAGCTTCTAGGTGCCGCAGCATGTCGTCGCCACCATCGACGGAGTCTGCGCCCACACCTCCCATCGAGGCTTCAAGGCCATGAAGCGCAAGCTTCTAGCCATGGTCCCTACCCCCGAGACCCCTAGTAGAAAAACCCGGACCGGTCATCGACCCGCCTCAGCTCCTGGTTCGCTGGTTCACCGGTCGAACCGCCAGGTCAACCGATTTGGTTGCTGAACCGGAATAGTTATTTAGCATGTATACTTGTCTTCAAACAACGTGGCATTCACAGCCTAGTGGTTAGGATCTTGTGCTTGTACCTTGCCATCCCAGGTTCGAATCCCTCCCACCCCATCTTTTTACCGATTTAACGCAATAAATTGCTATTGGGTCTGTCTGCTACAAAAAATGCTATTGGGCCTCAATCAGTGAATGGGCCCTGTACTGTTGGCCGAATTGCCGGTTCATTATAAGGACGGTTCACCGGTTTTCATGGAAAACCGGCCAGTTTGGCCGGGTCAGTCCGGTTCATTTGCATGTTCGGTCTTTGAAGCAAACCGACCCGGCGTGAGTGCTAGTTCCGGTTTTTTCCGGTTGAACCGCTGGGCCGGGCCGGTTTTTTCTACTATGCCGAGACCACGCGGCAGTTGCGGTGGTCAGAGGTGAGCATCTCCTTCGACCGGACCGACTGCCCCCCAAATGCCGCCAGAGGCGGCCACCTGGCCCTGGTGGTCTCCCCCACCATCTGCAACATCAGGATGAGGCAGGTCTTGGTTGACGGCGGCACGGCCCTCAATACCTTATCCCCCACGGCCTTTGAAATAATTAAGGCCCAGGAATGCACCTCAAGCCGTCACTATCGATCGTCAGCATGACACCGGCCACATGTGGCCCTTGGGGTAGATCTCCCTTCCCGTCACCTTTGTTGGGTCCTCCAACTTCCGCACCGAGCGAGTCAACTTTGATGTGGTGGATCTTGATCTGCCCTACAACGCGGTGCTCGACAGGCCCGCGTTGATGAAGTTTATAGTAGCAGCCCACTACACTTAAATCCAGCTAAAGATGTCAGGCCCGAACAGCCCCATCACCATCCTCGGTGATGTCAAGACTGCACTGGCTTGCATGGAGGTGCGCACGAGCAGCCTCACGGCGGTCACCGAGGCCGAGGTTGTCGGCGACAGGGCTCGAGCCTCCACCTCCCGCGCCCTAAAGAAACGGATGACCTCAGGCGACGAGGTACCCATCAAGCTGGTCCAGCTTGGCGATGATCCGTCCAAGACCGTCAATATTAGCAATAACTTGGACGCCAAATAGGAAAGTGCGCTCGTCTCACTACGAGCAAATGCTGATGTGTTTGCATGAAAACCGTCGGATATGCCCGGGGTCCCTAGGGAGGTGATCGAGCACCGCCTAGCCATGCGGCTGGACGCAAGACTAGTCCGATAGAAGGTACGGCGGTAGGCGCCAAAACGCCAAGCCTTCATCCGCGAGGAGGTGGCGCGTATCCTAGATGTCGTCTTCATCTGGGAGGTGGTGCAGCCGGAATGGCTGGTGAACCCGGTTGTCGTCCCGAAGGCTAATGGCAAGCTCCAGATGTGCATCGACTACTCCGGCGTCAACAAGGCATGCCCTAAAGATCCCTACTCCTTGCGCCGCATAGATCAAATCGACGACTCTAGTGCAAGGTGCGACCTTTTGTGCTTTTTAGATGCGTACTCAGGTTACCATTAGATTTGCATGGCTAGGGAAAAGACTGCTTTCATTACTCCTATTGGCATAAATTGTTATACATTTATGCCATTCGGTTTAAAGAACACATGCCCTACTTTTCAGCGATCTACTCACATTACTTTGTGTAGATAGGGTGCAATATTAAGGCATATGCTGACGACCTAATCGTCAAGATGCGCAACCAAGAGATCTTGCTCTTGGATTTAGTGAAGACCTTTGACAGTCTTTAAAGCATGCGCATGAAGCTAAACCTCAAAAAGTGTGTGTTCGGGGTGCCAGCTGGCAAGCTCCTTGGGTTTTTGGTCTTGGCTAGAGGCAGAGGCCAATCCTAAGAAAATCAAAGCAATAGAGCGGATGCGCCCCCTAGCAAACTTAGGGATGTGTAGTGCGTCTCAGGATGCATGGCCGCCCTAAGTCGTTCATTTCGAGGGTGGGAGAGCGGGCGTTGCCCATATTCAAGCTCCTCAAGCGTTCCAGGCCTTTTGTCTGGACAGAAGAGGCGGAGCGAGTGTTGACCGAGCTCAAGGCTTACCTCTCCTCTCCGCTGACCCTAGTTGCCTCGAGGCCCAAGGAACCACTTCCGCTTTACCTGGCAGCGACACTACAAGTAATCAGTGTGGCATTGGTCGTGGAACGCGACGAGGAAGAACCTCGACCCCACCCATAAGATAGGCCCGGGCCGGAGACGGTCGGAGAGGCCCCCGCATTAGGAGGCCGCCCCGGGCCCCTCGGTGCGAGTGGCCTTTCGCCCTCTTGTCAAAAGGCGTTGAGCGCCCTTAGACCCCGGACGGCCATGTGGAAGTAATGGCAAATACTGCGCAACCGAGAGGAAACGGGACGTGTGGTCAAGCGGGCCATCAAACTTTTGGAGTTCGACCTTCGCTACCAGCCACGCCACGTTATCAAGAGCCAGGTCTCGTCGATTTTGTGGCAAAGTGGACCCCATCGACTGATCCCAACCCTGCCCCCGAGGCCGCCATGATGTCAGCGCTGGTCAAGGTCGTTGGTCCATGCACTGGACGATGAATTTCGACGGCTCCCTCACCATGCAGGGTGTCGGCACTGACAGGGCCCGACCGACTGACCCCATAGTGTCCAACGCAGACGCCTCCCGACAGGTTGCTTGGATGACAGAGATCCAAGCATTCCTCCAAGTAAAGATGGCAATGGAGACCCATCACCCGAAACCCAGTGGATATTTACCCCATTAGGGTAGATAGTTGGAATAAATTTTGTATCCATGGGTATATTAATGGGAGAATTTTGTACCCAATGGGTTATTGGAGGTGGGTATGATTATATAGTACACATACCCATAACACAATGGATACCCATTATAATTAAATAAATATAAAATTTAGCAATGAGCCCATAATGATTGCAAAGACTTAGAAAGTACTAAATGAACATCTACAATGTAGTCATGTGACGATACACTTCTAGTTTATGCACTATTCGACCATGTGATGAAATTTCTCGTCATGTTTATATTTTATGGTTAAATTTGCAAGTCATATCTTCTATATTAATGTTGTAAGTGATAATTGGGTGTGGATTACCCGTGGGTATATTTTACCCATGTGGGTGTGGGTATGAGGAAAATTTATATCCACCAATATAAATGGATACTCCAGTGGTTGTATTTTCATTTCGTGGAGGTGGGTTTGGAGTAGTGATACCCAGTGGGTTTATACCCATCGCCATCTTTACCTCCAAGGCACGGCTCTACCCAAGGATCGCGAAGAGAGCGAGCAAGTCGATCGAATCTCCAAAAGATACGTGTTGGTGGAAGGGACCCTCTACCGATGTGGCGCCAACGAAGTGCTCCTAAAATGCATACCTCGGGCATAGGGCATCGGGCATAGGGCATAGGGCGCCCACGCCACCTCCGTACCCTGGTTTGCAAAACTTTCCGCCAGGGCTTCTATTGGCCAACTGCGCACCAGGATGCCGCGGACCTGGTCCGACGGTGTTGAGCGTGCCAGTTCCACAACAAGCAAATCCATCAACCAGCCCATGCCCCGTAAACAATCCCGCTCTCCTATTTTTCGCGATCTGGGGGCTGGACATCCTGAGCCCTTTCAAAAGGGCGAGCAGGGGTTACGAGTACCTCTACGTCGCAATCGACAAGTTCACCATGTGACTCAAGGCTTGCTCTGTTGTGAAAATCGGCAAGCACTCGGCCCATAAATTCATCAAGGGTATCATAGCCCACTACGGTCTGTCTAATCGCATCATCACGGACAATTGCACCGAGTTCACCAGCAAGCTCCTCGGCGATAACTGTGACGACATGGGCATAAAACTCTGTTTTGCCTTAGCGGAACGCACCAACACGAAAATCCTTAAAGGCCTCAAGACCAAGATATACAACATCCTTAAGAAGCATGGGAACTCATGGATCGACGAGCTACCAGTAGTGCTCTGGACGAACCGGACCATCCTGAGCCGTGCAACAGGAAAACCCCTTCTTGGCGTATGGAGCCGAAGCGGTCCTCCCATCTGAGCTGACCATGGGATCTTGCCGGGCCACGCTATATGCCGAGGCTGATCAAGATCAACTTCGGCGCGACGTCCTCGACCACCTCGAGGAAAAAATGCGACGCGCAGCCCTTTGGGACGCCCGCTATCAGCAGAACTTGACACGCTATCAACAGCGCCACGTCCGAGCCCAATAACTGCAAATCAATGACTTGGTCCTACGCCGCGTCCAAACGCACGTGAGCTCTCCCCCATGTGGGAAGGGTCGTTCAGAGTGATCGGTGTCCACCGGTCGGGCTCTATCAGACTACCCACGGAGGACGGCACAGAGCTGGCTAATTTGTAGAACATTGAACATCTCGGCCAGTTCTACTCCTAGAAAGACAAGAAGGCCGAGGGCTGCCACTATCATTACTTGTATCCTTGTGCTCATTAAATAGCAAACACTTCCCTCTCACTTTAATCTTTTATGTCACGCACACTCATGCTTCCCCCGTCGGTCATGTGCTTAAACTGGGACGCCCCGCGCACTTAGCTCCATCTCAAGGGCTTGGATCACCTAGACACCAAAAAGGGCCCAAACGCGAGTCGTGTCCTAAGATGTCTTGAAAGCAGTGGGCTTCGGAAGGACCGAAGTCAGGTCGTCCTAAACATCGGTCTCGGCACCCCCGACCTGACCATCTTCCTAGTGGATCACCCCTACAGTTCTAGTTGTGGTCCCCGCACCGTGGGAACACAATTCAAGCCCGGATCCCAGTCAAGCAACCCCGAAGGGAGCACGGAGCAAGTTTGACACTCGCATGAATATCGAAACTCACACAAAATTTTCAATGCACGCATATATGAAGCAATAGTAAAGTGCAAAGGAAATTAACAAGGACGTTAAAGGGCATTCAGGCGCCAAAGTCTGACACAACCAACAAGGTAAACGAAGTACGTTAAAAACTAAATTTTATGTAAACGATGCAGATAGGCGGGTGGCCATGGCTCACTGCACCCCAGCTTCCCTGCTCCGCCCGAGGAGCTGGGGGCGTCCGCCGGATCGACGTCGTCGTTGTCAGAGTAGACCTCGCCCTCCGACCCGTCGTTGCTACCCTCGCCATCAGAGGGAAGTGCGACGAAAAACCGACGCGTTGTGCAAGAAGGCTATTTGGCGACTAGTCGCGCGGCGGGTGGCACGCAACTAGCCCGCTCGTCCACCACGACGACACGCGACGACGGCGGCGACCTCTTCTCCGGCTTCGACAGCGGCGGTGGCGCCGACGAACCCGACCCGACCCCTATATTTATGGTTTCGAGGCCGGGGTGGGGGAGGGGGAAGAGGGGGCTGGCCGACGGGTTGAGGGATGGTCAGGCGGCGTGGCGGCGGCGCCGCCGCAGAAGCCGCGGGGCGGTTGCCGGTGGGCATGGTAGGCGAAAGGGGCAAGCGACATCGGCGGCAACTCCGGCCGCCGTCGCCAGAGGCGAGGAATGAAGGGGAAGGACGAGCGAGGGGCTTCCAGGGGAGGCGGTGGACGACGGAGGTGGAGTGCGGGGAGGCGGAGGACGCCAATGGGAAAAGAGAAGAAAGGAGGGAGGAGAAAGAGGGAGAGGAATGAAGAGGAAGTGGTTGCGCGCGAGTGGTGGCCGCGCAACTAGGTGCGGATTAGCGCCCCCAGCGTTGTGCCCTCAAAGTCGCTAACGATATCCCTTGCGGCCTCTCGGATAGCGGCACGAGCCGCCTCCTCTGTCCCGGGGGGAATCATCCTGCGCAAGGTAGGGCTAGAAGTCCGTCTCGTGGGCCCAATGGCCGGCTAGCACCAGCTCCACTGCTTCTCGTGCCACCGATGATTTCTTCGTCAAAATCTCCACCTCCTTGGGCACTCATTGGCGGGTGTGCGACATCTCTTCGAGCCGGCAGGTGATCCCAGTTTGCCGATGGGGGAGCTTCCTGCACAATCCACCCGAAACCCCCAACCGCCGCTGGAGGACGGAGTCACCAAGCACCTAAGGCCCAGCCTCCACCTAGAGATTGAGGGCCTCAACATCCGCGTCACGGTGCCGCACCGCCTCCTGCAACTCGGAGATGGCCTATTTCACCTCTGTGAGGCACCCCCGTAGGGTGGCATCCCCGCCTTCTGACATCGCGCTGCCAAGCCCCTCACCTAGGCATCCAATTCGGCTAAGCGACGATCTAGCTTGTTCCGCTCCGCGCGGGCATGCTCCACAGCGCCCTCGAGCTGGGCAAGCTGCTCCAACCGTTTGGTCGCCTCGCCACCTCCTAGCGTGAGACCTCGGACTCACGCAACAAGATCGCCCCCCCACCGCGTTCTCGCTAGACCGCCTCCTGGAGGCACAGGTCCTAGCACCAAACTGTGGCCTCGGCG
>CM002483.1:12730160-12772031 GCA_000325765.3 Leersia perrieri
CCGCTCGTCATTCGCCTCAGTATTGCAGAGCATCGTCTCACAGGCGTCCAAAGCACGGGCCCAGAGCTCGACGGCCTCCTGATATCGGCACACCGCGTCATCCACGTCCACTAGGGACGAGGCTCGCTAGTCCAGCTCCCCCGACCGCTGCTCCAGTGCATTGGCTCGTGCAAGGATGCCTCAGCTTGGGCCACCTGCTGCTTGAGGGTGAGTCACATGTCGCGCGCCGCCTCCTCCATGGCGTTGGTCATGATGACGGCCGCCACCATCTCCTACTATGTCTCCTTCATGCACCCGGCGGCCACCAAGGCATCCACTGCCTGTCGTCCTTCCGCCACGCGATTCCACTCCTCGTCCAGGGTGGCCCGCTCCTCCTGCAAGGACTGCAGTTGGGTATTGAGGCCCTCGAGGACGGCACTGCTTTTCGTCGCCACCGCTTGCAGGAGGGGCTCCGAGCACGCGGGGGTCGACGGTGTGAACGAGGACCGTGGCCACCTAGATGACTCGGCGCGGCTTGACTCACCTGCAGCACTGGAGGAATACAACCCCCGGCGCATCTGGAGCGCCGCCGCCTCTAGCAGAGGCAGCGCCTTTGGCGACGCACGCGGCAGGGACCCCATGGGTGGGTCTGGGGCTTCGTTCGAGGTCCTCGACGCGGGCTCCGCCTCCTCCACTCGGGCCGCCCTTGTCTCCGTCGTCGGCCGTTCCACCTCGGCCCTCGCCTGGGCGCCAGCACGTCACGTCCTCACCCCGCCTGGGGGCTTCGGGTCGATGGAACGGGTCTCTCACAGAGCATCTAGGGGGCAAACCTCACTAGAGAAACAACACATTCGAAAAAGGAAGGTGAGCACAGGAAAGACGCGAAGGCATGGGAGAATGCGGACAAGATCGAACCTCTGGGGGCGGCTCGATCTCCCCCATCTTCCGCAGCCGCTTCTTCTTGCTCGCCCCGCCCTCCGGTGCCATGGCTGCCGTAGACTATGGCGGTGGAGCCCACGACGGGCGCCCGCTGACAACACGCTCCGCACTGCCCCCACTAGACGGGGACGGGGGAGGGGAGGAGTCCCTCTGCTTCCGTTTCCCCTTCAGGTTGAGGGAGGCGGCGCTACCCAAGCCCCCGATTGTGGGTCCCCGCGCTGGACCCTCGGGCAGAAGGGCGGCGCTCCCCCGTACCGCGGCCGCTCTCGCCGCCACCTCCACCCGCGCTACTCCCGCCACCACCGCCAACGATGTCGCTGCCGCCTTTCTCGCTAGCGACCACTGTGCGCATCTGGCCAAGATCGACTCCCGCTCCAAATCACTCCAAAGTGGGACGGCGTTTCCACAAAGCAGCGTGGGCTTGATGTCGCCGAGGTTGAGCGCGCGCTGGATCACCACCTCATGGGCTTGATGTCGCTGAGGTTGAGCGCGCGCTGGATCACCACCTCAGTCGCGAGGGACACTAGCTGCATGGAAAAGAATCACAAGAAAAGCCGGAGGCATGGCCTCACCCCGATGAACATCTCGCGCAGGTGTACGAAGATTGCCAAGGTGAGCATGGAGTTTGGGGTGAGGTGAGCCATCTGGATTCCATAGAACTCCAGCACCTCGTAGAAGGAGAAGGGGGGATCAACCCCACCATAGCATAGGAAAGTAAGAAGATCGACCGCTCGGGGTACTGCAGCGACGGGCGAGACTCACCGAGGATCATAGTCGCCTGCCCGTCGAGCATTGGCATGATCTTCCTAGGCAGCCCTGCCATCTTCTCGTTCGTGATTCAAGAAAGGGGAGTATGTTGTCGTCCAGCTACGCCAGGTTCCGTGTCATTGCGTCGCCGAAGAAAGTAGCTACGAGTGAGAGCGCGACGAAGACAAGGCAAGCGGAGAAGCGAGCTGAGTGGCAAGAGCGCAGTACATCAGTTGAGAGAAATGGCAAAAGGAGGGGAAAGAATCCCTCCACTGCGCCTTAACTTCCCTCCCTGCGCCCTGCCTCCTCGTTTCTCGTGGCCATGTCTACACGCCCCCTCATTTCTCACGCCCACTTCCACACGCACCCGCCCACGGGCGCATGGGTGACTTGGTCAAGACACGGGTGGGGCCGCAACAGCCCTAATCGCGCACGGATACCGCAATATTCGCCCTTTTTCGAGTAATGCACCCATCAATACCCGACCGGCATTTCGCGCACTGCCCCACGAGATGCGGTAATCACGATGTTATGGCCCATCATTACTAGGGAGGCGATCCATTTTCGCGCAAATCCCGTGTTCATCCCAATTCGCTTGTATAAGAAAAAAGGTCAAGCCCACATATCGATCGCCGAGGAAATTGGCGCCAGTCCAGGCCCGTCGAAAATAAAGGACGGCTAGAGCTAACGCCAGGGATTACTGTCGGTGAAATGGGCCCAGGGTACCCCGTATAGTGGGAAAAGGCCACCCCAAACCCTGTGGCGCGCCCTGTCTCATCGCCATAAATGAGAGCTTTTTTGCCTCTCTTCGAAGCTGACGCGGCTCATCAGCACCACCAAATCCACCCACTGCTAGGTAGGGGCGAGGAAGCAAGGCTCTTTGCCTCCACCCGAACAGTGGAAAGTTGTTACAATAAAGGAGTGACGATCTACACAGAAACAAGACATGGGTACCTACTCGCCGTATGTTCTGTGACAGGACACGAACCATACTTCGACATACGCTCCGACATGTTGCACGATGGGGGGCGGCTACGCCCCCTTTTTTCCCTTTTACCTTGTGTGTATTATTCGATCCCTTGACAGATGAATGATGACCATGTAACAATCCCTTGAGCTATAAAAGGAGGTTGAGGCCCTATAGAAAGGGGGCCAGAAGAGAGTGACCTGTAATCGAGCCCAAGGAATAGCTCCTTGGGATCGCTCTTATCAAACAACACCACTAGTCAACAGACACAGGAGTAGGGTGTTACGCCACCGTGCAACCCAGACCTGTATAAACCTCCAGCCTTCTTCTTTGTCTCGCTCACAACTCCCAAGGGGCCTGAGCCCCCTCACCTCACTCTATGTCTTCCTCTTCAGATCCTTGCCCACACCCTAGGCCAAATTAAAAAGGAGGGTCCCATTGTCCCCCGCTAGAGTTAACCCTTCGACAGATGACGTGAAGGTACAGGATGGCAGGTTGTATGAAGAGTGACAACATGATGGAGCACTTCCGCTATGGCCACCGGCGAGGCAAAGTTCCATACCAACTGGAGCGATTTATGGGGGAACAATGGGTGTTAGTGACACGCTGTGCAGCCCCATAAGCGGTGGAGAGGAGCCAATGACAACAGAGACGGCGGTAGCTCTAACAATGCAGGGGGCAATCAAAGGAGATGAGGTTCTTTATTCTGACAGCTATGGTGGTGGTGCAGTGCTCAGAAAGGAAATGAGGGGAGAGAGTACTACCGATGAGTTCTAGGGCTAGTAATTGTCTCTTCAACATGGCCGAATGGGCCAGATGGGCATTTTCTTGGGTGGTTTCTGCTAGCAGTCCACCTTCGCTAGGCCAGTTTGCATCTTTGGTTGCTGGATACTCCTGGCTCATTTGGCTCACAGGCAGCTTGTGAGCCAGCTCGACCTAGCTCATTATATGTAACGAGCTAAAACCTCATCTCAACTCGTTAACAAATACAAACGAGTCGAGACGAACAACAAATACAAATGAGTCAAAGCCGAACCGAGCCAAGCTAGTCACGAGTCGAGCAAGCTAGCGAGCCACGAGCTTTTCGTCCAACCCTAGCGGCAATACGTTGCCTGCTAGTGCAGTTGCGCAGTGACCCATGGCAATCGCGACAAGCAAGGATAGGGAATGGAAGGAACAAGAGGAGAAAGAATGCGACAAAACAGGATGCAGCTAAGAACCTAGATTGCATAGCGAAGAGAAGTGCAAGAAAGGAAGAAATCCTCTCCTTTCCCTTTATATCTTTAACCCTCTCTAGGGAGTCGTTGGATCGTCGAATCTCTTCCATACATGACATCCACCATGCACATTAAATGTGCACCGATTGGTCTCCTCATCGTCATGAAGGTGAAACGCCAGTCATGGTTGGATCCCTCAGAGCGCGGAAGGGACGCATGGGATACATGTTCCGCGTTCCCGTGTCGTGTGGCTTTCGAGGGCAAGGCGCTCCACCTTCCCTCGCATTTAAGTGATGCGGTTTATTTCTCAATACATATGGTTCTTGCAACTAAAGAAGATGAATTGATGCCCACGAAAAAAACGGCGAATTGAGAACACCAAATCCAAAATGGGGGCCTCCATTCCGACCAGCTCTGTGGCCCCACGGTCCTAGATATGGATTTGATAGAGTTCTCAAAACACGTGCAAATACAAATGATGAATGTGGGCCCACGAAAAATTCGGCTGACTAAGAACATCAAATCCAGAATGTGGGGCTCCATCAGAATTCGGCTGTCTGAGAACATCAAACCAAGCTCAACTACCCACACCCGAGGGTGTCAGCCTAATCACCCTCCTCCCTGCGGGGTGTGGCTACTGCCTACAGGAGTCGGGGCAGACCAACGCTCATGTGTGGTCAACGTGGGCAAAGCTACTCAAAAATGGGCTAACCCCCAACCACCCGCATTTATTGCCCGGCATATTTGGGTGGTGTCACGAGACATGCACCACACCGAGTGCACAATGGCGATGGGATGAGAGCCATCCCGTCGTGGAACTATGTGGCATGACCACACGCCTCTGATAGGGGTGTGTGACTGTGACCCCTATCCTATCCTTGCGATCTTGTACCACCGTATCTGGTCGGCAGGGAGGTGTCATTACAAGAGCCCTACATCACTCACCGATAGGTAGGACCACTACACGAAGAGTTGAAGAGCCCCGTCACAGCATCGCCAACCCCGTTTGTGGGAGCGCAGGCCAAAGTCAAGCAACCTCGTTTTCAACACTGCCTATCTCATCGCGGACCCAGGCTTGACCAACCATAGAACACATGAATACAAGACCGTAATATTTGTACCTCTTAGCTAGTTTTGGGCTTTGGTGGTAACCCCTTGAGATCTACAAAAGGATGACCAGGCCTAGCGAGGAGGGGATTAGCATAGGAGGAGGCCTATCTCTCCACTTCTTTCCCCTTCTCACACGCGCTCTTGGTCTAAACCACAAGGGGTACCACGATCCCCCGCTCAATGAGTTCACGCTCCGACAACACCAAATGGTTCATTATCTACATCATCCTACATATTACCTCTGTCCCAAAATAAAGCTAGTTTTACGTGGATGGGACACATCCACTCATTGCATGCCTGCCAATTTTATGGCACACGGTGCAGACATTATTGAAGAATTTCTTTTGTTATATGAGGATTGGAACAATTACCTGGAATTCAACACCTGCAAGAGAACCATGGGATTCAAATGACTTGAAGTCATGAGATGACACAGTGGCCACAAAAGCTGAGTTTGCCCACTTTGATGCACGCCGTGAGAATGACATACCATTGATGCACAATTCTGATGGGTTTGTGCTAGTTAGAACAACCTGCAAGCATGCTAGCATTAAAAATTTAGAAGATATAGGATTGCAATAACCAGTAATATATTAGAAAAGGGTGCAAACAAAAAAAAAGAGCAACTGACCTGCCCACCAGGACACATGCAAAATGAGTAACAACTGCGATTTTGTTCAGGTAAATCTGCATTTTCTTCACCAACAGACTTCACTATCTTGTAATCTGCTACAGGTATCCGCCCACGCCCTTTATGTACTTCAGCAGCCAATTCAGAGTACTGCAGTTGATGCAATAGCATACATACCATATAATATACACGATGAAAATACAACATGATGCCACAACCATGTACTCATAAATGCTGTAGATGTATCAAACTAGCAAATAATCAAGCTTTTACATGATTTATAAAACTCTCAATAGGTTGATATATTAAAGTAACATGGTATCAGTGATTGCACAGGTCTATACAGAAGTTTTTACACATATAATACATATCATTGTTACCAGATCATAAATAGTAATTTTATTAGTATCTGTGTCATAGAATCACTTGTGGATGCAAGGCCTGGTCTTGATTGACCACATCAAGAAAAAGGTCAGTGTCATGCATTTTTTAACTGAATCATCCAATGTACTTGTTTTATAGCTACCTTTTATAACTATGTGTTTATGAAGCTATTAAAAGTATAAGCAAAAGAAAGTATTTTTCATGATAAATCTAACACACAATTTGTCATGTAATTCCTAATATTTTTCTATTAACCAATCATTTAAGTTTTCGAGATTTGACTGTAAATATTCTAAAACGACATCTATTTGAGAACGGAGGGAGTACATAAATCACCGATCTAAAGAATTTAGATTTATGTAATGAGATTGAATATTTTCTAACAAAAAAGAACTGCTTTAAAAAGCACATTTTTTCCATCATTTCCAAACTATTACAAATATCAATTAACAAGTGTTTGGATTCTTGGAGTTATCATGCCATTAGTCTAGGGTTTACCCTTTTAACCATAGGTATTCTTTGTGGAGCAGCATGGGCTGATGAGGCATGGGAACCCTATTGGAATTGGAACCCTAAAGAAACTCAGCTTCACTTTGCTTTTCACAGTTCATAAATGGACTGCGTCAATGCTATGTCTCAGTAAGACAGTAACAATATCTTAAACTTAGGCTAGATTTTTATGCTTTTAGGAAAAGTAAATCAATGAAAGGAAAAATGTGTCTTACTTGGATGTCGTTTATCAGTTCTTGGGGGTGCTCGATTCTTAAGCCAACCTGTAAGAACAACATATGTTTAACTGTTTAAGCCGCATGGACTGAAGAAGAAAGTATGTTACAAGTGTTTCATTCATGGTAGAAGAATTAGTAGTTAAAAAGATAAAGTGAGCAACATATAAAAACAACAAAGCATACAAATTCAAACATAAACAGCATAAGGAGTCCAAACACCCTTAATTTCCATACAACACATGTCCTATATATTAGGACCAGTTCGATGAATGAATGCACATTAAAATCAGTCAACTCAGCTAGTTTTTTTTTTTTGCTGTGAAATAGGGTATATTATTTTTTAGAAGGTAACCAACTAGCCAATATATTGCTGACACAGAAAAATAGGAAGTATTGCAATGTAAATTCAAAAGCTTATATGATTTATAAGATTTCATACATAGCATGTACTGTTTTTCTGAATCATGTGGTTTATGGATTTGATAAACTAAGTGAACAAACTCTGTTTAACATCCCTTTGATTGGAACCCATCAATTTCGGATCCAATTCAGGATTTTTTTTTCTTGGGGAATTTCAGGAGAATTTCCCAGAGCCTAAATGTGTCTTATTGCAACCATCAGATGATCAGCTTAAGCACAAACAAAGTAGGAAGTTCTAAAAGTAGCATAACAACACTTACTGCAAAACTCTTTGGGTTCATAGCTATGTTATGCCTCAGAAGCATACTGTATGTGTCACGGGCTGAGTGACCAACTGCCAATACGACTGCATCAAATGATAGTGTCTGGTTGGGAGAATCTAGCTGCAGTCTTGTATCAGATACGACAACTCCTTTTACTTGCTCATCTTCCACAACGAGGTCATCTACTCTAGTATTAAATCTTATGGTAACCTGTAAAAGGAAAATAAAAACATCAATCCATGGGGACTTCCAGAACAAAAGAACAACCAAGCTTCAAAATATATGTTCCACTCACACCCAACTCTTTTAAGTGATGCCTGAAGTTCTGCAGTAGAGGAACAAGTTTATCCGTACCCAAATGGGGTTTCCCATCAACTAATATATTTGGAGGAGCTCCAAAGTGAACAAATGTTTTCATAACCTGAAATTAAAAAAAAAAAAAGTAAACATGAACGCGCATAACATAAGTCAACAGTGAACTTTGAACTAGTAAGTCTGGGATGTAATTTATGCAAATGCAAACTCTTGTATTTCTAGTTGCCCGCTGATGCTAATTCAAAATATTTGGCTGAAAACAGACTGATAATCATGGCCAGTTGCAAACTTTCTGCCTGCAAGATCTTATCCCTGGTAGCGTTAGATGCTAATGCTTGCATCAATTGAAACCAAAAAAATAAACTCTCTGAGGTTTCATAATTTTCTTTTTTTATTATTGTTTCATTTAAAAAAAACTATGGGACTTTGCAAGTTTTATTACATTGCTTCATTCAGAAAAAAAAAGGTAACATCTATGGAGCAGGAAATTACAGCAGTTGAATAACATCAGTGGAAAGTAATACAAACACAAGCAAATGAAATATATAACTGAATTGTACAATAAATAGTGAATAAGGTAGAGAAGCAAGATTCTCACAGCCTGAACACCATCAGTGTTTCTTCCTATCCTGGTCACAAGCTTCCCATCACTCCATGTACCTGCACCACCCTGCTATGATTAAGAACAGAAGATCAAGAATTGATGAACACTGAACTAATGAAGAATCCTTCATTAGTGTCTAATTGAACTGGCAAAGCAGAACCAAATAATCAAGAAGGGAGATGACAACTTGACCATACCATATAGTGTATAAGTTCCGATTTTGAACTGCTAAGTACATGTGATAAATAAATATGAAAACAAAGGGGCAAAATGGAGACGACTATAAAGATTACGGCACAACAGTTTCTAAAATTACACGATAGATTTGAAGCATCCTTACATTATTTCAGAAGCATATAATGTCTGAACAATGTCACGGTTACGTTTTTTTTTCAGAGATAAATGCACCAATTGCTATAGTCTGAAATCACTTCACGTGACCACCTGGCCATATAGTAGCCAAATGGATATCAAGGCATTATGGCTAATTCATATGTTGATCAAAGGATATATGGCTAGCTGTTACATGCCTCAATCACATTGCCAACAAACTATTTATCTGAATATTTCTCAAGTCAGTTCCATCATATATTTGGTGATGTCCGGTAAGCAAAATAGGAACCAGTAGTATACCTCTCCAAAGCAAAAGTTGCTTTCCAAATTGAGAATTCGTCGAACTGCCAGGGCACCAATATCCCGCCCTCTTTGTTCAACAGGTTGACCACGCTCTAATAAGGTAACTTGGGCGCCAAGTTCAGCTAGAACAAGGGATGCAAACAAGCCAGATGGCCCACTTCCTACAACTGCGACCCTTGGTTTCTTTCGTGGACTACAGAGGGAGCCATTATTGACAATATCATCGAGTCCCAGTCCATCATCAGAATCTTGCTTTTCAACATTAAGCATACTGACCAGATCAGATGCTATTTTCTCATCAGACATGTATTCTATTGTTCCAAGTTTGGGCTCCAACCTAGCAATAAAATCCCACGTTCTCGGCTCCATATCGAGAAGTTTCTTAACATCAACATCAACAGTATAAATAAATTGAGGTTCTTTCAAAATCTGTGATGTAAAACATGGTTTCTTCAGTCATACAGAAGGTATGCAAAAGATAAACTAATCAGCACATCAATGATATAGGCACATGACAAAAGATTGCTCTTGGGATGCAAATTAAGGTTATACTGTAGTGTGAGTATGTCGGCATCAACAGAAAGATGGCATGTTAACAAGGGATCTGAATTTGAAGGTTACTAAATTAGGTTTCTTTTTTATTGTGTTGATGTTAATCCAATTTGTGTACACTATTTAGAAGTTTCAGCATCAAGAATCTGTGTTACAACCAACAACCAAGTCACTATCTTATCTCTTTGCAGGGCAACAAAAAATAAATAAGATAGAGACAGTATCACTGCATGAAGAACCTTTCGTGCATCAAATGACTTGCGAATAACAGAGAAGGCCTCTTCAGGAAGCATAGAAGAAACCTGCAGCAGAACAGAATAGATTTTAGAAGACTGTAACTCTAGAATAAGTCTAAAACAACATCAGCAGTGTAAAATATGAGCACAAGCAATATGGACAAAATATGTGAGACAGCAAGAGCAGCCATAGTAACAACTCACAAGGTTCCAAGGCATATCACTAAACATTGTAGTTTAACATTAAATTACTCCAGCAGGTCACAATTGGATATTTGGATGGCAAGTTTGCACGCATCTAACACACAGTCCTGACGGATAACGCATCAACCATATGCATAATTGGATACGTGCTCAGGACTTGAGAACAATGTTCAAAATATGTGGGAAAGGGAGTTAGTTACGAGCCACAGCTTAATTCATACCTTTTTCACGACACAAAGGCAACATATTGCAACCTCCGCACACTATCACAACAAACTGCAATAAAATAACTTAAGGAGGTTAGCAGCAACGCTGCAGCTGCTGCCAACTCAAGGATTGAGCTATGCGGACAAGGAACTAGGTCAATCTCGTCAAGTAAATGGCACTAGCTAAGACAATACAAGTATTTCCTACAATTTCAGCGAATACACTCTTCAAAAGGGTAAAATAAAATTCAGCAACTATGGAGCAGGTACTCGAGTCCACGCTCCCAAATTCTCTGATTCAGCAACGTGTAGCCATTCCAAAACCTCGCAATTCTATGGAATTTGACTATCTACTACAAAATGTGTAATAGATTAGCGTACCGGGAACTTGAGCGCTTTGGCGATGGCTTGGAGGAGCGGCGGGGAGACGCCGGTGAAATCCTTGCCGGGGTCGTCGCGGGCAGGGACGGCGAGCTTAGAGAGCCTCCAGTACCCCGCCTCCCGCCCCGCCGAACCCTCCTCCGGCGCGGCCTGGCGGAGCAGCTCCTTGTGCCGCCTATCCAGCCGCTTTTTCTCCGACGGGTACCGCCGCTTGCCCGTGCGCTTCGCGCAGCGCACCGTCCCGGCCGCGCCGCCGCCGCGTCGGCGCCACGGGAAGCCATTGTGGCTGAGATGGCTAGGGTTTGAGCTCAGGAGGCAAGGAGACGGGAGGAGGGAGATGGATTGGAGATGGAAACCTGAGGCGGCGGCGGCGAGCGCCATGGCGAGGTTGGTTGGGGTGGAGGCTAGAACGGAAGAGCGGTTTTGCGGTTGCGCCCCTGAGGATAACGTGGGTTTTAGCCAGTGTGTGACGGTTTGTTTCCTCAGTGCCCGTCCCATTTTTTTCTCTTCTTCTTCCCTTGATTTTGTAGGAGATTTTGGTAAAGAAAAATAGCCGTTACTTATGATTTTAGTCGGTTCGTGGTTTTTTTATGAGTAACGGCTATTTTTCACACGTTTATGGATATGAGATTCAAAATTTAAGGGATATGGTTGATTTTATTTTATTTTTTTGAAACGACAAGGATATGGTTGTTGTTAGCGGAGTATATATTTTTTTGGAATAAATTTTTTTTTTTTAGAAATGGAGCCATCCATTATTAGCAGGTTGAAGGTCCTGCTCAAGCAAAACCGTAATTTCTGGTGGTGGATTTATCTGCCACTCCACCACCATATGATCACTAGTAGCTAGTTTGGCACATTCATGTGCACTTCTATTACAAGTTCTATGAACATAAACACATTTGAACCTTTCAAAAGCCTGCTCAAGCTCCTTCATATGCTGCGTCACAGGTGAAACCACCGATCTCGAAGAAACTCCTGACTTCCAGAGATTCACAAATTCCTGGCAATCGGTCTCAACAATCAGGCACCGAATACCCAGGCGACTCGCCAGCTCCATTCCATCTCTGCATGCCATTGCTTTGCAGGTGAGGGCATCAAAACAATATTTATACCATCTAGCACCTCCTCCGATACAACCACCCGCATGATCTCTCAACGCCATACCAGTCGATCCCATGCCAGTATCCGAGTAGAACGCAGCATCTGTATTGCACTTTATCCACCCAACAGCAGGTTTCTTCCATCTGGTGCTAACCTCCTGGACCCCCGTCGGCCTATCAGGATGCTTGATCTTCCAGAGAACAAACGCAGTATCTTTCGCCCAATTCACTAGTTGGAGCACCGCTGCACCAATAGGATTTTTTCTCCATGTCGCCGCTTGTTCCTGGACATCCAGAGAGACCACATTCCACACATAATTATCGAAGCATTTTGAGCTTTACAGAATTTCGGATCAAGTATATCTCTTGCCCAAGTCATCGGGTGAAGCTGTGGCAACTTAACCCTCGTGATCGCCTTGATTGAATCCCATAAGAGCCGTTCAACCATACATTCAACCAAAGCATGCATGATGGTTTCTTCAGTTGCACCGCACACTTCACAATTTGCAATTCGCTCCATATGCATATGTTTCAGGACCTGACACACCGGCAAAAAGCCATGCATCACATGCCACCAGAAAACCTGAACTTTTGGTGGGACTTCACTTTTCCAAACTCGCCTCCAATCTATATCATTCGAGCTAGACGCAAAATTTTCAGTCATCAAACACTGACTCCTCTAAAATTGCAGTCTATAAGCTGATCGAACTGTATAACAACTATGTTTCTCCGGTTCCCAAACCCAAAAATCTTCCATACCTGGGTATACTGGAGTCCTCAATATTGCTTCTGCATCCATACTGAAGAAAAGATTGTGAATCAAAGCTTCATTTCATTGGCCAGTAGGTGTGATCAGATCAGCAACAAGTCCCACATCCAGATCAGCTTGTGGCGTTAGCGGCTTGCCATTAAAATAGCCCGGGATCCACTTCCATATATGTGAACGGTCTAGAGGGGAGTGAATAGACCAGCCCGTAAAAACCTGAAAACACTCTGCGGCGGAAGTCAGTTCTCCGGACACTCCGGACCAATGGTCCGGACAGTCCGGTGTCCGAACACTCCGGCGTTTGCTACCGGATGGTCCGGACCTGGGAACACAAGATTCCTCGAAGGGAATCTGCAAATAAATAGGAGTGAAACTAGAAAGCAATACAGACAGGGAGACAAAGACACGGCGAATTTTTACCGTGGTTCGGATCCAAAGACTCTATTCCATGTTGAGGCGCTCCGGAGAGCGAGATCAAACGATCTCAAACCTCACCATGCTATCTCCCACAAATTGGCCTCGATCTCCAAGGAGGTCTCAGACTAGCTACTCCCCGGACGATTCAATGATCAAGTCCTAAGCTGGGAGCCCTAGTTCCTAGTAGCCTCCTTGCTCTATCAATCCCTACTTCTAGGAGATAGCAAGTTTTATACTAACTTACCTCATTAGGGAGAGGAAATCTCATACAAACGATCCCGGGCAAATCACACAAGGTCAAAGCTCGCGGGCGACACCTAGCCGTCTAGGAGATGAATCTCCGAAAGTAACAAATCAACCTAGCTAGATCTTGTCCCAATCCCTAGATGCTCATGATGTATCAATCCTACCCAGACCTATGAACTCATCAACTCTCACTTCAATTCCTAGAAGAATCTAAGAACAAGAGATGCAATTGAGTGCTCTAGTGCTCTAGGAATAGTAGGTAATCAATGTGGCAGCAAACCTAGCCAAGTAGGAGAAGGTGGGCTTAAATAGCCCATGCTCACACCCACTAGCCGTTGGTAAAGCATGTCCTGACTATCCGGACACCCATGTAATGGTGATGTTTACTAGCCATTTGAATGGTGGTCCCCATGTCCGGATAGTCCGGTGTTTGCTATCGGATGGTCGGGACATTCCATGTCCAGATACTCTAGTAGAAACTACTGAATAGTCCAGACTGACTGTTCGGAACCAAAACGTGCAAGTGTATGAAGTACAAGTGTGTCACTCACTAGTATAGAACTGATTCCTTTCTGAGCATTTAGAGATTGACCTAAATTCTAACTAGCAGATCCCCTTAATAGTATGGCTTTCCCTACGACTCAAATTAAAATGCAACCTAATTCTACTCCTTTGAGCCGCTTCGCCGTCCCAATTGAATCCATCGTATTCCTGGACAATTTTGGGGGTCACTTGTTTTCTTGCTTTCATACACAACTCATTAAACATGATTAGTCCCTTAATATTGTTGTCATTTATCACCAAAACCCACTAAGGGTTGATTAGTGCACTTTCAATATGTGTATCTATTACATTAATAATCCTTTCACTAGACCGTTCATAAGAACATCCCGTCCAGATAGGATTGCCCTCCAAGTTTGGATAGCATGGTTCCTTCTTGTAGCAGTCATGAAATCAGAATCATGATAATACCTACCTTTCAGCACTCTTGCACACAATGAATCAGGGCGATCGATGAGCCGCCGCCTTTGCTTCCCTAGCATCGCTAGGTTAAAAACATGGAGATCCCGAAAACCGATACCTCCTTGAGTTTACGGTCTAATTAGATTTTTCCCATTTCTGCCAATGAATCTTCCTGCTATCTGCCACACTTCCCCACCAATAGTTGGCAATAACTGATCTCATCTTCTTGCATGTATCGATCGGCATCGGCACTGCTTGTGCTACAGACTTCAACAACACTTCTCGTCCTGCGCAGCTCGCCTCCCGACCACTCCATCCTCCAACAAGACCCCTCAATCGACCTGTCATATATTGAAAGGATCCTTTCGTCGATTTACCGATTGCAGTAGGAAGCCCCAAATATTTCTCATCCAAAGCCTCCTTCTCAATGTGTAGAGCTTCACTGACTGCAGGCTTCATCTGATGAGAACAATTGGAGCTAAAGAAAATTGTTGATTTTTCCCTGTTCACCATCTGTCCCGATCCCCTACTATAAATATCCAAAACCTGTTGAATTCTATCAGCTCCTCGCTGTGATGCTTCAAAAAAAAATTATGCAGTCATCCGCAAACAAAAGATGAGATATCCAGGGAGCATGAATACCCACCCGAATTTCCCTGGAAATATGAACTGGTCTAACCGATTTTAACAGACAAGAAAGTCCCTCCCCACAAATCAGAAACAAATAAGGTGAGATGGGATCTCCCTGTCTGATACCTCTCGTCGGCCTAAAAATTTCCTTTAAATTTCCATTCACTATGGCCGAGAAGGACACTGACCTCACACACTTCATTATCAGATTGACAAAACCATCGGCAAAACCAAGTTTAAGTAGAATAACCTAGAGATAATCCCATTCCACTCTATCATATGCTTTGGCCATATCTAGCTTGATAGCACAAGCACCATTCCTACCCTTTTTCCTCTTCAAATAATGAATACATTCGTAAGCCACTAGCACATTATCTGTTATTAACCTCCCAAGCACAAAGGCACTTTGTTCTTCCGAAATAATTTCATCAAGCAACATCTTCATCCTAATAGCAATAGCTTTTGAGCAGATTTTATAAACTACATTGCATAGGGAAATAGGACGAAACAATTTAACCTCTTGGGGATTTTTTACCTTCGGAATAAATTAGTGTGGTTTAAACCCGGTGGAACTTCAGCCCCATTCAGGAAATCCAGCACAACCCGTGTCACACTCGGCCCAATCACCTCCCAATGATGTTGATAGAAGCCGGCCGTAAAACCGTCCGGGCCGGGTGCCTTATTGGGCCCCACCATGAAGAGGGCCTTTTTAACCTCATCAGCAGTGAAGGGCTTCAGCAAGTCTTCATTCATTTCTGCACTAACCCGAGCTGGTACGTCCTGCAAAACGCCATCCGGTTCAGAGTTCCACTGAGCTGAAAATAAATCCTTGTAGAAATTAACCACTATATCCATTCCACTTTGGTTGGTTATTAACTCCCCATCCATTGATTTCAGACCCGAAATCTTATTCCCCCTTGATCTCTCCTTTGCTGTAGCCTGAAAAAAACCGATGTTTCGATCACCTTCTTTAAGCCAAGTTATTCTTGACCATTGTTTCTCCAACACTTCCTCTCGACACAACAGTTCATTCATCCTCGCCATTACCCTGCATTCTCGCGATGCCGGGCCACCACCAAAATTATTGCGCCTGATCTCCTCTAACTCCGATCGGAGTCTGCAAAGATCTCTTTTTACATGACCAAAAACCGACCGTTCCCAATCAAGTAGCGATCTCTGTACCTGACCCAACGAGGACTGAACAAGTGCTGATGTTGTGATATCCTCTCCAGATCCCCACGTATTATGCACCACATCATCATAGGACGGATCCTACACCACATATTTTCATACCTGAAATTCTTTTTCGTTGGCCGTCTCTGATAACCTTGCATTCGGCACTCAACCATCAAGCAACAGTGGTCAGATTCAGTCGTCTGAACATCATAGACTGTAGCAGCCGGGAATAAATCCAAGAAGGAAGAAGTAGCAAGGCCTCGGTCCAACCGAACCTTGATATTTTGTCCCCCTTTTTGTCTATTATCCCAAGTATAAGGTAGCCCCACAAACCCCAAATCAACAAAACCACAATCTGCCATTGCATCTCTGAATCCATCCATTTGGCGCTCTGAAAGGACTACCCCTCCCAACTGTTCACTAGCATCAAGAGCTTCATTAAATTCACCAGCACATAACCAAGGTTTACTACTCTGTAAACCTAGATGCCTTAAACAGTCCCAACTCCTAGACCGAAGCTCTCTCCTTGATTCACCGTAAAAACCGGAAAAAAGCCAAAGTTCCTCATTCGACACTGGGTCCAATATCATAACATCAACATGCATCGGATTGGAGCCTTACAGTAATGTTATTTGTCCGTAACATAGCCAAACCACCACCTCTTCCAAAGCTCCCAACCCCAATTCCATTCATGAACCCCAAAAGACCTTTTCAACCCATCAACTTTATCATCAAACAATCTAGTTTCAGAAAGAAACACTAACCAGGGGCAATGTAGCTCAATCAAGCTACGAAGTTCACGAACTGCCTCGGGCCTCCCCAAGCCCCGGCAGTTCAAGCACAAGATTTTCATTGTGCCTGGCGGGGACTGCACTCCGCAGCCGTCGCCGATCTCGCAATGGTTTTCGGGTTTGTTCTGTTTCTTCATAAGTTCATCCGACGAGTCTTCTCCCTCCTTCTGACTACCCACAATCTGATGAACCCTCGTTGTCACAAGACCAGCCAGAACCAAAGCTAACGACTCAATAACCGGCATGGTCGAGACGCCGAGCGATGCACCCATATCCAATCCTTTTGATTTTCTCTTCTGAGCTCCAACCTGCTTATCACTCAGTTTTGCCTGGAAGAGCTGCCGATTCACCGTCGACACCTGCCCATCTTCCCTTCACCATCACCCTGAACCACCTCTTTCATAGGCAAGGTAACTTCCTCATCCTCCTTTCTAGAATCTTTGCTTCTATGTCCTGATTTCTTATCGTCCGTCCTCGTCGCAGAGCTATGCGACAGGTGTGAACCTGACAACGAGCCACTACCAAAGGATTCTGCTGCTGCAGCAGGAAAACTCAGCATCTTATGCCGTCTTTCATCAGGTACTCTTAGTTGCAAATCCCATGGCAATTTTCCATGTTCATTCCTCATCACAGGAGAAATACATTCCATCTCCGAATGGCCCATGACACCACACGATTTGCAGTAAAACGGGAGCTTCTCAAATTGGATATCAAACCATTCAAGATCTCCTACCTTCTTTGTTTTGATCAATAAACCTCGTCGAATTGGTTTTGCCACCTCATTGCCACCCGTTCTTGCATATAAGGGCCACTTGCTTCCCCATCTTTATCAACATCAAAGGCAGCCACTGTCCCAATTAACCCAATAGCACGGACAACCCTTTGCTTATTCATCCAACCTACTGGTAGATTAAAAATCCGAACCCAGATCTCCATCCGATCAAAGCATATTTCAGATGGTTTTAGGTTTTCATCATACTCCTGCAAAATCACTGTATGCCTACCCACCATCCACGGCGAACCCCCTAACACACGCTTCAAATCAAATTCACTGGCAAAAGATGCAACAAATAAATTTGCACCTTTTTCTCCGATCGCCCTAATAAAACTTGTGAATGATATGTGTAGACACGAGATACTGCTGTACAAGATACTAGAGGTTTTCCTGAAGTCCTAGTAAGCTCTACGCAGAGCTCTTAAAGACATTCTCATAGATATGTTGACTGTTCATCCCCTTCAAGTTCCTCTCGAATTCATAACGAATTTATTCTAAACACGATCTAAATAGTACCCAGACCAAAGCTTAAAGAATTTATTCCAGCAACCTGATGTAGATTTGTTTTAATATATGCATTGGAATGTGACAAAAAGAACATGTGTATGTTCTGCGGAGTTCTCATCTTCCTGTATTGCTAATAGCACTTTTATCTCAACGATCAAACAGTATTACATGATTACATCACCGTTACAGGCTTACAGCTAGAGGTTTAGCATAAGAACACGACTATCACAGCAGTGCAAACGGCATACATTAACTAAACTTGCACTCATCACTCCAAACCTTCAACAAACTTGAATTACTTCAGGCTGAGTGCATACAGTTTAGTCCTTGGTTAGGAAACAGCATCAGGTCATTGTATATCTATCATCTGTCAGAATTGGCGAACAACCCAGCCGCTCAAAAACCAATGCTTAGTTCACAAGATGTGGGCTGGCGCTCTTGAAAGGAAGCGTGCAGGAGTATGTGACATATCTGGCACCATCTACAAGAACAACAACAAAAATCATGGATAGGGATTTCGGAGATACTCTTGGATCGCCATCCCCATTACCTGCCTCCCTTGGATCGGCTAGCACTGAGACAACAACTGATGACGCTGGCTTGCTATCAGGCAACTTCCTGCCTTCAGAGGTTCTGTTAAAAGGCTGTGTGTTGTTGACCGTCTTTCCAGTGAGCGGAATCGCTTCATTATACATGACTCTTCTATTTTTCAGCTTGCCATGTTAAGCAGCAGAATGTGCTGGAATTTTCTCGGTAGCATTAACGCTTGATGAGTTCACAACAGGAGACGCAGGTATAATGCCACCAGGATTACTAGAAGCCGCGGAAATGTCAAACTGAAATACCTCACTGCACATTCGAGAATTTAATTCAGGTCCTGCAAATATTGTTGCATAATAACATAGAGAACTGTGTCATAAAAATCAAGTATGAATAAATAATTGAGCTTCCGAGTGATGATATAAAATACCAGCCAGCAATGTAAAGTTTTAAACAATACAAAGTGCATCCTTAAGACCCCGACTTATTGATTTTGTGCAATTATGAGCTTGTGAATATTTGGGCAACCACCGCTAGATCTTTGACCAATACATTAAACCCTCGAGTTGGGCTTTGAGGTTCAGAAAGAGAAAAAAAACTCCAAGGAGTATATTTTAAGCACCGCAACATAATTCTAGGATTGCCCTAAAAACATAATCATAGGACCGTGGAAGCATACTGTGTAAATTAGTTAAAACAAGCTTTAATCTAGGCAACAAGCCGGTTTGTCATGGTTTCAGATTAGAATGCATCCTACTCAGGTCACAAAAGCAAAAACAGGGATCACTACAAAATACCCAATCCAATTTGAAATTTCTATTAATTTCTCTCAAACAAACATAAGATCTAGCCCCTACTCTGCAAGGTTATGTTCTTTTCAAGAGCAAAGAAATTTATGGGATAAAAGATTAACAAGGCGGATTCTCCATAGTTTATGACACATGGTTATCACAATTGAAACAAATTCCTCATTATATATGGCAACAATATCACCTGCCTCACACGCGCTTGTGCAATTGCTAATATAAGGACAGCAAAATTTTGGTATATGGCACTCTAAATAATGGTGTTTCCAGGTATGCCACCTAATCTCTTGAAATTGGAAATATGCTACCTTAGTTTCTTGTTGCTCTGAATCATGCCATTTTTTCCTCATTTCAGATATTTCCTTTTATTTTCCTCTCTTTTCTTGCTTCCGTTCGAGTTCCAATTTTACTATGCCACGCAGATATCAACCAATATGGACAATTGCTCTGTTGACCCCATGTTGAAGACTAGTTATCAATTTGACCCTGGTTTTTCAATAAAGAGGGTCAAATAAGAAAAGTTGAAAAGGCAGGGTTAACTTGATAGTTAGCTTCAAAATAGGGTCAGTGGAGCAATTGCCCCCACCCACCCCCTCGATTTGTTAGCTTGGCAGCTAGGAAGGAATTCAATTTCGCTTGGCAAGACGACTGTGATGATAGAGGAGAAGATGAAACACTGTTGTAGGTTGAGTCGGGAAGAAGAAATAACAGTAAGGTAGCTGAATCTCTTGACGGTAAGTCTGATGAGGACTTGTCGGGGTGGCTCGATCTAAGCTGCAGAAGAGGGTGCACGGAGGTTCGCGCAAGGATAAGATGCAGATTGGCATGGCATATTCACCAATGTGGAGTTTGTTAGAGTTTGCGTCGAATATGTGTAGAAAGTCGATTACTAATTAGGACTTGGGATTGTAGTAGGTTATATGATAGTAGTAGAGTCGGACTCTATCTTAGGCTCTCCTTTAAATAGGGAGGCATACCTATTGTAACTGCATGGCGGCAGTAGTATAGGTAGGCGTAGCGAGTGACCGACGGCGGCATAGCCGACCAGCCGTGGTCGTTGGTTACCGTGTAAATTGAAAATTATGCTGGATTGGGGAGAAACACCCATAATCAGTGCCTCATTGAGTAGGCTTGTCAAACCACATTAAAAAACATCGTGTCTCGGTGTCGTTGTCACGTTTGGATCTTGTATGGCGATCGCTTCCACAGATAGCTACCGATGTGGTTTCGGGGCTAGTTTTCTAACAGTTAAGCTCACTGATGAGGTGGCCCGAAAGGATTGGACCTCGAACTCTCACTACTGCCGCCCCTGAGTCCTCTACGGTCTGCGGAGAGGTGTGAAAGGTGCAAGACGAAGAAATAGGCAAAGCGGGCAGACAAGACCTTTGCCCTCGACGCCGAAAGAATCTCCCACCCATTCCAAGGGGATCAGGTGAGGTGCTATAAAAAAGCCTCTCTCCACAACCTAGGCGGACTTCTGCTCGATCAATAAATTGGCCAAGCAGGTTCATCGGTACTAGAAGGAACGCCAGGAAGCCAGATGTGAAGGGTGTGACATGGCATGAACGTGTTCAAGGAGCCCGAGCACACCATCGCCACCATCAACTGTAGCACTAGCACCCACGCTTAGCTTGAAGGCGATGAAGCGAGAGCTCTTGGCCGCAGTCCTAAGCCCTGACCAATCCGACCAAACCACGATGAGATGGTCGAAGGTATAGATAACCTTCGACCAATCCAACCATCTCACGAGCGCCGCCAATGGAGGACAACTGACGTTGGTAGTCTCCCCCGCCATCTGCAATGTGAAGATGGGTCGCGTCCTCGTTGACGACGAGGCGGCCCTCAACATCATATCACCAAGTCATTCGAGAAAATCAAGGCTGCAAGATGCAGCTTAAGCCCTCCTTATCGATCATCGGCGTCACTCGGGGCCACACCTGGCCCGTCTTTGGGCCTAATCGTGTTGCCGGTCACGGTCACGTTCAGTGGACCATCCAACTTCCGCATCGAGCGGATCAACTTCTATGTGGCGGACCTCAATCTGCCTAGTAGTGCTCGGGCGCCTCACATTGGTGAAGTTCATAGCGGCCACTCATTATGCTTACCTGACAATGAAAATCCTGAGCCCACGAGGCCCGATCACTGTCGTCGGTGATGTGAAGATCGCCCTTTCCTACATGGAGTTACGCACAGGTGACCTAGCGGTGGTTGCACCTCACTCCACAGAGGAGCCCGAGGCCTAAGCCCCTTGGGACCGGTGGAAGAGGCCGGCCTCGAGCAACAAGAAACCTGTCAAATAGGTTACCCTCGGAACTAATCCGTCCAAGACCATAAATATTGGCGGGAGCTTATGTGCTAAATAAGCTCACTTGTCTCCTTGTGGGTGAATGTCGACGTGTTTGCATGGTAACCGTCGGATATGCCCGAGGTTCATAGGGAGGTGATCAAGCACCGCCTTTCTGTGTGATCAGACGCGAGACCCATCCGGCAGAAAGCATGGCAGAAGGCCCCAGAGCAGTAGGCATTCATCCACGAGGACGTGGCTAGTCTCCTCGAAGACGGATTTATCTGCAAGGTGATCCACCCGGAGTGGCTCACCAATCACGAAGCAGGTCACCGACCTGAAGGATAACAGGAAGCTACATACGACTACACATCTACACTGACCTCAACAAGGAATGCCCGAAAGACCCATTCCCTTGCGTCGTATAGATCAGATTGTCGACTCCACTGCAAGGTGTCATTTTATTTTTTCTAGATGCATATTCTAGTTACCATTTGATTTGCATGGCAAAGAAGGATGAGGCCCGAAGTCAGGCTTGGTGGTCGGGTGTGCTCGGCCCCCCAACTCCGAAGTGGCATTTCATGTCAGTGTAAGTGCAGTCTCAAAGAGTAGCAAGGGAAGGGGTTGGTGAGTCTCATCAACCCAAAACATGTTTTAAATACCAAAGATGTCAAGCAACAAAGGAGACAAGACAGGGGGCTTTCCCGGCCCACAATGCAGCGCAGGGCATGGGTGTGGCACGTCGCACCCGGCCGCCCTACTTGTGATAGGGCGGACCGGGTGAGCTGGTGGGCTTGGTTAGCCTAACAACAACACCTCAACCCATGGGATAGGCATTCGGGTACACCCATGTGACCACTCTTATTAGGGTCAGACATCCCTATCGTCGCAGGAGCCACACAAGCGCGGGAACGACACCACAGGCGGCTTAAGCGCGGGTGTCGGACGCGCTACAATATATCCATTGCTTGCAGATTAGTTTAGTTCAATTAATCCCTTAAGTTTAGTTCTTCAGTTACCGTCAAATTAGCAAGTTGGTTCAACTGTAAGGCTATATAGGCATTCAGGTAAAATGAATGAAGCAAGCAAGAAGTTTCAAATCTAATCTCTCATCCTATTTTCTCTACGCTCTCATCCCTTGCAGATCCAATCTCCACCACAATTAGCCCTGCCCGGCCTTGCTCTGCCCACCCTGCAACATTCTACACATATCTCATTCGATCCAATCCCGCTACACATAACAACTTGGTCCAAATCCACCCTGGAGCAGCTACAGCAGGACATGACAACGGTGAAGTGCGGTCTCTCCTGGTGTCCAAATCAGACATCGTTGACCTCAACCGCAGTGTGGCAAGCACCAATTCTCGCCTCGACAAACTGGAACGCACCAGCCAGTGAAGAGGGCGCGTCGAGCTTCCCCAAAGGCATGCCTCGTGTGGGCAGCGATGGCATGCTCCCCAATCCTTCATTCGACAAAGGTGGCGGAGGTGGCACCGGTGGACATGAGAACACGTCAGGTGGCGGCGTACCACGCTTCTACAAGCTCGAGTTCCAAACTTTCGACGGCAAGGAAGATCCCCTCACGTGGTTGAACCGGTGCGAACAATTCTTTAGAGGGCAATGCGCGAAGGACAAGGTGTGGATAGCCACCTACCACCTCACCGACGTGGCTCCATGAGTGGTACATCCACTACAACCGTTCCCACAGCACACCATTGTGGGAATACTTCAAGGAGCTCTGCAAGACCAACTCGGTGGAGTCCCATCAGGAGTGCTTCTTGTGCAGCGCCGAGCCTCCACACGAACAGCAGCAGACAGAGTTGTTCGTTGCCCGCCTCTAGGAAGAAATTTGCATTGACATCAAGGTTCAGCGGCCACAAGATCTTCAAGACGCCATGAACTTGGCGAGAACGTTCGAGTAGAAGGCCCCCAAGCAAACGTTGTGCGACGCTACCACGCCGTTTCAGAAGTTGGTTCTACCTCCGCCCGCGACATCGGCATCAACAACCGCGATGCCAACTGCACCAGGATCCGCTCAACCATAATTCCACCGCCTCTCGCTAGCAGAGCTATTGGAACGCAGGCGGCAAGGCCTGTGCAACAACTACGATGGGAGATTTGTTTGCGGTCATTGGTGTGCCATGCTAGGGATGAAAACAGTCAGAACCAGTCAGAATCGGTATCATATTTTAATAATATTTTTAGGAATGGTACCGGTACGGTTAAGAAATTTCCATATTTATGAAAAACTATTGATGCTCTATTCAGTGACGACTTCAATGCGATGTAGACAGAAATTAAAAATATTAACCTTTTGAAACGGTAATGGTCGATAAGATATAATTATTATATTATTATTTTTAGAAATGGTATCGGTCGGTCCGTAAATTTCCATATCATTTGCATCCTTACGCCAGGCTAAACAAAACCGACAACACCGACAATCCCCATGTTTCCCTCAACGCGCTAGCACGCTGCGTCTGCCGGTACTACTGGCTGGCCAGGGCGTGACGGTGTTGATCAACTCCGATGCAACAAACGCCGATTTCGCTGCACTTGGAACCCTGGAAACGCAGTTTTTGCGTCATCGTCTCCAATGGAGATCAGCTTGCCAACCGAGCGGCTGACGTGAACTCCGGTTGACGATCGGCGAGGTGTTCGATCTCGACTGCTTCGTCCTACTCCTGTCGTTGGGCCCTATTCTCTAAGACTTCGCGCGGCTCCGCATGACGATCTGGCGCCATGGCCGAGAGACGACATTGCACGGCATTTCGATCACGCAGTCCACTGCCTATCCGGCGACAACGAAGGATGGCCTGCTCCAATAGTCACCGAATGGCCTGCTCCAATAGTTCTTGGCAGACTTCGACGCGTTGTTCGCCAAGCCCATCGGCCTGCCGCTCCCCGCCTACAAGATCACTGAATCCATTTGAAAGAGGGCATGACTCTGGTCGCAGTCAGGCCATATTGCTACCCTCAACTCCAGAAGGGTGAGCTCGAGACGTAGTGTGCCGCACTACACACCTAGGGCATCATGTGGCTAAGCACATCCCCATTCTCCCTCACCAGTGCTCCTTGACCACAAACACGACGGCTCCAGGCTCTCAACACGATGACTACCAAGGACAAGTTCCCGATTCCCGTCGTCGATGAGCAACTCGATAAATTGTGCGGCACCAAATTTTTCTCCAAACTGGACTTGTCTTCCAGCTTCACATTCCACACGCATCAAGAGCATTTCAAGTTTCTTGTGATGCCGTTTGGGTTGACGAGCGCGCCGGCAATGTTCCAGGCCCTCATGAATATCGTTCTGGCGCCGTTTCTCCGCAAATTCGTCCTTGTGTTTTTTGACGACATCTTGGTGTATAGCCCCTTGTGGTCGGTACATCTTCACCACATGTGCCTTGTACTCGACACGATTCACCAGCATCACCTTGTCCTCAAGTGTTCAAAGTGTCTTCGGCGCAGCTGAAGTTGCATATCTCGGCCACATGGTCTCGAAGCACGGCGTTGCCATGGATAAGCAAAAGGTAGCAGCCGTCGCCGACTGGCCCCATCCCCGTTCCATGCGCACGCAGTTTGCGGCTTCCTCGGCTTGGTGGGCTACTATCGCAAGTTCATTCGCAACTACGGCTCAATCGCCACACATTTGACGACCCATCTCAAGAAGGATGCGTTCCGGTGGACCGACTACGCCCGCACCACCTTCCTCGCCCTCCAGCAAGCTCTCGACGGCGCCGGTTCTCTAGTTACTAGACTTCTCCAAACCCTTCATCGTCAAGTGCGACGCATCCGGGACGAGGGTGGGCGCCGTCCTGCATTAAGATATCGGGCCAATTGCCTTCTTAAGCAGACCATTGGCCCCACGACACGCTTGAATGATTGCTTACATACGTAAACTCATTGGGCTGGTTCAGGCTGGTACGTATTGGTGAGGATGCCAATTCAAGGTTCGTATGGATCACTACAGCATAAAATTCCTCCTCGATCAACACCTTTCCTCTATCCCATAGCATTGATGGGTGAGCAAGCTCATCGACTTCGATTTTGTGGTGCGGCTCAAGCTAGGCCGCACAAATGTCGTGGCCAACGCACTTTCACATCGTGAGGAGACCATCCACGCCATGGTGGCCACCATCTTGGGGCCAACGTTCGATATCTTCTACGAGCTCCACCAAGAGGTCGCCACGAACGCCATGCTGATGCAGCTTCACAAGTCCAACCTCGACGACGACAAGGCGGCGACATGGGCCACGAGGAAGGGCCTCCTCTACAACATCCGTGTATTCGTCTCGGCAACTGTGACGTCTGCCAACGTAACAAGACTGAACACTTGCATCTGTCCTGCCTCCTCCAACCATTGTCAGTGTTGGTGCGCGTGTGGAAACACATTGCCATGGACTTCAGCGATGGGCTTCCATGTGTCCACGGCAAGTCCGTCATCCTTATCATCATCAACTGGTTTTTGATGTACGCCCATTTCATTCCTTTGGACCACCCGTACTTGGCTACATTCGTCATGATTGCATTCTTCGACACCGTCGTTCGACTACACGATATACCAGAAGGAGAGAAAAGCGATTGAATAAGTCATAGACCAAACCAAATCTAGGCAAAATGGAATATACCTTGAATCCCTAGAGGTGGAGTTCCATGCCCGCGGCTCGGCGAACCGCGTGCGGCAAGGGGTTGTTCCCCACCGCCATCGGCCGGCCGCCGTAGTCACTGGTGCCGCCGCCTCGGGTTTGAGGGAAGTAGGAGAGTGCGAAGAATGGGGCGTTGGGGTCAATTCCTCCCGCTTCTGCTTCCCCAATAGATTTGAGGGAAGGGGACACACTATGCCAATCACACCCTCGTGCCACTTGTCCTTGGCGCCATGAATATGGACGCCCCATGGTAGCAATCCCTAACGACGCCATGGGCGTCACCCCGAGGCATTACTACCAAGATGTCGGACCGCCCGCGGTCAACCCAAAGGGGAACGAGACCGACTAGGGAGCGCTCATGGCAATCCCATGCCGATCCCTGGTGGGTCTGTCGGCCGACAACATTCTTGCAAGCGTGCGAGGCAGCGACGGGTATAGTCGCACACCACCATGTACGCCATCAAGCCTGCATTACGTAAACCCGCAAGGCAGTCGAAGACGACCTCCATCTCCTCCCAACGCTGGCAATTCGTTCCAGGCAGATCTCTAGCTTGGCGCCTCCGTTGGCATACAAATGCGAGGGTGAGGGAAAGTTAGCGTAGAACCAGTCCTCCCTCCAATTGCCCCAGTTCTTTCACAACATCTACGGAATGTAGGTGTCGTTGTCAATCTTGCAAGGTGCGAGGTAGCATCTCCCATAACGGAGCTGGCAATTCCGCGCAGAGTAAAGAACCGTCGAAACAGCTTCACCGAGGGCATCACCCTGATCAACATTTTGCACAAATGCGCGCAGATTGCCATCATTGCCATGAAGTTGGGCATAAGGTGCGCTAACTGGATGTTGGAGTTGTAGAACTCCAGCGCCTCCAGGAAAAATGACGAGAAGGGGGCACTAGTCCCCAAGCAGGTGAAGGGGAAGAAAATCGAGCACTATGGCTTGGTTGGGTTGGAGCGCACCTCGCAAGGCGCTACGGTGGCCAAGGTCGCTTCCGATAGCTAGGGACGGAGGGATTTGGAAGAAATTTCCTCATCATGCTCAACAACCTCTCATCGCTAATGCGAGGGGGCCAATTTGGGGTAGGCCGTGCTGCAAGTGACGATGTCAGTGATATGGGCCTAGGGGTACCCCGTAAAATGGGAAAAAGCTGCCCCCAGCCCAACCACCGCATTTATTGGCATATCGTCAGCCGCGATGCGCTGCATTTATTGCGGTAGGTACACGCGCCTACAAGTCGTCTACAGCTTGACCGATGGATGTGACAGCAAACAGGCACTGGATAGAGTCCTATGTGGATGTGCATGCGTCTGCCCCATCTCATCGCCATAAATGAGAGGCTTTTTGCCTCTCTTCGAAGATGACGCGGCTCAACAGCACCACCAAATCCACCCACTACGAGGTAGGGACGGGGAGGAAGCAAGGCTCTCTGCCTCCACCTGGGCAGTGGAAAGTCGTTACAATAAAGGTGTGATGATCTGCACAAGAACAAGACATGGGTATCTACTCGTCGTACGTACTGTGACAGGACAGAACCCATACTTGGACATGCGCTCCGACGTGTTACACGATGGGGTGCGGCTACACCCACTTATTTCCCTTTTACCTTGCGTGTATTATTCGGTCCCTTGACAAATGAATGATAGCCATGTAACAACCACTTAAGCTATAAAAAGAGATTGAGGCCCTCCTATAGAAAGAGGACCAGAAGAGAGCAACCTATATCCGAGCCCAGGGAACAACTCGTTGAGATAGCTCTTATCAAACAACACTAGTCAACTGACATAGGAGTAGGGTGTTAAGCCACCATACGGCCTGAACCTGTATAAACCTCTAGTGTTCTCCTTTGTCTCGCTCACCACTCCAGAGGGGCCCGAGCCCCTGACCTCACTCTTCGTCTTTAGATCCTTGCCCACACCCTAGGCCGAACTAAAAAGGGGGTTCCATTGTGCCCTGCTAGAGGAGTTAACCCTTCGACAGCTAGCGCGCCAGGCAGGGGGTGCGTCCGCAAGGATTTGATTACCTCCACGTTTTTTTCCCACACAGCGCCCTCGACCCGATGGCGAACGAGTACGTGCTGTGCACACCACCGGTTCTCAACCTGGTGGTGGAGGGGGAGGTGCACGATGACGAGAGCTCGGGCAACATCCTGAACCCATCGGCGAGCGGCTAAACATGTCTCCGCATCTGGCGACCAAGCTAACGGAAGGGCCGAAGGGCCGAAGGCCCTCAAACCTACTCGGCTCCATGTCAAGTGCAAAGAACAGCGTCAGGAGAAGTTGCAGCGCCACCTGGGGTACGGCCAGCAGGCCATCCAGAGGGCGTGCCCTTGAGCCGCCCACCCGTCACTCCAGACCCAAACACCCGATCCATCGGTGGCTGGAGGACATGCCAATCTGGTCACCATGGCCCTACGGCGGCTGGTTGTGGGCAGTCGAGCGACTGCATCTGAGAAGTCCTGCAGCTCACCCGCTGTCTCCTCGTCTATGAAGTGGAGGGGCCACCAAACGGTGGCTGCCACTCGTGCCCTGACGCACCTCCCCCCACTGGCGTCGATAGATGATGACAGGTGACAAAAGGACTTATACAGACGAGCGGACGCCAGGTTCACCATCGAGCATCGGCGTGACGCCCGCCGCGCCGCACACGACAAGGAGCATCCTCCTTCGCCGCGCGGCGCAAGGAGGCCTCCCACCTACACCCCTGTCACGCAGTGCTACATGCCAAGCTTTCGTTGTGAGCCTTTGGAATGTCCGATGGCCCTCAAAATTCTGGCCCAACCTCACCGAGTACGACAACATCAACCCCTCAACTTCCTCCAGATCTACAGTACTACCATCAAGGTGTCGGGGGTGACGATCGGGTCAAGAAGAATTTCTTGAGGGCCAGGCGCGAGCCTGGCTGATGAACCTCCCCATCCGCTTTGGTCCACTCCTCAGAGGATTTGTGCCAGTAGTTCACCACGAACTTCCAGGGTCCGGGAGTGGAGGCAAATCTGCACGCGGTGTAGTGGCGGGACAACGAGTCCCTCCGGTAGTACATACAGCGGTTCTGCCAGGTACGCAACACTATCCCTGTGTACCTGTCTATGTAGTCATTTATGCTTTTAAGGGAGGAATGCGGCACAACCGCATGCTGGAGAAGATAGCGTGGCCTGCAAGAGGAATTCTGGACCTAGAACACCCCCGATCCGGCGCCACTGCCAGGGATGGCAGTCGAGCCCGTTTACCCGTGGGTAAAAACCCTATTAGTGTGGGGTTTGCTCCATATTCTACGCCCATGTGCTTTTTCGTGGGTCAAATATAATATCCAACGGGCAAACAGGCAGGAGCATGGGTAGGCACTACCCATGCCCGCTTCGCCCGTTTACCGACGAAGGTTACTGACCTATGGGCCTTGAGGTTAACTCCCCTCACATATAAGGCAATTTCAAGGGTTTCCCAACCCCCTCCCTTCTACCCTTCTTTTTCTCTAGCCACCAGCAAAGACCAAGAGAGGCGCACGACATGATGGCCTCCGCATCTAATGTCGTCTGCCGCCTTCTCAACCTCCACTCAACGTCAGCCCGTCCGCCCCTTGCTCTCCCACCTCCGGTAGCTGTCGTCCCCCATCTCTCCTCCATCCCTAGTCATTGTCTCCATCCTCCATCAGATTGAGGCCCTTCGTTCAGATCTATTTGCTTGTGCTCTCGATTTAGTCTCTCATCCTTCCTTTTTTTTTGCTTTGATTATGAGCAATTGAAACCAATAGCAATTATTGGTAGCAGCAAGAGATGTTTTGATTTCCAGTTTGATAAGTTAAACTCCTTTGTCACAGTGTGTTGGCATGTAATCAGGCACACCCGCGGGCACACATCACCTGCAGGCGACAGGCATGGGCGGCCTCTCTTGCCCGTCATGTAGTAACGGGCATGCCCGCGGGCAAAAATTTCCTCGCGGGCACAGGCATGTGTAGGCACTACACCCATGCCTGTGGCGCTCGATTGCCATCCCTAGCTACCGCGACCGCATCTGAGTCTATTGCTCGCTTCGAGCGGCAAAAGAAGCAGAGGAAGAAAAGGTCGGCTCGATCCGACGACGAGGGCCATGTCCTCGCCATCGAAGGCGCTCTGCACCCCCACGCAAGGGGAGGGCCACGGACGGCAACAAGGACGCTGACGCATCCAACGCGGGCCGCTCAGCGGACAAATGGTACTCAATTCTCGATACCTTCGCCCACAGTCTCGTCGATTGCTGCTCGGTCAAGAACTTGGCCAAGCGCGTCAAGAGGAGGTACGAGCAAGAGGAGGGCCGCTGCGAGGATGGGAATCCGGCGGACACAGCAGGCAACTGACAAAGCGAAGCCAAGGCCCCCATTGAGGAGCCCGATGACACAGATCTCACCTTCTAGGAGCCATAGCATGTTGTCGCCACCATTGACGAAGGAGTGTGCACCCACGCCTCCCGTCAGGGCTTCAAGGCCATGAAGGGCGAGCTTCTGGCCATGGTCTCTACCCCCGAGGCCGCGCGGCAGTTGCAATGGTTAGAGGTGAGCAACACATTCGACCGGACCGACCATCCCCCAAGCTTCTTGCGGCCACCTGGCCCTAGTAGTCTCCCCCACCATCTGCAACGTCAGGATGGGGCAGGTCTTGATTAACGGCGGCACGGCCCTCAACACCTTGTCCCCGGCGGCCTTTGAAATAATCAAGGCCCCGGGGATACACCTCAAGCCGTCACTGATGATCATCGGCGTGACCCCGAGCTTTGAGGTAGATCTCCTTCCCCGTCTCCTTTGGTGGGCCCTCCAAATTCCTTTGGTCGACTTCAATGTGGTAAATCTTAATCTACCCTACAACGCGGTGCTCGACAGGTCCGCGTTGGTGAAATTCAGAGTAGCGGCCCACTACACCTACCTCCAGCTAAAGATGTCGGGCCCGAAAGGCCCCATCACCATCCTTGGCGATCTCAAGACTACACTAGCTTGCACGGAGTTGCGCGCGAGCAGCCTCACAGCGATCACCGAGGCTGAGGTAGTCAACGACAGGGCCGAGACCTCCACCTCTCGTGCCCCGAAGAAGCAGATGACCTCGGGCGATGAGGTAGCCGTCAAGCTGGTCCAGCTTGGCGATGATCCGTCCAAGACCGTCAAGATTGAAGGTAACTTGGACGCCAAATAGGAAGGCGCTTGTCTCCTTCCAGCAAGCAAATGCCGATGCGTTTGCATAAAAACCGTCGGATATGCCCGGGGTCCCTAGGGAGGTGATCAAACACCGGCTGGAGGTCGGACCAGTCCGATAGAAGGTACGATGGCAGGCCCCGAAGTGCCAAGCCTTCATCCGCAAGGAGGTGGCGCGTCTCTAGGAGGTCGTCTTCATCCGGGAGGTGGTTCACCCGGAATGGCTGGTGAACCCGATTATCGTCCCCAAGGCCAACAACAAGATCAGATCGACGACTCCACTGCGGGGTGCGCCCTTTTGTGCTTTTTAAATGCATACTCAGGTTACCAACAGATTTGCATGTCTAGGGAAAAGACTGCTTTCCTTACTCCTATTGGCACATATTGTTATACATCTATACCATCTGGTTTAAAGAACATAGGCCTTACTTTTCAGCGATCTACTCGAATTACTTTGCGTAATCAAATAGGGTGCAATGTTGAGGCATATGTTGATTACCTAGTCGTAAGACATGCAACCAAGAGACCTTGCTCTTGGATTTAGCGAAGACTTTTGACAGTCTCTAAACCACGCGCATGAAGCTGAACCCCAAAAAGTGCATGTTCAAGGTGCCAGCTGGCAAGCTCCTCGGGTGTTTGGTCTCGGCTAGAGGCATAGAGGCCAATCCCGAGAAGATCCGAGCAATAGAGCAAATGCGCCCTCTAGCAAACCTAGGGATGTGCAGTGCCTCTCAGGATGCATAGCCGCCTTAAGTCGGTTCATTTCGAGGGTGGGAGAGCAGGCGCTACCCATATTCAAGCTCCTCAAGCGGGCCTTTTGTCTGGACGGAAGAGGCGGAGCGAGCGTTGACTGAGCTCAAGGCTTACCTCTCCTCTCCACCGACCCTGGTTGCCATGTGGCCCGAGAAACCATTGCTACTTTACCTAGCAGCGACACCGCAAGTAATCAGTGTGGCATTAGTCGTGGAATGCGACGAGGAAGACCCTCGACCACAACCCCAACTCCGCCCATTAGTTAGGTCCGGGCCGGAGACGGCCGGAAAGGCCCCCGCATTGGGAGGCCACCCCGAGCCCCTCAGTGCGAGAGCCACCCTTCACCCTCCTGTGAAAAGGTGTCGAGCGCCCTCAGACCCCAGGACAGCCATGTGTAAGTAATGGGAAATACTACGCAACCGAGAGGGAATGGTACGAGTGGTCAAGTGGGCCATCAAACTTTCGGAGTTCAACCTCCACTTAGAGCAACGCCACGCGATCAAGAGTCAGGCCGATTTTGTGGCAGAGTGGACCTCATCGGCGGATCCCAACCCTGCTCCCGAGGACATGATGCCAGCGCCAGTCAAGGTCGTTGGACCATAAACTGGACGATGAATTTCGATGGCTCCCTCACCTTACAGTATGTCGGTGCTTACAGGGGCCAGGCCGCCCGACCCCATAGGGTCCAACGCAGACGCCCCCTAACAGGTTGCTTGGATGACAGAGATCCAAGCATTCCTCCAAGACACGACTCTACCCGAGGATTGCGAAAGGGAGCGAGCGAGTCGATCGAGTCTCCAAAAGATACATGTTGGTAAAAGGGACCCTCGACCGACACAGCGGCAACGAAGTGCACCTAAAATGCATACCTCGAGCACAGAGCATCGAGCTCCATACCGATGTCCATAAAGGCGAGTGTGGTGCTGTTGACACTGGAATTTGATTAATTGCCAAATTTGGTAGATTCTGTACAGGATTCGGTCAAGCAATAAGCCAATGAAAAGAAGAGGCCAAAATCAGGAAGGAGTCGAGAAGATCACGGATTGGCAGTTTAATTATATCTATTAATTAGGCATGCTTTAAATATTTCCTTATGTAATTAGAAATGTTTGGTAGTTTCCCTTTCCTAGCCGATCAGGACTTATATGTTTCCTTTTTCTTGTTAGGAAAGTTTTGTCTATATCCTATTAGGACTTAATAGACCCAATAGTATAAATTGTGTAAAGGGGTCCATATAATCTTTAGCTCCACAATCAATACAACAATTTCAACGCATCGTCACCCTAGTCCGCTAGGTTTACAACCTACTCGACGGGTTCTTGACTGTTCTATCGGGGCTACATAGGTTCGTTTCGAACCTTTGTAAGATTAATCGAGTTCGGGGTCTTGCCACCAAGTTGGGCTGCATCGGTTAGGTCCGACCTCCGGCGAAAAAGTTCCGTCGACGGCGTTTGTATCGGGGAAGATTGGTACTTTCTCGGTTAAGTCCGATATATCGATCCAACTGATGCAGGCGTTGCCTATTTGATATCACAATTCTATTTCTAATTTCATTGTGTTTAGAGACGCATCGGTTTAGTAGGAACTGTTTCGGTTAGGTCTGATCTTCTATCTTAGCCGATATTTCTCTACAATCATACTGCTATTCTAAATAGATTTGTTATATTCATCACTACACATATTGTTAGTTGGTTCGCTTAGATCGGTTAACAATAGTCTCGGCGCAAGTTGTCTCGGTTAGGTCCAATCCCTCGGACTAAGACTAGAACTGATCGGTTTAGGTGCATCGGCTGTCAGCGTGTGTAGTTTCATCGGAGGGTTAGCCGATGAGTTATCTCATGACTAGATTCACATCCGGTATTGGCTTCTAATGTTATATCCTGGTCATAGCCGATACTACTAATAAACTTATTTGTTTATCTAATTACTTGGATCTAAGTCTAATATACAGCCGATTGATCTTCAATATCTTATCGACATCGGCTTACAGCATAACGGATCAGTTGTTGAGACGATCAACTCCCAGACCATCATCATCAACACCTGGAGACGCTACTTCACATCGGTTCGATAGCCGATCAGCTTCACGGAGATCAACATACAACATCTTGTCAGTTTCAGGATCAAACTGACTGGCACGCCCGCAACCTCAACAATTAGGACCTGCACTGGACCTAAACAGATCTCCCAGGCCTTCGTGTGTCCGTGCGCGGAGAACTCCATCGGCCAACGCACCTGTCAATAACGCTTAGCAGCCGGTGGCAGAATTTTGCGTCAACAGACGCCCACGCCACCTCCGTACTCTGGTTGGCAAAACTTTCTGCCAGGGATTCTACTAGCTGACCGCACCAGGACGCCACAGACCTTGTCCCACGGTGCCGTGCGTTCCAGTTCCACGCCAAGCAAATCCATCAACCAGCCCATGCCCTACAAACAATCCCGCTCTCCTGTCCTTTCAAAAGGGTGTGCGAGAGTTACGAGTACCTCTACGTCGCCATCGACAAGTTCACCAAGTGGCTCAAGGCTTACCCTGTAGTGAAAATCGACAAACACTCTGCCCTTAAATTCATCAGGGGTATCATAGCTCACTATGGTGTGTCTAACCGCATCATCACGGACAATGGCACCCAGTTAACCACCGAGCTCTTCAGCGATAGCTGCAACGACATGGGCATAAAGCTATGTTTCGCCTTAGTGGAACGTGCCAACATGGAAATCCTTAAGGGCCTCAAGACCAAGACATACCACGTCCTTAAGAAGCGTGGAAACTCATGGATTGACGAGCTACCGGCCGTGCTCCGAACGATTCGGACCACCCCGAGCCGTGCAACAGGAAAAACCCCTTCTTGGTGTATGGAGCCAAAGCGGTCCTCCCATCCGCTAACCCTGACATCTTCCCGGGCCACGCCATATGCCGAGGCTGATCAAAATCAGCTTCGACGCGACGACCTCGACCACCTCGAGGAAAACAGGCGACGCGCAGCCCTTCGGGCCGCCTGCTATCAGCAAAACCTGACGAGCTATCATCAGCGCCACGTCCGAGCCCAATCACTGCAAATCAATGACTTGCCCCTACGCCGCATCCAAACGCATGCGGGCTCTCCCCCATGTGCAAAGGGTTGCTCAGAGTGATCGGTGTTCCCCAGTCGAGCTTTGTTAGACTAGCCATGAAGACCGGCATAGAGCCGCCTAATCCGTGGAACATTGAACATCTCCGCCAGTTCTACCCCTAGAAAGACAAATGTTTGTACCCTAGGGCTTGGGCCAACCCCGCACAACCTTAGTTTCGTGCCGTGTTGGCCGGGGGCTGCCACTATCATTACTTGTATCCTTGTGCTCATTAAATAGCAAACACTTCCCTCCCACTTTAATCTTTTGTCACGCCCACTCATGCTTCCCCCATTGGTCATGTGCTTAAACCGGGACGCCCCGCGCACTTAGCTCCATCTCAAGAGCTCGGATCACCTAGACGCCAAAAAGGGCCTAGAAGCGAGCTGTGCCCCGGGGTGTAGTGAAAGTAGTGGGCTTCCGAAGGACCGAAATCAGGTCGTCCTCAACCCTCGGTCACGACACCAATGACCTAACCAGCCTCCCCAGTGGATCACCCCAATGGTTCTAGCTGTGGTCCCCACACCGCGAGAACGCAATTCAAGCCCGGATCCCGGTGAAGCAACCCCGAAGGGAGCGCGGAGTAAGTTTGACACTCCCACATGAATACCAGAACTCACACAAAATTATCGATGCAGGCGTACGAAGCAATAGTAAAGTGCAAAGGAAATAAACAAGGACGTTAAAGGGCGTTCGGGCGCCAATGTCTAACACAGCCTTGTTGTAAACGAAGTACGTTGAAAACTAAATTTTATGTAAACAATGCAGATAGGCGGGTGGCCATGGCTCACTGCTCCCCAACTTTCCCTGCTTCGCCCGAGGAGTCGACGGCGTCAGCCAAATCGTCATCGTCGTCAGAGTAGACCTTGCCCTCCGACCCGTCCTCGCTACCCTCGCCATCAGAGGGAAGCGCGAGGGAAAACTAAGGCATTGTACCCTCAAAGTTTCTAACGATATCCCTCGCGGCCTCCTGGATAGTGGTGCGAGCCGCCACCTCTGTCCGGGGGGGGATTATCTAGCGCAAGGTAGGGCCAGAAGACCGTCTCGCATCACCAATGGTCGCACCAACTCCACCTCCTCGCGCCGCCGATGATTTCGTCATAATCTCCACCTCCTTGGGCACTCGCTGGAGGGTGTGCGACATCTCTTCGAGTCGGCGGGCGATCCCGATTTGCCCGTGAGGGAGCTTCCTGCTCAATCCACCCGAAACCCCCAACCGCCACTGGAGTACGGACTCACCGAGCACCTAAGGCCCAGCTTGAGGGCCTCAACGTCCGCGTCACGGTGCCTCACCGCCCCCGGCAACTCGGAGATGGTTTAGTCTGCCTCCGTGAGGCACCCCCGCAGGGTAGCATCCCCACCTTCCGATGATGAGCCGCCTAGGGACCGCGCGGCCAAGCCCATCGCCTAGGCATCCAGTTCGGCATAGCGACGATCCAGCTCATCCCGCTCTGTGCAGGCGTGCTCCAAGTGCGGCCTCTCACGGACCACCATGGCGTCCTCGCGCTGAGCGAGCCGCTCCAACCGTTTGGTCGCCACCTCGCGACGGGAGACCTCGGACTCGCGCTTCGAGATCGCCCCGTTACGTTCTCGCCATACCGCCTCCAGAAGGCGCAGATCCTCCTCCTGGCGCCAAACTATGGCCTCGATAGCCTCCGCAAGGGCACCACCCCCCCTCGTCATTTGCCTCCTCAGTATGGCGAAGGGTGGCTTCGGACTCGTGCGCCTCCAGCATGGTCTTACGGGCGACCAAAGCACGGGCCTGGAGCCCGGAGCTCGACGGCCTCCTGAGGCTCGCTGGTCCAGCTCCCCTGACCGCTGCTCCAGTGACTTGGCTCATGCCTCAAAGGCTTCCACGCACTTAAGCAAGGACGCCTCGGCCTGGGCCACTCGCTGCTCAAGGGTCGCCGCGGCTTCTGCCGCCGTCCGAGCGACCTTGCTCCTCTCTTGGAGCGCTGTCGCAAAACGTGTTGTGGGCGAGCCACATGTCACGTGTCACCTCCATGGCATTGGTTATAATGAGGGCCACCACCATCATGGCCACCTCCGTGGCCTCAACTTGATGCGCGCAGCCACCGAGGCCTCCACTGCCTGTCGTCCTTCCGCCACGTGCTCCTACTCGTCCAAGGTGGCCCGCTCCTCTTGCAAGGACTGCATTTGGGCGTTGAGGCCCTCGAGGACGGCGTTGCTTGCTATCGCCACCGCTTGCAGGAGGGGCTTCGAGCCCGCCAGGGACGACGATGTGAACGAGGATCGCGGCCCCCTCGATGACCTGCGCGCCTCAACTCGCCCAGGGGCAAGCCTCACTAGAAGGAAGCCTCACTAGAAAAACAACACATTCAAGGAAGGTGAGCACGGGAAAGACGCGAAGGCATGGGAGAATGTGGACAAGATCGAACCTCTAGGGCCGGCTTGATCTCCCCCATCTTAAGTAGCCCCTTCTTCTTGCTCGCCCCGCCCTCTGCTGCAGCCGCTGTGGGCCACGGCGGTGGGGACGGGCGCCCGCTGGCAACGCGCTCCGTACTGCCTCCATGAGGCGGGGACGGGGGAGGGGAGGAATCCCTCTGCTTCCATTTCCCCTTCAGGTCGGGGGAGGCGGCGCTGCCCAAGCCCATGGCTGTGGGCCGACAACGCTGCCCAAGCCCTTGGCTAAGGGCCACCCCCCGCCCCCCTCGGCCGCTGACCCCTCGGGCGGTTCTGACCCGTACCGCGACCGCTCTCGCCGCCACCTCCACCCGCGCTATTCCCGCCACTGCCGCCTCTCTCGCTAGCGCTCACTCTGTGCATGATGCCCCGGATCGACTCCCGCTCTAGATCACTCCAGAGCGGGAGGACGTCTCCACAAAGCAGTGTCGGGTCGACTTCGCCAAGGTTGAGCACGCGCTGGATCACCACCTTCAGATCGCTAAGGCCCCACTGCCATTCATTCCCCCCGGTGGGTACGGTTGGGATCATTCAGGCCAATGAAGGCCCACGTGCCCTGGGCCCGTGCCTGGAGGGGTGTGATCCGCCGGCGGGTGTAATCGCCAAAGACCATGGCGTCGTTCAGCCCCTTGGACCTAAAGCCAGTGAAGCGAGTGAAGACCGCGTCGTACGCGTTCCCCAGCTGTGACACCTCCTGACAGCTCGGTGTCTACACCGGTGGCGCGATGGGTTGTCAAAGACAAGGGTGGGAGGATGGTGTAGAAATAATCATGCTTCCAGTCGTCCCATTTCTTCTGCAGAATCTGCTCGATGTAGTACTACGCACGTCTGGGCGCAGCTGGAAGTAGCAGCCATCGACTGGGACCTCAGCTGGAAGTAGTCGCTGGGGACACTAGCTACATGGAAAAGAACCACCGGAAGAGCCAGAGGAACGGCCTCATCTCGATGAACATCTCACACAGGTGTACGAAGATGGCCAAGGTGAGCATGGAGTTCGGGGTGAGGTGAGCCATCTGGATTCCATAGAACTCCAACACCTTGTGGAAGGAGAAGGGGGAGATCAACCCCACCATAGCATAGGAAAGAAGGAAGATCGATAGCTCGGGGTACTGTGGCAACGGGTGAGACTCGCCGAGGATCATTGTCACCCGCCCATCGGGCATTGGCATGATCTTCTGAGGCAACCCCGCCATCTTCTTGTTCGTGATACAAGAAGGGGGAGGATGCTGCCGTCCAGCGCCGCTGGGTTCCGCGTCATGGCGTCGCTGGAGAAAGCAGCTGCAAGCGAGGGCGTGACGAAGACAAGACGAGCAAAGAAGCGACTTGAGTGGCAAGAGCGCAATACATCGCTTGAAAGGAATGGCAAAAAGGAGGGGAAAGAATCCCTCCACCATGCCTTTTTAACTTCCCTCCATGCGCCCTGCCTCCTTGTTTCTCACGACCATATCTACACGCCCCTTCGTTTCTCGCGCACACTTCTACCAGCACCCGCCCGCGGACGCGTGGGTGAATTGATCAAAACACGGGTGGGGTTCCGCACTAATCATGCACGGTTACCGCGAGATTTGCCCTTTTCAAGTAAAGCACCCATCATTACCCGACCAGCGTTTCACGCATTGCCCAGGAGATACGGTAATCACAATGTGATGGCCCATCATTACCAGGGAGGCGATCCGTTTTCGCGCAAATCCCGTGTTCTCCGCAATTCGCTTGTATAAGAAAAAGGTCGGGCCCACATATCAATGGCCAAGGAAATTGGCATCAGCCCAGGCCCGTCGACAATAAAGGACGGTCAGAGCTAACGCAGCTCATCAGCACCACCAAATACACCCACTGCCAGGTAGGGACGAGGAGGAAGCAAGGCTCTCTGCCTCCACCCAGAGAGCGGAAAGTCGTTACAATAAAGGAGTGACGATCTGGACATGGGTACCTACAGAAAGGGGCTCCTTGGGATCGCTCGAGCTATAAAAGGAGGTTGACGCCCTATAGAAAGCGGGCCAGAAGAGAGCGACGTGTAACCGAGCCCAAGGAACAGCTCCTTGGGATCGCTCTTATTAAACAACACCACTAGTCAACAAACACAGGAGTAGGGTGCTACGCTACCGTGAAGCCCGAACCTGTTTAAAGCTCTAGTGTTCTTTGTCTCAACTCCTGAGGGGCCCGAGCCCCCTCACCTCACTCTATGTCTTCATCCACAGATCCTTGCCCACACCCCAGGCCGAACTAAAAAGGAGGGTCCCACGATCCCCCGCTAGAATTAACCATGCGACAGACAACTTGAGGGTAAAGGATGGCAGTTTGCACGAAGAGTGATGTCATGATGGAGCACTTCCACTATGGCTGCCGGCGAGGCATGGAACGGAACGGTGGGTGTCAGTGACACGCTGTGCAACCCGTCAAAAGCGGTGGAGGGGAGCCGATGACAACAGAGACGATGGTAGCTCTGACAATGCAGGGGGCAATCAAAGGAGACAGTTCTTTATTCTGACCGCTATGGTGACGGTGCAAGTGCTCAGAAAGGAATTGAGGGGAGAGAGTACTACCGATGAGTTCTAGGGTTAGTAATTGTCTCTTCAACATGGCTGAATGGGCCAGATGGGCCTTTTCTTGGGTGGTTTCTGCTAGCAGTCCACCTTCGCTAGGCCAGTTTGCATCTTTGGCTGCTGGATACTCCTTGGCTCATTTGGCTCACGAGCAGAGCTAGCTCGACCTGGCTCGTTATATGTAACAAGCTAAAACCTCATCTCAGCTCGTTAACAAATACAAACGAGTCAAGCCGAACAAGAAATACATGAGTCGAGCCAAACTGAGCCAAGCTAGTCACGAGTCGAGCAAGCTAGCAAGCCACGAGCTTTTCGTCCAGCCCTAGCGGCAATACATTGTCCGCTAGTGCAGTTGCGCAGTGACCCATGGCAATGGCGGCAAGCAAGGACAGCGGATGGAAGGAAGAAGAGAAAGCATGCGACGGAACAAGATGCAGCTAAGAACATACATTGCACATCGAAGAGAAGTGCAAGAGGAAGGAAGAAATCCTCTCCTCTCCCTTTATATCTTTAACCCTCTCTAGGGAGTCGCCGGATCGCCGAATCTCTTCCATCCATGACCTCCAGCATGCATATTAAATGTTCCGCGTTTCCCGTGTCATGTGGCTTTCGAGAGCGAGGCGCTAGTCGTGATTGGATCCCTCAGAGCGTGGAAGGGACGCGTAGGATACATGTTCCGCGTTTCCCATGTCATGTGGCTTTCGAGAGCGAGGCGCTCCACCTTCCCCTCGCATTTAAGTGATGCGGTTTATTTCTTAATATATACGGTTCTGCAACAAAAGATGAATGCATGCCCACGAAAATAACGGCGAACTGAGAACACCACCAAATCCAGAATGGAGGCCTCCATTCCGACCAACTCTATGGCCACATGATCCAAGATATGGATTTGATGGAGTTCTCAAAACACGTTGTGGCAATTACAAATGATGAATGCCGGCCCACAAAAAACTCGGCTGACTAAGATCAAATCCAGAATGTGGGCCTCCATCCCGAACCGCTATGTGGTCATAGTCCAGGATATAGGCCCGAGGGTCCCCACAAGGTGCTTAACCAAACTCAACTACCCACACCCGAGGGTGTCAGCCTAATCACCCCCTCCACGCAGGATGTGTGGCCACTAGCTATAGGAGTCGGGGCAGACCAATGCTGATGTGTGCTCAACGTGGACGAAGCTGCTCAGAAATGGGCTAACCCCCAACCACCCGCATTTATTGCCCGGCATTTGGGCGGTGTCAGGAGACATGCACCACATCGAGTGCGCAATGGCGATGGGATGAGAGCCATCCCGTCGTGGGACTATATGGCATGACCGCACGCCACTGATAGGGGCGTGCGACTGACCTCTATCCTAGTACAACGAATCTGGATAGAGATATGTCTAGATTCGTTGTCCTAGGATGTGTCACATCCACAGATATATTTTGAGACGGAGGTAGCACCTTTCTACATGTACCAATAACTCATTGCATGACTCCCAATTTTATGGCACACTGTGCAGACATTATTGAAGATTCTTTTTTTGTTATATGAGGATTGGAACAATTACCTGGAATTCAACACCTGAAAGAGAACCATGAGATTCAAATGACTTGAAGTCATGAGATGACACAGTGGCCACAAAAGCTGAGTTTGCCCACTTTGATGCACGCCGTGAGAATGACATACCATTGATGCACAATTCTGATGGGTTTGTGCTAGTTAGAACAACCTGCAAGCATG
>CM002483.1:12772131-12786995 GCA_000325765.3 Leersia perrieri
CTAATGAAGAATCCTTCATTAGTGTCTAATTGAACTGGCAAAGCAGAACCAAATAATCAAGAAGGGAGATGACAACTTGGCCATACCATATAAAGTATAAGTTCGATTTTGAACTGCTAAGTACATGTGATAAATATGGAAACAAAGGGGCAAAATGGAGATGACTATAAAGATGATGGCACAACAGTTTCTAAAATTACATGATAGATTTGAAGCATCCTTGCATTATTTCAGAAGCATATAATGTCTGAACACAATGCACCAATTGCCATAGTCTGAAATCACTTCACGTGACCACCTGGCCATATAGTAGCCAAATGGATATCAAGGCATGATAGCTAATACATATGTTGATCAAAGGATATATGGCTAGCTGTTACATGCCTCAATCACATTGCCAACAAACTACCTATCTGAATATTTCTCAAGACAGTTCCATCATATATTTGGTGATGTACTGTAAGCAAAATAGGAACCAGTAGTATACATCTCCAAAGCAAATGTTGCTTTCCGAATTGAGAATTCGTCGAACTGCCAGGGCACCAATATCCCGCCCTCTTTGTTCAACAGGTTCTTTCAAAATCCGTCATGTAAAACATGGTTTCTTCAGTCATAAAGAAGGTATGCAAAAGATAAACTAATCAGCATATCAATGATATAGGCACATGACACAAGATTGCTCTTGGGATGCAAATTAACGTTATACTGTAGTGTGAGTATGTTGGCATCAACAGAAAGATGGCATGTTAATAAGGGATCTGAATTTGAAGGTTACTAAATTAGGTTCCTTTTTTATTGTGTTGATGTCAATCCAATTTGTGTACACCATTTAGAAGTTTCAGCATCAAGAATCTGTGTTACAACCAACAACCAAGTCGCTATCTCATCTCTTTGCAAGGCAACAAAACATAAATAAGATAGAGACGGTATTACTGTATGAAAAAACTTTCGTGCATCAAATGACTTGTGAATAACAGAGAAGGCCTCTTCAGGAAGCATAGAAGAAACCTGCAGCAGAACAGAATAGATTTTAGAAGACTGTAACTCTAGAATAAGTCCAAAAAAAAATCAGCAGTGTAAAATATGAGCACAGCAATATGGACAAAATATGTGAGACAGCAAGAGCAGCCATAGTAACAACTCACAAGTTTCAAGGCATATCACTAAACATTGTAGTTTAAGATTTAAATTACTCCAGCAGGTCACAATTGGATATTTGGATGACAAGTTTGCACACATCCAGCATGCAGTCCTGACGGTTAACGCATCAACCATATGCATAATTGGATACGTGCTCAGGACTTGAGAACAATGTTCAAAATATGTGGGAAAGGGAGTTAGTTACGAGCCACAGCTTAATTCATCCCTTTTTCACGACACAAAGGCAACAATATTGCAACCTCCGCACTCTATCACAACAAACTGCAATAAAATAACTTAAGGAGGTTAGCAGCCACGCTGCCAACTCAAGGATTGAGCTATGCGGACAAGGAACTAGGTCAATCTTGTCAAGTAAATCTGTCAATGGTACTAGCTAAGACAATACAAGTATTTCCTACAATTTCAGCGACTACACTCTTCAAAAGGGTAAAATAAAAATTCAGCAACTATGGGGCAGCGACTCGAGTCCACGCTCCCTAATCCTCTGATTCAGCAACGTGTAACCATTCCAAAACCTCGCAATTCTACGGCATTTGACCATCTACTACAAAATGTGCAATAGATTAGCGTACCGGGAACTTGAGCGCTTTGGCGATGGCTTGGAGGAGTGGCGGGGAGACGCCGGTGAAGTCCTTGCCAGGGTCGTCGCGGGCAGGGACGGCGAGCTTGGATAGCCTCCAGTACCCCGCCTCCCGCCCAGCCGAACCCTCCTCCGGCGCGGCTTGGCGGAGCAGCTCCTTCTGCCGCCTATCCAGCCGCTTTTTCTCGGACGGGTACCGCCGCTTGCCCGTGCGCTTCGCGCAGCGCACCGTCCCGGGCTCCCGGCCGCGCCGCCGCCGCGTCGGCGCCACGGGAAGCCTGGGGCTTAGATGGCTAGGGTTTGAGCTCAGAAGGCAAGGAGACGGGAGGAGGGAGATGGATTGGAGATGGAAACCTGAGGCGGCGGCGGTGAGCGCCATGGCGAGGTTGTGGTGGAGGCTAGAACGGAGAGAGCGGCTTTGCGGTTGCGCCCCTGAGAATAACGTGAGTTTTAGCCGGTGCGTGACAGTTTGTTTCTTCAGTGCCCGTCCCATTTTTGTTTCTTCTTTTTTTTTCCTTGATTTTGTAGGAGATTTTGGTAAAGAAAACTAGCCGTTACTTGTAATTTGAGTCGGTTCGTGGTTTTTTATGAGTAACGGCTATTTTTCACACGTTTATGAGATTCAAATTATATAAGGGATATGGTTGTTGGTAGCAGAGTACTTTTTTTTTGGAATAAAACATGAGTGATACGATGCGTAGACACTAGATACTGCGGTACAAAATACTAGAGGTTTTCCTGAAGTCCTAGCAAGCTCAACGCAGACCACTTAAAGACATTCTCATAGATATGTTGACTGTTCATTCCCTTCAAGTTCCTCTCGAATTCATACCTAATTTATCCTTAAACACGATCTTAATACTACCCAGACCAAAGCTTAAAATTTATTCCAGCAACCTGATGTAGATTTGTTTAAGATATGCATTGGAAAGTGAGAGGAAAAAAAATGTAGATATTATGCGCTAGTTCTCATCTTCCTGTATTGCTAGTTGCACTTTTATCTCAGCGATCAAACAGTATTACATGATTACATCACCGTTACAGGCTTACAGCTAGAGGTTTAGCATAAGAACACGACTATCACAGCAGTGCAAATTGCATACATTAACTAAACTTGCACTCATCACTCCTAACCTTCAACAAACTTGAATTACCTCAGGCTGAGTGCAGAGACAGTTTAGTCCTTGGTTAGGGAACAGCATCAGATCATTGTATATCTATCATCTGTCAGAATAGGCAAACAACCCAGCCGCTCAAAAACCAAACCCAATGCTTAGTTTACAAGATGTGGGCTGGCGCTCTTGAAAGGAAGCGTGCAGGAGTATGTGACATATCTGGAACCATCAACAAGAACAACAACAAATATCTTGGATAGGGATTTCGGAGATACTCTTGGATCGCCATCCCCATTACCAGCCTCCCTTGGATCGGCTAGCACTGAGACAACAACTGATGACGCTGGCTTGCTATCAGGCAGCTTCCTGCCTTCAGAGGTTCTGTTAAAAGGCTCTGTGTTGTTCACCGTCTTTCCAGTGAGCGGAATCGCTTCATTATACATGACTCTTCTATTTTTCAGCTTGCCATGGTAAGCAGCAGAATGTGCTGGGATTTTCTCGGTAGCATTAACACTTGATGAGTTCACAACAGGAGACGCAGGTATAATGCCACCAGGATTATTAGAAGCCGCGGAAATGTCAAACTGAAATACTTCACTGCACATTCCAGAATTTAATATTGGTCCTGCAAAAGTTGTTGCATAATAACATAGAGTTAGGAACTGTGTCATAAAAATCAGAGTATGAATAAATAATTGAGCTTCCGAGTGCTATAAGAAATAACAGCCAGCAATGTAAAGTTCTAAACAATACAAAGTGCATCTTTAGGACCCTGACTTATTGATTTTGTGCAATTATGAGCTTGGGAATATTCGGGCAACCACTGTAATAGATCTTTGACCAAAATACAGTATAAACCCTCAAGTTGGGCTTTGAGGTTCAGAAAGAGGAAAAAAAACTCCAAGGAGTATATAAGCAACACAACATAATTATAGGATTGCTCAAAAAACATAATTGTAGGACTGTGGAAGCATAGGGTATAAGTTAGTTTAAACAAGCTTTAATACTAGGCAACAAGCCAGTTTGTCACAATTTCAAGAAAAGATTGCGTTCCTGCTCAGGTCACAAAAGCAGGGATCACTACAAAATACCCAATCCAATTTGAAATTTCTATTAATATTCTCTCAAACAAACATAAGATCTAGCCCCTAGTCTGCAAGTTTATGTTCTTTCGAAGAGCAAAGAAATTTATGGGATAGAAGATTAACAATGCAGACTCTCCATAGTTTATGACACATGGTTATCACAATTGAAACCGATTCCTCATTATAAATGGCTACAATATCACCTGCCTCGCACGAGCTTATGAAGTTGCTAAATATAAGGACAGCAAAATTTTGGTATATGGCACTCTAAATAATGGTGTTTTAAGGCATGCCACCCAATCTCCTGAAATTAAAAATATGCTACCCGAGTTTCTTGTTGCTCTGAATCATGCCATTTTTTCTCATTTCAGATGTTTCCTTTTATTTTCCTCTCTTTTCTTATTTCCTTTTGAGTTCCAATATGTAGATATCAACCAATATGGACAAATTGCTCTGTTGACCCCATCTTGAAGACTGATTATCATTTTGACCCTTGTTTTTTTAAAAAATAGAGGGTCAAATGAGAGAAGTTGAAAAGGTAGGGTAAACCTGATAGTTAGCCTTCAAAATAGGGTCAGTAGAGCAATTGTCCACCAATCAATATGGCTGAATTAGTTCATCTCTCAACAGACCAGACGAGATGCAAATGTAACAGATGCAACCAAGCCGTGCAGCTTCGAGTGGTATCAGAACAGTCTCCTCCTAGCTGTCCACCACAAGTTTGGTGCTGGCCTCCACGTCCATCCAGGCTAGTCCTCTCTCCCTGCCTTTGTTGTATGCCAGAGTACTCTGCATTCATTGCTGGCTAAACGCTCCCCTCCACCGCTCCCGTTGTGTGCTCACCTTCTCCCTATCATGTGTAACCCCCCAGTCGGCTCAATATTGCAGCCCCCCGTCGTTGGTTCACCATTAGTGTTGTCAACTCACCACGGCGACTAGCTACCCTCCATCACCGTGGGATTCATCCATTTCTTCCATGTTCTCAGGCAACAAGAATGGGCAGCGATGATGAGAGCTCCTGCAGATGCCAAGCAGGAGTAGTGGCAAGACGGTGGCTGCAGTAGCGAAGAACAAATGGTTGGTGGCTGCAGCACTGGTTTTCTTAGGAGTTGGTACACTGGTTTAGATCAGCACAAATTGATCCGATCCCAACTTAATCAATCCATGTGGTAAAGGGCAATATGGGTAGTTCAGTTAAAAAGAAAAGAAAATAAGAGTGGCTTATCTCAAAATGTCATCTTTCAGAGTGGCTTATATAATATTTCACCCAATAAGGGCCAGCAATAAATAATATTCCAATCCCGAATCAGTTGCAATGTCTAGTTATTACTTCACTACTTTAAATGTAGGTTTAATTTCCTACATAACTACATTTCTCTTATTTTTGGCGCCTAAAATTAATTATACTCCCTAAATAACAAGCATACTACCTTCATGCTTTCTATAATGATAGACAGAAAGAAACTTCATATTCTTTTGACTTATATTTCAAACTTACCTTCATGATTGCATTCCAAAGCTAGATGCAAAGGATATGTATTAAGGAAGATTGCATGCACTGCTACATGGTGTTACTTGTTTAACATTTACTACTACAAATTACATATCTCATTGAATAATAAAGGCAAGATAATTCACAGTTCCGGCGTCATATATACGAGAATATTTGAATTCTACAAACAAACCATAGCTCTGTCGAAATATAAGATCAAAATTGTTCTCTCACTAATTCGCAAAATGCAAGATTAGCAAACATATTGATCTGCTTACCTGCCATTCCTTCACGAAACCATTGTGGCAATGGGCCGTCTGGTGAGGATGTCTCCTGTTGATTCATATCCTTTCCAGGCAGTGAAAGATAACGAGCTATGGCAACACTAGTCTCTTTGTGATCTTTAGCTGACTGAGCACTATCACCTTTTGAGGCCTTATGTGCCACCGCTTTCTCACTCGCAAGCACAGAATGAATAATCAGGTTGCCGTTGATCTTAACATGCTTTCCATTCCTTGGCACATACAACAAAGCAGGGAGGATCTCACTTGAGTTGTCCGCAGACTGATGTTTCTTCCCTGATCCATCAGTACTCCCCGTCCTCTTTCCAACATCAACACCAATCATGTCACTATGGCTTAAATTACTTTTATCCTGGCTACTGGAACTCAAGACCCTAGCATGAGACTGAACAAAATTCCTAAATACTGCATTATTACTTTGTCCACCCATTCCGAAGTTATGATTGAACCCTGGAATGAAAGCACCAAAGACAAGCATCATAAGCAGCAAACCAAGAAGGCTAACACTAGCCACCTTCTTGGTCTTGGTCTTGGTCTTACTCTTGTTCTCCACATTCTTCTTGGTCTCTGGTTTCTTTGCTACTTTGGATGCAGGCATCGGCTGTTGCGACTTCAACCGGGGAATAGGCACGAGAGGAACATGGGAACCATGGGGTCTCATTGCATACCCAGGAACCCATGGGAAAGGCATGCCAGGAATTGGCGGCGGTGGATACACCCCAGGTGGTGGACAATTCGCACTACCGCCACTAAGCTGCTGCCGCAGTGTGGCGTTCTCGGCCACAACAAAGGAGATCCTAGAATTGAGGTCGTTAATCACAGAGTGCATCGATTTCACCTTCTCCTCCAGCTCCTCCACGTACCGCTTCTTCCTCTGCCGAGACAGCTGCGCACTCTCACGATTCCGCATCAGCCGCGCCGCTCGCCGCTTGTCCTCCTCCTCACAGACCGTTCCCCCCTCGTCAGAATCCACAGCAGTCCGCGACGCCGACGCCGACGGAGAAACGTCGCCATCTCCGGATCGGCGGCACTTTGCCGCGTCCGAGCTCAGGCCGGGGCTCGCCTGCTTCCGCTTCAGGCTCCACTTGGGGTCAGGGTCAGCACCGCTCCTCCCCTCATCCGACTCCTCGTGCTTGACCTCGCAGCTGCCGTTGGCGACGGCGGAGTTGGACCCCGAGGTGGTCGGAGAGGACGGGGAAGCGACGGGGCCGGCGGATCCGGCAGCAGAGCCCTCGCCGGAGTCGTCTCCGCGATCCGGCGACCGGAGGAGGAAATCCTCCACGGAGAAATCGCCGGGCAGGTCGAACTCCAGACCGTCGAAGGCGCCCAGCGGGAGGTTGTCGTCGTCGCCACCGCCGCCGCCGGCGGCGAGCGGGAGGTCGGGGTCGAAGAGGTGGGCCGGGTAGTGGCGGAGGTCGAAGGGGGAGGGGTCGAGCAGAGCCGACTCCGCCATGGCGCCCGCCGCGGCTGCGCAGAGGCTTCCGTCCTCGCTAGGGTTTTTGCATCGGAGAGGTGTAAGAACGGGAGGAGCGATAGGGAAATTTGGAATTCTGCTCTGCGACTCGGCAAGTGGTGGAGGTGGACGAGACGACGGAGTCGGGCCGGAGGGTGTTGACGAGCTCGTGCTCGAGGCGTGGTGATCCAGCTTTCCCTACCCGTACACTTCCCCAGACGCGGCTCTGTCTACCCCGTGACGTTGGGGACCCACTTAGTTTTGGGCCCACATGTCATTCTTGATATGGCAAGGTGACTGGGTGACTGGGTGGGAGTGGCTAGATCTAGGATTGCCGTTGGTGGAGTAGCTAAAAAGTGCTACTCCGACGACGCGAGTAACACAGAAATTAAGACGCCTAGAACTGTGTGGTGTGTGCGCTGGTATGTGGGGTCACGGGCCCGCGGTTGTTACTTCTAGGTGAGGTGGGTAAAGAGGAGAAAGGTAACAATGGTAGCGAAGGTTCTGATCGGGAAGGTTCCGGTGGGTGGTGCAGGAAATGTGACAATTCTGGATAAGTAATTTTATTATGGTGTGCTATTATTATTTTACTGAACTTTATTCGTCCTCTTGAATCTGCTTATTTTAACCTTCATTCTTTCTTTTTTGGGTGTTAACCTTCAGTATGAAAGGAACTTTGTAGATATCTTAAATCTCTTGTAGTAGAAAACTGAATTTTTCCGCGCAATTTGTATGAAACAAAACGGATATGAAAATGTTCGAGCAGTCTACATGTCCTTAATATAATTCCATTGGTCATGATTGCCCAGGGTCGCAACGTCTCATGAATGGATCCGTGGTAAACTGAAAACATGGCTCTCACAAAAGCCAACATTGCTGTCTCGTAGTCGTGTATGAGAGCATAAAGAGCAGGAAAGAAGCTAAGTAGAGAGCAAAAGACAAGTGCTGGCTAGTTAGGGGCATATGGCATCATTGGCAGAAGCGAAGATCATCACTAGACGGCGGAGGTTGGGACGATGCACGTAGACGGCAAATGTGACATAGGCAAGGTTTAGGGAGAGGGATAAAAGGAAGATGCAGATAAAGGGGAGAAGTGGATTGATGGTTTCTCTTATGCTTCAGGAATCATAAATGCGTGCAGACTTTATCTAGCGTGCGAATTGAGAGAGACGCTAGTAGATGTGGTACATATGGAGCACGGAGCGAAGCAGGAAAAAAAGACAGAGAAATCTTCAATTTTTCATTGTTTTAAGTATGTTGCACTTTTCTTTCATTTATCAATCATTAAAAGAGTTAAAGTACACACTTCCCTACATGAAAAAACATATTGGTATATTGTGAGATGTTCTTACATAGAGTAGCTCCTTGAACTCGATCAGACGACCATGAAAATCCTTTTCAAAGTTATATACCCGTGAAACTTCAGTGTGCCCCTTAAAAAAAAACGAACATGAAAACGCACATCTGAAATCAGTGATAGGAGGATTTATCCGGTATATTTCACCACTCTCGCTCCACTTCTCCTCTTTTTTTTTTCCCGTAGCCGTGCTGACGCCAAAGGGAATTTCTAAGCTGGGACTGGGAGGAGCTTTCCCAATCTGTGCAATCGATGCCGGTGTTTGCATGTGACGTGGCTTCATCATTTGAGCGTGAGCTTTCCCTTGCGTAGAAGCAAGAGAAAGATCAACCGAAAGAAGTGTAAAGCCCAGGCCAGATGGGAATGAATCTAGTTTGGTTTCTTATTTTACTCCCTTTGGCTAAGCAAGATACAACAGTTATGCTCGATATATGAACGCAGTTATTTGTGGAATCATCTAATTTTAAAAATTTTCAGCTCCGGGATTGTGTTCTTTTCTGTGATATCGTGGACTCGGAATTGGCAGCTCTAATCACCGATAACATTAGTCCACTATTAGGGAATAAAGTGGGAAATTTACCATTGGAAAAAAGAGAAACCTATAAGGGAAAGAGACATTTCGTTATTTCTTACTCATAGCTTCTCTTAGTTGTTTTTCACCGCCGTTCGTTCACTAGGCAAACGTGGACATGCACATACTGACTTGTTCTCAGCAGATTTGTGGCCATAGCCCATAGCTAACGCAAATCGACTGCAACCAGGCCGTGTAAGATATTTCTCTTCCTCTTCAAACGCACGAAATTGACCTGGTTGATAATTTGATATTATCTTATCTTTGGCATGCCAAAAAAAAAAAAAACCCACGCGTGACGGCTTGACGGGTGCCCTTGTCACCGTGGGGCTTGCGCTTGGTAGCCCACAAAAAACAACGTCAAACCATCAAACATCAGGCGCACGCCGGCCCGCCGAGAAAACAAACGGTATCATGTGGACGCGAACAGTTTGCTTCTCCCTGATGGCGATGCCGACTTGCCGGGGCGCCTGCGCGTTGGACGAAATAGCCGAAATATTTTGCTGGACTACACGCAGGCGGAGCCCATAGACGGCCGCCCGTAGGGGCGTTGGTTTCGTTTTTCGTCGTGCGTCTCATCCACGAGTTCCGTGGCTGCTTCCAAAATGTGGAACTGTGACGGAATAACGCCGTCGGCGATGGGAGATAGAGATACTATACGAGCTAATCCCTTTTCCTTCGTACGTTTTGATACTTTCAAACTTATTAAACTCGATAAAATTTGACCTATTATAGGCAGACATAACAATGTATTTAAAAAACAAATATGCTAGAAAAAACATACTTAGGGCGAGTTATAAGGTGAGTAGTAGGATTGGATTATTTGTCACACGTAAAATGAGACAAGCCAATAATATATGATTAATTGAGTATTAACTATTATAAACTTCAAAAATATTTTTATTTGACTTTTTAATAGAAGTTTTATATAAAAAGCTTTTTCAAAAGTGTACCCTTTAGTGGCTTAGGAATTATACACACAATAATCTGATAAGTATGTAAAGAACTCAACGTTAATGTTGGATTTAATGATTTTTTTTGTCATCAACATTAATATGTTTTTCTATAAACTTAGTAAATTAAAAAAAATCGGACAGGCTAGTTTCTTGTGTTCTCAAACGGATGGAGCTATTCTCTTTCCTGGCAACACGTTAAGCCATTGCCGGTTGTTTTTTATCTTGGGCTCAGGTTTTACTTGTTTTACGTCCAACTGTTTTGAGGACAAAGCTTCCTTTATATTTTCACATTGATGGTAAAAAAAAATTATGTTGATGGGAAACACATTGAACTCGTTTAGTTCAAAACTTCAGGGTCAAACCACAGGTAGGAAAAAGAAATACTAAAAAAATATGTAAATCTTTGTGATGAATTGTGAAGATATTTTAATTGCTTGCTTTCAAAAAAAAGGTTGCTACATCACCACATTGGCTGCCTGTTAACGAAGCAAGGACAATGCACTTCTTTGGCCCTTTTTTCTGTTTTACCTTGATCAACATGCCTCACAATCACATCTTAGAAAAATAAAGATACCCTAAAATTATATTTACTAGGTTCACTAAAATTAGGGTTTCTTTTTCTTGAATAAGACCCTGGACTCCAATAAAGGTGAACGATGGAAGCACAATGCAACAAGGGCATTTTTTGGTTGAAATCTAGCTGCGAGAGTGTTGGTCCAAAATGTGCACGTCACATACAACCGCCTAAAAATTCTGCTTAGCTACGGTGCAGGTCTAAAAAAATGGGCTCAGGATGTGCTAATTAGTTTGATCCTGCAAGTACAAGATAGACCTAATTAAAGATATGCATCATATAGGACCATAGATAATCTATATACAACACAAAAAGGAGGATAAAGGTGATGGAATTGAGGCCTAGGAAATAAAAAAACAAAATATTTTTTATACAAAGTAATGCAATTAATAGTGTTAAAATCATGCTGATAACCAGCTTTCTACTTGAAACTAGAAGCCCTCACAATGAATCTGTCTTTCGTTCACTTCCTAGGTTTTCTTAGAGCAGCAATCATATATCGATGTTCCATAACACCGTGTTCAACACAACTACAAGGATCATGGATCCTGGATTCCACGTTAGATGCTGCCTCTGCGGGTGTGGCCTCTTGGGGGTCACGGTGGTTTCAACGCCTTTTCACAATGGAGACACCACATGAGGTCATGCAGTGGTTGGGCTCGTGGCCTTGCAATGCTGTCGAGGTCTCCTCACGAAGCTAACATGGCATCACAACACCACCGTTGGTCTCTGTCGCCATTGATTACGTCTGACATGTGTAGTCGGTCCATCACCCTAACACCTCTTGCCCTCGCCCCCTTTTTCTTGAGTCATTGTCACCATCGCTAACCAGAGAAGGGATGACAGATACGAGAAACATACCAAGATGGAGGAGGACAACTACAGCATCACTGGCTCGCTTGTCAGAGTCACCCTTGCCGCCCTTGTTCTCCTCACCTCCACAAAATGTTGAACTTGAAGCAGTGGCAATGACGAGGATAGCATTGAGTGGATCGAGAGGTTGCCGTTCGTGTGCCTAGAACTACCCACCAACCCTGAAGCTCACCACCTGGAATGCTCATAGCCCCCAGATCTAGGCCATCGACTTTTCTTCCAACGTCATCAAATCTAAACGAGACTTGGTCTCTTGGCTGCCATTGCAGCCTCCTTGACCACCACCCAATGCTGCCCAAAGCTCCGACCGGCTGGAAACTCCACCATATGGAGCTCCGTCCGCCTCCATTGCCTAAAGAAGTTTATATGTTTTGGATTTTAGGGTGTTGAGTGCAATATGTTATACTTCATTGTGAATTGAAATAATATGAATTCTAAGGCCTCCTTTGATTCAAAGGATTTTAATTTATAGGAAATATGGATTATTCAAATCCTATAGAATTGTTTCCTGTACGGCCTTTGAAATTTCTCAATGTATGTAGATTTGGGAGGAAAGTAAGCATGATCTCAAACCTTCGAGAGAGAAAAAATCATTTTAGTCTATCTCTCTCCATAATTACTTTTTTTACAGTCCACTCAAATACTAATTCATATGTTTTCGTCATCTGTTTTGCATATGTACTCTTAAAAAATCATGTGTTTTATGAGTCATGTGATTGAAAAGGGCCCTAACATAGAAAGTGCACATGGAATATCAAAGCCACCTCTAAAGCCGTCTCAGCCTATGTGGCACTTCAGACCATACAAGAACCAGGGCTTGCATTGCTCATGCGGTCATGCTCTAATAAACATGATTTCTTGTATGTTCCCACAAGGTTACACAATGTTGCAACTAAAAAATCAACCTATTCATTTAATCCCGCTAACTTTACTAAAAAGCGAAAAACACATCACATGATGCTCAATAACAATCTAGAAATATTGCAAAGGCACAACTCCTTGACACCTCAACCAGGGGCGGATCTATAGTGGGGGCTATGGGGTCTTGAGCCCCCACTGCCGGCACCAAGACAATAGAGACCCCAAGCCTCTACTAAAAATTTCTTCCATATGTCTATATGGGTTGTGGTTCAATTTATGATGTTCTATTTTGTTTAGCCCCATTATTATTTTTTCTGGATCTGCCACTGACCTCAACAATTGTCAAGACCCCCAACGACCTATATATAACACATACTAGTATCACACACACAATCATATCTTTAGTACCCCGCCAATATTTGACAACAAATAGTAAGATGATATGGATCACTACATACTCTCTCCGTCCCCAATTATAAGGCATTTTGAATTTTTGATTGCAACTTTGACCATTTATCTTATTCAATTTTTTTAAAGTATTATTTAATTTTTTTATGTCTCACTTTATTATCAAAAGCATTTTAACCATGATTTATCACTTTTAATATTTGCGACAAATTTTAAATAAGACGAATGGTGAAAGTTGCAATCAAGAAGTCAAAATACATTACATTTGAGGAGGGAGGTAGTATATAGCATGGGCAAAAATTATAACTTGCTGAAGGTGAGAGGTTTCAAACAAAATTTGGGAAAATTTGTCGCATGAATACACACAAATCAGCTGCATTTTTATTTTGTTGGCTAAGCCCACTCCGTATGTCTTTCTTTTGTAGCCTCATGCGGCTTGCTGCAGTAACGCATGAAAAATAATACTAGCAACCTCTACTGTATGATGAGCTTTACCGTAGGCGAATGGATAAAATTGGAAAGAGAAAATATAAGACACACATGACTCACCATCACCATTATAAACTTTTAAGATAGTATAGATATTGTCGGTGATATGGGCCCGGGGTACAACGAGAACCCGACATGTGGCCCTGGGAGCACGCCACTGCTAGCCATTTGCAACCAAGCCCCAGTGAGAATCGTAGGGGTTTGGGCACTGAGTGACCACGTGGCCACCCGAGAGGGTATGGCCTGGGGTGTCACCTGGGGGCTCGCCCCTTTCTACGCTAGGGTCCGGGTTACCTAGACCCCCTGCGCTCCCAACCCGCGCTCCGCTGGAAGGAGTGCCGAGGGGGACAACTCCCACCCACTGCATTCAATGCGATGGGAGGGGCCTGGCGCCTGCCCCCTCACATTAATTGCGACGTGAGGCGCGGCTGTCAAGCCCTCATCATTACATTTTTTCTCCCGTTTCGAAGGAGAGAGAAGGGAACAAAAGTCTTCCCTCGATGACCGTGAACTGACCGCGCGGTCACCGCGGGATGCCTCTCGCCTCGCCCCGTCTCCGTCGCATTTAATGCGGTGGATGGTCGCATGGGAGACAGAGGATGAGCGCCTATTCCCTGCGTCGCCCCTAGCCCAGCTGGTGGCCCGCTAACGGGTGGGCCCCGCTAAAGGTTAGGTAGGCTGACCTCACGCTCCCTCAACAGCACGGTGTTCTCTTTGCCCGTTTTTCTTCACCAACCCTTCAGACGTGGCGGCAAGGGGGAGGACGTGGCAAGACGTTTGACGCGATGAGGCAGCAGCGGTCAATCGAAGTGAAAAAGGGGATCTCCTGTACATAGCAGCAAAGTTGGTAGCATGCAGGACCACTGTGGTGTCCCCTTAGATTGTAAAAGGAGGCTCTGGTCCTTCGTGAAAGAGGAGGATGGCTTTTTAGAGAATGACGACACCAAATTCTTAGCTGAAGATCCATCATCAAGAACAAGCACAGGAGTAGGGTATTACGCTTCTCAGCGGCCCGAACCGGTATAAATCACTGTCTCTCGAGAGCTCTCGCTCCCTGGTTCCTTCCTCGCCACATTTTCTTCATCCCGCTTTAGGCTTCAGCCCGTACCCCTATGCCGAACAACAATGAGGGTCCCATGGATCGCCACTTGACGAGCTCACGCTCCGACAGATATAGATAAAGTATGTTAAAGAAACTGTGTACAAAAGTTGTATGTCTAAACTTATTTTAGATCTAACACATTTGTTAAATGCCGAAAAAAAAACCATAGGCTTGGAATTGCATGCAGGCTCCTGCACTATACCTTCCCAACTAAATGATTTTGAGTGATAAGTTACGTTTCATGCGTATTTTTTCTTCTTGACATTTGACATTTAAAATGTTGTGGTTTTATAGTTACCAGTCATTACTATTTTGTTACCTAATCCTGATCTTTCCAGATCAACCGTTGCTCCACGTAGCAATGAAAATAATTGCAAGTCAGAATAGGAAATTGTGGCCTTGAGAGCTCTCCGGAAGAAGATAAACGGCGTAGAATCATCCTGTTCAGACTCTGAACAGGACCAACGCGCATAAAATCGAACCCC
>CM002483.1:12787095-12819001 GCA_000325765.3 Leersia perrieri
AAAAAAAAAAAACTATTTCAGAGCGTCGGATCGCACGCGAACGGCTACAAATCGGTCCACGCAACCCGACACCGATCCTGAATCTAATCCATCCATCCAAACCGCAACGCGGCGTCAAAAATCCGGAGCCGTGCTGCCGCTGCGAACCTCTTTGTATTTTTTTTTCCTTTTTTTCTTTGGCTTTCCCTCGGGCTACGCCTCCTCGCCTTCTCCGCAGGCTGCAGCCGCTTCGGGATCGGGAAGCGGAGAGGGGAAGAAGGGAGAGAGGCAGGCAGGCGAGTCGCCCACACCGGCCGCAGCTTCCTCCCCCTCCTCTCTCTCTCCGCAGCCCCCTACCACCCCTCGCCGCAGCCGCCGCACCATGAGCTCCGGCGCCGCCTCGCCCCCGCCGCCCGTCGCCGCCGCCGAGGATGGGCGGGTGATGGAGTTGGACGGGCACGTGGATCCCTTCCTCGTCGAGGCGCTCGACAACCCTCGCCACCGCCTCATGGGTACGTAAGCGCACGGCCTATCGCCTTATCTCTCCCCTCCTGACGGGTCTATGGCTATCTGCATGTCTCGCTGCTCGCGGCTAGGGTTTCGGTTGCCGCAGGGTGTGTTCAAGCGCGAAATCGTTGGTTGCAGTCGGATTAGGCTCGGATTTGTGCAGACTGTTGCTAGACTTTTGGTCCTAGTGTCTACGTGTATAATTTGGGGACTGGGTTCCTCTCTGGTTTGGTTCTGGTGTATTATCTAGTTTCTAGATGTACAATTTGGGACTAGGTTCCCCTCTGGTTTGAGGTAGCTCGGTGAGGGATAGAACAGTTGATTTGATGCAATCCGTGCAAAATTAGATTAGATTCCACCAATATGTCTACCATACATTTCTTTTACTGAGTCAGCCATACCATACTAATGAGGGAGGTGTATCTTCAGTGTTGCTGTTATTTGGAAAAGGGTGACCATTACTGTACTAATAACTGTTGGGGTAGGAAAATGGACTTGTAGTCATATGCTCATATCAGTTATGGATGTATAAGTTTGTATGACTGAATTGAACTTAGGTATAGTTGAATTTAGATATCACACAGCTGGCATGTAGCATCCCGTTTTGTGTTTGATACTCCATTTTGAATTAGCAGACTACCCAAGCCTGGTAAAATTGTTAAGTTGATTGGGGTAGCGCATAGTTTTGAATTTAGATTAGATAACACATAATTGGCATATAGCATCCCTGTTGTGCTGGAAACTCCATTTTTTTAACAGAATATATGAACATGTTAAGGTTCTTGACAAGTTGATTGGGGAAGGGTATATATTGGCATAAAGCATCTTAGTGTGCTGGAAACTACATTCTGAATTAATAGACTATTTGAACCTGCTAAAGTTCTTCAGGAGTTGATTGTGGGAACCACTGCCATGCTCTCAATTTGTACGGTTATATATAATTATAACAATATGTTTATCTTTTGAAGAATGTTTATGCAGCTTATGTTTTTTATTCTCAGGAGTACTTTGCGCTATTGTAATGACATCTAGTGTATGTTGAGAAAACATCTTGTTTGGAATGGTTAGGAAATTATATATTCATCCAACTTGTTATTCGCTCTGTCAATTCATTTAGCCTATAAAGGATACTGGTAGAACCATTCTCTTCAATATGACTGGTATACTTAAAGGCTACCGTGACGGGGGGTGATGATTGGTGAGCCTCATCTCAGTATCCCAATGCGATGATGAGTATAAGTTGAGCGCTTTGCCTCTTTTCACTTGCAGCTATTTTCCTTTTTATATTCTTTTTCCCTTTACTTTTTAAGTTCTAATGGATGTTGCATCAAAATAAACCCTGGTTTAAGCGATTTCAGATTAGTCTGCCAGATTAGCGTACCTAGAATAAGGCTGCCATGAGGGATAAATGGTTATTGGTGAGCTCATCTAAGTATATTCTTGAGATGATGAGAATCGGTTGAGCTTCTTTCATTTTTAGCATTTTTCTCATAATCTTCTTTTCCCTTTCTTTTAAAGTTCTTATGGATGATGAATTAAATACAACCTAGATTACGCAATTTAGGGTAACTCTGCTATGTTCTTAATTTTATTTATACAAACCATATTTTGCCCTTAAGCTGTTCTTCTTGGTCCTAATCCATGCTCGATAGCTTTTGCCTTGAGCACAAAGGCATGAATCTCACCAATGCACTCTATCAGAAGCAGATGGAGGTGTTTTATTGTGCGCCTGCTCCTAGGCAACATGTCCAGCCTTTGCATCTTGCAGTTCTGCTATCTGTTGTATCGTACTACATTTTATGCTTGTGCCAGAACATTACCCTTTTATGTACTAAGCTTGAAAATCTGCATGATTTTTGATCTTTGAAACTTCACCTGGATTAATTCTGTTTTTTTGTGACCCAGTTGTTTTTATGTATTTTAATATTTGATTTTCTGTCTGATTACATAGCTCACTGTCATAGTTTCTGTCTATTCAACTGCAGTTTTGCGCATGGAAATGGATATACAAAAATTTATGCAGAATCCTCAACTGCATGAATTTGAATTCCAGCATTTTCCAACCTCTTACCTCCGCTGTGCTGCTCATCGTGTTGCACAACACTATGGTTTAGAGACTACAGTAGCAGATAGCTTAGTAGATGGTTCAGTTAGCAAGATAGTTGCAAAGAAAACACCTGAAAGCAAATTTCCAGTTATTGCTTTGTCAGAAGTTCCCAGCAAACAAGCAAGAAATGAGCATGAAGCTGCAGAGAAGCTTAAGTTTGTTATTTGTCAAAGGCCCAAAGCTTTTCAAAATGATGCAGGTGATGCTGGTGCTAAGAATGGTGCAGCGAAAACTGTTGAAGAAAGGATAGAAGAATACAACAAAGCACGGGAACGCATTTTCAACGGTTCCATCTCTGGTATTGAAGGCACAATTGATTTGGGAGCTTTATCTGTTGCGAGAGACGAACCAGTGAATATTGAGCCTCCTGTTGATGAGAACAAGGTCAACACAATGAACAGTCGTTCCAGGGTTGCTGTTTTTAAGGATACCGAAAAAGATCGTAGTGATCCTGACTATGATCGTACCTACAAAAGGTGAACATACTCACCTGTAAATTCTGTTGAAAGTTGCAACTACTAGATTTTAATGATGAGATTACTAAGAAGTAACATGTGAACTTTTGCAGGTATGTCAGGGGCCCAGTGAATGACTTCAATGTGAGTCCAGGTGGCTTCAATTTTGTTGTGCCACAGTTTATGCAGTATGGTGTTGGTTATATGCAATCTGCTAATATGTCAAGAAACCAACCTTCTGTGTACTTCGGTCAACCTGATTTATCAATGGGCTCGCCTTCTGGAACTGCTATCTACCCACAGTGGCCAACCCCAGCAATGATATACCCTCATTGCTATGACAATCTTGGCCATATGGTTTCTCAGGTGAGCCTTAAGCCTTTCACTAGGTCTAACTAGATAAGGTTTAGTGTTATTTTTAAATCATCCATTGGTGGCCTAGTTTTGATAGGTGTACAGTTCAATGACTAGGTAGCTGGTAAACATCTTTAGCTATACAAAAGGTTAGAAATCAATACATCATATAGTTTGTGCCATTGCCCTTCTTCTTGATGGCTAGTATGTGTATATGTCCATTGCTCCCAAACAGAATGAGAATTTTTAAATCTTCGATGAAGTTAGCCTCCATACAAGGTAAAATCCTGTGTTTAGATCTGATTTGCCACCTGAATTGTTCGCATGATGATTTTATTGTGTTATTATGCCAATAAGATTTGAACTTTGTCCTTGCCACCAATCTAGGATCTTATTATGCGAAGTCTATTTAGCTGGTTCTTTTGAATAGACGTAAACATAATCTTACGGGAGTTAGTAGTTATTATTTTGGAGTTGGCAATCACTAAGCGGGTTGCGATGTTATCTTTTGCAGGTTCCGGTTTACCAGTCCTTCAACCATGGCTGAGAGATCCTACTTGCTGGAATGTTCCAAATTTGTTAAAACTAGCTATATTGTGTCGTCATATGTTGGTCTATTTGCAGTTGAATTTCCTTGTAGCGTCAAAAGATAGCTTGTATAAGAATTCCTGTTTCGATGAGACTTTATTATGCACTGATTTGCAAACAGTGGTACTAGTCTGCTTGTCATGGGTGTTTATTCCCACCAAAAAAAACTTTTTACCCATCACATCGAAAATTTGGACACCTGCACAGAGTATTAAATGTAAACTAAAAAACAACTAATTGCATAGGTTGCGTGTATTTTGTGAGACGAATTTTTTTTTCTACTTATTCCGTGATTAGACAATGTTGTGCTACAGTAAACTTGTGCTAATGATGAATTAATTAATCTTAAAAATTTGTCTTGCAGTTTACATACAAGTTCTGTAATTAGTTTTCTTATTATACAAGTTCTGTAATTAGTTTTCTTATTAGTATCTGAACATTTCTTCTGACATCCTATAAAACATCTGATGTGACACACCAAAATTTTACCCCTTAGATATAAACACATATTCAGCTTCTTAAAGCGGTAGTAGTCTAGTAGAACGAAACCGTTACCCGCCTGACGTGTCCCACCGAACCCAGTGTTTTCCCCTATCATATGCGCCAGGATCTGTTTGGTTTGAATTTTTTTTTTTAATTACACAATACAACGTAGATATTCACGACGCACGCATACTCATCTAACGTATACACATAAACCATACCCTTACGAACATCTCCGAAGATTGAGCCGGTAAATTCTTGAGATTGACGAAGTCATCATGAACGTCTCGCTGTCGATGGGTATCTCGATTACCACTAAAAGCATAAAGCATAAAGCTGTTAAATACACCGCTTAGAAGTTAGTATGCTCTTCGGACGATGAGCTGATTCTCCGATTACTTTCTTACGACCCCAACGTGGGTTGTTGTTGAACTAAAGAGGCCCAATTCCCTACAAAAATCGGTCTGGTTGGGCTTGGCTACTAGAGCTTGGTCCAATTCAGAACCTGTAAACTTTCTCACCAACTCCAATGTCGTTTTATACTATACACGAGTCATTCCAACTCTTATCTTAACCTCATGGCTACGGCTCAACTTTGAACCCTTCGATATCCAGCAGAAAGCGACGCATCCAACCAAGAACCACTCTCCACTGTTCCGACCCACCGGGCAACGGATCAAACCGACGCCGCCACGCAACGAACGACACGTACGCGGCCGATTCGACTGACCGACAGACCGACCGCCGATATCGAGCAGCGCCTCCACAAACATCCACACGCGTACGCACGTCGTGGTACGATCGGATGACGCTCGCTTTCGAGGCCAATCAACCCAGCAGTGCCGTGTCCATGTCCCGGGTTTACTAACTTCCGGAGGACGATCGAGGCATGGGGTGACAGATTAGTATCGGTCACATGTTTCAGCACGGATCAAAGCTTGCTACTGGGTACTCTCCAGCAGCTGGGACCTGCAGGTCCATGGTAATGATTTCTTTCGGCGTGATCGCGGAGGAGGGGTTGGGCTGGGGCCGTGTTTTTCAATTGATTGGTGTACTTGGTGCGGATGCTGCTGCCACAATTGTGGTTCATTTGACTTAGGCATCGTTCAAAACTGAGCGTGAAGTTTGGATTCTATATGCACGCAAAACAAGATTGGTCACTAAGACGTAATTAATTGATTATTAAATATTAAAAAATAGAAAAATGGATTTATCTGATTTTTAAAACAACTTTTGTATATAACTTTTTTTTTTTCAAAAAACACACCATTTAGCAATTTGAAAAGCGTGCTCACGGAAAACAAGAAAAAAATTAGCTTCTATGCTGATAAGAACGTGGCCTTATTAGATTTTTTTTTCCAAGCTGTGACTACCATTTAGTTAACAATAAACGGGGTGTCTTCGATTGATTAATAAACGGTCTAATACACGACATAATACCATCTATCACTGTATCATACTTCACCTATTGTCCATAGAATTGAACCATTTTTTTAAACAAAGCGTATGCTATATCAAGAAAGTAAGTGCATCCTAAATATAGTCATGAAATTTTGGCGCATCATTATCTAATCATTCAAAATTTACTAATGACCAACGTTAAAATTGTACTACCAGTTAATTTGAAACAAAGTTGAAACGAGAGTGACTGAGTGATCAAGGCGAGGACACACCAGGACATTCAACATGATGACCTCCTCCAGTGATCCAGTATACCAGTCGTCCCTCCAAACAGTGCTTGTAATAAGAGAGTACACACACTACACAGGCCACACACAGGTCGACGATGCGGCATGTGGTCCTGGTCACGCGGGGCACGAGCCGAGAGCAGCAGAGCCAGCCAGCACCAAACAAACACCGCTCCGCCCGCGAGGGGCCGATGCCACTGGCTGCACTACTGCAACCCGATCAGATCCCTCACACCCCACCTTGACAGCTAACGACTCGGGGGGCTCCGATCCAAGCAGATACGCGCGCCGCGATGCCCCCCGCAGGCGCAGGCACAGGCACAGGCAGCGAGCAGCAGCAGCAGCCGAGAAAAGGACAAACTCAGATTCTGATCTCATCTGCCTGCCGCTGGCCCCACCCCGGCCCCCCAAACACCCGCGTCACTCGCCACCCAGGGGGATCCGGGCCCACCACTCGGGTGGGACCCACCTGCCTGGTGGTTTGGTCTCTCTCTCGCTCGCTATGCTGGGACACATGACACCGGCAATGTTTATCTGCAGAGGCGATAAATGCGATCTCCTTTGTTTGCCTTTTATTTTTTTCTGTGATGGTGGTGGCTGGCACTTGGCAGTGGCACATGTTGTTGGTGATATCTTGCTCATGTACTTGCGTCAAGTTCTGGGGGTTGTGATCCGGCTGGCTGGCCTGCTGGCTATCATCAGATGAGAAGCAGGGTACATTGGTCGGGATCCATCCTCTCGCTTGCCTGGATATCGCAATTAAATGCTCACTCATTAGTACTAGTACTTTTATAATTAGAGTATTTTTCTGTCAATCCTGCTTTATAAAATATTTATCCAAACATGTTTAAGTCCCTAAATATAGCTATTTTTGAATTGTTTTGAAAAGATTAAAGAATCTCCATATCTTAAGATCAAAATACTCTTCATTAATGTGTGTATATCCTGAAAAGTAATACTACTATTTGATTGATGGTGTAAGTAGTTGACGGGGGTATAAATATTATAACCACAACAATGTTACTAAAATAGTTATCGTCCTGTTTGGCTGGCTGGACTGGGCTGAATGGTTTTTTTATAGGAGTTGGCTAGGCTGAATGAATTTTTCTTAAGAAATGGCTGGGCTGGCTGGAGCCAGCCAGCTAGCCGAACAGGCATATATTATAGATAGATTTAAGTATTTATATAGAGAAATCGTATAGGACACATACCTGTTTGAACTGATCTGACTCCTTCATCTTTCTCCTCCTAACTCCACCTCTCACCACCATCCTCAACATGGCCATCTTCTCTACACCTCCCCCTCATCCACTATCTTCTTTATCCTCCTCCCCCATCCTCCGACCTTGCAAGCCGTCCTCATCACTCCTCCACCACGATTGTCCATGGGCTTACTGCGTGCTTCAGATCTTACGGAGCCAACACGATTGCCGTGTAGGATGATGAGGACGGCAACGAGTACAACAAGTGACGACGGTGATAAGCCCTGGGAGGAACAGATCCACCGCCAATAGCCTTGAGAAGGCTAAATCCTTAGACAACAACCTTAGATATGTCTTCAACGGGCCTGACGACACAACCACATCGTGGATACACAGGGAGCCTGCAAAGATGGATGTGGCGAGCGGAAGTGATGGGGCGCAGTCCAAACTCAGGTGGTGGAGGATGACGAGAATCGTGCGCGACAAGCACCATGCGACTTTCAGCAAGTAGATATTGCTGCTTCAGCAAGGTATTGGGTCTAGTACCCGTAGGTACCAGAAGCGGTATCTCGGATAACAAAATCTTGTTCGGCTGGCTGGGCTAGGTTAAAAATAGCTGGGTTGAATGGTTTTTTCTTAAGATCTGACTAGGCTGGCTAGAGCCAGCTAGCCAACCGAACATGACGCAAGTCTGATATTTGGTCTACTGCATCGACACTCTCTTTTTTTTCATGCTGACATCACACTAGCGTCAGAAAAAAAAAGTTCTTTGGGCAACAGACATATGTTGTGTAGCCGCACATTTATATATTATAGTCAGTATTTCATTCGAGGAGGCTCCATTTTGGTACTCCTCCTGGCAAGTCCTTCGTTTGTCCTTGGGCCAGGTTAGGTTTGAACAGGGCTTACATGTTATCAAGAGGATGCATTTTGGCTTGCAGTCTCCAGCGGAACCAATGCTAAAGCCTGTCTCGATCACCAAGGAAACTGCTTGGTATATATAAATGTCCGAACCAGGTGTTTAATTTCGTTATCTTGGATCACAAGTAGAAGTAATCTGTAATAACAGTTAATTCAATTGCGGCTAGAGTTTCCCTGATAGAGAAGTTTCTCCTCAACAAAAACAGTTCAAACACGTTAAGTACAGAAGTTTAATGTGTGAATGGCGGCGAAAGAAAAATAAAAATAGCAGTGGGCAGCCACTAGTGGACCTTGACGGGCACGTGTTTTATCATAAGAAAAGCTTTAGAAATGTTTTCTATTCATTGCGGACAAACGGGTGAATCAGATCAGCCAAACACAGCCACGAGGATCACTGGTTAATTACACTCTGGTGCGTTAGACAGAAAATAATTAAGGAGAAATTGATTCGGTTGTTGCTAGCTGTTACTCCAATTTGCCAAATAAGATAGCTTTCATCACATATTCACATGTTTGTTACAGAAAAAGAGTGGCCTTTGCAAATTGCACACTTGGATTGTGTCGTTACTAAAACGAGACTGTCCGATGCAATTAGGTTAATCTAGTGACACTTGTTAGGTCCTAAAATATTTCTTTTTTTTCTATAGGCCTCATTTCTCTTTCTTGTGTGATTTTGCCACTTTTGGCCAAACATTGAACTCTATGAATACAGATCGCCGTGAAAGACGGCCTCGTCTCTAACTTCAGTTTTGACAAATCGATCAACATTCCTTAATCAGCAATTGTTTACTTCTAAATCGTAATTAATTACTCTGTTGGAGTAGCTAAAAAGGACTTAGGTGTTGGCTTCGCTAGCTTAGTTTATTCGAGCACGTACTCCTGGTTAGACCTGACATCTAGAAAGCACCAAAATCCCCTTCATACCTTACAAGGAAAAGTAGGGTGCTAATATGAAATTACTACAAACACTCGGTGTTACTCGTACCTGTGTACCATCTAACCATCGTCTCACGGTTCCCTTACGGTACCCCATACTAGTGATAGGTGAAATAGTATGGAAGAAATCTAACCGTTAATTGATAAGGGTATTATAGTAATTGATTTATGTACTTTGAGTAATTATCCACCATGCCATCGCTTAAGCGAATTGGTATTCCTACGGAAGGGGAGCGCTGCACGCACGCACCGGGCTACGCTGCCGGCCGCCATGAGGAGAGACACCTCTATATCGTGAATTGAATAGGGAAAATAAAGGGGAACTGAAGAGCAGGAGGTGGGTATTCCGTTTTTGCTTCTGGTTTGAAGAAACGTGCACTATGGAGGAAGATCAAGTGGCGCCGATGCTTTGTCTCTCGGCCACGGCACGGGAAGCCGGCGGCTGGAGGTTAGGGACAACCTCCCTGTGCGGGCCTCACCTACCAGCCACGCAGGTGGCCACGTGGGCTGGCCCACGTGCTCGGTGAATAAGCACAATTAGTTGCGCTATCCATATGAACAGAATTACGGCAAATCACCGGTGATTTGTTTCTATAATCAGTCCTACAGCATCCTGGACGGTCCTAACCGTGTTACAAATTTAGGGCTCCTTTTCGATGATGCATTTACAGTTTCGGTGAGATGATTAATCGTAACCTACTGGCGTCCACCGCCAAACAACAGAAAACTAGATGCAGCATTGGATCACTGGGAATTGCCCGTGCTCCTCAACATACCCTAACCGATGTTGGGTGAGGTGGTTCCTCCTCACTCCATGTAGATCGCCGGGAACCAACATGTATTGGCCGGCTGCAGGCCGGGATTGGATCTAGGGAATCCATTTTTCATCTTACCGTAAAGATCCGGCAAAGTTCACTATCTTGTCGACCTTTGGCGGCGCATAGCACTACGACAGTGGCGACTTACAACGACGACGGGACTAAATAAATCGTTTTTTGCCGGAATTCTCTAAATAATCTAACAAATTACATATAAATCCATCAAATTTTCTTTCCCAAAATACCCTATGCTATACCATACTACGGGTGTATACTACTTGTACTATTCACTAGTATATGTTTAATCTATACCGTTGATTCATTAGTATAATTGATTAGTATACGCTAATATTGGGTACCGTAAAGGAGCCCTCGTCTCAATATACTGACTTAAAATTAAAGGGCCAATTGTTGAGCTATTACGTCTTAAATCTTAATTGTTTGATCAAGTAAAACCAGCGACAAGTAGTAACTGCTGAACCTGTGTAACAATAGCGCTATGTAGGCCAGTAGGTGTAAATAAGTTTGGGTGTGGTGTTAAAATCGTACGCGCATAAATTTATCTTTCAACTTGTAAATCTCAGTGCCAATGATTTATACACACCTAAAGGCTTTTAGTTGAAATTTTGTGATGTTTACAAAATATATGTTTGCGCTTTTACTATTCATTCAGTGTCTGAAATCAATTAAATTTTAGTTGTTTGGTCGTAGTCATCGGATTACGATCCAAACGACCAGTGCAACGTTTTCTACTTCAAGACCAGAGAGGTAGGTAGAGGATGGTACACAAATCTTCAAGCGATCCTAGCTGTTAAAAATCATCTAATATTTCCTAATTTTCAGTTAGCTATGAACTTCCTCTTTTCCGTTGCGTGCAAAGGTCACACTCATTGGTGTGCACGTGTGCTGCACGTGTGCAGTGCATCGTGTATATGCCTCTACGCGATCACAATATTCCGTCGGACAGTTACCGGAAAAGCAATTCGATCAAAATCCTACTCGCACACAAACTTAATAAAGCAACCAAAGCCCACCTCCTTACCTGAAAACCCCATCCACATCACAGGCATCAGATGCCGATTGCCGAGCTGTGCCCGTCCGTCGCCTGAGATGCCGGTGGCTTTCGTCCTCGTCCGTCGGATAACAAAAGGGGCATCGGATCGCTAGCTTTTTGGCAGCAAAAACAGCACACAACACTACAGCAGCAGCAGCAGCACATTCCCCCTGCGCCAGTGCGCCGGCCGGCGATCGCAACGGCGAGCTGCCGCTGCCGCTGCGGCGCATTAGATCCTACTAGTAGTAGCTTTTGTCCTTGATGCGGCTGATGCGCTCGCCTTTTGCCCCGCCCAGAACTAGCAGCGGGAACTGGCCTTTCTGCAGAGCACATGAGGAGAGGAGGTGCAAGAGGCTTTTTGCAAGAAAAGGAGCAAAAGTAGATTGGGTGGATAAAAATAAGCAAAGTACCAAGTGGCTTTTTGTTGCCCCAGTTGTTGCAGGAAGCAATAATGCGATGTGCTCTTGGCTGGCTGAATGCTGCTGCTGCTGTCACAGTGGTGCAGATCAGATAGGAACTCTTTTTTTGTTTTCTTGCTTCTCATTCTTTGTGACTTTCTTTTTACCAACTTCTTGCTTGGGTAAAAGGTGAAAAGGAGGTGAAAGGTACAAGTCAGACGCATGGAGAAAAATCGCGGTGAAATTTGCCTTCGTGCCAGGACGCAATCAGCTCCATACTCTGTTCCGTGGCCAACTGCCTGAAATTTTCGTGAGGCCACATTGGTCGCGCGGCGCAATGACTGGTCACTCAAGACAATTCACGCGTGGAAAACTAATGGTGGTAGAAGAACGGAATGTACTCTCAGTTTTAATGGAGCAATCGATTTCCGTAAACTGAGTTAATGCTGGTCAGAACTTCATCAATGTTTTCACGATCCATGACCAAGTTGTGACTGTGCCTACCATCAAACTGAAAGCATAATTATTCACCTTAGAGCAAATAAAACTATAGGCTGACTATAAGCGATATGGAGGAGTGAGGCATGGAAAAAAAGAATGATGGGTTCTCATGCAAGAGGGGATGCCAAAATAATTATATTTAATGTGTAGAGATAGAAAAAAAATTAGAGCCAACATTATATTCAATCTATTATATATATTAGCAATAGTTAAAATTAGAGCTAGCAAACCGAGTTTCCTATTAAATTTGCTCTTAGGCCAGTCAGTTTTCAATAATTCTAATGGTTTGATTCAATGAATGAAATAATCACAAGGCACAATTTCATGTCACAGTTTAATAAGCAAGCCACACCATTAAAATGTTGCATAGTATTATGATCAAATAGTATAAGATATGGTCACACGGGATTGGCTAATTCAAGTTGGAAAAAAAAAAGTTTGCTCTCAATGTAGTTCGATGGGGTTTCATGTGCTTAGAAACAACGCCAACGAGCTTCACCAGCATGAAACACACGTACTCTCTCGTCTTATTTTCTTTTGTCACACCGTCATCTTTACTAAATCGGCATCTCATTAGATAGGGATAAAAACCTAGTGAGATTGGCCATATTGTACTCTCTCCAAATCAATTTATTAACACAAATAAATACTATATCTCAAAATACAAACGCATCTGAAGTTCTTCACGTGAAAAGAGAGACGCAATTAAATATGCAATGGTTAAGATTAGAATCCAGTCGGAGATATTTAACTAGATATGGTTATAATTTACTGAGACGAAGGAATATATGAATATGTTCTTTTTTTATGAGTTTAAATGCTATAAGTTTCTATATTTTGGATCGGAGAGAACGTCTTACAATAAATTAGAAAACCTTGCTATGTCACATGCCCCTTGGCATTACATTGATTGAAAAAGCATGGAGCCATCTTAAATCTTCTATCAAGAAAGGGATAAAAGCATGAAAAGAATAAACACACTGCTGATGTGTTTTCCCCCTAAGACAATGTGATGGCAACAGTTTGAACAGTAGATAACATGTCGAATTAAATTACCAGAGTACGGTGGCAGGGTAGGAAAAAAGTTGGTTGAGGGGTGTCCAGAGGGAGGTTGTCGTGAGTGAAAGGCCACACAAGATGCTAGTGGCATCTTCTCGGATGCGGGATTGGTATAGTATGGCGGCATAGCACCGGAGACACGGCGATCATTGAATTGTTAGGAAGTATGGGTGGTGATGGCGGATTTCTGTAATCATAGCCCAAGAGGAAATAGGCAAGATGTGAGGGGAGAGAGGGGGGATATGTGAGGGGGGAGTTATTTTTGGGTTAGATCTTATTTGTTTTGGAGGAATTTCATCTCTATAGGAATAGAAAATATGGAGGAATGAGAATGTGTGACACTTCAATTCAATCTATAGGAATTTTTCCATAAGGTTGGAGTGAAGGAAATTTTCCTATGGTTTCTCTCTTGTGTTTGTAGGTAAGGGAATTTTTTTTTGATATACCTATGGCACAATCCTACAAAACAAATGATATTCATAGGAAACAATCCTTAGGAATCCAAATCCTCTATTTTTCCTCCAAAACGAATAGGGCCTTAAAGAATAGGATCAACGATAACATACCAAATGAGACAGAAGTGGAATGGAGAAGTTAGAGGATGAAAGCTAATGACCTTGCAAATGCCAAGGGAGGTCGATGGAGGTTGCGATGCCATGCGCGCGAGATAACGGTTGTTCTTATTTTGGAGTAAAAAATCTATGAAAGGTTCATGCCTCGTGCAGAAGTCTTATAACCATCTTAGCAATCGAAATGTGATTTTGTTATATAAAGGACAACAGATAAACCGTACTTCCTTTATAAAAAACACAATCCTGGGTTTAAATCTGTACGGTACAATGTATGTTCAGATTCAAACCCAGGATTGTGCATTTTTTCGAGTACGTTCCTGAAACGTGACTAATATAACATCCAAATGTGACTAGATTTAGCCTAGAATCATGCAAGTACACAAAATTATAAAAGAGGAGGAGAAACGAGAGGCAAGTCCATGCTCCGTGTCCCAAGGGCCGAGAGGAGGCTCAGGGGGACAAGAGTGACAAACCCTCCGGTCCGCCTGACCTGAACAAAATCCACACGCCTCGCTTTCGCGGCCGGCCGCGGAGCTGAGCCGAGATACTGCTACTGCTAGCAGCAGTCAGTCAGATTTTTCTTTTCTCATCAAACCTTGGTCGTCCTCGTGGTCACATCACTCAACGCCTCGTCACGCTCAATCTCCTCTCCTCGGAGAATCATCATCAATACCACCCTCCTGCCAACGCCTCTCCTCCTATGAAATCAACGCACAGCGTGAGAGACGAATCCTTGGACTCGTCAACCAACCTCTCTACTTGGACCAGATCAGGTGAAGAACATTATTAGCAGCAGGATTGTACGTTGTAGGTGTACTACAGTAGTACTAGTTTAATCGATGGCCACTGCGACAAGCAAAAATCGCATTGCCTAAACTAGAGTAAATTATGGTGATTAAGACGGACAAAGGGTTCCCTTCCTGAACAGCGACATGTTCGTCATCCACAAGAGATGCAGATAATGTGAAAAAATTGACCTGAACTGAACAGGGTTCAATGTACAAGAAGAACACAAAGCATCACTGTACTAGCACAACTCAAGAAGGTTTTCTTCTCTTTTTCTTCTTGTTTCATCTCACGGCTACGAGGAAAACGAGGGGCAATTTATCGCTGATTTACAGGTGATTGCTACTACAACAAACTACTCCAATTCGAGCTGCTCTGACCCGGCTCTGAAACCGTTGCTACACATACTCCTCTTTAGCTCCTCTTTACAGGGAGGAGCAGTACAGATAGAGAATACTAAAAGTAGAAATTACGCTATAAATCTCTTTGCACGCTCAGAAGATGGCTTGAGCTCACTAAGAAAAGCCTAATTATCATTCATTCACAACCGGAAATACAAACTTAATCCTCAGAATTATTCGTCTCCTGGGTGGGTCCTTGCCATTATTCAACCATCTGCCAATATCACACTTGCCACTTACAGCCATGCAATCTCTCCAGTGGCAGTTGATTGCATCACTTGTTTGGTTGGAGTTGTATCACTCAAGAACCAGGTGAGTGACAGTCACCAGGATGAGCAGAGCAATTTGACCCCGGATTCTCCTTGGCACAATCACTATGATTTGATTTTTTTGGATGAGTTGTTCTTGAACGACAAAGATGGAAGTACTACCAAACTGTCACAATTCCCTTTTTTACCCACTAAATAATCCTCTCTAAGGCTAAGTTTAATTATGTCATCAAAGACAAGAACAGAACAGAACAGGAGAAAGGGGGAGGAGGATGAACTGGAAGAGCAATGACAAATAGCAGCAACACAAGAACAGCAGCAACAAATTTGGGGGGAAGATTTTGGGGGAGCAATACTGATTGGATTGAGACATGGGGTGGAGTGCTACTAGTAATTCCCAAGAATTCTTGGGACTCGATGATGCGATGTGACTTGCTCGATTCGATTCCTATGCCGATCTGGTGGGGAACTAGCAGCAGAGAAGATGAAGTGAAACGAATTGTTGTATGTACCCGAGGACGGAGGATTTAGCCGTCCGGTGACCGTCGCCGTCGGTATGATTTCCTCAGTGGTCGCCGGACGTCGGGAACAGAGTAAGCTCGCGGCGCCCGCCGCCGCCGCCTCCACCTCCTCGGGATCCGAGCTCCAGCTCGTCGGAGAAGGAGGACGGCGCCATCATCGCCGGCACCAAGCGGTGGTGCATCCCCGGCGGGCCAACGCCGACGGGCGGGCCGCCTCCGGCGACGGCGCGGCTGAGGAACCCGTGGTCAAAGCCAGCGCCGGGGCCGGAGCCATAGTGACCAAGCGGGCGGGCGGCGGGGTGATGGAAGTGGCCGATCTGCGACGGGTGGTGGTGGTGGTGGTGGTGCGCCGCCATGGGGGCGAACGGCGGGTACGGGTCTCCGCCAGCGGGGGCGCGGCCGGGCGGGAGGAAAGGGACGGGCCCGGTGGCGAAGAGGTGCTCCGTTGCGGCGTCGGTGCCGGAGCCGGAGGAGTGGCTCCCGCCGGCGCCGCCGCCTCCTCCTCCTCCCCCTCCGCCGCCGCCGCCGTTGCCGACGCCCTGCATCCGCTTGAGGTAAAGTCGATACTTCTGGAGATGCGACGCGACGTTCTCGCGCGTGAGGCCGTCGACGCTCATCAGCTGCATTATCGTCTTGGGGACGGCGTTCTTGATGCCGAGGTGCGCCACCGCGTCGACGAACCGCTTGTGAAGCTGCGGCGTCCACACAAGCCGCGGCCGCTTCAGCGTCCGCGCCGGCTCGTCGCCTCCGCCTCCTCCTCCTCCTCCGCCGCCGCCGCTAGAGCCGGCAGCCGACGACGCGCCGCCGTTCATCTCCCCCGCGCCCAAACCGCCGCCGCCGCCTCCCCCCGCGCCATCAATCCCCAAACCAGCCGCGCCCCCGCCGCCGCCGTGAGCCGTCGGGATGTCGAAGGCGACGGCGAGATCGGGCGTGATGAGCGACTGAGACAGCGGCATCAGCTCGTCCGGCGCCGGCAGCTGCTCCTCCCACCGCGCGAACCAGCTCGGCTCCTCCTCCTCCCTCATCCTCCTTCCTCTTCACCTCCAATTCTTCTTCCTCCTCGCCACCAACCAGCAACCAGTACAGACGAGGAAGAAGAGAAGAGGAGGGGAGGGGGGCTACTAGTTCGAGGTGGATCTCTCCTCTTCAAAGCCCTTTTTTTCCTCCTCCACTCTCTCTCCTCTCTCTGATTTGGTTGGGCCTTTCACTCTTTCTGCTGCTCCCCTGCTGCTGCCGTGATGATGATATCCTCCCGCTCTCTCTCTCTCTCTCTAGGCTGAGGCTGATGAGTATTTGGCCGTGTAGTTTAACTAGTGGCCTCTGGCCTGGTTGCCTTGTTGCCTCACTTCCTTGAAGCTATTTTTGTGCCATCTTTGGTTGCTTTGTTTGTTCCCTCGCTTGTTCCCTTGCGAATTGCGTTGCGATTGATGATGATTCTCTCCCGATCTCCTCTCCTCTTCGCATCGGAGAAGAAGAAGGAGAGATCTTGGGAGAAGGGGAGGGGAGGAGGAAGTGGTGGGATTTTGTTGGGGTTGGAGGGGGATGGATGTGATGAGATGTGAGGACGGAGATGTGAGGAGAGGAGCGAGGAGGTGGTGGTATCTTAGCTGGAGTTTGGTTTGTCCTCATGTGGGCATGTCGCCCGGATCACATCGATCGCGGCTACTACCTTCCTTACTCTGGAACTGATCTCGTGCCTGCCTTGCCTCGTGTATCTTCGAGGTGGATATCGTCACGTTGCTTTGCTAGCTTGGCTGGCTGGCTGGATGGATGGATCTGCGGATTTTATAGTAGTACTAGCACCATGTAGCGCATCTAGGAAAATTTGGTACTGGGCATTATACCTAGGTAAGGTACTATTATGGCTTTTTATTTATGAGTAGTGTGAAGGAATTCTTGATTCAAAAACTTTAAAAAATTTAACATCTAGTTTAAAATATAGTTCAAAATTTGATTAAAATCGATAATTTAAGCTTTTTGAACACACAGTTGACCAGTCATTTATAGCAGATATAATAGTCTACCCATAAATAATTAGCTAGTATACATTTAATCTGACCTAACTCATTCTCTTGTAATATTTGTTGTCTTGAAATTAGTAGCTTGTTTATCTTCTCTTATCCTCTGTTTTTATCTCCTTTTTATGCATGATTATAGTCTGCTATAGTGCGTGTGCTATGAAGTGTTTTCCGCGGTTATTTTAGAAAAGTGTTTGGTTCCTGCCACCTAGAAAAGATATTGGACTAATAGTTTATATACTATTCAAAGTGGACGTTATCTAGAGAAAAAAAAGTGTGCGCAGATGTCAGCAATAACGTTTTTCCTGGAATAGTAACCGAGAAAGAGATGCATTTAATTCAGTTTTTTCTCCTTGTTTTTACTATCCGGACGGTTTCTTATTTGTACCATAATGACTTGTGTTTCGGCCGGTGTTGTTTTTATCCCACGACTGTCTCAAAAAGGTAAATGCAGTACCACCAACATGGTGAATTAATAATTCAACGGAAATAAAGATATACTTGGCAACAAATTGTGTTTTTCTTATAAATGAAAAATGAGAATATCTTGTAAAGATAAAAAGTTGCCTAACAATCCTTACCGGTAGCAAGGATGTCCATGATGTATCCCATTTATGCAAATGTTACTATATTTTAGGACATGCATAGTAGTAGATTTCAAGCTTCATCCACTTCAAATTACTACCTTTGTTTTAAAATATAAGATACAACCACCTTATTAGATACAAAAACCAAGAAACATTTAATCATTACAAACCAGCCAATCATCCTATCTATTTTTGCTTTAGTTTATTGTTTTGTCAATACATATAGCAATGTAATTAATACGCATCGTATATTTTAGAATATAGGAAAAAAAGTGGTTGTGCTTATATTTTGGAATGAAGGGAGTATGTCTCTAGGCCCTTTTGTCCTTTCTCATGCAATGGATCATTAGTATTCATGCAATCATCTTAATTATCGTTAGTAGAATAGTTTTTAATATTGATAGTAGTAGAACTTTATATCAATGTATTAATGGTCTATGTCACTTCTACCAATGATAATACTATTTCCCTTCCAAAATATAAGGCACAGCTACCTTAGACACAAAGATTAAGAAACATTTAATAATACATTTACTTAACACAAACCAATCAATGCATGATATATATTTTTGATTTAGTTTATTATTTTGCTAATGCATGTAGCGGTGTAATTAATGTGAACCTTATATATTGGAATATAGGAAAAAGTGGTTGCGTCTTATATTTTAGAACAGAAAGACTAATACTAACAATATAATGCCAGAGACCACCAAGAAGTATTCTCATCCCTCAATATTGGGTAACTTTTTTCGTGTAACCTAACTTTTGACGAAGACATTTGCAGGAATTTCATGGCGTTTTAGAAAATAATTTAGTTTCCAGTAATATGATGGGAGCCAATTAAAAAGGAACTTGTTGTAAGTAGTGTAGTCAAAGTGGATGTCATTTAGAAATAGACATATATAGTCATTGGTGGTAACTACAGTGTATTTCAAATAATGATTTTCCCTAAAGATACATTTAGTTCATTTTTGTTGTAATTGCATTTAATATCTATATGGTTTCTAGTTTTGTATTGGAATGGCTTATATTTGGATCAGTGTTTTGCTTCGTCCCTCCCCTTGACTATATCCAAGAGCCATAACAGATTGAAAAACATGTTCAATTCTAGATCAAAAAAGAATGTACCAATAATTCAATATGACCAAGGACGTAATCGGTGAACCAAGAGCATCCCTTTTTCTCATAAGATAACAAATAAGGATATGTCTGGTATAATATAGATAATGATTTGATAGAGTTAGTATTGCCAGCCTTCCTTTTTAGGTTTTTTTTTTTTTGAACTAGTCGGTGATATCAGGTGGTCTGAATTTCTCTTGCATATGGAATGAGGTGGTCTGAATTTCTCTTGCTTGCATATGGAATGAGTTTGAATCCTGACGACACACAATTAAATAAAATTGCACTAGCTCATTTCCGTTAAACGTTTGAGGCTTGATAAACTGGTTGATGTATATAACTTAATATAAATATCACGTGTGTTTGTTTCAAAATTACTACTAATTGCAGAAGCCAATAGCATATATAATCTGGAAATACGGAACGGTGAGGCTTGCGGCTCTCTTCCGTAGATTATTTTCATTCATTGTCACTATCTTGTTTAAGGTACTGCTTGACCTTACTGATTAATGTCCTTGATGCGCCTAACCCCAAAAGTACAGTTGGTATAACATACTTGAGTTCAATTTTACCCTAGGTTAGCTTCCATGGATAAACAGAGACTGACCACGATTACTAGCACAAGAAAAAAAAAAGACAATGATGTTATTGTGGCATTCAAGATTTGGAGTACCAAGTAGGCAAGTACTAACAAGAACAGTTGACATGTCAACTATGAAGATACTATCATCCTTCAGATAGGTACTGTACCAAGCCATCAGTTCCTCATTGTTGTTGGTACTACTGCAGGATAGCCCATAGAATATCTGAGCTACTTTATCACCCCCATAGGCCTTTTCTTAACCCTACACCTCTCCTTTTCACAAAACATTGGCCTTGGTGAAAAAGAGGCTGGCAGGCATGCTCTTGGGAAAAGAGGATCAGGGCCACGCCAGCAACCAAATCAGCTCCTAATCATTATCTGCTGGAGAAAACGAAAGCAAGGTGTAGATTTGGAGGTTAAATCCCTTGATCCTTGGGGGGCAAAAATGCCATGGAAAAGGAAATGCAGATCGGCCGCATGGTTTGTGCAGCCCAGTTCATGTTCCACTCTTGCCGGCCCTTGCAGTAGTCCCCAATTGCCCCATCAATCCATCACGGAGAGGTGAGCACGCGCTAAGACTATCCCACCTAGTACCATTTGCATGCTTACAAGGCAGCAAGCAGTAACCACAAAATGGCACTTTCTAGATAGAAAAAGGGCACTTTCTTGTTGCATAAAGAACATATCTACTCCGATTTATTCCTGTGGTGTTCATATGAGGCACTGCTAGTGCCATCTGAGCCCCTAAATTTTGCCTATGCTATTTAGTCCATCTGCCATGTTTGGAACAAAGAAAGCCAAAGCACATGAACAGAGAAAAACACAGAAATATAATATAGTGTAAAGTTGGAAACTAAGGAGTTCAAAATATAGAAAATATGATATTTGGACTGTTTGGATCACATGAAAAATTTAAGGCAGAAATAGACAGATGCAAGGATGAGATGTTTTATTTCCTATGAAAATGCAAAAATTGCTACTTCTCCAAAGAAATCTAGCAACATCATTCCTTTGTTCCAAACAAGATCATAGGTAAAAAATTTCCAAAGGTGAGCACGCCCTAAGAGTACCAAAAAAAAAACCACCTACATGTCACTAGGCATCACCTAATAACTATAAATTAGCGCTTTCTTGCTTCAGAATAAACATATCTACAAGAAATCTAATTTATCAATGTCGTACCGTTAATGATGATCTATTGACATGTGGGACCTCTAAATACCAACCTCCAATATATGATCTATTTGTAAAAAAATATAACTGAGCAGAATGATGAAAGTTATGCATTTCAGATATATTGCTACCAATGATAGGTTCCGAAATTGTGTCTATCTTATCCTCCCCAGCATCGAGTTGCAATGGTTCTCTCATAGGCTTTTTCTCCAATGTGACTGACCTCCACCAGCCCATGGAATATGGGAATGGACAGCCAGACATGATTTCCATGGAATGTTCTTGCTTCTGTAAGTGGTATAGGCGTATAGTGCTTGAGCTCCCAGCTGATCCACTTTTGAACTCCTGATGTTTCTGTAGTGGATGTTTACGGATGCATTCATCAACGCTTCACAGCTAAAGATATCTATGGATGAGCTTACCTTACCAGTTCTCAAAAAAAAAAAAAAAGCTTACCTTACCTCAGAGCTAGATAGAGTGATTTGAAACTGTTGTGTATGGCTAGGAGATATTCTAGGCCTCCTTCAGCTCAACTTTCTTTTTTGTTTCCCATGTAGCTAAACAGAAACTACAAAACAGAGACTACATTAGCTGGGTGTAGTACCTTCTGAACTGTATCTTGTATGCTTGACCCACATGTTAATTGCTCTTCAGTGTAAACCTGAACAAAGTTTTTTCAAACCATGTGACAAATCTCAGTGGAACATGTTATCAAGTCAATTAGACAATCTGTGTGATGGGATATACACTGTGTTTAGGCTGTTTGAGCTTATCCTACCATTCAGCATACCACTGGTTTGACTCGCTTGTACTTCTAAGAGAGGACAAATCCTAATATATTTTCCTTGTCAACAATATAAAATTGTTTTTATATAAAAATGCTTGTATGAAATACTCCCTCCGTTCCTTTATAGATGGCACCGCTGACCAAAATTATTTAAGTTTTGTCTGTTACTAATTTCTGAAATGTTAGCCTAGGATAGACCAAAGTTTAGCGCTTACATTTAGGATGCAACACGCTTCAATAATATGGTATCGTTTCAAGAATTTGTTATTTTCTTTCAAATAAGATGAGCGGTCAAAGTTTGAATGTGAATAGTATACGGTGACAATTGTTTATGAACGGAGGGAGTACATTTTGACATGTACTCCAAAGTTCTTTCTGAAAGAACATTTTTCACATATAGAAGGAATTGCAGATCCCATGAAAATTCTGGAAAGAGGTTATCGGTTGATAAGAATAGGTTTCAGTTCCAAGATATTGTGCTAAAAACAATAGCACCCCTGAAGAATCCAGCCACAAATAACAAATTTATGAGATTAATCAATATCTCTTTTTTTTGGAAATATATAGCACATCATGTCTTAAACAACTTTGGTCGACACCGAATCTTTATCTCCTTGATTAAACAAGTTAGCGTGCAATATCTTCCTCACCTCAAGCCTGACAATATTTATTTCGCTCGCAAAAAAATAAAACAGTTTTTATTTGGACATGTCATCGATACTCTGTTCCTCCTTATCATCATGACTATAATTGATTATAATTTTGTGGAGATCAACCATTGAATTTTTTTAAAATCCTGTAGGTACGGCGGTGTTCATGTTCGGAAAAGCCACAGATTGATTAACAATCATGCCACGGCTTGCTTTGGCAATACAAATAAACAAGTGGAAGTTGGAGATTTGAGCCCATCAAGTAGCATGGAGATTGCATAATGACAGCGATTCTGTCCAGTGATGGTGACCTTCAGATTCTCTCCATTTTATTCACTGAGAAAAGGACATGATGGTTTGACACCAGAGTTTGTTCGTTTACCTGCTTGTACAAGGTATTGATGTGGCAGAACTGAATCCTCTACCCTCCACATGTTTTCAGCTACAGATTTTCTCGGCTGAACGCATACTATTCTTTGCTAGTGACCTTCTGCTCTACTAGTTCTACATGAAATCGGCTCAGAAGTTTTAGGTACATGCTTTAGTTCACACAAAATTATCAAAAACAAAAGTGAAACTGTTAATTCTGAAGTACTGAAAAACAGTTTCTGTAGAATAACAACTTTCCCTGAGTTCGTTTTGTCCCAGTTTGCAATTGCAAACCTTGGATTCTTGGCATTTTGATTGTGGGCCTAGATTTGTAGATAGTAGCTTTCTGTATTCATATTCTGTCGGCTCTTGGACAGTTATTGGTGGGTATAGCATCTGCAGATTCGTCTAGAAAATCTAACTTGCTAAAAAGCTTGCAAATTCCATGGAGTTAGGTCCAAAGTTTCATGCGCAGGTAAGGTCTGGTCAAACTGCGGCCAGCGCCAGCTTTCACTCAAGTTTTTGGAGGGAATAAACTAGAGCAAACATGCTTGCTTTGTGATGTGAAAAGTAACATTCCCTTACTAATCCATTGTAGTTTAATCCAAAAGCTGATGGGTGAACCTCTAGTCTCTCTAGATGAGAGGATAAAAAGTAAGCTGGGAGCTAAGCATTGCCTATCCCTTAAGCCACTCTGCCTGACAGTTTGGTTGTCATTTGTTAATTACTACTAGTCACCATCATCACAAGGAGATGAAAGCTCTTTCATGGACAGCCACTGCTGCTGTTTGTTCCTCGCATAACCAGGTGGTCCTCTCTTGGGGGTGAAGTACAGTGACAGAACTTAGTAGTGAATTTAACTAATTCTCACTTATTTGTGTTTATTTCATCATCTAAAAAAGATTGTGTTAATGTACAGTGATCCTATGTCTTTGTACATTTATGAACTGATGTTCATCAGTTTGGAGGCTAATGGACAAAAGTGAGGTTGTTTTCCACGATTGTCTTCTTCTAGAATAACGAAAATATGATGGAAAAAGAGAGAAAATGTTCAGGTCAGCCTTCTTGCATGACAACATCGCCTTTGCTTGTTTGTTTGTTGTTGACTCACGCTCCCAACTAGATAACTACTCCATTTTGCAGACAATGAACAACTTTTACATTTATTCCAAAATGGTCCCAGAATCTAAGCTGCAAATCCTTTTACTATTTCCAATAGGAGATGATTTGCAGAAGAAAAGAAATAGAACTACCAGAGCACATATTATTGTAGATCACATCATGGCATAAGCTAAGATGCCGAGACAAAATTCAGTGTACCCACTTGCAATGTTTTAGCTTCAAGAAACCAGAAGATCTGATTCCTAGTCATGCTGTATACTGTATTTTACTACACATCTCGGTCCAGAATATTACAAGCAGTGGCCAGATGAATTTCCTAGTGATGCATGTGTAGCGTCAGAAGCACATCCCGCTCACTCATGCAGTTGCTTAGTGGTGTACTGTTTGTTGTAAGGTCATCATCTTATTGTCGGCCCAGAGACATAAATATATTCTACATGCTAATCAACCGGTGTTATAATACTCCAAAGGACCATGCCATGCGTCCCTAATTGCTCCCTCCATTGGCAGGTAAGTAACCTGCCAACAAGAAGAGATCCACACATAAATAGCGAAGTGACTGATTCTCTAGGCCCATTTGGACAGGTGGGCAGAAGGGAATCGAGGGTTTAGCTACAGAAACATCATGCAGTAAAGTGGATAATTTCAGTACAGAAAAATCCCTTTATCTTGTCCATCCTGCATAAGCAGGAAGCTTCACAGGATCTTCAACAGGGCATCATCAGAGTCACCCAGGCACCAAAATCCTGTAGATCATCAGAATGTGTAGGTAGTACAAAATACAGAGGCAGTAGATGCTTCTTGCTGGGGATACAGCTACCAGAAGATGCTGCCGGTAGATATCTTATTGTGGCAGCATATGCCCAGCTCTTCCATGAACGGCTATTTAATTGTTCAAGGATCAAGATCTCACACACTCACATCACACCAGCAGCGATTTTTAATCTGTTTTATTGTTATATGTATTGTAGGGGTACACCTATCATCGAGAGGGCGGGGGATAAGTTATATTATACGTGCCACCCACTGGCGTGTAGCCGAGACTGGGAGAATCTGATCGAATTTTATATGCGTTCCACTTTGTTAGTGTGAGCTCATACCGTAATGGAATGAGTGACTAATCTATCCCGGAGATATGGGCCAAATATATCTATATCTACGACGTACAATGCGGCGGCCACTCTGGCTCTAGATGTGTCTGGTCCGAGGTACGCTGCATCTAAAGACAGATTGTTATATTGGAGTCCACAGCAGTTTAACTTTTCCATCTAAAAACAGGTGTTAATTTCATACACAGAGAGCGTACTCACGTCGGTAATAAAACATGTCGTTTTGGACATCAACAAGGTCTTTGTGAAAAACTACATTGTTCAGTAATCTCCATTGTAATATATTCCTTAAATCCAGCAGAATTATGTTCCTACAAATTCCAACAGCTTCATGAAAGTGGTACTCCCAGCGATTCAATTCATATGATTCTCATGCATCCAATGATGCAAATAGTAGGCTGGATTTCAGGAGTTGGCACATTGAGCCCAACTAGACTGTTCTCTGCTACCGTTGGGCTACGAGTGGTTGGTACTGAGCCGCATAGTAAATGGGCTGGAACGCTGCCACTGCGGTGGGAATTCGGTCGTAGTGTGCGGGATGAGCGACTTGTTATGGGCCGACAGCCGGAGTGTGCCGCGAGCGATAGCCCGATGGACCGCATTACGTGATAGGCCTCGTGTTTCGCTTTTTCGATCTACGCAGGCCGGCCTCGTCCCAATCCGTTTTTGCTTGCGCTGGGGCCTTGTGAGGCCCATGAATTAATGCTGGTGTTTGCATCGTGTTCGTGACACGGCAGTTGACTTGAGTTCATATGGGTCTGTTTGGTTGCCCGTTCCTACCAGCCTGGCTCATCTCCCTCATCCAGACTAAACTTAGCCAGGCTATGGTGGTACATATACAGTTGTTTGGTTGCAGTATAGAATGAGCTTGGATAAGGTTAGATGTTGTTTGGTTGGTTTCATAAAAGATACTGCATGTAAAAGATTGTGTTTGGTTGTACATCTCAAATTGAAGGATGAGAGATTACCCCTCAACTATTGAATGGTCGATTTTCACGTTCCTGCTCAGCCTGGCTCGGCGATGCATTTTGCACCCACGGATGCAGGCTCCAGCGCGCGTGCAACCAACCAAACACTCATCTCCCTGCTCGTCTGATGCAAGCCACCCTACATGCAGACAACCAAACACATCCATATGTTCCTCTTCAGAAACCAGTGGGGTTTAAGAAAGAAACCAGTAGAGTTTTATAAGCCGTTCGAAGTTTAGAGTGGACTACATGTCTGCATCACGTATTCACGTGTCCACGTGTCTAGTAGTTCTAACATGTCTTGACGACCGAATCCGACACCATCGTTTGTTGAGTTAGAGCATCTCTGGTGTAGGATTCGAACCATGCAATCAGAAAGGATGAACTCTACTAGCATCAAATGGCGGGACCCATATCAATAATCATCAATCATCGTCGTTTATGTTTTCTTGCTGCATGCATCGGACGGTCTCAGCTCATCACGTATTTTTTTTAATCGCTAGAGTTCGACCGTAAGAGAAACGCTGATTTTGCTTCTGACACCTATGGTTCAATTGTTATTGTTTGTTTTTTATGTATGGTTCCATTTTAATCAACACACTGAAGATGCTTTTAGGAATTGGTTCAGCGTCGACGACGATCGACCTCGCTCACGTACGCAAGGTGCCCACACATGGCTCCACACTTTTGTCTCCCAGCCCAGATCATATCGTCCTCGCGCGCGCGTGATGCCCGGGCCGTACCGGTACTGGAGGGAGTAGTAGTACCGTATATTCTTGCATGCATGCTCCCCTCGTGCACCGCTGCCATTCTGCCCCTACAAGAAGCCTAGCCAGTGGCCCCGAATGCATACATGAACAGATGAACTCTCACACGGCTCCATCATTTTGACGTCGACGCACGACGTCGCACGGGCACAGTGGCCGTGGCCGGCGAAAGGGGAGTCCGCCTACGCCGTAGCCATGCAGGCGAGCGCCAGGGGGGACACACACATGCGGCTAGCCTCGTAGCCTCGCAGTTAGCTAGGGCAAGACGTGCACTCTCCCATTGAGCGATCGATCGAGCTTTGGCATGATGAGGATTTTGGGACGGACGGACGGGCTGTGTCGTCCGTGCTTCCCGCCTGCGATCTGCGATCGAGAGTGACTCACGATGTCACCTCCAACATTGCCTCTTTTGAACTTTAGCCGTCAGGCCGGCCACTGTTCTCGCCCTCAGCAGCAACTCGCCGATGTGACGTGTAAATAGTCTCGAATCTCGATCTCGTGGATATTAATATCGCCCTATCGGACGATCAACGACGACGCAAGTCGGCATGCATGCCATGGTCGCATTGGTTTTTGTCTTGGTTACTTGTGGCTGTTAATTTCTGCAGGTAATATGCAAGATTAGCAAAAAGGGAAAGGTGAGACTAGCTAGAAGCTAGATGCTCTTGTTGTACTTTAGCGCGCGCGCATGTGATCTGAAATTATAGCTGTAGTACGTATAGCAAGCATCCGCATGCTTAATTGGATCCACATCGTCAAAGTTCTGATTCGGTCTTTACAGAAAAGTTCTGGTTGGGAGGAGTAGTAATTGAAACGTACAGTTTGTCAACACTCTTTTTTCCACAGCTGCTCGCTAGCTTAGCTTGTTTAAAGAGATCCCCCACGCTTGATCTAGTGCTTAGTGCTACACATTCAGGACAGGTTGGGAGATACGCTCCCATGGATCTAAACATTAGTCAATGCTCCTATAAGTCTCAAGCGTACGTAAGCAGGCAAGTACGCCTAATTATAGCATATACTTAATATAATTGAGAAAATATCCCTTTCATTAGATCAGTGGGTTCCTTCTTCCACGTACGTATACCCTTAATTAATTAGCTAAGGCTTGACCAGGACAAATTGACCATGAAAGGCGTTTGCAAGACCACGTACGTTGTATCTGTTCTGTTTGGATTTAGGACCGATTATTTCATTCACTGCCCTGAGAACTGGCCATACCCTTATCAACCTTATCTCTCGTTGCTTTGAATAACTGTAGGCTAGCTGTTGCGTAGGACGCTTTGGATAACAAAAGCGTAAGGCAGGGATCACACGGCATCGCACGGCTGTCGGTCGGTCCGAACGTCACGGTACGTTCGCCCTGCCGTGCGCCCGTGCGCAGCTAGAGTATGCTGCCTCCCACACCCACACGCGCGCGAACGCGATACACAGCGCGTCGACCGATCGATCCAACGCCAACGCCGACCCGAGCAGATCGGGTCATTCCAAGGTGACGGGTGGATGGATGGACGCCCGCCTGTCACGGCTCGGTCACGTGTGCCCGGCTGCCGTTTGCATGGTGGGTGCGCGCGCGTGGGGGTGATGACGCGACGCGTGTCGGTCGATCGGTGGATGGACACGACGCCCTGGCACGGAAACTGTGCACCCGATGCGACGCGCGTCTATCGATCGGTTGATGGACGCGACGCCCTGGCACGGAAACTGTGCTCCCGGCCGGGGCGCCCGCGGAACGTCCGGGGCGCGTTTGCCCACACGGAACGCTTGCATCCGTCGTCTTTAACTATGCCATCTGCACCCGTATGCGTAAGTTTCCGTATATATGATCTGAGCGCGATATCGTATAAGGTAGCGCGGACAAATACTGCTGCCTACACCCACCCACCTCCCCCAAAAAAAAAAAAATCTAATCGTTTTGAGTTTTTTCTTTAATCATTTGTCTTATTTAAAAAATTATTATAAATATAAAAAATATAAGTTACACACGAAATACTTTCGATAATCAAAAATCACAAATAAAATAAATAATAATTTAATAATTTTTTAAATAAGACGAATGGTCAAACATTAATAAAAAAACTTAAAACAATAAATATTTTAGGACAAAGATAGTATATACTATATTGCTATATCTAAATCCAGTTACACTTATTTGACAAGAGGACGACTTGGGTCGGAGCGCAGCGTAGGCCCGTCGTCGGAAGCCTTGGGCCAGATTAGGACTATATTACGGTTTCATCGATATATATACTTCTTGTAAGCCGCCGGCATTGTAACCTCACCCCGATATAATGAAGAATTTTGCTGGCTGACGTCCGTGGTTTTTCTCTCCCATCTTAGGGGTTTTTCACGTTGAAATTTTATGTCCTATATGATTGATCTTTGTTCTTTATTGTTTATATGCCTATCGTCAATATCGATCATCTGGCATGGAATAGTCGAATGGACAGCCGTATGATGTACATTTGGTAGGTTGATATACTAGGCATCCGAGCTATTACCAGCATGGCCGCATCTGATAATCGTACCGTATCCTCTCGGGTACGGGGATACCTATACCTGGCTGTGGACACTGGCGCGTGCTGGCCCAAGCTAATGCTAGGTCCACATCCACGTGTGATTGTGTGTACACACGTACAGGAATCTCGATGCCATACGTGTGTGAGATGATTTTGTGTGCACACATATAGGAATCTCGATTCTTTTCGAGATGGTGTGTACGTAGAAGTAGAAGTGCATGCTGCTGCCTGCGGATCCCAGGCGGCATGCAAATGGGGCAACAGACGATGCAGATGAGCTAGCTCATGGGCAGACGCTGCAGAACGCAGAGGGCATGGCAAAGGCACATCATCGGTAGCAGCAAAAGATATCGATATTTATTATTGATTTTCTGAATTTTAAATTTTACTTCTAGGTATATACCGTTTCATAGTTAGTGGCTTGGTGCAAACTCTAAACCTGATACTGATATCCACCAGTTTTGGGAACGCACAGACCACCTGATACTAATATCCACCAGTTTTGGGAACGCACAGAAGTGTTGCATTGAAGGGGTACAACCGTACAAAGACTACGAAAAAAAACTGTCATACTTTTATCAATTCAGGTGGGTACATCCATTTAACAACCCCAATTTTACTAAGACACATGTAACATAAGTATACAAATGTGTACTACGCTGTGAATTTCGTGTATATTGAGCATGTACGTTGAAATGTAGAGTCAAATTAACACACACCACACTAGTACACATCTCTGTGCAAAATTGCTCGTCATATAAGATTGAGGAATTTCCTTATGTGCACATGATTTTTCACTCAATCCTTTATATACCCTTATATTTTGTATTATTCCTTATGTTTGTGTACCTCTGAGTTTTTATTTTGATTCCTTCTATATCATTTCGTTACTTGACCGTTATGTTTTCTTCAAAATGACTATATTGCCCTTCTTCCATAGGGATGTGTTGGCTAAAAACAAATAAAGCTCAATGCGACTTATTTTGATTTTTTATTAAAAAAAGGAGGCCATAGTAATTTGAGCATATATTTTGAAACCAAAACTTAAATTCTCAAATGTTTTAAAGGAATTTTCAAACAAGTTTCAATCAAAAACTTAAAAATCACATTGTATTTTAGTTGATTTTAAATATTAGCGAATTTTGTAATGAATTTATTTAAATTTGATCACATCTCCACCAATCACAATCATCCTCCATCAAATTTTCTCACATGCCTTCTCCTCTCAACCAATCAGGCAATCACAACACTTTCCCAACTCAACCTTAATTTCATTAAGAAAAAAAGAGTAGATAGCTATATATATTAAGACGGATGGAGTAGTAGTCTTGTTTCTAGCAACAATTTTAGCTAGACTAGGAAGCGGATCATGATTGTATTGTATTTGTGTATAAGTATAGAGAAAATCTCCGTCTCTTTGACGGATCAATCTCCTTTAACGTAACATCAAGGAGACATTAGTGGCTGATATGTGATCCCTACCATCAAGAAATTCACATGTTAACCACAAAACGTTGGTCCAGCGGTAGTCTCATTCCCTCTTAATTCGATGGGCTCTGTCTATGTGAACTGAGAAAAACGAATTAATTGGTTTGCCATATATACTGGTATACTCCTACAATATCACTGCACGGGAACGAAACTAATAAATGTTGATCGCAGGCCGGCGGGTCCTCTGCTGACATCACTTTATATTTACAACTGTACTACTATTGGTGACCAAATATCGGCACACGCATAAATGGCACTAGTACCCTGTAGTCCTTGTGTATACGTGGTCTGCAGCTGATCCGTGGTACCATGGCTAGGCGCCCAAGGACGACGACGCCGAAATGCTCTCTACCGGCCGCGCGCCATTCGGTTAGTGTTGGAGGGGTTTGATTCCCACGTACTACTCCAAGGCTCCAATTAAGCTTCGATCATTCTTCTATCGTGTAGTAGCATTATTGTTGCCTCGCATTACGTACTCGCGCGGTGCATACCCTGTGCGCGTGCGCGCAGCAGTGCATGTGCGAGGCTAATGTCGATGGTTCCGGCCGGCCCGTGCGCGCCCGCGGCCGCCCATGCCCTCCTGTTGTCCTGTTCACCGGAAAAGGTCGCGTTTTTATCCTGGCTTCGCATGTGGTGCTGACAGCGGCGTTGGTCGAGAGAGTCAACCACGTAATCGATCGAGACTGCGTATGGGCGTGCGGGCAAGTCGGCGCGAGCCACGCACCGGTGCCGATCGATTGTTCAATCAACCACCATGGCGGTCTGTCTGCTTTGTTATATACTCCGTCTGTCCCAATTTGCTTGACGGTTCTAGCAAGTGGAAGGCAAAATAAGACTTAACCAAAATGACCAACGTGTCCCCACATTCGTACAACATAACAGTTGTCAGTAGTCAGTACTACTCGCCAGGTCATCGTCGCCGCACTGGGGCTCCAGCCGTCGCCACCGGGTGGCCGCTGCCGCTGCCCCTATGGGCGCCACCAACGCCCCTCTCCCGACGCAGCTGTCTCAGGGCCGCTGCCGCCGGTGCCGCTCTCCCGGGGCAGCC
>CM002483.1:12822715-12872179 GCA_000325765.3 Leersia perrieri
CCGCACCACCACACTCACACCACCGCACACCGCCGCTCCGCTGCCACCATGCCGTAGCCGCCCCTCGCCGTCCGCTCGCCGCCGCCTTGCCGGTGAAGACCCGAAGGAGAGAAGAACCGAAGATGGAAAGGGAGAAAGAAGAAGGAGAAGAAAGAGGAAGAGAGAGGGGACTAACCGGTGGGCCCCCTCACTCTCTCTCTCTCTCGCCGGAAGCGACCGTGGACCAAGTCCACAATGCACCGTGCACTGAACCCTCCCCTACTGCCTCTGTCTCTTGGGACCCACGCCCCTTTTCTGTTTAGATTAAATCCCAGCTATTCTTTTCCCTTCTTTTCAAAATCCTTTTAAACTTCAAAAATTCATATCTAGCCAACCACAACTCCAAATGAACCTGTTCCACCTCCCAAAATTTCCTAAAAATACCCTCTTTCTGTTGGCACTATTATTTTAGTATACTTTTGTGTTATTTCTGCTTGTTTTCGTATTTATGTTGCATTTGTTCGTCCAGACGTCGAACCTGACCAGGAGCCCGACGACGACTACGGAGGAAACGACCCCCTGCCGTCACCAGGCAAGCCATCTTGGACGATGTTGAATTCCTATATGTTATTAAAAATATTTTGATTGTAAATTGTGCATTAGTTTACACTGCAACTTTATTTTTCGGCCCCGACATTTAAAGTCGAAGGACTTACCCTTAGTCGCACCAATTTTCGTATGTTGAATCCTTTGAACCTTTGGCAAACCCCATCAAAATTACGCCGGAAAGCTGTCAGCAGATGGCATTTCCGAAATAAGATTGGCTTAGCATTGCTCTGTTTACTTTCATGCCCGGACCTATTATTTCATGCTTGTTAACAAAATTACTCGGTTTAAGAAAATGAAAATGAAGAGGGATGTTTTGCGAAATGTGTAGAGCTTAGTCGAGAAGTCCTAGGGACTGGCTATGTTGTACTAATTAAGGACCGATTCCTTTGGGGATTTCATCCGCCTTTATTTTACAGTGTGGCCACGCGGGCTACGTGGGTATGCCTCTGGATGAGTACTTAGATAGGTTATGCTTGTCTGCATATTGATGGTTGTGGGACACAACAGGGTAAGGTGTGCAGCGCGTGACAGGCCGCTGGGTCCTAACGTACGTAGGGGGACTCAGGACCTGAGATCGCCGGGGTCTGGCCTTGTGAGGGGGACACGGGATCCGTAGTACCCTGGGTGTGCGCCCTAAGTAGACGAAGGCTGCGCGAATAGCCTGATACTAGTTGCACGGTTAGTCAACCCGACCATGCAATGTGGGAAAGCTTAATCTACCTATGGAAAAACCTTGTCACGAACTTCCGATGACCGACGGGTCGTTGGAGTCAGTTTCGTGTCGTGTGGGAAAAGCATACGACCTCTGCAGAGTGTAAACCTGTTCGAACAGCCGTGCCCCCGGATACGGGTGATTGTGTGGTGATTCTCTTAGCATAGTTTTGTTTGCCAACTATTTTCGAGAAAAACCTTCTGAGTTGAGATATGTGTTGCGAGATCGGCCTTCGTGCCAAAGACATGCCTTTGGGGCCAGAGGAGGATCCGAGGGATCCAAGAGATCAAGGCATCTGGGATGCTCGATGATGAGTTGGTTCGCGCGCTGAGACGAACCTTGGTTGCCCTACCCCGATTCTTTACCTTTCCTCATGCCACAACTAAAAACTTGACTCACGTGTAGGTTGTTTTAAACGTTTTGCTATAAAACCGCAGCTTTACGCAACTCAGCCCCTAGCTTCTTTCGTAAGCCTTGCATGTCACAAATTCCCGTGGCTTGCTGAGTACACTAGTACTCACCCTTGCTTCCTATATAATTAATTATGCGCCGAATAAGAAGATCCCTACGAGACTGCTGTCGAGGACTACCACCAGGAGCAGACCGAGTACGAGGAGTTTTAGAGTATCGTCCTAGTTTCCAGCCGTGCTTGTGTGCTGTGTGCGTCTAGCCGCTTAGTTTCCTTTCCGAGCCGCTGCCTTAGTTGTTTCGCTTCCGCTTGCGTGTTCGTAGTCTCTGTTTGTGAGTGTTAGGCGTAAAGCCCTGCTACTGTCCGGGGTCTGTCTGGACGTAGACTATGTAAGGATGTATCCCAGTGTTGTAATGAATTAGCAACTTTGATCCACTATTGTATTCTATGAGTATTAGCTTTTGTGTCCTGGGACTGCAGGTTGCAAGTATTGTAGCACCCGAACTAAGTATACGAGGTTCGGGGCGTTACACAATAGAGGAGACAAGAGAGGAGGCATTGGAGGAGGCAACAATGGTGGATCAAGTGGATTGTCTATATTCAACTCGGGGTACGATCTCATCATATTGATCATGAACATGATAGGATTTATTGTGTTCATCTTGGTGCTGGATATGTTTAGTTTTACACATGATCATTTCCTATTTTGTGGTAACATGATATTGATTATTTCTTTATCGAATTTCTGGATTAAATTATATCGAAAATTGAGTAGATTTCCAACATAAAGCTTATAAGGCTAGCTCGTGATCTTAAGTGGTGGATCTGGACCCATGTTGGGGACATCGAACTCCAACTTGCCATCGCAAATGGGGTCATCCTACAGCTACATGTCTCACAGGAAACAAGGCCTCTTTTAGATGACGAAAGACTGTTAGGACTTATGAGCACACCTAAAGCTAAAAGTTTTAGGTTCCGCAGTCCTTAATAAAATCAGGATAAGACAATGATCTAGACTAACTTGGCCGAAGGTCGGAGATGTCAACTCCAATATCTTTCATATCAAGGTGAATGGAAGGAAAAGAAAAAAATTCATTCAATCTCTGCAAACCTCTACAGGACTCGTGGTTTTCACTCAGGACAAACAAGAAGAGCTCTTCTGCTTCTTCTTAGAGAGATTAGGGATGTCTTTCCATCGTGAGCTCGGCATAAATTGGGATAATAAAAATTTGACACCAGCTAATCTGTTTGATCTCGACGAAGACATCACGGAAGAAGAACTAAAAGCTGCTGTTCTAAATATGCCATCTGAAAAGGCTCCTGGCCCTGATGGTCACAATGTGGCTTTCTTCAAGAAACCTTGGGATATAGTTCGACCTCCGAGCTGCAGTGATTTGGTTCCAAAACATGCACAAGACAAATCTGGCCGAACTAAACACTGTGCATATATCCCTCATCCCCAAAAAAGAAGACATCACGGAAGCAAATCACTATAGACCGATCAGTCTAATACATAGTATTCCAAAGATCGTCTCAAAGGTCCTAGCAAACAGATTGGTGACGTGCATAAACGAACCGATCTCTCGTAATCAAAGCGCCTTCATAAAAAAAGAGCAATTCATGACAAACTGCCTCTAGGTTCAGAACTCGATTAAAACCTTACGTCAAGGAAAGAAACCTTCTTGTTTCATCAAGGTGGATATATAGATAACTTTTGATACGGTTAATTGGGCCTTCCTCTTAGAAATACTACAGCGCTTTGGCTTCGAACAAAAATGGAGAGGTTGGATATCAAACCTCCTTTGAACTTCTTCATCCGAAGTTCTGCTAAATGGCTATCCAGGCAAGGAAATACAACATGCGAGAGGGCTAAGGCAAGGCGTTCATCTATCGCCGCTACTGTTCATAATAGTAATGGAGTCACTACATAGGCTTTTTCTTGTTGCTGAAGAGGCAGGACTCCTAACGACACTCCCGGGAAACCTGGGACGGTTTTGTTGCTCTCTCTATGCAGATGATGTTACCCTCTCTGTGTTTCAATCAAGATAGGACATCCAAACTCTAAAAAAGGATCATCTTGATTTTTGCTAAAGCTTCTGGACTACATGCAAATATATCATAGGCATAAGTTTACCAAATTGCATGTGAACAATTAGACTTCAACAACATAATGCTAGACTTCCCTGGACTTCAACAACATAATGCTAGACTTCCCTGGACTTCAACAACATAATGCTAGACTTCCAAGGGAAAATTGTTCCTTCCCATGCTCATACCAGAAAGCTAAGGAAGGTGGATTACGTTCCATTAATTGATAAAATTAGTGGGCACATTCCGTGTTGGAAAGGGAAGTTCTTCACATCGGCAGCTAGAAACACACTGGTTCAGTCGGTCCTCACATCGCTACCAAGTACCAACCTGTCATATGACGGCGATCTAAACTCCAAAATGGGTCATACAGAAAATTGATCGGTATAGACGGGCCTTCCTTTGGAAGGGCGATGATCCTGAAAATGTAAGTGGTGGGAGTAGCTTGGTTATCTGGAAAACAGTGTGTCGTCCCAAAAAAACTCGGTGGCCTAGGAATCCTTGACTTAGAGGAATTCTCGAGAGCCCTTCAGTTTAGATGGTTATGGGCAGGATGGACTGAGCCAAATATGCTTTGGCTGAAGCATAACTTGCCCTGCGACGATGTGGTCAGATCGTTGTTCCAAGCAGCAACATCAATCCGCTTGGGCGATGGAGAAAATACTAGCTTCGGGAAGGACAATTGGCTGAAAAATTCTGCCTAATGAAAATTGCGCCGCTGCTTTTTTAAACTGGCCAAAAGAAAAAAAAAGAACAGTAAGTAATGAATTAGCAAATAATAATTGGTTGAGATCCTTCAGGCAAATAACAAGTATTGAGGAGATACACTAGTTGATAACTTTGGTTGCCTCCCTTCAAACAATACAACTTCAAGAAGGAACTCAGGAACTTACACTTCAAAAGGTGCCTACCTACTTCAGTTCAAGGGATCCTATGCAAACTTCAGGCCTCCATTAGTCTGTAATAGTTTTTATTCTTTGCGATGTAGCCCCTCTCGAAGTCCCCCTGCTTGTATTATAGGACATAACATCTCCTCTGCCGTTGTTAAAGTAAAATAAACAGATATAGGACGTAACATCCATCTCCAGTACATGAATGTCCACTCTAGTGCTATTATAGCGGCATAAATTTTGTACTAGATTAAAAATTAGTTTCGAAATATGCATCTAGTTGAAACAATGAGGGCTCCTTTGGATTAAAGGAATTTTAAAGGGTTTGTAGAGGATTCAAATCATTAGAAATTCTTTCCTATGAGTCCCTTTGGAACATAGGATTTGGATGATCAAATTCATATGGAATGCTCTCTTTGTCCGCAATTCCATAAGAATTTAAAAATGAGCTCAAACATCATGTTTTTAGTTCCTTTGAGAAGCCCAATACACTATCTTCCTTTATCTCTCTAGTTTCTCTCTCTAACTAAAGCAAATTTCTTCGGAAATTCCTGCCAACCAACAAAGGGCCCAATTCTAGGTTTCATGTGTTTTATGGCTCCTTTAGATTAAAGGAATTTCAAAGGGTTTTGTGGAGGATCTAAATTCTTAGGAATTTTTTCCTATGAGTTCCTTTGGAACATGGGATGTGGATGATCAAATTCATATGGAATGCTCTCCTTTGTCAAAATTTAAACATGAGCTCAAACCTCATGTTTTTATTTTATTTGAGAAACCAAATGCAATGTCTCCCTCTCTCTCTAGTTTCTCTCTCTAGCTATAGCAAATTCCTTTGAAAATTCTTGTCAACCATTCAAAGTGTCCAATTTTAGTTTTCCAATGTTTTAGAATCATGTAGTATCCTACACAACGTGATATTTTAATCATGTGTTTTTCCAAATGTGTGTTTTAAAAATCCTAGTTTTAAAGAAGCTCTTAGAATCATGCAATATTAAAGGAGTAAGAAGTAGAACAGTACAACACACGATCTTACATAAGGCACGCACAAGACATGGCATCTCAAGTGGATCCGCGCGCAAAAGACAAAGTCGATCAGCAACTCGCTCCTGATCGACTGACGGGGCTCATAAATCATCACGCTCGATCCATTAACTAGGCCACTGTATGGGGATAAATGCAAGCGTGTGCGAGCCGATGGCACCACGGCAGGAGAATCAGCGCGCCCATGGCACGACGGCAGTAGAATCAGTTGATGCCGCCTGGCTCGCAGCATGCGAGAATCGCGTGAGGCAGCGAGGTGACTGCCATCTCCATTACGTTCATGATGAGCATAGACAGAGGCGCAGAGCTGCTTGCTGCACCCAGCTACTAGTAGAGTAGTATAGTAGTGGCCGTGAGCCCGCGAGCGATAGTAAGCCGTACGTGGTGCGCATTTGTCCACTGTCCAGGGCTCCAGGGACGGACGGACGTCGCGTACGCACCCTCCACGGTTCACACATGTGCTCGCGGCGTGCCCACCACTCGTCACCACCGGCCCGCGCGCGCGCGGCGGCGGTGCGCGCCAATTCGCTCCCCTGTGTCTCTGACCGCGGAGTGTGGACACCTACGAGCGAGTTTCGGAGTTTCCCGCACGCACCACGCACGCACGCCCGCACGCACACGGGCGAGGCCCATGTCCTGCCGAGCTTTTAAACATGTCAGATATCCTCAGAACGTGTGTGTGTGTACATGCTGCCATAGCTTGGGATTCTCATCCTCGATCAGCTGCTCCTCGTCAGCAATGGTAGGAGTATGGCGGATCTGCAGAGCGGCGGTACGTGCCAGTGGATGGTTAGCATTCATTAGCTAGTCTCTTTTTGGGAGGGAAGTTAATTTGATTCGGTTCGTGGCCAGTTTCCCAGTTCGCGTTCCCGTGCTTTTGCTTTGTTAATCAGTGGTACCGCTGCGTTTGCTCCCGCAAGGCAGGCAATTAATGGGGATCATTACTGCAGAAGCAGGCTCCAGGACAAACGCACGCACTGATGGGGATCTCGGCAGATGAGAAGAAAAAAAAATCAGATATGCGACCACGCATTGATACATCAGCTTGCTGTGTAGTAGTAGTAGCCTTGAATGCTCTTTCTGCGCGCATCTCCGGACATCCAGACGAGTTTTACTTTACTGATCCACTATTTTGAAGCATCGAGTAAGCGATTAATCAATCAACCGGAGTGGGGAGTACGTACATACCCCCATGCACTCCAGTACTCCACCCGCGCTCGATGTTTGCATTGCCATATATCGGTAGCATAAACACCATGATCACAAAGTAAGAGAACGGGTACTCAATTAATTTACATCGACTCATGCATAAGTGCGTTGAATTATCGAATTAAATTACTAGTACGGCGCACATGTGCCTGACGTCATCTGACTTACAACCGAGATAGAGAAAACACACAAATGACACAACGCTAGATTCCTTGCACAATCACAACAAACTACAGACCGAGAAACCCACACAGGAGAAAGAGATTAAACTCGACACCTATCCAGACCGCGCCACTAGCTACAGCGGTAGCAGCGCATTTTAGGCCGCATCACTAGTCACCACATGCACTCCACGACGACCACACACAGAAAGAAACCATACTACACGCTAGCAACGACGACGTCGTGCACAGAGAACGCACGCACGGCCGCACGGGCACGGCGCCTTATATATCCACGGCCGCTGCCGCTGGAGCCGGCGCCGGTGGAGCAGCCGCAACCGGCGCGTCGACGGCGGAGCTCACAGGAACGCCGGTAGACTCACTGACAGATGGGCCACTCGCCGTCGCGCCACAATTCCTGCGGCGACGCCGCCGTCGCCGGCGCCGGCGGCGAGGGCGAGCAGCATCTGCCTTAGGCCACGGGCGTACTCAAGCAGGCGGTCAACGGAAGGGATGGTCTCCTTGACCTCCTCCTGTGCCTCGAAGTCGCGGAGCCACGCGTGGAAGAGCGGGAACGCGTCGGCGTCCACAAGGCGCACGCCGGTGACCTCCTCGAAGACGGCCAGCCAGTAGGAGCCGCACCCGAGCACGACGTCGAGGAGCCCAACCCGGTCGCCGCCGAAGAACCTCCTCCCCTTGAACTCCCCCTCCCTCAGCTCTGCCTCCAGCATCGCCAGGTTCTCGTGCACCTGCCTCACCGCCTCCTCCTGCTCCTTCCCCGTCGACGCGAACACCGCCCCCACCGCCGGCCCAAGCTGCAGTACACACCCACACAAAAACCAAAAAAACGTTACACAATAACACAACATGTAAGGTGTATTGTCACTGTCACGTCACGTAACGTACCTTGTCGTCGGCGAAGTGGCACCAGAAGCGGGAGAGGGCGCGGAGGAAGGGGTCGGAGGGGAGGAGAGGACGGGTGTCGGGGAAGGCGTCGTCGAGGTATTGGAGGATGATGACGGATTCCGCGAGGGGGCGGCCGCGGTGGAGGAGGACGGGGACCTTCTTGTGGACCGGGTTGTGGCGCAGCAGCGCCTCGCTCTTGTTGCCGAGGTCCTCCTCCGCGTACTCGAACTCCAGCCCTTTGAGCCGCAGCGCCAGCTGCACACGGTGCGTGTACGAGCTCGCCCATGACCCGTACAGCTTCAGCTCCGGCTCCGGCGCCGGCGCCTCGCTGCCGTTCTCCTGCTTCTCCATAACCAAGCTTCGGATGGTTGCTGCTACGGACTACTACTAGCTGAGTGCTCTGCTCGAGTGAGGGTGACACTGGAGTAGTGTTTGTTTTGTTTTGGGCGGTAACGCCGTATCTGAGGTGGCTTTATATAGAGGCTAGCGGCGTGGTGGTGAGATGTATGCATGTGGGACCTTGGAGTATCGTGTTGGGCCAAGAGGAAGGGGAAGCCTAGGATGGGCCGGACGGGCAGGCTTCCGGGGCAAGGCACGGCACGCACCGGCTCGTCGTGGACTTTCGACTCACTTGGGAAGTGTGAAACCTGCTCAGTTTACTTTTCAGTATCAGAGATTTGTTAATTACGCTGGTCGGGTTGGACTAATCAAGATAAGTTCTCACTGGCCGGTAGCTGAGACTTGGGATACAGTAGCTGATGACCAGAGGTGTGTAAACGGTTGAAACTGATAAACCGGACGCCTTGAGGACGGAAGTCGTCGTGTTTTGTTGCTAGTGAGAGAGGAGGGGGTATAGGCGTATAGCTTTGGCCCCGCAGCTCTGGTGGATTTGCGTCCGCATTACCAAGCAGAACAGTGCCGGTGAAGAACGCGAGAAACAGCGCAGCGTTCAAGGAGGAGTTGGACTAGCTTGTTCCCCAATGCATGCCTTGGCTTGCTGGGCAATCCAGCTTGATTTTGCGCATCATCACCAGAGTCCAGAAAGGCAGAGAGCTCCGATCCATCTCGGTCAAACAAAGTTGAATAATTTCATTTCAAAAAAAAAACAAAGTTGAATAATGGTAGCATAAAAATTGGCCTTGAGCATTGGTTGATGCGCTTGCATTAGACTGTAAACAGCTTAACAGATCGTGTTCATTACCACAACCAAATTAACCAAAAAAAGGAAACATACAGTGCGTTTGACCGAAGACCACCTGCCCGGCCGGCCGGCAAGAAGCATTTAAAATCCCTCTGGTATTTCGCCGTTCACGTGCTCGGTCACTTGCATTGTGCGAGTAGCGGTGGTAAACACTTCTCCACTGTGCGTGCACAGCGAGCAACCGTACGCGAACTAGCAGCAATTGGACCTGACAGACCAGACCAGACCTGACCTCTGGATGGCGATGTGGCTGGGGAGGCAAAGCGGAGGCGACCGTCGGATGGGGGAAAGCAACAGGTCGCGCGGGTTGACGGCACGGACCTTCGAATTGTTTCCATCAGGCCCGTGCTGCTGTGCTTGCCTTGCCTGTGTTTCGCTGTTTGATGATGCGCGCTTTTCTCGCGTGCGAGGCACGACCCTTGCTACGTGGTAGTACTATTTCCCTGCAACCCACAGCGTTTCACTACGCACAATCACAGTTACCACGTCGCCGTGTACTAAAACGACGACGTATGCACGACGTCTTTTTTTCATCGTTTGCTAGCTAGGAGTAGTATGGATCGGTCTCAGTAACTGTGAGATGTCCTTGTCAACTGCAGCGCTTTGTCACTAGGGCAAGTAACGTATCCAAGGAAGATTCAAGCGACCGACCTTGACGACTCGACGATCGATCGATCCAAGGGGTACGTAACGTACGTATCGTCCCAGTTGCTGAGACAACACAAAGGATATTGAGAAGCTATTGCGGTGGACAACACGGAGGATAATATTGCTGTATCCTGTAGATGTAGTAGAGGCATGGAGAGCTAGCTCTCGACCAGCTGTGACGCAAAAACTCAACACCCGCATGTGGTTGTCACAGGCGTCGCAGGTGATCCCACGTCCGCGCGCAGTGGCCGGCCGGCGCAGCCGAGCAGGGTTGCGAGCCAGATTCCACTTCGCAGCATGCAAAATTAGGGATACGTACGGAGTTCGTGTGTGTCATGGCTGGCTGACCGGCTTTTCTCCGGGAAACAGGCGGAAGCGGGGTGATCCGCGATGCAAATCGAATCTTACACGACACGGCATATGCAGTGCAGCAGCGTCAATGGATCATGCCAAGCGCTTTTTTGATCGATCAGAGTCAGCCTTTCAATTCGCCAGTAGTGTCTGTATATATGTATACGTAAGTACGTTTAACGTGTTGGGTTCAAATTGATCTCTCTTGGCTAAATTCCCGCCGATCATGCAAGCTCTTGTTCGCTCTTAGTCCCGTGTACCATGCATTGTTGTAACTACGTAGTATACGTACTCGACGATCGGAATCAGCCTCTGATGTACTACAATCCTGTTGCATGACAGCCTTGGCCGCTAGCGTTGCCTCATCAAAGATCTCGTCCACCCAGCATCGCAGTTTGACAGCATTCTGGATACCTACGCACTAGTGCACTACGCCACACGTACACGCCATACACATGTCACGCAAGATCAACACCGATTGAGTAACGCATCAATTGTGGGCTCAATGGAACGCGTCGGGCCGGACTCACGGTTGCTATAGTGCGCTCTGGGCCGTGTCGTAGAGGGGTGCGGCCCTCTTGTAGCCCAATTCAAACCTACGTGCCCTAGTAGACGCCCAAAAGCCCACGGTTAAAACCCCTAAGAAATCCCCATTTTTATGGTCTTGCCCCTGTCAATCCCTACCAGGCTACCACGAGCCCCGGCAATGTTGCCCGCCGCCTCATATCCAACACTCCAAGGTCGTCCATGGCCTCATGCTCCGCGCGGGGCGCGGTATCCAAACTCCGCGAGTTCCATGGACTCACGTACGCCCAGCGAGATATGGTATCCAAGCTTCCGCGCGGTATCCAAACTCCGCGATTTCCATGGAATCACGTAAGCCCAGCGAGGTATGGTATCCAAGCTCGTCGTGCTCCAGCCCGGGGTCATCATGCTGGGGCCTGACCGCATTGACGAGATCATCCACCCTGTCAGGAACGCCGAAGCTGCCCAATATATGTTCATTGACGTGTTCGCCTCTCCAAGGTGACGGACGCTACAGTGGAGAACAAGTTTGCGACCTACCGGAGCCTTGCCTTCGGCAAGGACAACGTCTGAACGTCACCGTGATGCTGGGTCATTATCAATTTAATTAATTCTAAAAAACGATTCATGATCCAGCCGGAGTATTCCTTTTTTTAATGATCTTACTTCTAAAAAACCGCTTCAACCTAGCCAAAATACTCCCTCTACAATTCGCTATATCGGTAGTGTTAGATATGCCTTAATATAATAGGCCTAGCACAATACAATGCTTATAAATATAGGCCACCCCTTACATGTACTTCCGTACCGTTAGTAGTGGATTTGTCTTTCGTGATTTTTTCTCTCCACTTTAAAGGGGTTTTCCACGTTAAATCTGTGTCTTTTATTTCTCTGACAGTGGTATCAGAGCCATAATCTACGTCTGCCGCTGCCGCCGGTGTTACTCGCTCGCGTCGTCGCCTCGTTCGCGTGTGCGGTACTTGCCGCGTGGGCGTGCCGCCGTGCCTGCTGCTCGTGCCCGTGCTCGGTTGCTATCCATCCATCTGCTTGGCGCGGTTCCCTAGGAAGGGTTGAAATTTCAACCGAGAGAATCCTCTCTCTCCTCTCCGCACAGTACCCAGGAGGTGAAGGTTGATTTATCTTTCTCCGATGATTTGCTAAGCGCACCCAAGGCTGTGTACCAGGGTTTTCACTTTTCATCTTTGTTGCCCTATTTACATGATACATATCACGTTTATTTGCTACGTCCACACTGCCTTCATATCAGGGAATATTTTCTCTCTTCTTTGTTGGATCTACCATATATTTTTTGATCAGCTATATTTATTCTCTTTAATATGTCGTCCAAATTTGACATTGAGAAGTTTGATGGCAAGATTAGTTTCAGCATATGGCAGGTTCAGATGAGAGCTATTCTCACCCAAGTTGGTGTTCGGAAGGTATTGGGTGATAGGCCAGACGGCATGACTGATGATAAGTGGGAGGATTTGGATCAAAAGGCGTTGTCTGCTATTCAGCTCAGTTTGTCTATAGATGTTTTGCATGAAGTCATTAACGAGACGTCTGCGTCTTCTTTGTGGGATAAATTGGAGGCGCTTTATATGAAGAAGAGTCTCGCTAACAAATTACGCCTCAAATAACGTCCGTACACAATTCGCATGGCAGAAGGTACCTCTATTCGGTCTCATCTTAATGAGTTTAATTCTCTTATCATTGATCTTGAGAAATTAGACGTGAAAATTGATGATGAGGACAAGGCTATTTTACTTGTCTCCTTGCCTGCTACCTTTAAACACTTCAAAGAGATTATGCTTTATGGTAATCATGTTACCCTTAGTTTTAAGGATGTTAAATCAAATTTGTTGTCCAAGGAGAAATTTGATGGTGATTCTCGTTCTGAAGTTAAAGTTGAGGGGTTAATTGTTAGAGGTAGATCTTTTCAAAAGGGTGATTCTTCTGGGTCAAAATCTAGATCTAAATCAAGAGATAGTAAATCTAGATTATTTTGTCGCTATTGCAAGCAATATAGTCATGATATCTCTGAATGCCTTAGATTGAAAAGAAAGAAAGACAACGATAGTAAAATTCAGGAGAAACCTGCTCAGACTAGTTTTGTTGCTAGTGATTCTAATGGAGAGGTTTTAATCAGTACTTTTAGTATTGGGGATCAAACTACTTGATTATTGATTCGGCTTGCACTTTTCATATATGTCAATATAAAGAGTGGTTTTATTCATATGATTCTGTTGATACTGGTGAAGTTGTGATTGGTGATGGTACTCCTCTTGAAATTGTTGGTATTGGTTCTGTGCAACTTAAAACCCATGATGACGGTTGTTAGGACCCTTACAAATGTTCGCCATGTTCCTAGAATGAAAAGAAATCTTATTTCTTTGGGCACTTTAGAGTCATTGGGATATGAATATTCCGGAAAAAATGGTGTTCTTAAGATTTCTAAAGGCAACCTTGTTGTATTAAATGCCAATAGATTCGACAGTCTTTATTTCTTACAAGAATCTACAACTACAGATTTTGCAGCTGTTTCCACCACTTTTGCATCTGATTCTCACACCACCAAGCTTTGGCATATGTGCTTGGGTCATATGAGTGAGAAACATATGCACCTTCTTTGCAAGAAAGGTCTATTGGATAATATTGGCAAACTTGATTTCTGTGAACATTGTGTTTTTGGCAAACAGAAGAGGGTCAGTTTTAGTATTGCTACTCATCAGACTGAAGGAATTCTTGACTATATTCATTTTGATCTTTGGGGTAAATCTAAGTTTCGTTCTCTTGGTGGATGTGAGTACTTTATTACATTCATGGATGATTTTTCTCGCAAAGTTTGGGTTTATTTCTTGAAACATAAAGATGAAGCTCTTTCGGTGTTTCAGAAGTGGAAAGTTTTGGTAGAAAATCAAACTAGCAGAAAAATAAAGAAGCTTAGAACTGATAATTGATTGGAATTTTGTAGTAGTGAGTTTGATACTTTTTGTGCTAATCATGGTATTGCCAGATATTTGACTGTTCCAGGTACTCCTCAGCAGAATGGTGTGGCAGAGCGTATGAATCGCACTCTTCTGGAGAGAGCCTGTTGCATGTTTTCTAATGCAGGTTTGTGGAATAAGCGTGCTTTGTGGGCGGAGACGATTTCTACTGCATCTTATTTGATTAATCGTTCTCCCAACTCTGCCATAAATTTTCAAATTCCAGGAGAGGTTTGGTCAGGTAAACTAGTTGATTATTCTAATTTGAGAATTTTTGTTGTCCTGCTTATGCTCATGTTAGCACTGGAAAATTGGAGTCTAGAGCAAGAAAATGCATATTTGTTGGTTATGGTTCTGGTGTCAAAGGATATCGTTTATGGTGTTCTGAAACTCGTAAATTGATCATTAGCCGTGATGTTACTTTTCATGAAGATGTTTTTCTGTCATTTGGTAGTCATTCTCCCCCTATTGAATCTGAAACTGATGAAGCTATTGCAAGGAATGTAGAATTTAAGGTAGTTTCGCCTACTATTGATACTGAGATAGTTTCGCCTACTGTTGATGCTAATTCTGATTCTTCAGTTGCCCCTGCTACACAAGTTTCTGGTTCTTCATCTTCTGATAACAATGATCATTGTATTGCTCGAGACAGAACTAGAAGGAATGCTCCTATTCCTGCTAGATATCGTGACACTGATGATATGGCCTGTTTTGCTCTTCTTGCTGCTCAAGATGTTCATGATACTGTTGAACCTTCTTCTTATTTAGAAGCTATCTCATGTTCAAATTCTAAGTGGTTGACTGCTATGAATGAATAAATTGAGAGCCTTCATAAAAATCATATATGGGATTTGGCAAAGCTTCCATTAGGTAAAAAACCATTGAAGTGAAAATGGATTTACAAGAAGGAGCGTATTTCTGAAGTTGAACCAGCAAGATGGAAAGCTCGTTTAGTGGTAAAAGGTTTTGACCAAAAGGAAGGTATTGACTTCAATGAAGTTTTTTCTCCTGTTGTACGCCCCTCTTCGATTCGGGTTATGCTTGCTTTTATTGTTTTATTTGACCTAGAGTTAGAGCAACTTGATGTTAAAACTGCTTTCTTACATGGAGATTTTTATGACACAACCTGAGGGTTTTGCTATTCCTGGTGAAGAGCATTTAGTTTGTCATTTGAAGAAGTCTCTTTATGGTCTCAAACAAGCTCCTAGGCAGTGGTACAAAAGGTTCAATTCTTTTATGATTGCACAACAATATTCATGCAACAATTATGATAGTTGTGTCTATTTTAAACAATTTCCCAATGGGTCTTTTGTTTATTTGCTGCTTTATGTGGATGATATGCTCATTGCTTCTCATGACAAGTCACTGATTGATCAGTTGAAGGCTCAACTTAGTCATGAATTTGAGATGAAGGATCTTAGTCTTGCAAAGAAAATCCTTGGCATGGAGATTCAACCTGTTTCTACACCTTTTGCTTCACACTTTAAATTATCTTCAAGTCAGTGTCCTGTTAATGAAGATGACAAAGATTACATGTCCCGTGTTCCTTATGCTAGTGCCGTTGGCAATCTTATGTATGCTATGATTTGCACTCGACCCGATTTGGCTCATGCTGTTAATGTGGTTAGCAGATTTATGCATAATCCTGGCAAAGAACATTGGAATTCTGTTAAGTGGATTCTTCGTTATTTGAAAGGTACTTCTCATTTTGGCTTGATGTTTGATAAGAACAGTGTGAAGACAAATGATGTTATTGGGTTTGTTGATTCTGATTATGCTGGAGATCTTGATAAACAGAGGTCTATTTCTGGATATATCTTTTCTTTGTGTGGGTCAGCCGTTAGTTGGAAAGCTTCTCTTCAGTTTGTTACTGCTCTTTCCACCACTAAAGCAGAATATATTTCAGCTACTGAAGGTGTCAAGGAGGCTATTTGGTTGCGAGGTCTGGTTTCTAAACTTGGTATTCAGTAGGGTGCTAATGTTGTTTATTGTGATAGCCAGAGTGCTATTTGTTTGACCAAAAACGACATGTTTCATGCCAAGACCAAGCACATTGATATCAAGCATCATTTTATTCATGACATTGTTGCTCAAGGGCAAGTTACTGTGGGGAACATACGTATTGAAGACAATCATGCAAATATGCTCACGAAGTCGCTTTCTAATACTAAGTTCAAGCATTGTTTGAGCTTGGTAGGTGTTCATGGTGCTTAGCTACCCTTCGGGGTTTTGGAGACAATTTCTTCTGCTCATATTTATAGGGATATTGATTCAAGGGGAGGTTTGTTAGATATGCCTCAATATACTAGGCCTAGCCCAATACTAGTCCTAGTCCAATACAATGCATATAAATATAGGCCACCCTTGTACATATATACTTCCGTACCGTTAACAGTGGATTTGTCTCCCGTGGTTTTTTCCTCTCCACCTTGGAGGGGTTTTCCACGTTAAATCTGTGCCTTTTATTTCTCTAACCCTAACAGCTAGGTATCATCCGTATTTTAGGTAAATTTGAGTTATGTCATTTCGTTAACTAGGTTCATCATCTTTTCGTATCTTATTAAGATGTATTTGTGTATGTACTAGATTACCCCTATTGACATATGGGCCCCGCAACACAGAGAGAGGGGGTCAAATGCATGAAACGGAGTCAGGAGGAGAAGGCGGTGATGGTGCGGCGGCACCCGGCGCTAACGGGGGAGACGGGTGAGGCGGCCATCGACGCTGGTGCCGATTCCTCTCCGCTACTCTAAGGCAAGGCCATCCCTTTCCCTGGTCCAGATCCAGGTCAGGTCAACACTAAGGGAGATGGGACGACGACCTCGACGGGAAAGGTGAGCTCGATGGTGACGACGAGTTACAGTTGTAGTAGCGAGAAGAAGGGGATAAAGACAGCTGAGGAACCGACGAACGACATGGCGTTGGAGGAGGTTGGGAGGGAATCGGGCAGCGGATTTGGAGCAACTGCTGGTAGTGATGGGGGTGGAGTTGGAGGAGTCCGGGTTGCCCGCCGCCTCCGTTCGTGGCCTCCTTGCCCGTCTCGCTCGCCGTGCATCCGGGCGGAGGAAGAGAGGAGCGCCGCCGCTCTGGCTGTCGCTTGGCCGGTCTCCTCCAGCCGGAGACGATGCATCAGGTGTCGCCTCGTCTGCTTCCCGCATTGTCTGTCTTCCCCATCGCTGCCGGCGCTGATGGTCGTCCTGCCCACTGCCCTTTCTCATCTCTCTCACTCTATCTTTCTCACTCTGCCTCTATTGTGGGTCCCATGTGCCAATAGGGATATATTCGTCCACTCTCAAATACAGTCTTACACACTAACACGGTAGACAAAGATGCTGATTTTGGTAGGCATGACTCTAATTTTAAAAGAATGTCGATGGCATTTTTCGGATCATGACAAATAGCAATTAACCCTTGTTTTTTCTACGTTGGTTAGCTGGAGTATTTTATACACATTGAGCCCGGCCCAGTTATGTGAATGAAGCTCTAGCCTTTGGGGCTTAAATTAAGTTGTGTCGACAGAGGAATATGACTCGGAAAGACGGCTCTACGGCAGGCCGGCGACTCGGCTAGACGGCGAGGCATCTTTCGCTGCTGCTTTCTTTCTTTTCTCTAGAAATAAAACTACAGAAGTACTCGTAGAAAATAGAGAGTAGGCCCCCAAACCTACATAAGGTACGATATGGATCAGCCAATGACATCCCCATGAGAAGACAAGCCAACCAATTAGGGGCAATGCGACCAAAGCACCGAACCACGACAACTCGTCACTCACTCTCCGTGCTGTGACCTGTGATTGTGTGAACTTACTATCGAGAGGGCAAGAGGGCACACGATCTGTGACCTTTGAGCCCGTAGACTAGTGCGAGCTCGACGGCGACCCTTCAATCCCTCGACAATATGCTCATGTTTGATTGTCATACATACTTCCGTGCCTGAGAAATAGTGAGACCAAATCATAATGTGATACACATGAGTTTTCTTACACTGGCTATGCGCTAGTTGGCAATTGGCCGTTTATCGGTAAGGCCATAGATCTGGTCAATAGCAAGGGAAGCGGATTTTAAGCATTTGGATGCGTGTGCACCTACATGTATGTTGCATATCACCTAAATAATTATAAAAAAATTAAAAAAAATTTATGAAGATAGATTAATATGAAATATATTGCTTCACAAACATACTTGATCAAATTTGACCTACACAAGTCATAACAAAAATAACAAACATTACTATATATAAGTATATGTATAAAAGTACAAGTTAAATTTGTTGTTTTTGTTACAACTTGTAAAGGTCAAATTTAATCTTGTTTTTGTGGAGTGATATATTTTATATTAATCTATCTGCATAATTTTTTTGAAAATTTTTTATAAGTATTTAAATGACATGTAATATGAGGGCGTATACGCATCCAGATGCTAAAAAGATCCGCCAACAGGAAGAACATGTCGAAACATGCATGGTAGCTCTGACCAATCTGACCACAGTTCTATGTGGATCGAGTATTTTTGATCACTGATTACTCGTGCACAGCCATTGCCCAATTGCTAGTAGGAGAATTTGCCAAGCACTTAACCTGTCAACCAGTGAAGCATGCCATGCTTGGACGAGCAGCCGAACATCAGAACATGCACGGTACCCACCCCGAGCCGGACGGGAGCAGCCTGCCACATGGTGCAGGTACGCTGCTGATTATGAATTGGTGATAGGGATCGGGACATGGACCGATGGACCCAAGGATAGTAGACGAAAGGATCCTATGCCTCGTTCTCTGTAGAAGTACATTGTTTGTACTGAATGGAAATGGATTTCTGAACTTCAGGTGCTAGTATTTCACATCCTGCACAGACAGATGGAATAAAACGGTACCAATACTATCTAGCGATCAGACAGGGCAAGAACAATTATGCTCTGTTAAGTGTCAATACATGAACAATATTCAGTGTTAGGGGTTCCAGTAGAAGTGGTATCATTCTGGTATCAATCGATCGAATATGTTAACGATTTATTTGGAACCTTGGATACTTTAAGTGAACATGCAGGAAGATTTCCTAGCAATTTGGGCAAATCATCTGCTAGCTAGGTGCCTTCGTTCCAAACGGCTCACTGTTGGGCTCACTGCATGAAGCCAACGCCCAACGGAGCAGAGAGCGGTGCAGATGCTAACTGCATTATCCTGTAATATACAGGTAAACCTGTTTTTGTAAGCTTGCGAAGCTGCATGTGAGGTACAGCTTCCCAGAGTACGTAGGGCTCATTGCTATTGCAGCTAACCGATACATTGATTGCCTGATTGCAAGTTTGCAACATGGAGAAGAATAGAAGAATAATTGAGAAATCCACATGTCTGGATCAGGGAGAGGTGAGAGATCAGAGATCGGATAGCTGAAGCGAGCGATGCCTAAACCAAGAAACACGCAAAGATTAGACAATGATCCGAGAGCTAATTGGGTTGCCAGCTGATTGCATACTACCTTACTGTCACTAATGCTACTCGCCACCTTTCAGTGGTTGCTGGAAAATTGTATGATCACCTCGTTGTGCATGCATGCATACTATTTGGTGGACCGGTGAAGGCTTCAGTTGTGGCTCCGTTGGTGGTAGACAGCACCACAACAGATTGCTGAAATGTCTGAATTATTGAGCAGCACGACAGTTTGCTTTTTTTTTTCTTGTTAGTAATTTCGATATTATATACCACCTCTATTTTAAAATATAAGCATTCTTAGGTTCTTTAGTGTAGCTAGATTAATAATGGGGGCAAAGGTTTCTTTTAATCACTTTAGTTGTTAATTTTAATTTTTAATTGATTAGGTTTTTTTTTACGAGCATCTTATTGGTTGAAAATGTATAGAGAAAGATTTCTATGTATGAAAACCAATGCCTCAGAAATGCTTCTATTGAAAAACATTTTTTGATCGTTCAAATGTTTATATTTGGAACAAACAGAGTATGTACCTTCAAAGTTGCATTCTTAATTTCATTATTAATATTTTTGTGATTCTTAAAGTTGACTGTCATGCAGCAATTGAGACATCTGCAAAAACTTGGTTAAAGCGTTAAACCCCTTGATAGCACAGGCAGGCCAGTTTAAAGTACTTTGTATTCCAATTGGATTTGCTTTTTTTTTACGAGGAAACAAAGTATATTGTAATTGTACGTCTCTATTGTTTTCTTTCGTTGTTTTACACAGATTCTGAGACTATCTGGGTATCTCGAAGGGCCCATGAGTTTTTTTGCCTGTTGGAAATATTGTCTCCAAGGTTTTCTTTTTCAATATATTGAGGACACACGCACACTCTCATTACCACGAGCATCTAAATCCATACTTAATTAGGCGTAGATACGATGCTGGAAACAGGAGAAATGTATGGCTATACGGCGGCAACGCTTGCATGTGATTGAACACCGTCATATTAAGCTGAAGATGATTATTACACAAAAAAAACAGTGGTTGAGCTTGGACTCAGAGCCGGGGATCAGCATTAGATTGATGAATAAGAAAAATTTATGCAGAGAAATTTTTTTTGGAGCTTAAATCTTAATCACCAAAATAGCCCAACCACTAATCATCTGTGATTGCACAATACTACGTAGTAGTATAATGTTCTAACAAGAGCATCTGATACCTTTGCTATAGCCTTTTTTTTGAGTGAAATTGTAAAGCTAAGTAATTCGTCAAAATGGGTAAAATCCTCATTTGCACCTTTTCTCTCAATGACATGTAGCCTGTAGGTCCAAAACCCACCTAAATTTGCCAAGACATCACAATTATTTCTTTTTAGTTTGCAACTAAAAAAGAGATATGTATGCAAACATGCATAAAACCATGTGTATGCTCCGCTGAACTCATGTCCAAACTAACATGGTATGGATAAATATATGTATTAGAATATTAATGTAGGGTGTGTTTACGTGTAAAGTTTTGGCATGTCACATCAGTTATTATATAAGATGTTGTATGGGATGTTTGGGCATTAATAAAAAAACTAATTAAAAAACCGTCAGTAAACCTCGAGACGAATTTATTAAAATTAATTAATTCATCATTACCAAATGTTTATTATAGCACCACATTATCAAATCATGGAGCAAGTTTAAAAGATTCATCTTGTAAATTAGTCATAATCTGTGTAATTAGTTATTTTTTAACCTATATTTAATACTTTATACATGTATTGAAACGTTAGATGTGACATGGTGTAAAATTTTTATGTGGGAACTAAACATAGCCGTAACTGTAGACACACCAGTGTTATAATCCTCACGCCACTTTAGCATCTTACCGTTACTCACCGAAATATGACTGCCCTGTCTACTTTTACAAATGTTATTTGATGGCGAAACATTGATGATTTCAGAATCGTAATTCTCTCCTTCAAACTTGATACCTATATTTCATCAATTCTGGTATTTTCTTTTTAAAATAATGTGACACAGTATGTTGGATGGAAATACGTGGGTGAATGGATTTAGACGGAGATAAATACAATTACATAACTAATATATATAAGCATAATGTGATTTAGAATGAACAACGTACGAATACTCCTCGGCAATTTCCCTTAGTGGGCCTGGTTGGCTGGTATCATTTTAATTATAACCTAAACCTGATTTCAAATTTGAAAATTATATTCTACAATTAGTTTAGAGGTAAATTACATAAAACTCCAGGTTTCATAGTACAAGTTTTTATAAAACCACGTTAGTTTTTGCATATGGTATATAAGGACAGTTATTTTGGTATTAGTGTTTTACAAAACCACACAATAAAAAATACCACCTAAACATGACATGTATGTAAAAGTTATTTGATATATGTAATTAGCATATAAGAGTTTTATTTTATAATATCATATCATACATATGAGTTTTAATCCGTGTGTAAAATTTCAGTAGAATTTATTGATTGTGTGGTTTTGTAAAATAGTATTACCAGAATATTCGGGCTTATGTGACACATGTCAAAACCTCCGTAGTTTTATAAAACTCAGACCATAAAACATGGGGTTTTGTGCATTTTACTCATTTAATTATTATTTCCTACCGTTAGTTTAGAGGTTTCTTCGTACCTTTCGTTTCAGAGCTCTCTTTTTACGAGGGATAAGAACAAAAATAAAAGATTTATCCAAAATATTCTTGAAATTAAAATTTAATCAAAACCGGAAATAATCACGACAAAATCCTACCGGTGCATGTGTGATCACACACTACGCCGGTAAGAGAAACTCACCCACGGTGCATCGGCGGTGTTCATTAACTTTTTTTTTACACGATGAATTTCAGTTGCTGACCACCTGAACATTCGTGAAAAGAGGGGTATAGTATCTACAGAAAAAAGTCCATTTCCGCCCCCGCTCGGCGAGTCTCCAATAGTCCAATTCCTTGCTTCTGAATCATGGCCAAGGGCACATCCGTCATTCCACTCCTGGCCCCGCGGCCCGCGCCCACTTCCGAAAATTTTCAAAATCCAAAAGCAAAAGCAACGGGCACACCCGGCGTCGACGCGCGTGACCGTCCGATCTTCCATCCAACGGCTAGGATCTCCCGTTGCGCCTCCTTGGAGGGAAACTGCCTGGGCCGTCCGATCCGGAGCCCTAGCCCCAGTCTCCGCTATAAAAAAACCGCCCCCATTTCGACGGCCTCCCAAGAACACACACTCCCCAATCCCCAACCTCTCCCAAAATTAGCCCGATCCGATCGCTTTCCACCCCTGATTCGAGGTAAATTTCGCAACAAAAATCTTCCATCTCGCTTCCCTTCCCGAATTCCTATACCGTCCCAAGCTTTCTAGTGATTTTTTGCGATCCGATTGATTCATCTGTTTGGGGATTCTTGAATTGGGAGTTCTTGTTCTTGTGCTGCTGCGTTTGAATCACAAACAAATCTGACGCGGCGTTTCTTGGCGATTGTGCAGGCGAGGAGGAGAGGAAGGGGAGAAGATGAGGGAGATATTACACATCCAGGGAGGGCAGTGCGGGAACCAGATCGGGTCCAAGTTCTGGGAGGTGGTGTGCGACGAGCATGGGATCGACACGACGGGGAGGTACGTGGGCACGTCGGACCTGCAGCTGGAGCGGGTGAACGTCTACTACAACGAGGCGTCGTGCGGCCGGTTCGTCCCCCGCGCCGTCCTCATGGACCTGGAGCCCGGCACCATGGACTCCGTCCGCACGGGGCCCTACGGCCAGATCTTCCGCCCCGACAACTTCGTCTTCGGTCAGTCCGGCGCCGGCAACAACTGGGCCAAGGGACACTACACCGAGGGCGCCGAGCTCATCGACTCCGTCCTCGATGTCGTCCGCAAGGAGGCCGAGAATTGTGATTGCCTCCAAGGTATCATCACTACTGTCATCCCCTTTTGTTGAGTTCTTTTCATGGATTCTGGTGATTGAATTGTGTCTCTGTGGTCAGGTTTCCAGGTGTGCCACTCGCTTGGTGGCGGCACGGGCTCCGGCATGGGGACGCTGCTGATCTCCAAGATCAGGGAGGAGTACCCGGACAGGATGATGCTCACCTTCTCCGTGTTCCCGTCGCCCAAGGTGTCGGACACGGTGGTGGAGCCCTACAACGCCACGCTTTCGGTCCACCAGCTCGTGGAGAACGCCGATGAGTGTATGGTGCTTGACAATGAGGCGCTCTACGACATCTGCTTCCGCACCCTCAAGCTGACAACTCCTAGCTGTAAGCAAATCAAGCAGATCCTTACCATTGGTTGCCTGTTTTTGTTGTTAAGGTTGTTTCACTGAATCAGATGATCATTTCTGCAAAATTCGAGTTATTTTAGTTGTACCTAGTCATCTAAGGTGATTGTCATTTTAGAAAATTTACCACTGCGAAATTACTGCTTGACATACCCAAAATGCTGTGAGGAGCTTAATCATCCTAATTAGGTGATGGTAACTGAATTAGTTTGGCTACCGTAGAGGATTATTAGTGTTGGGTTTGTATCGTATTGTTGTTTGTAGTTGGTGTGATGTACCTGTTTATCCAACCAACACCTGGTTTAAATGAACTGACTGAACTCAATCTCATAAATCCTCTAGCTGAGTTGAATACAATTGCGATTTTATTTGTACCCAGTCATCTAAGGTGCTTTGTGCTTTGTAGTAAAGGTTGTTCTCAATTGTCATTTTAGAAAAGTTACCACTGAGAAATTACTGCTTGATATACCCAAAATGCTGTGAGGAGCTTAATCATCCTAATTAGGTGATGGTAACTATATTAGATGGCCTCTGTAGAGGATTATTAGTGTTGGGTCTGTATTATATTGTTGTTTGTTGTTGGTGTGAGACTTGTTTATCCAACCAACACCTGGTTTAAATGAACTGACTGAACTCAATCCCATCAAATCCCCTAGCCAAGTTGGTCTTTAAGGTTGAATATAATTGTGATGATTCTGTACTGAGTTATGTAATACTACTGCCGATGTATGAAATGTTAAATGCGTCCAGAATGTCTGATGTTGGGTATGGCTTGCGGATTGTTCTCTGCACCATTTTCTATATATTACTAGAACCTTGTATAACTTCGAGTTGGGTTTAGTTTTATAGCATAAAAAGATGTTTCCTTCATTTTTCTTAGGAATAAGATCAGAAATATACACCAATAAAAATTCTTCTGGAGTTGAACTGAAACCAAAGGTCCAAAACATGGCAGTTCTTTTAGTACTGAACTTTGTTTATTTTGGTTATGATTAACATCAGTTCTGATTAAAAGCCAATTTGATATGTTTAACATGCCATTGCTCATCTGAATCTTGTTTTTTGTGTGGACAGTCGGTGACCTGAACCACTTGATCAGTGCCACCATGAGTGGTGTCACCTGCTGCCTGCGCTTCCCAGGACAGCTGAACTCTGACCTCCGCAAGCTTGCCGTGAACCTGATCCCCTTCCCGCGGCTCCACTTCTTCATGGTGGGCTTTGCGCCGCTCACCTCGCGCGGCTCGCAGCAGTACCGCGCCCTCACCGTCCCGGAGCTCACCCAGCAGATGTGGGACGCCAAGAACATGATGTGCGCCGCCGATCCTCGCCACGGCCGCTACCTGACAGCCTCGGCCATGTTCCGCGGCAAGATGAGCACCAAGGAGGTGGACGAGCAGATGATCAACGTGCAGAACAAGAACTCGTCCTACTTCGTGGAGTGGATCCCGAACAACGTCAAGTCGAGCGTGTGTGACATCCCGCCGCGCGGCCTGTCCATGGCGTCCACGTTTGTCGGCAACTCCACCTCCATCCAGGAGATGTTCCGCCGCGTGAGCGAACAGTTCACGGCCATGTTCAGGAGGAAGGCTTTCTTGCATTGGTACACTGGCGAGGGCATGGACGAGATGGAGTTCACCGAGGCGGAGAGCAACATGAACGATCTTGTCTCCGAGTACCAGCAGTACCAGGACGCCACCGCCGACGAGGAAGGCGAGTACGAGGAAGAAGAGGAGGGGATAGCAGAGTAAGATCTGTGCGAGCTGGGTAATGAGGAAATGATTTTTCATCTCTTAAGTCCGGTTTTTACTTGTTACCTATATATGTTTGGAACATCCTCGCAGTTATTGTCATACTACCTCCGCACCTTTCCTGCTTGTTTGTATGCTCTTGCGTGTATCAGAATTCAGAAGTGCGTACTGGTTCCGTATGGAAGTCGTGTTGATGTTCTGTTTGCTTACTTGCAATGCTGAGTGAACCATTCCCCAATTGAAAGAATGTTGGATTATTTTGAATGAAGGGTTTTTTATGTTTCAGTTCAGTTTCTAAGCCAGTAAAGTTGCGGAACTTCAAGTGAAATAGTAAATAGAGGGGAAAATCCAAATATCCTTCTATAACTCACAAGCCCTTTTATTTTCCTCTATATAACTTACTTTTGGACAAAATACCTCCTACAAGTTTATTTTCTTTTTAAAATTTTCATATAAAATTTGGCTTTAGTGATTTATCATTATTGGCTCTTAAATCTTTGTGTTGCGTGGGTGTTCAACTTTAAGAAATAAGTTTGTCACAAGTCACCTTAGCATGGATAGATTTCTGCTGTCTTACGCCGATCATGACGGCAGAAGCGGTAAACATCGACAAAAAATACAACATTGAAAATTGAAACATTTATAGCCCAATACAAGAGTAAAAATGCATCCTTGTTGAAGCTGTTGAAGCGAGTAATGTAGTCTTATCATGCTAGAAGCCCATATGGCACAAAGACTTGAGCTAATGGTGATAAAATTATTGAAAATTTGTTGTAGGTAGATAATTAAAAGAGAAATTAAATTTGAAAGAAGTCTTTTGTACGAAAATGAGTTGTAGGGGAAGTAGAAAGACTAGATAATGATGAGCTTAGAAGGAGACGAGGAATTTAGCCAAATTTTCCTTGAATTTTTTTCACTTCGACGTGTTTAACTTATCAAGGAGAATGGAGTTTGGATGATGGAATTAATGATGATATTAAGAAGGATTACCTTAAATTTGAATTTGAATTTTGTCTTAATCTTTTATTTGGTAAAGCTGATGAGATTTAGTAGAAAGTTTAGACGTAGACTTGATTTGAGTATTGAAAATGATTGAATTGGCCCCTTAACACTGCATCCTCATTACACCAAAATTGTTGTGTCCTATAAGCAAACCAGTCATTTCGTCCCTCTGAACTTTCAATGAAAAATACCTCTAACCAAACGCACTCAAAATATTTTGTTTCGATGGAGTACAATCCTGGCCCATCCAAACAAGGCCTCGAGCCTACATTACTGCTACCTGAAAGGCTGCAACATATGGCCGATTTACGGCTTTGGTTGTGTCCCCTACTAAAATAAGAGTATATGTTACTCGTAGTATCATCAAACTTTTAGCAAGATAAACGTGGTTGTTAGCATAAATTTGTTGAAGTACTAGTAACTCCTATTTAGACACTGTTTTGTTTGCTTACCAAAACTTCGTTTGTCACGTTCATATTGAATTGGGAGCTTGCAAAATGTTAAATCACAATGGCACACGATGCTACAGCAAAATGTCATTAAATTAACCATGTCGGTGATATGGATATAGAGGTATCCATAGGAGATTAAATTTGGTTTGGCACCTACAGATCCGCGTCCGAGGGAGGAGTCGAGGCAGCTCGATGCCTCGCCCAAACATAAAGAGATAGGCGATCGCGACAGCCCGATCCACCCTGGACCTGTGCATGAGGACTACGGCCACTCGGACCCACGCGGCGCGCCCCCAGAGGGGTCGGGCTCGGGGTCCAGCAAGGAGGCCACACCCCACAGAAGGGGCTCGGGCCACCCAAGGCCACGTGGCACGCCCCAACGGCTAACTACCGCATTTAATGCGATTAGAGAGGTCTGGCGCCTGCCCCCTCGCATTTATTGCGATGTGAGGCGCGGGTGACAGGCCCTCATCATCATCTATTCACCTCATTTCTCTTGATTCGAGGGAAAGGGGGTGGGCGACCAAAGTCTTCCCTCGGTGACAGTGCGCTAACAGCGCTGTCGCCGCGGGACAGCACGCCTTTCCGCTCCGTCTCCGTCGTATTTAATGCGACGGACGGATGCGTGGCAGAGGGGCATGAGTACTCTACTCTCCTACTCCCTGCCTAGGGGCTAGTCAATGGGACACTGACAAGCGGGCCCCGCTACTGGTTGGGTAGGATGACATCCCCAAACATCAAATCTTCGGTGACCTATCCGCCCGTTCTCCGCCGACCACCGCGATATGGCAACGGGGGAGAGAGGCATGGAAGCACAGGCGACAAGACAGGGCAGGCATGCCCGCTCCAAGTGGGAGAACATCCCTCGCACATGAAAAAACAGTAGATGACCACTGTGGTGTCCCCTTAAACTATAAAAGGATGTCCTGGTCCTTCGTAAAAAAGGGAGGCCGGTTGGACCCATAAAAACCTTTAGCACGTCTTAGTCATTCGCTCCAACCCCTCCCAATCCTTGTATTCCTTCATCCACCATATCAATAATAAGAACAGGAGTATGGTATTACGCTTCCCCTGCGGCCCGAACCTGTATAGATCTCGGCTCCTTGCGTGCTTAGCAGGATTTTTCTTCTTGCCCACCTTCTCCTCCCTCTTAACTCAGGCTTTGGCATTCCGCACCCCTGTGCCGAACAAAAAAGAGGTCCTCGGAATCCCTGCATGTCGAGCACATGCATCGACAAACCACATATCCATATGCATAAATTTTTGGAGCGTTCGTGTATAAATTTTTAAAAATTGAATATGAAGTTGTACTCACATCTTAAAAATCTCTATTGACTACTCACATTTTCTTTTGAAAAAACACAATATATACACGAACGCTTATAGATATGCACAGCTCTGTGAATGCAGACACTCATCACTATGGGCACCTCCAAACGTCTCCAAACACTATATATCTTGATATTCACGGATACATACGTAGTTCCATCACATTACCAATTCTTTAATAAAACCAATTTCAGCATTAAATTAAACATACAATTACTTTCATGATCTTTCACGTCAATCGCAAGATGATATATCAGCTCAAGTGTTGATAGGGATAAATTGTGTGTTCACGCTCATTTGTGACGCTGTCTCTGTACGGTGTTCCCTGAAGAAAATGAAAAGTCCACAAGAATTAATCACCACGTGTGCACGTGGTGTACCAAACTAAAACCACGCCGGGAGAAACACAAGCTTGAAAATCACATTTTTGTTTGACTCGGCCGCATCCCATAAAACGCATTCCTCACATCGCACCGGCGGCGTACGTGGGCCGAACCCGCACCCGCTACGGTCACAGTAACAAAAAAAGAAGTAAAAAAAACTCGTTCGGCCGGCCACCCCCAAATCCATCCACGCCCGTCGCCGCCAACCCCAGCGAGCTCCTCCTCCCTCCCTCCCTCCCTCCCTCCGACGATGGCGGCGGCAGCCCGCTCCCTTGCGCCGCTCTCGTCCGCCTCCGCGTCGCTCGGCCGCGGCCTCGCGCGCGCCTCGGCACGAATCGCCGCTCCGTCCCCGTCTGGGTTGCTCCCCGTGCGGGCCCTCGCCCTCCGCGGCCGCGGCCGCTCTTCCTTCGCCGCCACCGGCGCCGTGATGGGGAAGGCCGGAATCGTCGGTGCCGACGCCGGGATGGACGCCGTCCAGCGGCGGCTCATGTTCGAGGACGAGTAAGTTGCCCCTCCCCGCCACCCACAGCCGCCTCCGGTCATGTCAACTTGTGGAAATTGTGGCGGCGTGCTGATGGGGTCGTTGACTGACTAGCTGTATGGATAGTATGCTCTATCGTCTATGTCGAATTGGTTTGTTGATCGGTGGGTTCAGCACCTAGCCACTAGCCAGTGTATGTCCGTATGGACGCCGGCAGAGTCGATGGTGAATACAGTTGGATTAGTGGCAGTCAAGACTATTTATTCTCAGGATTGGATGATTCGTTCTAAATTGGCATATCCACCGTGTAGGTTAGGCATATGCATATGTTCCTTTTCCATGACTGTCTAAGGTTGATAGTTGGTGGTGTTGTAGCTTTGTAGATTGATTGATAATTAGATCAGGATTATGCAATGTGGGGAAAGATAAACTAGTAATAATATCACATTTCATCTCTTGCCAAGGATACTGAGCAATCCGTTTTATCCTGCAGGTGTATTTTAGTTGACGAGCAGGACAACGTCGTTGGCCACGATTCCAAGTATAACTGTATGCCTCTACGAGCTGACATTTCCCTTCAATTTTGTGTGTTTCCTGTATTTGTAGATTGAATGCATATAAAACTGCTGATTGTTGTACAAAATTGGTAGTTACTTTGTATTTCCTTTGCTTCAATTGATCTGCTAGAAATTGCCTCATATGCAGCTGATCTTGGATAAGAGTGTTGAGTTGAACTAAGTCTTCTTACAGTTGTAGTCTCATATGTGGATTCTGTGTCAAGTGCTAGGGCATTACTTTGGTGTTTCCTTAACTTGTTCATGCTTATACCAGATAAAAGTAGGGAAATTGATAATGTTTAATGGAATCATGACCAGGTCAAATTGGTGACTAAAGGAATAGTGTAATTACAAACTCATGTGTAGACTAGCTTTGAAGTTCAAGCCCTTTTTCTCTTGTCATTACCACAAGAATCAAAATGATATTTTGCTACAATTGTAGTTGATTACTGATGAGGTAGTGCCAATACAAGTGCAATCTTTGTTAATATCACTGTTAGAATAATATGTAAACACAATTAGCATTTGCAATATGAAGATATAGGATTTTGACTCAACACTATTTTCTGGGCAAGATAAACTTTAGGTGGAACTTTAAGGCATATGCAATAGGATCAGTAGCAAAATAATGCAAAAATTTGTTAAGCATGATTGGACTAGCTTTTTGGTCACATCCTCTCATAACTTTCAGGCCATCTCATGGAAAAGATAAATTCTGGCCATGTCCTCCACAGAGCGTTCAGTGTTTTTCTTTTCAACTCCAAGTATGAATTGTTACTTCAGGTAGTATCACAGCTTTAATGTATTTACGATGATGTATATTTTTTTTTGCTGTTTATCATGGAGCATACTATGGTCAACATTGTTATATTTCCCAGTAAAATAGAATGTATACTGTTTCCTGCTATAAGGATTGGAACAAGTTGATATTGTTTATGCATTCAAACTCTTGGCTTATTTTCTGAGTTTTTGTCGGTATAATTCATAACTGAACCAGGCTGGGACCATGATGAAGCTGTCGTTGAGTGCCTAAGCTGATGGAAATGCAATTTTTGCCAGAAAATGCATTTAATTCTAAGAGCATTCGTAGGTTGCTTAAGCTTGAGTTGAACTTTAAACAAACATACTACGTCTGTTTTAAAATGTAAGGTGTATTAGATTTTTACATGGTCTCCAACATTATATTTGACCATTAGTTTATTAGTAAATTTCACAAAACTACAGATTTAAGAACTTGTTTCACAAAACTACATATTTAATATCTTCGTTTATCCGAAAACTACAGGTACTTTGCACAATCTATAATAAAACAACAGATTTAAGAACTGGTGGTTTTGTGATAGATTGTGCAAAATACCTGTAGTTTTTTGAAATTTACTCAAGAAAGTATTTGAAACAACTGTGCATGTGAATTCATTGGGATTTGACGTACTTATGCAAAAATTGCTGTGGGTACTTCATTAACAAGAGATTGTACTTGGTCCTGAATCGTAGTAGCAGTGTTCAAAAGTACAAGAAAGCATTGATGATTACTTTTGCTTCGACAGAATGTCATCATACTTGCCATATGTTCTGGACTTTGCCATTTCATTAGTATTAATTTCTACACTAGTTTATTAATTAAATAAGATTATTAATTGAGCCTTTTGGTCATAATTATTTTTTAATATTATTACCTTTACTATTTACAGCAAAGATCTGCAACAAAAGTGACATTTCCACTTGTCTGGACAAACACTTGCTGTAGCCACCCTCTATACCGTGAGTCTGAGCTCATTGAAGAGAAGTATTTAGGTACATCTCTATCTGTCCAGAAATGTGAACTGTGAAGAACAATTCCATGGTAGTGAATACAAGTCGCAACACTATATTTTCAGGGGTCAGAAATGCAGCACAGCGGAAGCTATTTGATGAATTGGGAATACAGGCTGAAGAGCTACCTGTTGACCAATTCATTCCTCTTGGGAAGATGCTTTACAAGGCTCCTTCTGATGGAAAATGGGGCGAACATGAATGTAAATATTTTCACTCTTTCAACTACCTGATATATTTCTAGTCATCATACGTCGTCCAACTGTCACTTGCCTTGTGTTTATTTTCAAGGCCTGTATATCAGAATTTGACCATATCTTTCACCATTTCAGTGGACTACCTCCTGTTCATGGTTCGTGATGTGAAGCTCAACCCGAATCCTGAAGAAGTGGCCGACATCAAGTACGTGAATCGTGACGAACTGAAGCAGTTGCTCAAGATGGCAGATGCTGGCGAAGGTGGCATTAAGCTGTCCCCGTGGTTCAGGCTGGTGGTTGACAACTTCCTAATGGGCTGGTGGGATCACGTCGAGCGAGGGACCCTGGCGGAGGCAGTCGACATGAAAACAATTCATAAATTGTAGAATGTGGTTCGTGAGCAAACATCCTTAGAAAATAAGCTTTCATGCCAATAATCCAGAAAGAAATACATGTTCTTATGCCTGCTTTGTCACGCAAAAGCAAACAAAACTCACCTGAATCATTCTCAGCAGGGAGCTTATAGTTCTATTTTATTTTATTTTTGACCCCAGCTTATAGTTCTATTGAATTGAGGTAAAGAGGAAATTTCTGATTATCCAGCATCTCAATCCAGTATTCCCGTTCCAGGTCGCTAGGCTGGCCCTCATGCAAGTGTCAATCCCGTTCCGGCCCAACCAATTTGAACCTTACGTAAGTGCAATCCATTCCTTCTTGCTTGTACCGGGTCAACTCATAGGTTATTGGGTCGAACGTTCATGCAATATCGGTCCGGCTCATTTCATATGGGCCGCACTGCAAAGTCCGTGACTCTCACGTCCAGCCATTCAGTCCCTCCAGCCCAAATGCCTTACGCAGGCGGTCTCCAGGCCAGGCAGCGCCCCAGCGGGTGACAAAGGGCTTGATTTGATTTATGGCCAACATTGGCCTCATCAAAAAATTAATTTGTTATGGCCAATTTTAAATAAGATAAAGTTGTGTCTGGTTAAGACTTAAATAGTCTACTTTTATTATTGAAGTAGCCTAATTTTTATAGGCTAGCTAAAACTTAGCTCCAATCCAAATATGTAGACTATTAAAGTTGCCAAATATTGATAAGCCAATTTTTGGCTCCAAACCAAACCAACACAAAGTCCAACCACCAGGCACGCGGCAGACACGAAAAGAACTCACCCGTCGTGGCGCGTCGCCGTCGAAGTAGCTCGGTCACTCCGTGGCGGTGACACGCAGGTGTAGGCATCGTGTAACATGCCATGGATGATGGATGCAGTGCAGGGCGACGAGACGAGACAGAGACGGTGGAGGTCCTGGATGAAGCAAGAAACATGCCGCCGTAGGCCCGTAGCTGCTAGTGCTGCTACGACATGAAGGACAAAGAACTTTTGCAGAATCCTGATAGAACAACGACGAGATAAAATCTCCATCCACAGCCATCATACACATGCCACGACAGTAACTAACTACAGTCGATCTACATGTGGGGGGCATACACATACAGTGCGAGGATCTTGTTTGTGGAAACACGTCAGAAGAGCACACGACCATATGATATTTTTTTTCGCTAGCACATCACTAACTTTGAGAAGTGGCAGTGAAGCTTTTAATTTTCGTGTCAATTCTACATACAGATCAGGGAACTTCAATTCCATGAACGGATGACATCGGAATTGTTGTTGAATGTTGAATCAAGAAGACATCTGACATCTGAAATCCAAACGCATTGGTGCTGTAATTAATCCTTAGCACAAAGTCAATAACCAAAATCTCAGTTCTGCGAAGCTTTTACAGCAACAAATCAATGGATGGCGTCGCGGTCCAGCACCGAACACCTGCCACCAAACATAATTACACACCGAGCGAAACTGCAGCAAAAGTGTAGATAAAGAGGCCCCCAGCCAACAACTCCCTCTTCTTCCTCCGTCCAAACAATTATCGCCACTAGCTAGATTGGGGCCCCAGGAACCTGAATTATTGATGCTTTGCTGCCACCATCTTCTGCGCAAGCATATGCATGTACAAGGCCCCCCTGCCCTGCAGTATCGATCACCAAAGCTGTATCTACTGTATCTAGTAGTTAATTCTTCACGGTTTTTGTAGTTGATCGAATGATTCTTCACTTTTTCCCCGCACCAGGATGGATGCAGTCATGCAGTGCGTCTACGAAAATATTCTACTTTGCAGCCATCGTGCTATGACTTTCTGATTTGTTTGAATACAAGCTCAGCTGTACGCTAGTCCCTCCCAATAAAAATGTCATTTTCAGAGCTGAAGATAATTGTGTGTTGTGATTTGACAGTCACAAGGGGCTGCTTTTGTCACATGGGAGAAAGTTTTACCCACAAACTTTCATGGTCTTCAGTCATCACCGGCCTGTAGTCCTGTACCAACCTAGAGATTTTAATTTTAGTTTTAAATTCCGTGTTTTTCACCGTTCTTTTCTCCAATTAATAACCGTGCAATAGTAAAGTACTAGGATTCTGTTTTTGCTTGTAAACTAGGTCAACTCTTTTATTTCTCTATAGTGAATTTTAGAAACTCCGTAGACTTTTCATACTGATTATCGTTCAAAAACACAAATCATACTGATTTTTCATCGGTCAAGCTGGGGTAAGTTGATAAGCTGAAACAGAACATGGCTTCATTTTGCCTAAGGCAAAAACACATCCAGATTCAGAACCCAGTCCCAAACGGAACCTAACGATCGAGTATCTGGCATGATTTTTCCTCTCCCATTCCATGAAACGCATTTGGCATGATCATCTAATGGTGGTGACTTGTATAATCGACCAACCGAGAAAACGACCTGCTATCAAAAAAGAAAAAAAAAGATTAAAAACAAAAGTGGCCGCATGAACAAAGCAATACGATTCCAGTGGCGGCACAGTCTTGACCACCGGCAGCGCACTAACAACGATGGTTGGATGACGATATCAAATTATCAATGGAGACCCAAAGCCGCAAACCCCTTCGCCGCGTTCCCACTCGGCTCGGCTTCGTCGTCGAGTCGTCGTCACCGCCGGCTGCCATGACCAGAGTGGACAGTACGTGGACCACCGGCCGGGCCACTCCTCCGGCCATTGAGACTATGACAAGTGGGCCCACTCGTGGATCACAAGGCCATTGCTGGTCTGGTCCTGTGGTCCGTGTGTACAGATACGGTTGGGTTGGGTCTGCATGGAAAGGTATCGGTCAGTTCGCTCACTGCCACTACCAACACACAAACAGGTTCAGAAAATTGGATGCAAATATGCATGGAACCTGGGGACCTGAAGATAGTCTGTCTATGCTGAGATCATGAAAAATTGAATTTTTGAAGTTAGGAAGAAGAAAATTTTGGGCTTGCTTGAGCATTGCCAATCCAAGCAGGGGTGAAGCCAGCCAGAAACAACCGTTAGATAGTAAGTCAAGCTTAGAAATAAACGCTATTTTCTTAATAGAATACAAAATTTTGTTGGGGTTGGCTGATCCCGACAAAGGGCTTAGCTTTGCCAATTGCCACTGAACCCAAGCCATACCAAAATATCGGTGATGGTAAAATTTGGCAACATGGAGGATTGATAAAATTTTGAAGCCTCTTATTTGTTTGTTATCCTTTTGGCAATGCCAAATTTTTACACTAAACCAGAGATTTATCAGTTTTTTTTTGACTTGCTAGTTTCGTATTGTACATGGTTCAGAGGGAAATTAAGGTAGTACTTTGTTCCAACTTGGAGAATTAAACCGCCGCTGAATGTTGACATTCCAGAAGCAGCCCTATTCAATACCGTGGCACCTTAGATCCAACCGTCAACAAACTCAACCTTCCACTGTCAGAGTCACTCCAACAGACAGAACAAAGCTACAGCTATAGTACTAACAATGCTCCTACTGGAATGCTTCCCTGAATCATAAATGACGCCATGATGCACACACATCACATTCATGTTCTGTTTCACCAACAACTAGCCAGCTGATCTGAAAGATGCAACATTATTTTCCAGTAACTGCCAGGTTTTTAGAATTAGCGTAAATTAGGACCATTTTTTCAAGGTACTATCACTTTAGAATCGCACGCACGTACATTACTCATAACTAGAAACAAGGAAATTCAGTTGACAAAAGTTCAACGTTTACAACATAGGATTAGCCATGAGTATCAAACATTGCTAGTAGATGCGAAGCTTGTACAAGCTTTTGGTGTAATAATGGTTATACCCTCACATCACACCTTGTGATCGGGGAACTGGCTTTAGATTGATAATTCTCCCTTAGTCCTAAAGAAGACTCGAGCATACAACTATATTAACTGCCTGCGCTAAATATGTAGTTTTGCGATCTAGCAACAAGGCAATTCAGTGAATCACAAAGTACATGTCCATTTGATTTGTTTAGCAATTATCTTTAAGTAATAACAACGATGGTATGAGGTGGAAGGTGGGTAGAAGAGGACTTGTGTGACTCATATTGTGTGTCTCTACTCTCTAGGAGAAGAAGAGCCAGTCAAAGAAAGGGGCTCCCAACCACAACGCACATGCGAGTGGGGGGCAGGGCATGGCATCCAAAGGATGATCGTATAAATCGAACCGTGGGATAGAGAGTGGCATTTGCACGCGCTCTGATACCCGCAAATCCAGTGGTTTTGTTACATACTTACATGTGCTAAGTAACGACATGATCTACATGTCGGTCTCACTCCACATGGTACACATCTACGCGCAGTTTAGTAAAACCTATCATGCTTATCCGGTCAATCTGTGCTTCTGCACTAATAATCTCGTTTCCGATGATCAGATTAATTTGTGAAGATTCTGTGCCTGCACTGATGATCAGACGTGATACTTTAGAGCTCATCTTTGTGGCAAATTACACAACAGTAAATGAAATTGTTTAGATAAAAGTGGTCGTGATGAAGAAAAATAGCCTTCTGAGGAAATTTTGGTGGAATTTTTGGAGCAATGGATAATGAGGCAGGAGGAATGGAGGAATTCAGTTGGGAGTGGGGCCGTTTCGTCTTGGGTGGCTGTTCATTGCTAATGGCCGCGCAACCACTCCGCCGGTGGAATCCACGCTCTCTCCCAAATCCACTCAGCGCACACATATCTCCAATCACTTTCTGTCCGTTTCAATCCTCTTTTCAATGGTTCAACACCCAAACAAAGTTCCCACGAAAACGTCTAAATTCACCCATTGCCAAACGTCTGAACTCTGAATTCACCCATTGCATCAGTCAAGACAGTTGATAACGAAATGTTCAACATGTTGAACTTCTGTTAGCAGCAGATCAGGAGTACCTCAGTACCTGATCAATTTGGCCGTCTGGCGATGACTACCAGCACAGGATGCAAAGGCTGACCTTAGGAGTAATTGCTTGCGAGAGTCACCAGAAGCATATTCCACGGTTGTTGCAAGGAGACCTCTAATATGAGCCATGAAATGCATGAATGCTTTCACTGAATAAATTTATGAAAATGTTTAAGGCAGATAGAATGTACGAAATATTGACGATTATTCTATCTGGTATCTACAGCTTCCTTTGAAGAAAAACAAGAAAACCAGCCGGTACAGGTTGAACTACATGCCCCACTCTCCTATTATGCAGACATGACTAAACTCTTCCAAATGCAAGAAGTTACTTATTGGATTGCATCCAGCGCAACTTTCTTGCATCTCCAACGAAAATCACCCATGAGAGGTGTTTATATATGTTCAAAAAAGTCTGTTCTAGCCCTGGAAACTAAGTTCAGCTGTTTCAAGTCAGCATGCATTGCGTTCTGACCAACCAGGCATGGTAATAATTCATTAGAGAAAAAAAATCACAGAAGAATTAGCGCCGACCATTTGCCCAACTTCTAACGTTATTCCTTGACTTCAACATAGGTTGTCTATTTTGATGCTTAGGCTTTGGTATGTCACCCAGCTCCATTACTTGTATGGTGCGTTGCCTTTTCGCTGCGTGGAAGAAGTAAGCAAATTAGGGGCAGCCTTCAATGTTATAGCTGTACAACAGTACAAATAATAAAAGAGTAACAAATTGTTGACAAAAAGAAAAACAAACCATTTTCAGCTTCCTGATAGCGCTCCTGGAGCCTCCTCTTTGCAGCTTCGAGCTTTGCGGCTTCAAACTTTGCTGAGTCTTGCTTGACTCCTGCTGAAGGTTGTGCAGGAAGCCTCGATTTCTAGAACCAAAGTTCAGAGATGTAAATCATGATGTTGTGAGAATCATCATACAGTAGGCCTTAGTAGCATGTATACTTACATCAACATGGGCTGCCGCAGGTTTTCTTTCAACAGCAACCTGTTCTCGGGCCAGTCTAGATTTCGCCTCAGCAAAGGGTTTCTGCTGAGGAGCCCTTAATGGTCTTCCAGGTCCAGATTCAGAGTTCAAGGGCTTAGATTGCTTGTTAAGCATGGCCTGGTGTCTGACTTGCAAACTTGAATTTTGATGATTTTGTGGGTTAGCTTGCCTCACTGAGGGCTCTTGCCTTGCCGATTCTGGCCTCCTGGATTGAATTTTTACAACAGCTTCCATGTTACGGGAATGCTCTTGTTTTGCCAAACCTGGATGGCTTGCAGGTCTCCTGCCATTATTTTCTCTCTTATTTCCAAGGTTCCCATCATTGTTATGTCTCAAATCTGTTGTAAAATTTATAATGTAAGTTACTACAATGCACAGGAAAACAAATGAGAAACCAAGTGATTTGAGTTGTTGTACTTACTTCCGTCTTCATCCATTTCATCAAAGAACTTTAGGTCAGGAAGACAAACCGGAAAGAAAAATAAGAATGCAAAGTTAGTTTGGCGTTCTAAACCAATGCAATTCAGATACCAGAAACCAAAAAATTAGTACTACCTCAGAGAGTTGAATAGCAGTAGTCTGGGTTGCAAAGAACGCCCCTTCATCCAGAGGTGGAGAAGGAAGCCCTTCATCATCAACATCATCCACAACAGATGTTTTTGAAGAGCCTGGGGAGTTGTCTACACATCAAGATACATGTAGTGTTAAGAAGTGAACATTCACTTATAAACCGGGGACAATATGAAACAAAATAACTTTTATTACCTGTAAGAGCAACATTAGTAGTACTGACCCACTCATCAACCAAAACCTTCCAACCTCTGAAACAAAATGTTTTAAGACGTCAACAGTGTTTCCAAGACAGGTTAGTAACCACGATACAAACAGGGTAGTTATCCACCTAAGTAGTACAAGTTTGGAGATACAGATGCTAAAGAAGTGGACTCATCCTATCATGTTTTCAAAAACTTCTAGGTACAGTAGGGTATCAATTTGCTTCAGTAGCTCTTTGAAGCCAAACATGGATCAATCATAGAGAATGAAATTTAGTGCAAGCATATTGAACTTACTCAATGAGAGTTCGCACAAGGTGTCGAATCTGCTGAGAGTTGTGTTTCCGCAGCCCATTGACAGCCCTCCCAATCTCAGTAGCCTACAATGAACAACATCAGAGATTAGCAAACCAAACGAGAACAAGAAACAACTGACGAACCACTCTGCAACACTCTGCATAGCTCATATGCTCTATCCAAAACAGTACCTTCAGCGTGGAAACAGACAATTGCATCAACTGCAGCCTTCTCAGTGATTCGAACAGAGTAGCATCAGACTGCAAAAACCATAGTTGAGATCAAATGTTAAGTTCTTGTTGGAGGTGAGCAGTGGTAATTCTAGCAATGGAAGTAATGAGGTTGGGAAGAGTTCATACATGATCCTCCTTGTGCAAGAAGAGATCCTTGATGCGGAGAACCTCGCCGACGACCTGCGATTCCTCATCAATCTCGTTTGTGAGTGCCTCAAGCTCCACAGCCTCAGGGTCCAACTCCTGTTCTTCCTCCTCTTCCGCCGCAGCCTCCTGATGCTCCTGCTCCTGCTCCTCCTCCTCATCGTCATCATCATAGTTGTGGCCGTAGTTACACGCCGCGGCACGGCGGAGGCGTTCGTCGTCGGAGTCCGAGTCAGAGTCTTCGTCCTCGTCGTCGTTGCGACGGCCACCGGCGAGGGCGAGGGCGCCGTTGCTGCTGCTGTCCACGTTGCTCTGCTTCTCGGGGACGCGGCGCACGCTGCCCTTGTCCTCCTCCACGGGCGTTGCCGGGGTCGGGGTGGTGGCGCTGCCGCACCCGTGGTGGTGGCTGGACGGCGGCGGCGGGGCGGCGCCGCGCGGCGCGGTGAAGAGGATCTCGCAGATGCGGTCTCGGCGGCGCAGGAGCTCCTGCGGCGCGTCGGCGACGGCGACGAGGATGGCGTTCTCGATCACGTCGCAGATTCCGGCGGAGCCGGCCGCCCCACGGAAGAGCTCGCGCCACCGATCCAGCCGGTCGGCCATCGCCGCCGCCGCCACGGTCAACGCCGAGATCGGGCTCCCCTCCGCTCCGCCCCGATTTCCGATTGGCTCCCCCGGCAAAACCAAGAATCGATGCCTCTCTCGATCACCTCCTCCCAATCTTAATTTTTTTCCCCTTATCAGATTACGTTGCACCAAAGAATCTAATCCAACCCGATCGCGAATCAGATGCTCGAGGGAATCACCCAACCACGAAAGCGAAATTCTCCGGGGGCAGCGAAAATCAATCGAGAAACAGCCCCAAGAACGAATCGAGCTGAACGGCAAGAATCAATCTCAAGAAAGAAAAATAAAAATAGAAAACAATCCCCGCACCACCCAAACCCAATCTTCTCTTCCCTTCTTTATTTTTTTTCTTGCTTCACCGCCACGTCCCCATTACTTGACGAATTCAACAAACAAACGCCCAGCCAGCTCCTAACCAAATCTTATCTGGCTGGAGGAAGACGACGACGGTGCGGGCTGCGGGGGGCAAGAGAGAGGGGAAGGGCAAGGAAGAATGGCGGGGTTGGATAGGGACGCGGATGGCAGGGCACGCAAGCCCACGAGAGCTACGCAACGCAAGCGCAACTACCAAACAACAACTACTCCTCTTCTTCTCCTATTCCCCGTCTACACACAACAACAACGCCACATGCTTGTAGTGGTAGTAACAAACTCGCGTCACCGCCTCCTTCCTTTCCCCTTCCGTCTCTCTCGCGAGGTCGCAGCCTTTCTCGGTGTAGTAGGACTTTTTTGGGGGATTTTTTTTTACCGGGTTTGGGGAACAGGGCGGGGGAACCGCGGTTTTGGGCAGTTTTGAGAGCGGCGACGCGGCGGGCCTCACCTGGCTGTTTCTTCGCTTTGACCCCGTCGAGTTGGTACTTGGTACTAGTACTAGTACTAGTTTGGTTTAGTTTTTAACTGCTGTTAATGAGTCCTGTTTGATCAATTAATCCAAGTTTAGTTTCAAACCGAGTGGCCTACAGTGATTATTTCATCTTCCATGCCCCTATAGGCTCTTTGGAACGGATGATTTGAATAATATATGAACAGTAAGGGCCTTTAACTGGTAGGATTACGGGAAAAAAATGATATATGAACAGTAAGGGACCCTATATGAAACAGAGAAATGAAAAAAAATACAAGATTTTTAAAGGAATGCAAGTGTAAAACAAAGAATTGGAAAAATTTTGGAAAAATTTCTCGAAAATACACATGCAATTATTCATTCCATAAAAATATAATAGGATTTGGGAATCTCCAATCCCTTGCTTCAAAGAGCTATATAGAAAAAATTCCTATAGGATAAATCCTCTATATTTTCTCCAAAATTCGGTTGAATTAAAGGAGCCTTAAAATGTGCAGTAAATAAGTACAAGTACTTTGGAAGTTGGAACATAGTATTTCCAAAATACATGAACAATAATATGAATATGATGTTATGGCTTGTTCAATTTAATAGAAAATAAAACCATATGAAATGCTCAAACAGTGAGGCTTAGATGCCCCGCGTGACAATTAAGATTATCCTTTAAAAAAACCCAAAAAGCTAAGGCCATGTTTCTTTCAACTAAAGATTATTATATTGTAAAATAAATTGTGTGTTGTTTCTTTACTAAATTATTGGAGGCTGGATTATTACGTTTGCAAGTTAAAAGGAGAGTATGGTGGCATTGGTAGGTAATTTTTCACCTAATAATCTGAAAAAAGCTCACACAAATAAGCTTATCAGATACAATAATTTATGCTACGGATTATAATAAGTTGCTCCAATATTTCATTTGTTTCAAATTATTTCCAATAATCTAGATTATAATAATCCCAAGCTAAAATAGGGTCTACGTCCAATGACTTGTTAGATAGGGAAACAAAACAACTTATATCGGAGATCTTGTAGGATATGAAAACATGAGATTAGATATCATGAAAAATCCTCCAAAATAGGAAGGAATTTTCCTACCTCACGAAATTTCTCCGAATCGTATAATCAGAACGGGCCTCTATACGAATTGTTTCTTTCGAATCAATTCATCTAGTTTTCCTAAAAGAATCCTCCAATCCATCCAAATGAGCCCTACGTTGTTGCCAAAAGAGTATTTGTAAGCATCATTTTCAAAACCAGTTGCTAGCAAATATTAAATTAGTAATTTACAGTCCATGTTTGGATTAATAAATAGCTACCAATGTTTGATATACACACTATACTCCGTAGCATCCAAAGAAAATGCTTAGGCTGCAGATATGTTCATTTTCTGATCGCATACACGTATTATAAATTTCTTACTAATAATGTTACTTTAATTATCCTCACAAATAATGTTAATTTAATTATCTGAAAGTTATACTCCGTATAAAATAGTGGGCTGCTAATTGTAGAAAGGTTACTAATACTAATAAAAATTTTAATGTAGCTTTTTTCCATAAATATTTTTTTTCTTAATAGTAATTGTTTATGGTCCTTTTGTTTTGAACCCTGGCTTTATGCGGCTGTTTCCATAAACACCCAGACACTCGTATCTCGTGCCTGCTCACTTGCACAGCTCAGCAGATGTTTACCCGATTCGAGAGTGACACGTGTTCCTTGCTTTCTTTGTCCACGGAATATGTGTTTCTTGCTTTCTATGTGCCGTTCAGTGCGTCACACATCTTCCACCCATTTGTTGCTGCCTTTTGGAATTTGGTTGAGGGTTGAACTCGTTGGCTCGTTTCTATGGCCGGCTGCGGGACGGCTCAAGGGCCAACCATGTGTCAGTGTGTGTTGACCAGTTGACCACGAAGGCAGAAGAGAATATATCACTTTTGTGAGGGGCCTTAAAGTTCTGCTATTGTGAGAGATTGTCAATTGCTTATTTCAGGGTGGTGTTATGCTTATACTTAACGCTGAAATTAAAGCTTTTCATTAATGGAAATCTGTTCAGACTCATTCGGGAATGTGTTTTTATTTTTCTTGATTTTAATTGATTGCAAGATATCGATGCATTTAAGACTTGTAGGAAAAACGTAAGAAACTTGAAGTTCCATTCGTATATGAAAAACTCATAAAAAGGCATTTGAAAAAATAAATCCTACCATTTTCTTTAGAATTCGTATAGAATAAAAAATTCTATAAGATTTGAAAGGAAATAAGCCTTCATTCTTTTTTCTAGAACTATGTCTTTTTTTTATCAACCAAACCATATTTTGAAACTTTTTTCTTACGTGTCTTATTTCCTGGTAAAAACTCAATGGGTATGATATTTCAATTTTTTTCTAATATAATATATAATAGCCGCCTATGCCATGACTTTCACTGGAGTCTGGACTCTGAAGGAGTATTCGGTTGTTGCAATTACAATTTCTTCCAAGTTTTTTTTTTTGACAATTTCTTCCAAGATGCCTGGTCATGAAAGGGTAAATGCATTGAGCTACTTATTGAGAATATCGCATTAAGGTACCTATCGAGAATACTCCCGCAGCAGTCCTGAAAATCCACACTTTACACGCATAAAACTCTGACAAACAGATGATAATCTAAAAGAAAAGTGAGAGAAAACTCTCTCGTACAGATAAGCTAGCTACCTGTACCATGTCTTGCATCACTGGGCATGATATTTAAGACGACACCAGATATATGTAGGCTGTAGTATACCCTGCATGGCAATTTTGGACGGCTAGTTAAAGAAGAAGGACAGCCGAACTGACGAAAGTCGCACGCACCTCCCGCTGTTGCACGCAGGGACGAGCTGAGATCTGGACAGCAAGTCATGGTGCCGAGTGAAGCGGTCTCGGACCCCCACTCCCACGGGACACATGGCCGAGACCGAACAGAGAATTGCCGCCCACATGTGTTTCACCTGCTCGTATCGTACGCGCGAGCGAGACGGGTAAACAAAGCCAAAAAAAGAAAAGAACACAAGCGACCTGTCACGCGCACACACGGACGCGCGCGCACGCGCTCATGAGTCACGCACGACCTGGCCAAGGAGGGAGAGGGGGGGCGCCACCACGTGATCGAAGGGGGTGAACGCGCGAAAACCCGCGGTGTTTCGCCCACGTCACGGCGGTTTCGGGCCGTGTCGTGGCGTGGGCTTGCGTGCGCGCGCGAGGTGGGCGGCGGTCGCTGAAGGTTTTTGATCCCGCGCCCCTGGAGACGGGGCCAAACCGGGGGAAGCCGCGGCCACGGGCGGCGGGGTGAGCAGTGAGCTGAGTAGTGGCCTCTAGGCTCGGGGAGGTGGTAGGCGTGGCGGGGCCGTGGGGGTGGCTGCTGTGCTGCCCTGCTCTGGACTGAATGGAAGAAGCATCCTGTCGAGTGATGGTCGTAGGCGGTAGCCGGTAGGCGTAGTCGTACAAACTACATGTGCGTGCAGCATCTGAGTTTACTACTCGCTGAGAACTTGCTTGAAACTTGAAAGAGTAGCCATCTACTCATGGTCTGCATCCAAAATTTCAAGAAAAACACATTATCCAATCTCGAGTACGGCATTATCAAATGCTTTTAGACAGGATAATTTTGACCGTGTACTGCTTTAAGTCCGTGATATATTTGTATTCTCTGGTTACATACTTTGGAACACATGTAGTTTTACAGGAATTTCATAGGAACTAGTTCAATACTCCTACCTAAGTAAACCATTAAAAACTCCACTATTCAAAGGACGCCGTAACAATCTGGTTGCAGTTTCGTGGAGAACAGTACTTGATTAATGACTTCTTCAGGAGAAAATAGAAACGATAAGTATTCTTCTTTCTTCTTTGATTTGCTCGTTGAAAATATACTATACCGCATTTTTTAATTCCGTGAAAATTCAGATGTAAAAGTTTTCAAAGACTTTTGTAACATGATCACTTCATAAACAACTTTTCTATACACGCAAAAAAAAATGTACGGATGGATAGACTCTTAAACTTCTACCGGGAGCAAATTGACCATGTGCCATGCCTACATTTTTACATATGTTCATTCATCTGTCTCAGACTTGCTGCCCTCAAAATAAATATCATCACAACTTCTCTAATACTTTTCCAAAAAAAAGTCTGACCATTACTCAACAAACCATAGCTAATCTCCTATGCATTGCATACTAAAATAACCTTGGTACGGCACAAGCTCTTATTCGATCAATTATCGGCGAATTAAATAAAGCTACCAGTTGGCAAGTGAACAAAATTTTCTTTTCTCGAAATCGGCCGCAACAAGCAAGCTAATGTCAGAAAGGAAATACTAGCTATTTATGCAGAACAACTTCTGTACAATCTAGGTACTTCATATGCCTGCTATTTGCTTTCAGTTTACAGCTAATGTCTTTGAAACATCACACTAGACCAGACAAGAAGAGTTGTTGTAAGATGATTTTGTTGACTGTTCTGATGGCTCGACTTGTTCATTTGTAAATGGTGCATTGCTGTATTTGATCCTTTCCGTTGGAAAACAGTAGGGAGATAGTAGTTTTTTAAAAGGGCAACAAAGTTGACCTGACCATAACACAAAGCTGACTTCACAATTTTAAAATAACTGGAGATACTACCACAAAATAAACAATCTGAGTCAAGTGTCAACACATTACTCTTGTGCGTATACACGCTAAAATTTAGTTACACGTGACACTGAGAAGCTGCATCGAGTCTTCTAGAATTATCAAGCATGTCAGGTCAATTTAGGTTAGGGCGTTAGGCAGAAATTACACATAAGGCCCTGTTTAGTTTGAAAGTTTTTTTTCCAAACTTTTAACTTTTCCCATCACATCAACCTGTCATACACACACAATCTTTCAATCACATCCTTTTAATTTTCAACCAAACTTTTAATTTGGAAGACAACTAAACGCGGCACTAGGTTAAAGGGATAGCCTCGAAACCCTCACTTTGGCCATTTATTCCAAAATCCGTTAAGCAAACTCAAATTGACCATGGCGGAAAGAGACTGAATTCAGCGACCTGCGAGCATATGACCCAAAGTGGCATATGAAACAGAAGCGCTCTTTCAGCCTTTTTACGTGGGGTGTTTCACTTTCTTTCAGTAATTGGCATTGGTAGGATTATTGACACAAAGTTGACTGTTCTCCCATTTGAAGCATGTGTAGAGGTAGAGCTAGCTCAAATTTCATTGTCTCTCTTATACATAAGTTTATAGTTAAGTTGTAGCACAATATTATAATTATACTAAGGTGAGAAAACCCCTCGGTGCTCGACCCCTGCCAGAGGATTTTCTTTGAATGTAAACCTCCTGTGGGGATCCAACTTATTACCAGGTTTGTGACGACTTAATTCGTAATCATTAGTTCTAAAAAAATCGTAATCGTTGCAGCAATATGAAACAAGTCACTAATGATGCTGTGTGGTTGTTTAGCTATGTAATTTGTACTTATGTAAAAATTTACATATAAATAAACGTCTATCTTATCCGTTCTAAAACATAGCTACCCATCTTGAAATTGGTTATGAAGGATTCACATCCGATACAACTATTTTTGAGATGGGGGAGTATATATACCAACCGAGGGAGTATATAACAACCCACAGTAATAATCGGCACACGTGCAGAAATCACAACCCATTAGCGATACAGCCCAACTGCTGCCCAAAATTAGGCCCTAGTCTGAAGCATCAACGATCAATCACCAAAACATTATGGATAAACTCAGCCCACTCCAGTTGTGAGATCTCAAATTCAGCCCATAGAAGGCCTATGTGAAAAGTACCACGGGTCATAACGAATTAATAGAGAAAAAGTAAAAGGGTACAATAGTACAATTCAGGAAGAGCTGAAACAGGAAAAATAAAACAACCACCACACCACAAGCCTACAAACAGAACACGCTGCAAAGAACGAGAACAGAAGAAAGACACCCAAAGTAAGGGTCTTCTAAACGACACCTTCAATAAGGATACGGCATAGAGTGTCCGTCCCGAGAACCGGGATATGGTTTTCACCTGAGTAATCCCTTAGGGAGGAAAAAACACAACAACTCCCCAATAGGAGAGCGGCACCCGCAGGCGTCGTCATTGCTAGTCCGAAGAAAAGGCTTTCACCCGTGATCATCTCTTGCTCTGATGTCAAAGCGTTTGTCCAGCTCGAAGCAGCCACCACCACCAGCTTCAGCGTGCAGCCACCGCGCCAGCGCCTCGCCACCGGTTAGCCATCAAGAAGGAGCACGACACTAGTGCACACCCAATCCATCCATGCCGTTAGGACTGGAGAAGGAGAGGGTGAGAGAGAAGAATGGATCCCCTCTCCCCCCATAGCCTGCCAAACATGACCATTTTATGATGGCAAGCTGCCGCCACAAGAGGACTAATGCCTGGATCGAAGTCCGCCAATAGTCTGTAACACCCGCCTCACCGCTTCGCCATCGTCACCGCTTCGGTCTAACCACCCACGACGCCATCGAGGACGGCCTGGCCGCACCGCCGCCGCCTCACCTTGCTGCCCTTTTTGAGTCGTGCAGGCCTCCTCGTCGGCACCTCCGGCCTTAGCAACACGCTGTCCACCTGCCGGTCGCGGCCTTGCCCCGTCGCACTGACACCGTCGACGCCAAACTCCTGCTCCAACACTGGCTGTCATCGATCCTGGAATGTGCCACAAGACTTCCCTGGTCGGTGTTGTCAACGGTTTGTATCCGTAGACCAGGTATATAGATAACAGGGGATGTTGGCGTAAGGACCTATACTACATGGCATCATCATAGAACACAGGCAAGGATTTTTTATACTGGTTTAGGCCCCGAGAAGGTAATAGCCCTACTCCAGTTTATATGGGATTATGGAGGGAAAAGCCCCTGATCACACAGAGTACAATATCTGGGAGAGCCTATCTAGTAGTTGTCGATTTGGCGGCCTGGAAACCATCACGTAGTCGACAACAGGGTGGTTTGTGGAATCAGCGAGACCATAGTCGAGGGATTCGACCAGGGAACTCGACGACTTGGGCTTCTAGTACTCCGGCTTTGTATATCTGGGGCTAGATTGATCTGTCTTCTGTCCTCTTCTCCCCCTAGGGGGTCTTGTATTTATACCCATATATGTCTCCTTGTCCAAGTAGGATTAGGGAGACCAATATGGATACCGTCTGAGTAGTCCTATAGTTGCCATATAGAACTCTCCTACTCCTTCCTTATTCAGAATACCTTCCATATACGAGGTATGATTTCGTATAAGGTATGGTAGATGGTGGGCCTAACCGAGCCTTAGTCGAGTACTATTGGGTACCCCTAATCGATAACCCTGACAGTAGCCCCTGGCTTCAACTCGAATTATTTTTCGTCAGAAACCTTCACTTAGTTGTCGGAACAAGTCCTACTGACCTTATTCGGAAATTCCGAGTAGGCGAGGGATCCAACGACAACTAACCAGCATAGACTTGTTGAATTTGGGTTGAAGTCTAAAATCTGCATCTTGGTAGGTACACCATCGCTTTGTTCTGAAATCCTTGTCGAACTTCATCATCCGTTCTAAAGTAGTCGAATATGTAGTCGTTCGATCATTCTCGGGTAGTCGAGTAGTTGTAGAGCTTGGTGAGGTGACCATTACTTTGGTCAGAGACCAGGTGTATGGCTGTACTCAATAGATCGCAGAGGTGGTAAGAGTATTGCTACACCACTAGTCAAAGACCAGTTGTAGTTGTAATCTTAACCATTAAAATTTAAAGTGTGAGAGATCGCTACGACCAACTGGTTGATGACCAAGAGTAGGAAGCTCTCTGCCGAATTGAAACTGAGGTGAGAGATCGCTACTCTGACTAGTCGATGACCAGGTGTAGGCAGCTCTCGACCGAACTAAAACTGCGGTGAGAGATCGCTACTCCGACTGGTTGATGACCAGATGTAGGCAGCTCTCGACCGAACTAAAACTGAGGTGAGAGAGAGATCATTACTCTGACTGGTCGATGACCAGGTGTAGGCAGCTCTCAATCACTCATGGTGGTGTTATAGTTGGTTATTACATATGCATCTCATGTGACCAGCATGACTCACATACCCAACTTGTAGCATATCAGAGTGTCTGTTCGCAATCCTGTCTGGTGATCAAGCTAACAATTATTCACGAGGAACTATCCGACAGTCTTTGTCGATAGGTTGCAAACCTCTAAAACAACTTAAAATAAGTTGTAAAAATTGTTTGCATTAGAATGAAAATCTATGTTAAGTATTTTTGTAAAAGTCCGTATACGAGTACTTCTCTGCTACAAGCTTATCATTAGCTTGTTCAACGAGTCGGATACTCTCCCTAGCCCCCAGCTTTGTTCTCGGAGAAACGTTCTCGGAGGAGAAAGCTTGAGAGCCGATAATCCATCCTAGTCGAAATTGTGTTATCCTAGCCCCTAGCCATGAAGTTGGAAAACCCAATTTCCGGTCACATGACTTGGTTAATGCACGTCTTGAACTCTCTTACACAACCAATCTAATATGGTTTCTTGGTTCTTTAATATCTGAGCCAGCCTTATCCACTCTGGGCATCCCTAGCCGAGAATCCCGTAGGATGCTCGGAGGCCAATTCAGACTACGCAAAGGGTCGTTAGGATCGATTTCAACCTGAGGTGTTTTCGGAATAATTTGTATCTCATTGGACAATCATGTTGTTGGGTAATACATTGACGACTTGCACAGTTGATCAATTCTCCATGAGTTTGATAACTTGCGGCCTTGTCATCCGAACTGAAACTGAGGTGAGAGATTGCTACAACCGACTGGTCGATGACCAGGTGTAGGCATCTCTCGACGAACTGAAACTAAGGTGAGAGATTGCTACTCCGACTGGTCGATGACCAGGTGTAGGCAGCTCTCGACC
>CM002483.1:12874718-12897757 GCA_000325765.3 Leersia perrieri
GTTGGATCTTGATCCTAGACTAGAATCTTTGGCATGCATGCGGTGAGATTTGTTTAGATGTGTTTCATGCATTGCTTATATATTGTGTCCACCCGTGATTCTCGTTGGAGTCGGTTGTTTGGGCAAAGAGAGAGATGTGGGCATGTGTGAGGGGTGTCTAGCCATTTTTGGTGTGTTTTCTCAAGTCATAGACAAATAGAGAAGTGGGCAAGTCAAATAGAAAAGAGTGGTCTCTTGTGGGCATGTCCGGTGGAGTGTCCTCTTGAGTTTGAGACCTTTATCCTTGAGATAAGTTGTTATTCTTGGGTTAGTTGTTCATGGGTTGGATAGCCCATTGAATAAGCTTTCCATAGAGTCCAAAAACACCTAATTCCGACACCCGGATGATGAGATATCGTCGTTTTACTGATCGTCGGTCGTGCTAAAAAATGACCTGCGGTCAGACCGGCCTAACGGCTAGTTTTTTGACCGTTAGGCTGAGGGGGCGGTCTGACCGGCCCATACATGCTGGTCTGACCGGCGGGCACCAGAGAAGGTGCAATTCGGCCACAATGGCTAGTTCTTTGGTGTGGGCTATATAAGACCAAATGTTTGAGGGTTTTGGTGGTTGCTCTTAGTCCTATTAGAGGCATATGCATGAGAGCCAACCCTTGTTAGCCAATTTTTGCATGATTTAGCTTGAGAGAGCCATCTCCTCTCCTCTAGTGCATGAGTTGCAACTAGAGTGCATTAGTTGCAAATAGAGAGTTGTAGAGGCAAAATTTGCTAAGTGTTTGTGCCTGGGATTGAGCATTGGTACTTGGTGAGAGTCAAGAGAGTCTTGACTTATTACTCTTGGAGGTTGCCGCCTCCTAGACGGCTTGGAGAAGAACAGGTGACATCTCCAAAGGAGTTTGTGGAGGAGGCCCGGTGTTGATTGTGAGTGGTTTGGGGTTCACCATCTCCGGAGTGGAGGAAGAGTTACCACTAGTGATTGAGCCTTGTGTAGACCACTTCAAGATCGACTCCTACCTTGCCCATCCCTTAGCAAAGGGGTTCGGAGGCTTGGTGGTTTGAGTGGTGAAGTCGGGGCTCGTCTCAACGGTGATTAAGAAGCCGGCAAGCTTCCCAACATCGGTTAAACGAAAAATCGGTTGTGTATCTTGCTCTCTTTACTTCATTGTATTTACTTTGAGCAATATATATACTAGAGATTATTTGTGACATCTCTATCATTCTAGGCTTGCAAGACTTAATTTAGTTTGTATATTTGTGAGCTTGTCAACCTAAGAATGTAAACCTCAACATAGGCAGTCTCTTGATACACGTAGTTGAGACTAGTTGTTTTAGGCTTGAATTGTGCAAAACCGTTTTGATTTAATCTTCCGCATATAAATCACGGTTTTGACCAAATAATTTTAAAACCGCGTATTCACCCCCTCTAGTCGGCCTCCTCGATCCTACAGTGGGCACCTGACTACAATCATTAGATCAGGATATGGTCGCCCGAGGCTGCTTCTCCGTCGTAGTTGTAGTCTTGTTGGGGAGCTTTCTTGTTGGCGCCTGTTTCCAATCGTGAGATCGAAAGATGGCTGTCTGAGGTGGATCTTCCGTTGTGGTCGGTGAAGCTTGGGACCATGCCGTGAGATCCTTGAACGCCAAGATTCCCTACCCGGCGCGCCACTGTCAACGATTGTATCCGTAGACCGGTATGTAGATAACAGAAAAACGTTGACGTAAGGACCTATACTACACGACATCATCACAGAATACAACAAGAATTTTCTTATACTGGTACTATTAGATACCCCTAATCGGTACCCGTCTCAGACGTCGCTGCTCCCCCAGCCCACCGCCTTGGCAGTCACCTCCGAGAGCCGTCAGCAGGTCTAGGCTCCTCGGCTCTAGATTCGTCGTCGCCAACCATGGATCTGGGCCCACCGGCATCAGATCCATCGCCTGCTACGTCGACCGCGTCCTCCGCTCGACCCGCACTCCCGTCGATCCACGCCGCACTCCCGGCCGCCCACGCCGCACGCCGCAAACGCGGTCGCCGTGCACCGCGCTGCACACCACGTGCTGCAGTTGCGTCCGTCCTCTCTCCTCCGCCGCACGCTCGTCTCCTGCGCGGCGCCGCAAGCGGCATGCGCCGTCTCACCACGCCGCGCCAGCGCCAGATCCAGCCATGGGACGCACGGATCCTACTCCGCTGCCGCCGGATTTGTTGTCAGCCGGCTGCTGTCATCTCTCCGACCTCCGTCGGCACCTTACCGTTGCTCCAAACTGCAAGGCGCGAACAGGGAGCGAGTGACCCGCCGCCGCCCGGCTCTGCCGGTGGCCACTCTGGCGGGGGGAGGCGGGGGAGGTTGCTGGCCGCGTGTGGCGGTCGCCGCCCGTGTCTGCTGGCTCATATGTCCTCTGCTGTGGTCATAACGAATTTGACCCACCGTATGAACGTTTTCAGGCCTAATTCGTTCATAGCACAAATGTGACACCAATCCAACCATGGCCGGGTATCTGATCACACATTCTTAACTGGTACTGGGCAAAATTTATCGATGCAATGATGTGGTCCAAATTCGTCAATGGCCTGTAGACGGCTAGATTACGATGTGGCCCATTGATAGGCTGAATTCATCAATAGGCCAGAATTTGTCGAAACACTACTCGCTTTTCTATTGAGCCATATGAGGACAATGCGGCGGCAACAGCAACGGCGCCGTAGGCTGAGCTGTGGGCTCCCGCCGTGAGCGCTGACGTGGATCGGCAGCGGTGGCGGGTAGCAGTAGCCGAGTCGCGGGTGGCAAAAGACGGAGGAGACCGCGCCGCGTCGCCATCGCCGTGAACCGGTCAGAGTCAACATCCCTCTCCCTCTCCGGTCGCCGGAATTTTCTCCGAAATGGCGAGTGAGAGTACGGCCAAAGTTTTCCCCTCAGCCCGACCACTACCCAAAACCATCTCTCTGGCTGAACCGTTGACTCGAAGGAAGACTCGCCAGTCGCCACCAGCGTTCGTCCCCAATCCAATCCCCCTCCGCCTGGTTGCTTTCCGATAGCCGCGACCGCCGGCGAGATGGGGGAGGCGGCGGTGGTCGGGTGGCTGGTGTGCCCGGTGATCCGGATAGTCGTCGACAAGGCCAAGGCCTGCGCCTCCGACAAGATCCGGTGGCTCAACGGCGGCGTCCCCGACGCGCTCACACAGCTCCAGAATGCGCTCACGCAGCTCCGCGCCGTGGCGGGCGCCGTCGAGCGGAGCCTCGGCGGCGGCTGCGGGAGAGGCGACCCCGACCTCGTCAGCTGGCTGCGCCATCTCAAGGAGGTGGTGTACGAGGCCGATGACGTCATCGACGACTTCAACTACCGGAGACACAGCTCGCAAGACGGCAAGGTCAGCCTAGGGTCTTCATCCATTAGCAAGTTCGGCAAGCAACTCGTTGGCAAGGACGAATCGCTGAATAAGCTCAAGGCCGTCGTCCAGAAGCTGGATGGCATCTTCGCTAGCTCCGGGCTGCTGATGCAGGCGGCAGGGCTGCCCAAGCCGGGGTTCGGCGGCGAATCGAGCAGCCCACAGCCAAGAGCGGATGGTCCGGTCACTGGCTCGATGCTGGGGCTCGAAGACGAGGAGGTTTTTGGGCGTGACGCGGAGCTTGCGGACATGGTGTCTTGGCTAATCGCCGGCACGGACGACGGCGCAGCCGCAGATCAGCGCGCCGACACTGTCCCCGTGGCGGCGATAATGGGGCACGGCGGGATGGGGAAGACGACGCTCGCGCGCCTTCTGTGCCATGACCAGGAGGTGAAGGGGACGTTTGATCTGATCATGTGGGTGTGCCCCGCGGGCAATTACAACAAGCTCGATCTCACTAAGCAGATCTTGCATTCTGCTGATGTACAACTACCTGACAGCATGACGAGCTTCGATTGGATGCAGAAGAAACTAGCGAAATCTGTTTCGTCACGCAGGTTCCTGCTGATTCTTGACAATATCTGGGATAAGAATGAGAAGGATGTTATGGATGAGCATTCATACAGCAAAATGTGGAGTGATGTATTGGTTCCACTCAGATGTGGCCGAGCCGGGAGTAAGATCTTGGTCACCACTAGGAGGAAGATTGTGGCAGACTCGCTAAATGCAAACAAGCAAGTCTGGTTGAATGAACTGAAGTTTGCTGACATTTGGTTGCTGTTCAAGAAGTGTGCTTTCGGCAATGATGATGTTGGCAGGTATTCAGAATTGAAAGAAATTGGGGAAAAGATTGCCATGAAGCTCAAGGGATTGCCTTTGGCAGCTGAGGTGGTTGGTGGCATGCTGAAGGGCACACGTAGTTCCAGTGAGTGGAAGAGGATCTCGGAGATGGGAATCTATGACAGTGTTAGCTCCACACTAGAACTGTGTTATCGGAACCTACAGGAGCACCTCCAACCGTGCTTTGCAATATGCAGCATATTCCCAAAGAACTGGAGGTTCAAGCGTGACAAGTTGATTAAGATTTGGATGGCCCTGGGTTTTATCCAGCCCAGGTCAGGTGATGGGAAGAATCAACTAGAGGAGGATGTAGGGAAGGAGTACTTTAATCAACTTTTGGCGCGGTCCTTCTTCCATGAGCGCAAGGAAGGCCGTCGAACTTACTACTACATTCATGATCTGATGCATGACCTGGCTGAGAATGTCTCTCGAGTTGACTGTGCAAGAGTTGAAAGTGCTGACAAAAAAGACATATGCGTACCTGATACAGTTCGGCACTTATCTGTGACCAGTAATGCTGTGATGCAGCTGAAAGGTCGGATTGAGCTCAAGAGGTTGCGCACATTTATTATTTTCAAGCATTCGTCATCTTCTCTTGTTCAATTGCCAGATGATATTCTCAAGGAATTGAAAGGCCTCCGTGTGCTTGGTTTGGATGGCTGTGATATTGTTGAATTGTCAGATAAGGTTGGCCTGTTGATACATCTGAGGTATCTTGCTCTTTGCAGGACCATCACAAAGCTTCCAAAGTCTGTGACAAAACTCTTCCTTCTTCAGACCTTAAGTATCCCTAAGAGGTGTCAGCTTGAGGAGTTTCCGAAAGACATGTGGAACTTGAAATATCTGCGTCATTTGGATACAAACAGGACAAGCACATCGAAAGTTGTCGGTATCGGAAAACTAATCCATCTCCAGGGATCAATTGAGTTCCATGTTAAAAAGGAGAAGGGTCATACATTAGAAGATTTGAATGATATGAATGGTCTCCGAAGAAAGCTACATATCAAGAATCTTGATGTTGTAGCGAGCAAAGAAGAGGCCAGCAAAGCTGGATTAAGCAAGAAGCAGAGCATAAAGGTGCTGGAGTTGGAATGGAACTCCACCGGCAAAAGTGTCCCTTCCATTGATGTTCAGGTATTAGAAGGCCTTGAGCCACATTCACTTGTTGAAGAGGTTCATATTAGAAGATACCATGGTACTACCTCACCATCTTGGTTGGACATGAGCTGCAGGAAGGACAAAACATTTCTTAAATATTTACATCTGACGAACTGTAGGAAGTGGGAATTCCTGCCTCCTCTCGGAGAGCTTCCATTCCTCAAACTTTTGCATTTGAAAGAGATGTGTTCACTGAAACATATTGGAAGTGAGTTTTATGGAACTAATTCGACTGCATTTCCATGTCTGGAGGACCTTGAATTTGATGATATGCCAAAATGGGTTGAGTGGATCTCAGAAGAAGGAAAGCATGTCAAGGTATTCCCCGAACTCCGTAAGCTGAAGCTTTTGAACTGTCCCAATTTGATTCAAGTGCCTTCTTTCCCATTGTCCGTGAGAAAGGCCACGGTAGAAAATACAGGGTTTGTGTCACACCTTAAACTATCTCCTTTCACATCATCAACAAAAGGCAGCAAATTTAAACTGGAGACATTTTCTGCCGCAGTCTTTACTGATGGTTTGTTCCACCAGCAAAGAGTACAAGAAATTGTCGATTTGACCCTGAGGCACGGCCAAGATGTGAAGTTCGAAGAGCTTCATGCACTTAGTTCACTCAAGAGGCTGCAAATAGCTCATTTAGATATAACTGATGAGCAGTTGGGTACTTGTTTACAATGTTTACAATCGGTGACCTTACTAGATATAGTCCACTGCAGCAAAGTAACCACTTTTCCACAGATTGAGAGTCCAAGTTGCCTGAAGTTTCATGAGCTAAATATTCGCCAATGCCCCCAATTGTTTTCTCTGCATTCATTGCCTAGTTTTGCCACACTGGAAACGGTGTTGATTGAAAATTGCTCCAGGGTCACGGCAGAATCTTTTCCTGCCAATTTCAATAGCCTCACTTCTTTGAGAAAACTGAGCATAATGCACTGCACTGGATTGGAGTCCTTGCCAAGCGGTTTTCCATCTTCACTGCAAGTTGTTCATCTGATTGGGTGCAAGCCAACGTTGCTAAGCCAACTGCAAAACAAAGATGGACCAGAATGGGATAAAGTAGCTTTTATCCCAATGAAGCTGATCCACTGATCAGAATTCAGACTTCATAGCCTCATAGGCTTTTTGTGCAGGTTTTGATACCATTAGCATGCATATTTCACTGTCCTTGTAATGTAAGTTACAGCAAATGAGATGTTTCCGTGATGCATTGCAGCGATACTGACATTTGTGTCTGAATTTCCAGCATTCAAGATGGATCTTACTGGACAAACCCCAACATATTTTTCTGGCTAGAACATTTTAGTAGTGTTTCTCTATTTTGATGTAATGTACGTTCTGCCTTTTAATGAATTGCCCAGGTTTCCTATAATACCTTTTGTTTTCTCTGTTAACCGGTGCACTTTACTTGTACATGTGTAAATGTGATCTTACTTCAGTTTACTGAATCGTGAACAATGTTGGTGTTCTTGTCGTGAAAAATTATATCTTTCCGTGTCCAAATCGGTTGAACAGAAATACGACTCGTACAGATAAGCTACTAACAAAGTATATACAATCCAGATAATTCAGCATCTTTATATAAACCTCGTTACGCAACTGACCATGAGATACTCAGAAATCACTCGAAAACGAGCGGAGATGACTTCACATGTACCTGCCCCTAACAAAACGCTTATGATCTACTGCGACTGAATGACGAATTGGAGTCCAAATCCATAAAAGCGACTGATAACCAAAATGTAGTATGCAATCATCACTCGTTTCTTCTTCTTTCTTTGAAAGGAAAATGAACGGTACGGGACAAACCGAGTTAAATAAAAAGTACAGTACCTTACAAAATGTGAAATTACAACAAAATGAAAAGACTGTAGATATCTTGTCAGGATACAAATGTAAGCAACTGGGCAGGTACTCCAGTGAAAATGAGGGCTTGAAATACTGCCAACCTGCAGAATATAGGTGAAAAAAACCAACAGGTAACACTTTGATGTTTTGAAGGATGTGCGCAAACGGATCCTTCGTTTACTACTTTCTTGAAACTTGATCCACCAAAATAGAATAGAACACGCTGAAGTCTGGAAAATACTCAACTCCACAAGATCACTCACTTGTACTCATCAAATGATTGGATTCCGTATTCTGCTCCACAGCCTCTTGACCAAGTTCCACCGAAAAAGCACATTACAGAGCTGATAATGTCACTAACCAATCATCTTCACAGTTTATATATTCTTTGCTAAAATCACTATCTGGTTAATGGAATTCAACTCCTTTGTTATGTACCTTTAAAGACCAACCACACACCCCTTGTTTTAAGCGAAAACTTGGTCTTGATACAGTATGATTACCCCTTATTGGTGTTGGGACAGTTTCAAGATGCTTTATGTGTGGCCAATTTGCATGTACCTCTGGAATGACTATCAGAAAATACCAACAGAGGCATATCCAGCACCCCATTCTGTAGAAGTCTGTATAAACACTTGGGAAGTTTGTTAGTTAAGCGGCACAAAGCTAGGTAATGGAGATGAAACAACTGACTAATGGTTTCTGGAAATTCTAAAATATCAGACTCGCTAAGATCAAGGACACGCAAGTTCTTAAATTCAGATAGAAATTTACTAGGAAGATGACTCAAGGATAATGAGGGGCTTCTAAGAACTAACAATGTTCTCAGCCTTCCCAACCTACACTTGCTCTTGAGCTGTGGAAAATACTCTGTTGAGATAGACAAATGGCGCACCGTTGGTGGAATCATGCTAGGCATTCCTTCATCAATTTTAATGCAATCATGAGCAGAAGCGTGCTGTGCCAAATCATGCATTAGATTATTTAGGAAATAAAATGTTTGGTTGTCTTTGCTGGCAGTACAGAAGAATGACCGTGATAGCAGATCATGAAAGTACTCTTGTGCTAAATCATAGTCCTTTTTTCCTTCATTCCTTGATATTTGAATAAAACCAAGGGCTACCCACATCTTCACCAATTTGTCTCGTTGAAACCTATAACCCCTTGGAAATATGCTGCAGTATGCAAAACATCGCTGGAGATGCCCAGGCAAGTGCTGATAACTGTGTTGAAGAGACGATACAATGATGTTATGACTAATTTCTGTGTCCAGAAGTGTTCGCCACCTCCATGTGCTCCTGGTATTTCTTAGCATCTGTCCAAGAGCTTTAGAAACTAAAGGAGAGCCCTTTGCATTTCTAGCAATGGTTTGCCCAATTTCTTGCAAATCAGGAGGAACATCCATGCTTTCTCCACCCAGAGCAGCCTCCTTCAACAACAACCAGCAGTCACTGCTTCCCAAGACATCAAGGTAGACGACTTGAGTTGAATTCAGAAATTCCAGTACTAGTTTCATTCGAGTTGTCACCAAGATCTTGCTCCCTCTTGCGGCAGACCTAAGAGGTGCCAACACCTTCTTCCACAGATCCTTATTCTCTAGTTTTGTCATACCCTCATCATTCCAAATATCATCAAGAACTAAAAGAAACCTCTTTGACCTGACCAATACTTCAAGTTTTTCTTGCAGGATTTCCAATTCGGCAGAACTATCACCGTACAATCCATCATCCGGACCACCAATAGACTGCAATATCTCCCTTGTCAGCTCGGCCGCATCAGACCTATCCCAGATACACACCCACGCTCTCAGTTCAAAGTGCTCTTCAATCCTCTCATTGTTATAAACGAACTGCGCAACCGTTGTCTTCCCCATTCCACCATGACCGACAATTGCAACAACCGAAGGAGCAGAACAGCACGCCTCCTCAGCACAATCAACCAGCCTGCTGACTATCTCGCCACACTCTTTCTCACGCCCTATCACCTTCCGCTCCGTGAGCACGGAGCCGGTCACCCGGTTCGGCGACCTCACACCGTCGAACCCTACCTCGCCCGCTTCTTCTTCTGCTGCGTCAACGAGAGGCTCTGAGCAGTCGTGGATGCGATCGATCCTTCCCACCAGTCGCTTCAGCTCCCGGGAGGAGGGCTTGCTTCCTGCTAGGCATGAAGCGAACACGGTGCCTCGGCGGCAGCGGCGGCGGAGGAGCTCATCCAGGAGGTCGTCGGCCTCGGCGACGGCGTCCTTGAGCTGGAGGAGCCAGTCCGTGAGGTCTGCCCCCCGCCCGGGCCCCCGCCGCTCGATCCCGCCGGCGACGGGCTGGATCCGGAGGAGCGCGGCCGCGAGGTCCCGCAGCCCGGCGTCGCCGTCGCCGTCGGCGTGGGCGAGGAGGCGGCCGGCCAGGGACGAGATCTCCTGCGACACGGGCCACGGCGCCGCTGCCGGCGAGGGCGCGGGCATCGGCGAGGCTAGCTAGGGTTAGCTTTTCGTGGAGGCTTGGAGCGGCGGAGACCGGCGGTTGATTGTGGCGTCGTCGTCGATTTGGGGCAAATTTGGGTGATTCACATCGGAGGGAGACCAAGTCGTTGTTTCCACTTGGAAGTCGTTGTTGTTTTTAATTCACTTGTTACGTTAGCTGACCGCGTCAGACGGTCAGAGTCAAAGGATCCGCGTTCAACGATGCGGTTAAACGTTACGAATGGTAACTGGTAAATACACGTAGATTTTGATTTTCTGAAGAGGTCGTGGGTTAAAAATGTTCAATAAAACACTGGTACTCCATAAACATGAGCAAGATGTTTCCAAAGTTTTGTCACCACAATAGTAAAACACTCCATTGTAGTATGGTATATATTTATTTATGTTTAAAAGACTAAAGAAAGAGGTTCCGTTGGAACGGACTATTATCTTGGGGTTCCGTCTTTAGTAGGACAATCGACTTCGGCAAGATATTACGGTTATACCTCATGGTACCACATTCAGTATCATGTGTACCAGAGCCGTTACCTAGGTACCAGGTATAGTATTTTTACGTACACAAGCACGTGACACCAGTGAACAGGCACAATGGCATCGAACGGAAATTACATGGAGAAGTACTTCATTCGTCCCAAAATATAACTACTTTAGACTGGATACGATATTTCTTAGCCTAATATACTTAGATTGAAGTTCTGTCCAGAAACATTGGACTAAAAAATATCTCGTCCAATTCAAGATAGCTATATTTTAGAATAGTACCGTATCTAATACCATGTAACGTTTAAGTACCACCCCTCGTCGTCCTATTGAGGGGCTTCTAAGTAGACATCTAGCCAGCTGGGGCAGTGGCGCCCTAACGACTGTCGTGGGGTGGCCTGAACATGGCTCCATGATGCGGCAACCGACAGGGTGTCAAAACGGAGTTAGGTGTGATTGTAGCTGAGGTGTCGAGCAGAGCATAAGATAGGACATAACACCGCTTGAGTGAATGAGCATTCTACACTAAATTTTAAAATCTGTTGAATTGTTAGCATGGGAGCACACTATTGTTTAGTATGAGTATTTGTCAATACTTCTATTCAAAGACTTTAGTGGTGGTGGCAGTAAGTCTGCCCCCACGCTATAACTTTTACAGACTAACCATTCATATTTTATAATATTTATATAATAATATATAATATTTAGCTAAAATAAGAGAATATCCAGTGATAATAGTATACTTGATAAAAAATAGTTTTTGTTATAGCATATATTTTCTTGTATCAAAAGTATGAGTGCTTTGCTACATGATATGAAAAGTGTTCCTCTTTCACTAACGTATGAACCCAAAAGGTGACGGGCTATATGTTAGGGACCTCTTCATAACTTCCACATGGTAGATGGTGGTGGTGAGTTTGCTTGTCTCTGCCACCACCAGCTTATATATACACCCCTCGCCTCCTCGGTAGCACTTATAATTAAAATTAATTAGATCCATGTCATTGTAAATATCTCATTTCTAAACAGCATATATAAATAGAGAAGTACTACTCGGTAGTTCTTTATACTAACAAAGAGAAAGGGACAAAAGTTGAGCTTGTGACCAGATAATATAATGATGCTTGGAAGCGGTTATAGAGTTATCTTCATAATCAATGAGTTAGTCAGTCAGTCAAAAAAAATCCCATGATTATCGAACAAGAAAAATGTTTAATAATTCTCCTAGCATCAGGGTTCGACTTACCGACGATAACCGAGCGGTTACCACGATATCGTTTGGACAAATTTCGCCGAATTCAATTTTTTTAAAAAAGTAATGAAAAAATTCCAAAAAATTTTCATAAATAGTATATGATTTATAGACAATTATGGTGTTTTTTACAAATTGATGAAGTTTGCTACAAATTTAAGCATGCTAATGTTATAAATTCGGGAAAAAAAAGAAAACCATCTCTATGAGCCAATATGGGCTGGATCATTCACAAAATAGGAAAGAAAAAAACGTTATGTGGGAGTTGGGACTACGTATATGGACTTCATATTGATATTTTTGTGAACTTTCAATTGTTAATTTGTCGTTTATGCACTACGTGTATGTCATTGCTTATATTGCTTGAGGGTCAAATATAATAGCAAAGGTCATGCCATAATTTTTTACGATATTTCTCAGTGATCTTTTATATTACAAACACTGACATCACTTCTTACACCATGTTTTTTTTTAATTTTTTTCTAAAATTTTTTTCTTCTTTTTCATCGAAAAAACATCTTACCACGGTTACCGCGCGGCAAATCGCGGTTACCACGGTAACAGCGCTACCGCTGGGGGCGATAAGGGGAGTGTCGAGGGGAAGTCGAATCTTGCCTAGCATGCAATAAGATTTTTTAATCCCGTGACGAAGAAGTCACTTGATATTTTCTCATAGAAAATTCCTATAAGACCAAATCTATTCGCTAGTCAAGTTAGGCCCTTCCTAATTACGACAGCATGTTTGCACTAATCTCCCAGAACCATCAATCTCCCTTCACATTTTTGTATTACTACTGGAGTAGCACCGAATAGCTCTGCAGTTTGCGTACTGCCACCAACACTCCTATCAGTGACATACTCTAGACACCGATCAGGCAAATCCAAACTGGTTTTGTTTTGCAAAGGATGCAGAATGCACACGAAACGGTACACACAGCCATGAACCGCAGATCACCAAATTTCCGCGGATTAGAATACGAGTGTTATCATATAGCTTGTCATACTACCATTGTCACTACACATAGATTTGCATCACACAAGTTCACCACCACCACTACTGCGTAGCTTTGCATACGGCCAACACTGCCTTTACATGGTTTTGCATACTACCAGAGTAACTAAATAACCAAAAGACATCAGATTCCCCCCAATAGACAGAACAGACCCTGGTGACAGAAAAAGGCAGCATCAGCCATCCAGGGACTGAACTAGAATTATAGGAATACATCCATCTTCATCTCAGATCATCACCCTCCAACTCTCCAATAACGGCATGCTCAAACTCAGGTTCATCAAGTGAGAGGTCAGCAAACTCAAGAAAATCGGCGGGGGCGCAGGGTGAAAGAAAACCAGCGTCACCCCCAACATCCCAGAACATCGAATCTTTATCTGTATAGTAAAACTCTGAGGTTCTCGTCAAAAGGCGCAAATTGGTGTGAACAAACACAAGATCATCAGCCCATTTAGGTCGTATCACAAAATATTTCATGATTCTGTGAATCAATTTATAAGTGGTCCAGTTCCTCTCACAGCAGGAAGCCGAGGCAGGATGGCCAAGAATTGTGATGGCCAAATCCTGCAACTTAGGAGTTGAACTGCCATGAGTAACCCACCATGTCCTTGGGTCAAGAAAATCCCTATCAGTTATGGAATCCAAGCTGAAATATCCTGTACCCAAGGAAGCAATATCTGTATCCAAAAGAGAAAACTTGCCATACTCTGCCTCAATTGTCCTCAAGTCATCTTCAACGGGAAATAATTTCTTCAAACAGTCATTTGCCATTTCATTGATCTCAGTATCATTATCAGGGAGTTGACGATTAGCACCTTCATCCATCCAACTATTGGCATAACATCTACAAAAAAGACCAAAAGATAGTGTCATGGCTTAAAAAGCAAACCATCCAGTAACTATTAACTAGGACTCACCTTGGGTTTAGTGCATGTGCTAAACAGTGAAGTGGAGTTCTAGTCTTGCCCCACCAATTTACTAATATGCCATTTACAACAGAATAAAATGTCGATTCTTCCTCATCTCTCTTCCCTTCATGTTTATAAATGATAGCCTTTACCTTCTCTATCATATCATCCCACATTCCATAGATCAAATGAATGCATTGCTTTTCTGTATCTGTGCTGCGTATCATTGAATATATCGGTTCTGTGAAAGCAAGAACGTAATCAATTTGATCCCACCATAATTCATCGGTGAGTTTTTTTTCACAAGCTCTGCTTGCCCCTCATCATCCTTCCTGTAATCAGGCCACTTTTCGCTGATAACCAACCCTATAAGAGATTGTTTAATCAACCGAAACCTCTTTAGCATGACAATATCTGAGGCAAATCTTGTGCCAGCAATGCCAAGCATCTTCAGCTTACTGAAATCTCTTATCATGGATAATACCATGGTATGATCATTTATGAAACAATTTATCATTTTTGCATCCCCTATAACTTCAGAAACCCAGTGACAATCTTTGAAGATAACATTTTCAGCATTCTTAGCAGCACAGATATCCTCCAAGGCAAGACTTAAAGAATGAGCAACACTTGGTGTCCATTGAATGTGATTGTACTTCTGTTCAATCAGCACCCCAGCATCTCTGCAAACAGGATCATTGTCTGTGATCACTTGGACAACATATTCTGATCCAACATTTTCTATTACGCCAATGAGCTTCTCTGCTATGTATTCTTTAGTATTCAAGTCATCTTCATTGTAAATTGCTTCCAGAAAAACTGGTCCATTCTCATTGATGGCTATGATATTGATAACAGGTCGCCTTTGAATATCTGACCACCCATCAGAAACAATCGTCACACCCGACCTCCTCCACGTGCTTTTTATGATCTGTAGTCTGTTTTCAATCTCAGCTCTTTCTTTTTGCAAAAGAGTTGTCTTCAGCTGGTTGTACTCAGGAGGAACATATCCAGGAATGCGTAGCACGGAGGCCATAAAGGATGAACTCTGATAATGTGGATTACTTGCAACAGTGTTGGACAAACCTACAAATAAGAACAATATTGAAGGACAATCCATACAATATAAAATGAAATGTTTCAAGTTTGAAATGTTAACCTGCAGATAAGAACATTTGTGCAGTTAGAGAATGCCGGTCTTCTTGACTTTCATCCTCTTCCTCATTTGAGGTGGGAGTAGAGAATAGGTTCACATAGTATGGGTTCCTTGCGAGCTTGAAGGGTAATCCTAAAAAAAATATTTCATGTACACAAATAAGAAAATTGGCATTCTATACATACATGAACACAAATATTTCATGTTTAAGATGTTAACCTGAAGAATAGAACATTCTAGCAATTTCAGCATCTAAGAAAGTCCGAAGTTTCAGTAGATGATCCTCATCTACAGCTGTACTCTTTCTTTTCCTGGGCTGAAACATAGCTTTGCTTGTAGGGGGCATGCTATGAGATCCCTCCAAAGTTTCCTCTTCCATAGCTTCCTCTTCTGAAGCTTCCTCTTCTGAACCTTCCTCTTTCAAACTTCAAAGCATCCTCTTCCTTATTTTTCCACGAAGGCTCACCACTGTGTCTAGAAGAATTACCCTTACTATCCATATCGCGGAATTTGAAACTGCTATAAAGATGTCATAAATAGTTTACAGGGTAAGAATGCAAACGCCTTTAATTGTTTAATTTTAGAAAATCCCAGGAGAATGTAGATAAACCATCCTACAACTATAGGTTCCCGCATTGAAGCTCCAAATTCCCTCTACAATACAAAAAAAAAAAGTGTTTAGTTTATTTTTTAACCAAAATCTCGCCTGAAAAATATAGACCACTTGATTTTTCATTTTTGCACCAAATCGGCATTCCCACCGATACCAGCATCAAACGCAAATATTCAACCCAATCACCGTGCGTCAAAATGAGGATGTTAAAAACCCTAATCGCAATCGAAGAAACCATTCCACGCCAACGGGGAACCGATCCAGACTTTTGTGAATGTCTCAAACTTGCCCCCCGTGACGCCTCCGAAGATCAAAGCCAGTGTGTTGCAGGCACCGATCCCTGATGCGCGCGGGGGAGGAGGGAGGGGGTAGAGAGAGAGGCACCGGAGATGCATACCTATTGTCCGCGCGCGACTACACGGCGAGCCGGCGCTGGCACCACGGCCGCGCGGGGGCTTTGCCCTAAACCCTAAGCCGCGAGACGCGGGAAACCTCGCTGCCTTTTTCCCCTGAGCCCGCGCACGGAGAGAGAGAGAGAGAGGGCGGTTCACTGGGTCACTTGCATTTTATTGAGAACACTTGCTTGATTTTTTTGAGAAATAATAATAATGTTATGAAAAATTGTAAAAATAGAAGTCGACGGAAGAAAATTACAGAAATAGAAGCGTACCGTCATGAGATCAGGCGGTAGATAGCCTACCACCAGACGGCGTGGCAGTAGGACACCTACCGCCGGACAGCATGGCGGTAGGCCACATTCCGCCAAGTCATGCCACGGCAGGCCCCAGCACTACGCTGTAATGCATGTACATGCATACGAAGTGCTAGCGAAGTGACTGACGCAAGAAACGAAGTGCTAATTGTACAGATCGATGAAAGCATTTGCATGAATGTGCATATAGGGGTTGTTTAGTTCCAATTTTTTTAAAACATCACATTAAATTTTTAGACATATAAATGGAGTATTACATATAGTTAAAAAATAACTAATTGTACAATTTGGCGGTAAACGACGAGATGAATTTTTTGAGCTGTTGACGTGAAATTTGGTCTCACGTGTTTCACACTAAAGGCCTCGGAGATTAGCTTTTCTCCAGTGCAGGGCTTATAAATTGGGTTAAAGACGTGCCAGTTGATTTGATCCTGCAATCAACAAGAATAGGAAAATTAGTGTGATGGCCCAATGTGGCCCATACTATTGTTGACTTGGTCTTCATCGGTTTCTGTCGATCGTTTACAGCCAAATTGTGCAATTAGTTATTTTTTAACTATATTTAATACTTTATTTGTGTGTCTAAAAATTTAATATGATGTTTGGAAAAACTTTTTTGGAACTAAACAACCCCTATATGTATATGCATGCAAAGGACTTTATTGATTTCTAACATATAGGGGTTGTTTAGTTCCAAAAAAAGTTTTTCCAAACATCACATTAATTTTTTTTAGACACACAAATGAAGTATTAAATATAGTTAAAGAAAAACTAATTGCACAATTTGGCTGTAAACGATCGACAGAAACCGATGAAGACCAAGTCAACAATAGTACGGGCCACGTTGGGCCATCACACTAATTTTTCTATTCTTGTTGATTGCAGGATCAAATCAACTGACACGCCTTTAACCCAATTTATAAGACACACGTGAGATCAAATTTCACGTCAACAGCTCAAAAAATTCGTCTCGTCGTTTACCGTCAAATTGTGCAATTAGTTATTTTTTAACTATATGTAATACTTCATTTATGTGTCTAAAAATTTAATGTGATTTTTGGAAAAAAATTTAGAACTAAACAGCCCCTATATGTACATTCATGCAAATGCTTTCATCAATCTGTACAATTAGCACTTCGTTCTTGCGTCAGTCACTTCGCTAGCACTTTGTATGCATGTACATGCGTTACAGCGTAGTGCTAGCAATTAGTTTCATGCATGCGCACAGGGCGGCAGGGGCCTGCCGTCGCATGGCTTGGTGGAATGTGGCCTACCGCCATGCCGTCCGGCGGTAGGTGTCCTACCGCCACGCCGTCTGGTGGTAGGCTACCTACCGCCTGATCCCGTGACGGTACGCTTCTATTTCTGTAATTTTTTTCGTTGACTTCTATTTTTGCAATTTTTCATAAAAATATTATTATTTCTAAAAAAAAATCCACTTGCTTTCTATTGAGAACTTGCCTGCACTGCTGCCTGACAGCATCGCCTGGAAGCTAGGCCCCGCTTGCCAGACTTGTTTTCCAAAGGCATTTTTCCAAGGGTGCACCTAAAAATCTGGCGCCATATTATTTTAAAAAAATCTGTCAAATGTAACTTTATTACAAACATAAATGTAATTACATTATAATTTCATTGTAGTTACTATGTAAGTCATATACATACTGAATGTAACTGGTCTCAAGTGCAGTTCTAGCTCAATGGACATCATGTGCGTCGTGCGACCATCAGCTCGTGACTTCGATCCCTTCTCCCGCACTATACTGTTGTCTTAATCCTCACCGTCAGCACGAATCCTAAAGCCAATCCTACGGTTCAAAAATCGACAGATCCTCTCAACAAATTCTGGCGCCAGATTTCTAGCAGAATCGTTTTTCCAAACGTTGCATAGTTTGCCCGGTATTGCTACAGTGATTAAATTTTTTTAAAAAAGAAAATTCCCTACATATCCACCAATATTCTCTCAATCCCTTCTATACCTCTTAAATTTATCCAAACCCTTCTATGCCGTGATTTTTAATCTTCATCTCCTTTATACCTCTTCCGTTAGTTGACCGTGAGTTGACCATTAAATATTATCCAAAATGACAATATTAACCTTTACATCTATCATATATATAGTTGTGTGCTTGCTTATTTAGAAAAATACAATTCTAAAAGATGAAAAAAATATTCATTTAATTTAGCAAAAAAACACATAATTATTTGATCCACATATTTAAAAATTTTAATTTATATTTTACAATAAATTTTAAATTGTATTTGATGAAATATGCACAAATATTTGTATTGAAATTTAAACCTAAATAAAAAATTTAGTTTTTTCAATTTCCCAGGAATATTGTGTGCATATCATGATATTTTTAAAATTATTTAAAAAATAAAATTATTTTTAAAATTTAAGTAAAATGATTATGTATTTATGTCTCATTTTATTTTATTATGAATTTAATTTTTTTATCATATTGAGATTTATATTTATAGAGCAATTAACATACATACTAGATAAGGGCAATATAATCATTTTGACAAAAATCTAACGGTCAAATAACGGAATGAGTATAAAGGGGATAGAGATGAAAACTCAAGGGTATAAAAGGGATTGAACAAATTTTAGGGGCAAAAGAGAAAACTCGTGGGTATATAAGGAATTGCTTTTTTTTTTTTTGTATGGTCCTGTCAGGCTGAAGAATGCTTTTACTACTACAATATTAATCGTATTTTTTCTTCTTCTTCTTCTAGTTACAACTCTGCTTGGGTATAATCTTGCAGTACCACATATCTTTTATTTTTTTTATGTTTTCTCTGTCAATATATACGAAGTAAAATGTTTGCCCTCCTCATAAAAGATATTATGCGTGCAGTTCATATGGACAAACGCCATCATCCTTGCAAAAATCTGGCAGATTAGCTGCCAACAATTAGCCAGGTAAAGTTCGATTGCCCTCCACCAACATTGATCAGTTTCCACAACCAAAACTCCCATAAATCTATCTAGTTCTCGTCCTGCAGGTTCTGACAGGTTCTCACGTTCACACAGCCAAAATATACTCGAATTACAGGGAATTCACAACACCAGATAAGCAAAAACATGGATAGCTTAAGCTACCTAAGCTTATGTCTTGATTTCCACTTGCTTTTCTAGTTTTCTTCATCACACGACGTCTCTTCAATCATGGCAAGCTCGAACTCCGGTTCATCAAGCGAGAGGTTAGCAAACTGAAGTTGGCCGGCAGCACCCAAGGATTTGAAGCTGTCATCTCGTACATCCCAGTATCCTGCTTATTAGTCTGTATAATATTCCTCTAATCTTGACAAAAGCCGCAAATTGGTGTGCACAAAGACCAAATCATCGGCCCATTTAGAACGAAATTTGTCCCTCACGGTGTCACGAATAAAAGCATAAATAAGAGTGAATATGGCTCAACGTGATATGTATTGAATCACGGAGATGGTTACATATAGGCATCAGTCTTTCCACAAAATACTCAACCGATTTATAGAACTACATCAAGATATTCGGGAAGGGAGCCAATCAGTGAATACATTCCAAATATAGTCTAACAAACCCTGCAGTCACAACGTCGCTAGCGAACATTGAGACTGAAGCGAAACTCGGTGAAGACCGGTGTTGGCGTACTGAGACGTCGTGGGTATGTGAAAAACACGGACGACACCGACGACGACTTTCACCTGCACGAAATAGAGATCGATCTCAATATGCTTCGTGCGTTGGTGCTGCACTGGGTTGGAGGAGTGGTAGACGGCGCCGACGTTGTCGTGGTAGACCAAGGTGGCCCGCGGCGACGGAGTGTGGAGCTCATGAAGTAGTTGTCGAAGCCAAGTGACTTCAGCAATGGCATTGGTCACTGCACAGTACTCGACTTTGGCACTGGGCGGGAAACCGTGAGTCGTCGTTTGGACGACCAGGACACCAAGTTATCCCCAAGGAAGACTGCATACCCAGAAGTGGAGCGCCGAGTGTCAGGGCAGCCAGCCCAGTCGGCATCGGAGTACACGACGAGGTCGGATGTGGTTGAGCGGTGGATGTGAAGTGCCAAGTCTAGTGTATCGCGAACATAGCGAAGGATCCTCTTGAGGGCACATAAGTGAGGCTCACGAGGATCATGCATATGGAGGCAGACCTGCTGAACCGACGTAGGCAATGTCCGGCGGGGCGAAGGTCAGGTACTGAACTGCTCCTGCAAGACTCCAGAAATTTCTAGGATCAAATACAGGCGAGCCATCAGAGGAGAGCTTGGTGTTCGTGTCGACTGGAGTGTTGCATGGCTTGCAGTCGGTCATGCCGACATGCTCTAGAATGTCAACACAGTACTAGCACTGGCCGAGGACAAGACCAGAGGGCTGCCGAGAGACACTGATGCCAAGAAAGTGGTGAAGTGGTCCAAGGTCCTTCATGAAGAACTACTACAGGGAAGAAATGGTCCACTGGAGCAGCACATGGGAAGATGCTATGAGAATAATGTCGTCTACATAAAGGAGCAAGTAAGTAGACTGTGTCGAAACCATGGTGAAGGATGAACAGTGATGTGTCAAACTTGGCCTCAATGAAACCCACAAACTAGAGAAAAGTGGCGAACCGGCTGTACCATGCATGAGGCGCCTGCTTGAGCGTTGAGCCCATATAAGGACTTGTTGAGAAGGCAGACAGAGTCTGGGCGAGCCATGTCAACAAACACTGGCGGTTGAATGTAGTAGACAGTCTCTTGTAGGGTGTTGTGGAGGTGTTCTTGACATCTAGTAGGTGAACAAGCCAATTATGGGAAACTGCAAGGCTGAGGATGGTGCGGACCATGGTGGGCTTGACGACAAGACTGAAGGTTTTGTCGAAGTCGATGCCATGTTGTTGGGTGAAGTCGCAAAGGACCAAACAAGCCTTGTACCGGTCAAGGGAGCCGTCAGCGTGGAACTTGTGTTTGAAGATCCATTTGCCGGTGACGACGTTGTAGCCGGGAGGACGGGGAACAAGGTCCCAAGTGCGGTTGGCAAGAAGAGCATTGAGCTCCTCTTTCATCGCCGTAAGCTAATGGGGATCTGCGAGAGCGGCATGGTTGGTCTCGGGGATAGGAGACAACCCGGTGGCATGAAGGTTGGGCCGTGTGACTGTATTGCGTATCCTGGATTTGGGGCGTGTCGTCATGGCATGGTCGTTGCAGGCCGGCGAGACGCTAAGAGCCAAAAAGGGCGTTGTAGCTCCTGGTGTGCAAGTAAACCGCACACAACGTGGTACGTGGGGTGCCGGTGGCGGGAGAAGCCCACCAGCGCTGGAGCTTGGGGCTGAGGCGATAGGGAGGTTGGTGCGGTCCGAGTGGGATGGCCCACTTGGTGGCCCAGTAGCACTCTGCGCGGGGGAGGCCGAAAGAGTCAGCCTGGGAGACGAAGGCGGCCCAATAGTGGCAGCGCTGGATACTAGCCCACCACGGTGCGCCAGCCGTGGAGTTGGGCTGGCTACAAAGGCCGGAGGAGGTCCAGGCGTAGTGGAGCCGGGGGGACGCAGACCCGATGGCGCAGGTACTGTGTGCAAGGCCGGCTTGCGAGAGGGTCCAATGGGCCCCTGCATAGGGTCTGAGAAGTCCTCCAAAAACTCAAAATCAGTGGCATTGGTAACATTGTTAGTAGGTTCAACATATGGAAAAGGGTGCTCATCAAACACATGCCTCGAAATAATAACCTTGTTGGTCACAGGGTCAAAACACCGATACCCTTTATGGTGGAGAGGTTGCCTAGGAAGACACACATGGTGGAATGGGGGGTGAGTTTGTTGGCTGCGGTCGTGGAGAGGTCGAGATAGCACTTACAACAAAAAACGTGAAGATGTGAATAGGAGGGATGGGTATAAAAAGGGCGTAGAAGGGGGTATGTCAGGTGAGAGTCTTAGTGCGGTGGCGGTTGATTAGGTGTGTGGCAGTGTGGAGGGCCTCAACCCAAAAGGAGCCAGGTAGACTAGCTTGAAAAAGCATGGAGCGGACAGTGTTATTAAGGGAGCAGAGGATGCGTTCGGCTTTACCGTTCTGTGAGGAGGTATGTGGGTAGGACATCCGAAGCACCGTTGGTAAGAAAAAAGGTACGGGCGGTGGAGTTGTCGAACTCGTGACCATTGTCACATTAAATATTGCGGATGTTAGTGGCAAACTGAGTTTTAACATAAGTGAAAAAGTGAGACAGGGTGTCAAAAGTGTCAGATTTGAAACGTAACAACAAAGTCCACACATAATGAGAGCAATCATCGAGTATGACAGGATAATATTTGTATCCAGAGACTAACGACAAGGGATGTCCATAAGTCACAATGAACTAACTCAAAATTGGTCGAAGCCCTAGTGAAGGAACCGGTAAAAGGAAGACGAACATGGCGGCCAAGCTGACAGGCGTGGCAGACACTAGGGAGACCTCCGCGTGACATGGGGATGGTGTCGGCGAGACGGGTGAGGGTGTCATGGCCAATGTGGCCAAGGCAGCGATGCCAAAGGACAGTGGTGCTGGAGTTAGTGACAAAGGCTGTGGCGTGTGGTGGTGGAGGGAGTATAGGGGGCTAGAGCTATTGAATCTGGCGATCATGGTCCGTGTGCGAAGATCCTTCACAGAGAAACCAAAGGGGTCAAACTCCATAGAGCCCAAATTATCATTGACAAAACAACGAACAAAAATAAGGTTTTTAATAATGTTGGGGGAGCATAGAATATCTTGAAGAGTAAAGGAGTGGTTAGGGTGACGAACGTGAGACTGTCTAACAGAAGTAACATGAATGGTGGAGCCGTTTTTGACCATGATATGAGACGGAGAGGACGAGGAGGGTGGGTGGGTAAAGGAGAGGATACAGGCGTCGGAGGTCATGTGTGCAGTGTCACCCGTGTCTATATACCATTCATTTGTAGATGTTTGGGGCAGTGTCGTGGTGTTGAAGGAGCCGTCGAGCGATGCTTGATCCCACTGCGAGAGGGCCCTGCCGAACCACCCCATGGGCTGCTGAAAAGCTAGGGGAGTGGAAGGCTAGGACTGCACGCGGGCAGAAGGGACGCCTGCAGGCCGCCGAAGCCACCAGGCGGCCCATAGAGGACTGCACCTCCCGATGGGCCAGCAAGGGCGGCGCCAACAAAAAGGGAGTCTATCGGACAGGGTCCGAGCGTGCGTGCCACGACCCAATGGACCTGGCCACATATGTATCGTTCCAGCCCAAGGTTTTTT
>CM002483.1:12906256-12918893 GCA_000325765.3 Leersia perrieri
GAGGGAGGGAGAGAGGCACACCGGAGATGCATACCTGCTGTTCACGCGGCGGCGAACCGGCTCTGGCACCGCGGCGGCGCGGGGGCTTGCCCTAAACCCTCGTCGCGAGACGCGGGAAACCTCGCTGCTTTTTTTTTTCAGAGCCCGCGCGAAGCGAAAAGGCTCGCTCACTCGACGGCTCGACGCTGGGATGAGCTTGCTTTATATTGAGAGAAGTTGCTTTGCGTTGTATCAATGTATCGGTGTCACCTGGCAGGCTGAGGCTGGCAGCTAGGCCCCGCCTGCCAGAATTGTTTTCCAAAAGGTGATTAAATTTTCTAAACTTCCATAGTTTGTACGGTATTGCTAGATATAGAATATAGTATTGTCAGGTGTTGTTAGCCAACTAATCACCATTTGGATATTAATTAATCGTAGTACTACGATTCATAGTGATATAGTCAGGCTCTGTGCTTCTGTGCGTCTTTTACGTGCATGTTCGTACACCACAATACTCCAAGATATTGTACATGTAAATTCACATGGACAAACGGTATCGTCTTTGCAAAATTCTGGCAGATTAGCTGCCAATTACTAGCCAGGTAAAGTTTAATTGCCCTACACCGACATCGATGGGTTTCCACAACCAAAACTCCCAAAAATCTACTAGTTCTAGTCCTGCAAGTTCTAACAGGTTCTCACGTTCACACAGCCAAAATATACTCGAATTACGGGGAGTTCACAACACCAGAGTAGCAGAAACATGGGTAGCTTAAGCTACCTAAGCTTCTGTCTTGATTTCCACTTGGTTATATTCATCACACGCCGTCTCTTCAATCATGGCAAGCTCGAACTCCGGTTCATCAAGCGAGAGCTTAGCAAACTGAAGTGTGCCGACACTACCCAAGGATTTAAAGCTGTCATCTCCTATATCCCAGTATCTTGTTTCTTGGTCTGTGTAATACTCCTCTGATCTTCTTGATAGAAGCCGCAAATTGGTGTGCACAAAGATCAAATCATCAGCCCATTTAGGACGAAGTTTGTCCCTCACGATGTGACGTTCCATGTGTTGCCCACCACATCTTGGGGTCAAGTTTGTCCCTGCTAGCTCCCGAATCAAAGCTGAAATATTTTGTTCCCAGAAGAGCAAACTCTCCATATTCTGACTTGATAGTTCTCAAGTCGTCTGAAGTAGAAAACAATTTTCTCCAGCAGTTATTTCTCAGTTGAGAAATCTCAGGATCTCTATGTGGGGTTAGATGCTTAGCAGCTTGATTAATCCAGCTGACACAGAAATACCTACAAAAAGAGAACACAAAGAGATATGTATCAGATAATGGCTTCAGATATACAAATCACTTAGTGACTACAAACTAAGACTCACCTTGGATTTAGTGAATGAGCTAAATAAACATGGGAGTGGAGCTTTGCTCTTGCTCCACCAATCTTCTAGAATGCCATGCACAGCAGAGTAAAACCCTGACTCCTCTTCAGGCCCTCTTGATTCATGCTTATAAATAGCAGCCTTTACCTTCTCAATCATATCATCCCACATTTCATTGATAAGATGAAGGCATGGCTCTTCAGTGTCTATCATGCGTATCATTGAATATATAGGCTCGGTGAAAGAAAGAATGTAGTCAACTTGATTCCACCATGAGTCATCAGCGACCTTGTACTTTACAAGCTGTGCTTGCTCCATGCTATCATTCCTGTAAGCAGGCCACCACTTGTCACTGGCGACTAACAATATTAGAGATTCCTTGATCACCCGAAACCTCTTTAACATAACAAGATCTGAAGCAAATCTTGTGTTAGCAATAGCAAGAATCTTCAACTTACTGAACTCATTCAGAATGGATGATATCATTGAATTATTCATTATAAAATTCTTGATCATAATTGCGTCTTCTACAATTTCAGAAATCCAATGGCCATCTTTGAAGGCAACATTCTCAGTATTGCTAGCAGAAAAAACATTCTTCAGGGCAAGACTTAAAGTATGAGCAATACTAGGCATCCACTGGATGTGATTGTATTTTTGTTCAATCAGTTGCCCAGCAGCTCTGCATATAGGATCATTATCTGTGATCACTTGGACAACATTTTCTGGTCCAACATCTTCAATCACAGCAATGAGCTTCGCTGCAATGTACTCCTTTGTCTTCACCTCATCTTCATTGTTAATTGCTTGCAGAAAAATGGCTCCGCATTCATTAACAGCCAGAACGTTGACTACTGGTCGCTGTTGAACATCTGACCAACCATCAGAAACTATAGTCACACCTACCTCCCTCCACATACTTTTGATGGGCTCTTGTAAGGCTTCAATGCGAGCCCTTTCTTTTTGCAGAAGAGTTGTCTTCAACCTTTTGCAATCAGGAGGAACATAACTAGGAACAGTATTCTTCAAAATAAAAGATAATGAACTCCGGAAGTATGGGTCCCTTGCAGAGTTGAAGGACACGCCCGCAAAGATAAACAAACTGTGAATCTTGGTGCACACACCATTAACAGAGTTTCTTAACTCATCAAGGAAACCCTGTTTTGTGCAAATTTGTTTGTGTGTGTTTCCAAAAGTAAAACAAGCAAGTATTAAGTTTAAGCGAGTAACCTGAAGAATAGAACATTCTTGCCAAGTGAGCATCCAAGTTATCACATCCCACAAAACAGTCCTGTACATATGTGTTCATTCTTGATTTTGCTTCCACAATAGCTTTGCGCATACTTGGTTTATCACCAGAATAGACACTGGTACACGATCGTGTTAAAGTCCTTTTTTACGCACTTGAGTTGGAATTGAATCTTCTGCTGCATCGACTTCACCGCATAGTTCGATATAGATATCGAAGGTCACTCCTGGACAAGCTTGAATGCCTTCTTCACGACTTTTAAGCAAATGAGCCTTCACTGCGGAATAGCTTCCACGAAAGATACAACTGCAATAGTTGCATAGGAACCTCACATTTGTTCCATAGTGATTGCTAAACCCATCCAATATTTTAACATGTCCCCACAAAGGCATGTCATTCTCTCCTGGAGAAGGAGACTCGCCTGCGCCTTCCATCTATCTCTGAAGCTTCGAACTGAAAATTAATCCGTAGTAGATTAGGGAAAGACAGTAATAAAAACTTAGTTCACATAAATAGAGCAGGACAAAATTATACAAAGTTCATGCAAAGGTGTCATAATTAGTTCACATAAAAAACATGGGAACCTTGCAAGCATATGCATGTGCATTTCTGTTGTTCAGTGTGAAAAAAGCACAGAGAATAGAGACTGGAAAAATTATAATTCTTGAAAGCTTCAGGTTCAATCTTACTAATCATACAAACTTAAAGAGTATGCAGAAATAAAATATATTGAATCAGATTTTGTCTGGAAATTCCTAAAATACTCATATTGGGTCAACATTTTCATTTCCCACAAAAAAGGGGGTCCTCACTGAATCCAAAATAAATAAATGCTTCACATTCAGGTGAAATGTCAAGTTTCTTTCCCCAATCCTAATACCCAGAATGAGGCCATCAATCCCTAATCAAGGTCTGCTAAACGACATCTTCCCCAATCGATTCTTCTCATTAAGCCTGCCTACCGCCTACGGTACCAAATACTAGAGGCCACTCGTACAAAGAAATCGCAGGCGTCCGCCCGCACGACGCCTCCGAGAAAAGGGAAATCAATTCAATCAAGCGCCTTTGCCCGGTTGAGAGAGAACATAAAGGTTGAAGAAGAGAGGAAAGAGAGAGAGACGCATACCTGGAGGCGGCGGCGATGGCTTCCGCGGCGGCGGATTCCAAAACCCTCGTCGCAAGCTTTGGCTTCCTGCGTTCTGAGACCCGCGCAAAACCTCGCTTGGTTCGCGCCACAGTAAGAGCCGCCGAGCCGCAAGCCGCAACACTCGTCTGATGCTTTCCAACTTCCAAGCCAAGTGCCTTATACCATCTGGTCATTTTCAAAAATGTTTTCCACAACGAGACCCTTTGGTCATTTTTTTTTTCAAAAAATAGGCCATTTGCAATGTTTTTGTTGGGTTCCACACAGTATCTATACTCACTAAAATATTATAATAGTGATGATGAGTGTTGAATCTGCCACCACTCATTAAAAGATTTCAATAGTGATGATGGGTGGTGAGTCTGCCACCACCATCATCATTGTAGGTTCTACGAGAATATGTGTACTTCTATTTCTTCCACAAACACATACCAACAAGAAAATTTATTTAAATTGGGTATAAAATAAATAAATATTACTAGAAGATTTACTATAAAAATAATTTTATTCAAGTTTTGATATTTCAAAGTATATAGTATGACTTTTTTTAAATTTCCGTTGTAACGTACATGCATTCACCTAGTTCCATAAATGTTTTGGAATGGGGTAAATGTGAAATGAGTTGCACCAGCACCTCATCTCTTTTCTTTATTATACATAAGATAGGCGTGCACATATATAAATATGCTTCCTACCATGACCGAACAAAGGCGGTGGGGACCTACCAGTTGTGGTTTGGTGATGGCATTTTGCTCTTCTAGGGGTGGCAACTACATCCACTTGGAGGTGATGCCCTAGGCTCGATTGATGGCGGGTTGGTGTATGGTCCGGTGGATGTTCCTTGCATGGGCTTGGTTGCGCGGGGATGAGAAGTAATCGGCAAAAGCCTTACTAGTTTTTTGCCGGTTGGCAACAACGATCCCATTGGGCACCATTTTCATCTTTGGAGGCATTGCTATGTTGCATTTTTCCATAACAATCTCTAAGTTAAAACCGTGTTTTGGTTACTGGACAGGCATGGCAGTGTTTCACGTTGTATCCTTGCCGCGGGCGATGCTTTGGAGAACCAGCTCATGCGTGGTAGTTAGCAGAATTGTGTGTCAACCACAATGCCATCAATCCTAGTTTGTCCAGTGATGCTTCTGTCTTCTTAGCCTGCTTCTCGCTCCCTGTGATGATGTGAAGACCTATCCCTCTTTGTCCGCTTTTGCTATGTGAAATTGGAGATGCTTCATTATTGAGGTGCGACTTAGCATGGTGATGATTATACCTTGCAATTTTTTTAGGTGAGATGGTGTACAAAGTGGTGCTTCGATAATATTGGCTAAGGTTTATCATGGAAAGTCAGAGCTATTTGTTTTCTTTGGCGATGTATTTAGTGTTGATGTTGTATCTGTTGTGAAGTCGGAGCTGTTGTGTTGTTGGGTGGCAAGCTCCGCACGCAAGACTTGCAATGTTGGCGAATTTGTGTTGCTTCTGCGGCAAAAACGGCAACGATGTTATACGTTGGGCTCCGTTGTAGGGTTTAGCTGCAGGAGGTTTGGTGTGTCGCGTCGGGGTTTTAGCCGGTTTTTCTTTAGTTAATTGTGCTTATGTATAGTTTTTGGGTCCTATTTTTCTTATAAACTAGATCGATTCTTTTCTTCTTAATATAAAGTAGGAATAAAATTTCTCTTGGTAAAAAAAAAGTCTAGCGACTCATCCCCAGCCTCGCTAAACTCTGCTAGGTGACGGCCCTATTTGTGTTCGCTTAAGATTATTGTAATATGAATTATTGGGAGTAATCTGAAATAAACAAATAGATTATTGTGACAACTTACTATAATCTATAATTCAAATTATTATAATCTGATAAGCACCTCCAAGTGTGTTTTTTTCAGATTATTGGATGAAAAATTACCTACCATACCATCCCTCATTCTTTAGACTTGTAAAGACAGTAATCTAATCTAGCTTCTAATAATTTACGAAACAAACAGATCACAATCTTTTCTCCTTCAACTTATAACAATCTAGCTTATAATAATTTGAATCAATAATCTAGATTATAGTAATCTAAAGTGGAAACAAACAGGGCCAAAGTCTATCGCACCATCGATGCTTCACCAGCTTATACACCTTTTGAATTGACAAGTGGTGTTTCTCTATATAATAGATATTTTTTTGCCCTTGAAAATGGTTGTAGCACGAAATACTTCCAGAAATCGGCAAGAATACATCTTGATTTTTCTTTAATCTTTTTTGCCGGCATCTTGGGAATTCCAGATGGAGTATTTGTTGGAGTCAAAAATCTTTTTGACCACCCACCAAGAAAATGGGTTAAAAAGGAGCATTTTATTCCGATCAATCTCATTATTTCCAGATATTCCAACCAGATAATTGCTACCAAAGTCAAGATTTTCCCTGGAACGCATACTGCCCTTAAAGACCAGGTAGGAGTTTTGACTAAACAAGTGGAGATGCTTTTACAAGTCAAAAAAAAAAGGCTTGCTTAATTTGCAATATTCCTACGCCATTCTTTACTCTAACTTGATATTCTGCGTATTTCAACAATAGAAGTGGCCTTGTGGCGAGCATGAAACCAAAAATAAACATTTGTAGAACAGAGAGTAGTGTCGACCAGCAAAAGGCGAGAGTACAGTGACCTCCCTGCTTTAACAAGAGTGTACACTGCAAGTTGAAATAGTGAAATTCCCAAGCTTGCTTGCATACTCTATAGTATGTACGCAGATTGATCATCCGGTGCAATTTGGCTGGAACATATCATAAGCTGCATTTCCACACATTTTTCACGTTCATTTTCCCTCACCCTGTGGCAGAACGGACAATATGAAAATGACTGAATAACGTCAATATGCCATATTCCCATCACATGAGGAAAAAACTAGCAAGTACCCATCCCCATATTGCTTGCGTGGAAGATTTATCATTGCTGCTAATAACACTAATAGCATCTCCCAAGGGTGATAATACTGGATAACAACCAAGCTACAAAAATTATACAGCTGATGCAGTATACTGTTTACAGTGATGCAGTATACTGATATTACTTTATACATCATGTAAGTCACTTCACTCATTTGAGCATATGGTAATGCCCGTGGAGAAAGGGTAAACTTGCAGAAGAAACAACCATGCAATCTTGGTTTGCCTTCTGCAAAATATTGGATTTGTGGTTACTGGGCAACGATGAGCTCATCGAGGGTTTCTCCATCTGTGCTTAGAGGTGGCAGCATCAAGTCATCCTCCACTGAGAAATGATACTTTTCCCCAATGGCTCTAAGGAGTTGATAAACCTCAAACATTGTTGGTCTCTCCTTTGGAGTGGAAATTGTGCAAGAACATGCAACTTTCAGAAATTGCATTAATTCACCATCACTGCCCTTCCCTAACAGTGACTTGTCAACAGCATCTTGGAGGAGTGCATTGTTTGATAAGTAGGTGATCCACTCTACTAGGCTCCCTCTGAAATTCTCAGGTGCAGTCGAAACATGAGTAGGCCTCTCACCGGTGACAAGCTCAAGAAGAACCACACCAAAGCTGTACACATCACCCTTTGGCGTGGCCACAAGCGTACGTGCATATTCTGGTGCCACATAGCCAAGATCTCCAAATTCTCCATTAACAAAGGTGCTAAGGTGGGTGTCTATTGGATTCATAAGCCTAGCAAGTCCAAAATCTGATATCTTTGGTTCATAGTCTTCATCTAGGAGGATGCACTTCGAGCTTATATTGCGATGGAGGACACGAGGATTGCAAGTGTGGTGAAGATATGCCAGACCTTTTGCGGCACCAATACCAATTCTTAACCTCAGAGGCCAATCCATCTTACTGTCTTTCCCTTCTTGATTTAACTGATCATAGAGTGAACCTTTGGGCATGTGCTTGTACACCAACAACCTCTCCCTCTTAGCAATGCAAAAACCTAGGAGAGGAACTAAGTTGCGATGCCTTACTTGGCCAAGTGTCTTCATTTCTGACGTGAATTGAGATTCAGAATGCTGTGAATCTTGTAGCCTTTTGACAGCAAGAAAAGAACCATCAGGTAGCACCGCCCTGTACATAGTTCCTGTCCTTCCAGTACCTATGATATTTTCTTTGCTGAATTCATTGGTAGCCTTCATAAGATCACTTAGTTTCATCTTTGAAACTGGATTCTCGAACATAGAAACCTGGATAATTGAAAAGCCATGCAAGTAAGAAGTATGTGTTATTTTTTTAACGAATAATGTTACTCAAAATTTCTTTTGAAATTTTAAAGAAAAAGGGAATAAACAGTAATATAAAGGTACTTCCACCTTGATGGTTTTTGTTCCTTTGATACTCTTTGCCCACTTATTTTCTTCTTCGTCCTTCTTTGCCTTCCTAGCTGGTAATTTCCGCAAACAAAAGAATACGATTATTACACCAATTATGATCACAACTGCGACACCAACAACAGCTCCAATAATTGCTGCATTATTCTTGCTCTTTGCTGAAGCTTGGCAGCCATCCAATGGTGACCCACAAAGGCCTGGATTACCAGCAAAATTTGATGACGGAAATTTCTGTAGATTAGTTGGAATAGATCCTGATAATCGGTTCTCCGCAACATTGAATGACGCTAACCGGCTAAGAAGATTGAACTGCAGTGGAATTTGACCAGTGAACTGGTTATGTTGGAGATTGAGTGTGTTTAGATATGTCATATTTGAAATATTCTCTGGGATTTGGCCTGAAAACCTATTGTAGGAGAGGTCCAATGATGTCAAATATGGTATTTGCCGGGAGATGTCCAGAGGAATGGGTCCTGTAAAGTTGTTACTCGATAGATCTAGCCCAGTCATGCTAGTACAGTTCAGAAGACCTTGGGGAAAAGGACCCTGAAGACCAAGGTTGCCGAGACGCAAAGAAAGAACTCGGTTCTCATCTGGGTGCCAACATTCCACCCCAGTAAATTTGCATATGTAACCAGCGGTACCGTTGTTGGCGAAATTCCAAGAGGATTTAAGTATAGCATTGGGGTCGGTCACCGACTGTAATATGGTTTTCAAGCATTGAACATCTTGTTCAGAGCCAAAACAGGTGGCACTCAATATCAAGAGAAGAATAAGCCTCAGAGGAGCATAATGATCTGTCATCGAGCACTTGCTGCGAATGAATGCCACCTCCCCTTGATGATGATAAATACCACTTCACAGTTAGTAATCACCTACAAGAAGTAATAAAACCATGTCACGAAATTACAGACAAACATACCATGCTCTGGTCTGAAAGTTTGTGTGCAGTAATATGCTGTACAAGCGGCGATGCAAATTGTGGTCTAATTTATGATAACAACAACATCAAAGAATATCAAACGTAAGAGATTAGCATCATCAGTGGACAACTGATATATTCCCCCACAATAGACAAAGCAAATAGTTTTGTGAAGATCGGTGAAAGAAAGAACAAGTGCAAGTAGGTGCATGTTGAGTATGAGCGAGAACTGCATGATCGTCTACTGAAAGCAGGTTCTAACCCATGAAGCCATTGTTAGAGGTTTAAATTCTATTTTAGAGCGATCAAAAGGTCTCTAGTTTAATACCTCGGCTTCTCTCATATCCAACACAAACGGCTCCAACTGCAAAAAGGCGCCCTACTTTTGAGGACGAAAAATCTAAGGGGAAAAAAAATCTCCCAAAAAGAAGCACCACCACCACCATCCAAACAAACAATATCTTTCTCTTTGATTTCGCACCAAGCGGTTACGCACTCCGGCCGGCCTTCTCCGCCACTCTAAAACGATTCGCCGATGATCAAATCCCCCACAGGAGGAGCCTCGATGAACCCTTGCTCATCATCAAGAAACCCAGCTACAGTATTAACAGAATTCCCCTCCCCAAATTCCGCCGTACTACCAGCACCCAAAATTCCATCTTTCCTTAGCCATAGCCAACAGCCTGACAACTCCGGGAACACTCATCTACACCAACCAAACCGACCCAAAAAAAAAAAGAAAAAAAAAGACACAAGATAACAGTTGCCACGGACGCGGCACAACAAAAGCTCCATCACAAAAGAAGAATTCAGAAACAGAGCTCGTGCGTGCGCCTCACCTGAAGAAAGGAAGGAAGATAGCCGCGCCCGAGGCCGAGGAGCAGGACGCTGATGAATAACGAGTTGAGACGAGAGAGAGAGGGGGAGAGGGTGGGAGGCAGGCCGTCAAAAGAGAAGGCGAGGGAGGAGGACGACGACTAGCAGTAGTAGTACTAGCAAGGCGAGGTTTTTTTCGGGTTTTTTTATGTCCGGTCCAAGTGAGTGGGGCCCAACTGGAGGGGAGAGTAGGAGGGTGGTGGGGCCCGGGGGCGAGAGGGACATTTGGCAGTGCTCGCTTTCGACGGAACGCGGCATTCCACGGACTTCAGTGAGGCGCAAAGACTTCCTGGTCTACTCTCCCAGTCAACCCGCCACAGCAGCCTGCCGCCCTTTGCTTGTACACGGCCGGCCGTGGCCGGGCGGGCAAACTTACTGACTGGATCTGGATGAGCTGGTGGCGTAGCCACGGCACTAGAGAAGAGACATGAATCGTGGTATAAGCTCTTCCAAATCTACAGATTCTTAAAAAAAAACGAATTAGAAAACAATAACATAACATGGAGAAACTCCCATTCTAATGGGCGACCGAGTCGTGAAACCACATCGTTGTGGGCGAAACCATCATCTTCTTAGGACCGAACAACAGAAAATACATTGCATCCCACAGTCCACCGTCTTAGTTTATCTCTAATCGTACGAGGTTGGCTCGTTGCAACACATATGCATGTTATATTCTTACAGGTTTAATAAAACTCGTTAAGTGATGTGTATATGGTGTTTATTTGTTATGAAACCTAATTGTTTGGGTTATATTGTCTCCGTTACTATAGGAATACAATCCTACTGGTATTTTGTGTCTTGATTATACTGAAACTTGAATTTCCCTAAGAAAAACTTCACACCATTATTTGGTAACTTAGGAGTTTTAGGGGGTGTCGCTAAGTGTCGTCAATGTTAAGGCCATTTTGATTCACAGGATAGGAAAACACATAAATAGAAAAAACATAAGAATTGAAATAACAACCCTTTGATAGTGGTATAGGAAAAACAAAGAAACTTTATAAAGAGGTGATACCTCTTATTAAAATTCCTATAGAATTAAACTATAGGAATGCAATCATATAGAAGTTTTTCTTTCCTCTTTATACAAATCAAAGGCACATATAGAAAAAAATTCCATAAGAATTTAAACCCTATAAAAATCCTTTGTCAATCCAATGAATAAAAAGGCCCTAAACTATCTTTTATGGATTTTATCAGGTGCTTTCACACATTGTAGTGATAATTTAAAATTGTTATATTCCCTTCACCTTTGTTAATTGGTGAATGAATGGCCGTTGTGATCAAAATTATGACTTCACCAAAGCGAGCACTAAGGTTATATTCCCTTCACCTTTGTAAATCAAGTTGGACAAAATTGGAGCCGGCTATCAACTCTACTGTTGAACCAGCTCTTACCCGATCCCAAACTCTGTTTAGAACGCAGTCAAGCTGAATGGAACCGGCGAAACGCAATTACGGCATCTGAATGTAACCGGCCGTGCGGGCACACGCCATTTTTCTAGTGTAACCGGCCGGGCGGCCACACTAGCTGTTTGCCTGCTTTGCAGCTGAGTTAGGACGACAGCGGTTGGTCAGGTCAAATAAACACAGATTTAGCATGCACTGTGAAGCTTTGAACGACCAAATCTCGCCCGTCGGCCGTCGGAATGGTTTGGTTTCACACAATGACATGACATGACCGTACGTGTGGAGCGGATGGACCCCTGGTCGTGGTGGTTGAATTGTTTGTCATGGCCAGGTTTCACAATTCCCACACCGATCAGATTTTATAGGTTACTTGTAAACCGAAAAAATCAGTAAAATTTAAATTTTATAAAAATTTACAGAACTATTTATACAAAATATTTGTCAGAAAAACAGATCACATGATATCTCATCCTATCTTAGATTGCTATGTTTTGGGTTAGAGGAAGTACAATATAACTTAATATGACACTTGCCGTGTACATCCTCGATGGATGTAGAGGCTGGATTTTAATTCATTATCTAAAAAACTTAATGTGACACTAAAAATAAAAACTATAAAAAAACAGTACTGGCTCATTGGTAGCCTTGCCTTCCCACGAAACAATGGGTACTGGGTTAGCACAAATCTCCGAGCAAGAACAATGGTTCAAAAATAAAAAATTTTCTAACCTTGAAGTCGATAGAAACTTCTTTTCTGAATTCTGGAATTGAAAAGTTCAGGTTTTTTTGTGAACTTGACAAAAACTAAATGGTTTATGTTTCCGACCCAACCCGAAAGTTCTTATTGGTTTTGTATATTGTAAATCATTGCGCCTATTTAGTGGATCATCGGATCCTTTCCACCCCTCTCGTATTAGTAAAGACATGCGACGACGTAGAACACCCGTGCTCTTCCCTTGCATAAGAGTATTGCTGAATTAAACACATAAACATGGATATATAGGATGGTGGTATCTCTTATTGTATCAGTTCTCATGTATAAATTCATAAACCATTAATATATATATACGTATATATATATACGTATGCATATATATATACGTATATACATATATACATATATACATACATACATATATATATATATACATACATACATATATACATATACATACCTATACATATACATATACATATACATATACATATACATATACATATACATATACATATACATATACATATACATATACATACATATACATATACATACATATACATATATATACATATACATATATACATATATATAAATATACATATACATATACACATATACATATATACATATACA
>CM002483.1:12930557-12972016 GCA_000325765.3 Leersia perrieri
CGTCGCATTTAATGCGAAGTGAGGCGCGTCTGTCAGAGCATCATCACCATCATCTTTTTGCACGGGAGAGGGTGGAAAAAGTCTCCAGCCTGTGACCGTGGGCTGACCGCGCTGTCAGCAGCGCACACCTCTCATCACGCCCGGTCACCGTCGCATTTAATGTGACGAACGGCTGCGTGGGAGAGGGGCAGAGAGGGTTGAGCGTATAATGACACCCCTGGCACCATTGGTGGCCTGCTGACAGGTATGCCCCATGGGAGGTTAGGTAGGATGGCCGCACACTTCATTAGCGGCATGGAGGCCACGCCGCCCATTTTTCTTCACCAACTACCGCAACATGGAGATATGAACATAAGAGGGGCACGACCCCTGACAAGACAAAGCGCGAGTTACTCCACGGCATTAGCAGTGGGGTTGGAAAACCCAGGACTACTGTAGTGTGCCCCTTGAACTATAAAAGGAGACCCTGGTCCTTCATAGAGAGAGGTCAATTGCTTACAAACCACTAATAACTTAGAGTGCATTCGCCTCAGTCATCAGCTCTAGCACCACCCGGGGGAGAATTCCTCCTTGTAATTCTTCATCCACCATATCAACAATAAGAACAGGAGTAGGGTATTACGCTTCACAGCGGCCCGAACCTGTATAAACCCCTTGTGTCATACGTGTTTAGTGGGCTTCTACCCTGTCCACCTTCTTCTTCCCCTTAACTTAGACCTTGGCATTCCGCACCTCTGTGCCAAACCAAAAAGGGGTCCCCTGGATCTCCGCGTGTCGAGCACACGCATCGACACACGTGATACAATGTTGCTACAGTACCACTAAATATGGACCACAAAAGATTGAATTCACGCTTTAGAGAGCAATATCTCTTACATCTTATATTATTTTTTAAAGTTGTTTCACCATATTGATGAAAAAAATGTCTTTTAGAAAAATAGATCCATCACGACTATATTTTGATGTTGTTACTATGAGTTGACTGTCGTGTTAGTATATATGTTGGCTGTCATGTTACTGTACCGTTCCTGATCGACGAGGGGTAGTATGAGGTGGGTGTGGGGGTAAGTCAACAAGCAGGTTTGACCGATGTGCAAATGGTTACACTGAGTCAAGAGGGGTTTTGGGCCCTTGTAAAAAGGTGGTTTTCGGCCTCCTAGGAGAGGGTGATCAAATAGGATAGTTATTCTGTAAGGGAACACAATAGTTTTGCTATGTCGGGTTTACAACTATAGGGTAAATGTACGGTGGAAACGATACCTAGATGAAAACAATGAAACCACGACATAAAAGTTCTAAAAACTTGAAAAAAAAACCCTAACATGTAGGTAAGGTGATATTAGGAAACCATACAAAATTTCATAAATAAACCTAATGAAATTAGTGAGATCAAAGGTTGAGAAACATCAGAGAAGAAGAAGAAACTAGGAAGACTGTTTTTTTTTCTATTTATCTTGTATCTTCCGAATAAATTTGAGTTGTTCTTCGAACTTTGCAACTTTGTTATTTGTGCCCTATCTTGTGTGGGTGATTCTTTTTACATATTTGAAAGCTTTTATAAAACTGTTTCCAGTTTCCACATAAATGTGGTTTGCTCCACATATTTTTTACTACTTTGAGTATGTGTTCTTATTTATCAGATCATCTCTTACTTTTGTTTCTCATTTTATACTCAACCACTTTCCCACTACTAACCATCTCTCTCACTTAGAGGACCATCATATTTTATCGTCCTCGATCTTAATCTCACAACTTAAAAATATTTATATTTGTAAACATAGAGTGGTGCTTTATTACCTCAAAAAAAATAGAGTGGTGCTTTATTTATTTCTTTTCTTTTTCTTAAAGGACCCTTTAATACAAACCCAATATAGCTGCAACAGCGACATGTTCTCCACACGTACATGGATGAAGAGCTCTTTTTAATAATATAATTTTTAGTTAACCTTGTGTTGTGTTCTAACTGAACAATTTTTTTATATTAATTTTATTTTTTATCGGTGTCATAAATCAACAAATCGAATATGTGACTCATATGACCAGGTGCGAGGCCCCAAGTTCAACTTTTACATCAACGCGTCAATATATGATTAGGAATTCTAAAGTGAGTATTGGCTGTGGATTATTTTTCGTATGTAAAAGAAGACAAATCATTAATATATGATTAATCAAGTATTAACTATTATAAATTTTTAAAATAGATTTAATTGAATTTTTAAAAGAAATTTTATATAAAAAGTTTTTTTCAAAAATATAATCTTTAGTAGCTTGGAAAGCGTGCACATGATAATCTGATGAATAATAATCCTAAATTAGCTGAAAAGAACTCGGCCTAACTATTGGCTAAATCGATGATAATGATTATTAAATTGCTTTAGCTAAATTGGTATGCATATGATGAGTTTTTTTTTGTGATGACAATAGAAGTAATAGGCTCGAAATTAAACTTTTAGATGGATAGTCTGAAAAATTGACTGAACAACGAGTACTCCTACGTAGCGAAGGAAGTATTCAATCCGGACTTCTCCGGCTTTAGAGCCGTTAGGTTTTTTCGTTTTGGGCCCTCCACTATTATATTCCCTACGCCCACCTCCAGAGGGAACCAGGGAATGCGAGAATGAGATGCAAATTCCCTTTGCTGGACGTCGCGAGAGAGACAATGGCGTCAAAAGCAAGCAGCCGAGCGGAAACCATGCCGCCGCAGGATCAGGCGGCGGCGCCGGCGCCGGCGGTAGCATCGCTATACAGGCGCGCCCTGCCGTCGCCGCCGGCGGTGGAGTTCGCGTCGGCGGAGGGCCGGCGGCTCTTCTCGGAGGCGCTGGAGGGCGGGACCATGGAGGGGTTCTTCGGCCTCGTCTCCTGCTTCCAGACGCAGTCGGAGCCGGCCTTCTGCGGCCTCGCCTCCCTCGCCGTCGTCCTCAACGCGCTCCGCATCGACCCCGGGCGGCGGTGGAAGGGCCCCTGGAGGTGGTTCGACGAGTCCATGCTCGACTGCTGCGAACGCCTCGACACCGTCAAGTCGAAGGGGATCACCTTCGGCAAGGTCGCCTGCCTCGCCCACTGCTCCGGCGCCGACGTCCGCCCCTTCCGCGCCCGCGAGGTCACCCTCCGCGACTTCCGCCGCCATCTCGTCCGCTGCGCCTCCTCCCAGGATTGCCATCTCATCGCCTCCTACCACCGGAAGCTTCTCGGCCAGGTTGCCCCCTCCACATCTCGTCTGAATTAGACTCACTCCATATATCGCTAGCTGTTCATTCTGAATAATGTTGTGTGTGAATCGATGCAGACTGGAACCGGGCACTTCTCGCCGATTGGGGGCTACCACGCTGGGAAAGACATGGCGCTTATCCTGGATGTCGCCCGTTTCAAATACCCTCCTCATTGGGTTCCGTTGCCACTTCTTTGGGAAGCCATGAATACGATTGATGAAGCAACTGGACTTCTCAGGGGGTATCTCCTCTCTATCTCCTGTGTCTTGTGGGCATTAATTGTGTTTTAGATTTGATATCTTGTTGTATGCAGCGCTGGGAGCCTGAGATTAGTGTTTTGTGACAATGTAGCTATTGGATTAGGCAACTGTATAAATTTGGGTGAGCCTATGGTTCATCTGACTGTCAGGAATAGGATATGCTCTGGTGCAATTATCACTCTTGATCAAGCAATTTGAGACATGCTGTTTCATCTGACTGTCAGGAATATAATATGTTTAGTCTGTTTAGCACTTAAACATGGTCATTAGTGCTCTTGAGAATGTTATTACAGTGGCACCAGATATGATTCCTTCAGCTAGTTTTTTTAGTTTCCCGCCATTTTGTATTCAATTTTCATATGTTCATTGCCTCGTTGCCTATATCAGATAAAAATGTATAACACTGTAGCAACTAGCTGCATTAATTCTGTTGATATTTAGGCTTCAATATCACACAGTTTATGTATTTTGTACAGAAATTATGCAATGCTGTGTCAGTTTAGACTAAATAGGCAAATTAGTTTGTACTTGGCGAGTTTAACATGTTGACATCTTGTTATTTGGTAGGTTCATGCTTATCTCAAGGAACACTGCAGCTCCTTCATTGATCTGTGCAGCGGTAAATTAACCATGCCAATGTTTGGTGAATGGAATGTGTAAGTGGCAGCTTTTATTTATTTTTCTTGTTTCTTATTCCTTTCAAAGCTGTGCAGAGTTGCAGAGATGAAAGCTGGCAAAGCATGGCAAAGTATTGCATAGAAGATTTACCCAATCTTTTGAAGGATGATGGTGTAGACAATATTTCAACTATTTTGTCCCGCTTAGTGCATCATCTTCCCCCCAATGCTGGAAATATGATCAAATGGGTCATTGAAGTTAGGGGACAAGAGGAAGGAGTATCAAGCTTATATGAAGAAGCTAAAGAAATGCCTTTCTTGAAGGTCATTTTAATTTTCAATTCTGTCGCAGCTAGGCCAAAGTTTTGCCCCTGTTCGGCTGCTGGGCAATAGGCAGCCAGCACGAACAGTGTTTTTTTCCCCTATGGCAGCCGCAGTGCAGCCAGATGGCTGCAACGAGTTGGCCTCTAATACTTTGTTTTCACTTGCAGGAAAAGGTACTAAAGCAAATCCGTGATACTAAGCTTTTTCAATTGGTCCATGAACTACAATGTTCTAAACTGCCATGTTGTAATGGCTCATCTTCAGGGGACGAAGATTCCCTTGTAAAGATTGCAGCCGATTTGTGCTGTCAAGGAACCACATTACTAAATGGATCATTTTTTAGAGAAACAGGTTCGGAATGTGTACAAGTACATGGTGAGGGGTTTAAAAGTAAAACTGTCGTTACAGGCAAAGTAGTATCTGAAGGCAATGAGCAGGGTGCTAATAAGCTTTCATCAATATCCTCGCTGGAAACATCCTTGTGCACTCCAAATTTGAGCAATGAAATTGTCAATCCATCAAACACAGATATTCTAACTGTTTTATTGCTGTCATTACATCCTAGCACATGGTTGGGCATTGAAGATGAAAGGTTGAAGGATGAATTTCAGAGTCTTGTTTCTACAGACAATCTTCCTGATGCTCTTAAACTGGAGGTATGTTGTCTCACTCGAAGAAACTTGCCTGTTTGTTTACCTTTCCTCTCTACCAAGATGTTATTCCAGATAAACAAGATACTTAAGTTGTTTTCTAATGAAATCATGTCAGGCTTTTTTTTTTTTTGAGCTGATCATGTCAGGCTTTTGCATAGCCAAGTAGCCAACTTTTGAAAACCCTTGTCCAAAAGACAACAAAGTTACCCAGCTGCCCAGCGTCAATTATTTACTGCACATATCTTAATAGTAAGAAGCATAAATTCAGTTTACTCAAGGAAACATCATTCTGAAAATAAGGTTATGCTATCAATCACTTTCTACATATTTTTCCCCTTCTGAGTAAGCCTTCATTCCATAGGGAGCTTTCAAGATCTCATGACAAATTTATTGCCTCTTCATACAAATGAATGCCAAAAACATTATTGTTCTAAGCAGGGCAACTCTTTTGTGTTGACAGATATTGCATCTAAGGAGGCAGCTCCGTTATTTGAAGGCTTGTAAAGAGAAGGAGGCGTATGAGTATGAAGATCATGTGCCACAAACCCCTTAGGGCAAATACAATAGTTTAACCTGGTATGGGCTCCTAGGCAATGCATATCATCTAGAGACTATACCCTAGTCAATGAAGGTTTTAACCATTAATCCACCAATGTAGTGGCATTCTCTCTTACCTTGCTAAGAGTCGATGTTAAGCAGACTTGTCTAGTACTCTAGTTGGCAGTTTTACAGCCCAGCTAATAATTACTGTTGTACCTAAGAAATGATTCTAACATGAAAACTCACTTGGTAGTGAATTTTACTGGAAATTTTAACAATTTTCTATTATAGTGAGGCTGGCACGCATATCTAGTGCCCTTCTCTGCTCTCTCCTTTTCCACATACTTTGTTCCCTTTGTGCTTACATATTCATCCTCACCGTAGGGCATAGCCAGTTGCATTGGGAATCATTCGTCTTTCAGATTGTTATGCTCATAAATAAACTAGAGCAATAGAACACATTTTTAGGCCGAGGAATGGAGAGAAATGGGAAACATTTTGCTAAACATATGGGGCTCCGAATTTTTTTGATCGATTTCATTCACTTTTTTCCTTGTGTGATCACTTAGTTTCCTCCTTTTTGCGGGCACATCGCTTCAGATTGTGCCCTGTAATTAATTACATGAATTTTCTCCTGCTCTATCAATATACGAAGGCAAAGCTTTTGCCTTCCCTTAAAAAAAAATAGGGGACCAATTGGTTTTATCCTACTTTCTTTTAATATTGTGTGTACTAGAAAAATTGCATCGTAATTTAGAATTTATAAGCTTTCAATTTACATTGTAATTTCTGCAAATTATAGTGAAAAAAGGTGGCTGTTTTTTTTTGGAAAATATGCCACGAATATAGCTAGTCTCAACACTACAGAACTTTATCTAAGACCTTGTTTGGATGGGCCACAATCCCAGTCCAACTACATATATGCTAAAATTAGGGCCCATAGATTTGGATGAGCCGGTCTGGAGCCCAATTCAAACTAGGCCTCATAGAATATGCCGAGCACCAGCACAAGGCCCATCACTAGAGATGGACTCGCCTTCGGTATAGGGACAAAAATCATATAATGGACTCCGGAGACGATGGCTGAAGAGGCCGTGACGACGACACAAGTATACAGTATACTAGTTGTCGTGAGGGGTCATGCTGCCGGCGTGGTGCCGTGGTGGTCTCCAACTATAGCCAGCTGCTCCACATTGACAACAAGGCAAAGTAGTTGCCGGTAAGTTTCCATTACCATATGACCCACAGGCCACAACCACTGCGGCTGGCTGTTCCATGTGAGCTCAAACAGAATGGAGTCCTGCTTATCTTTCACCCTTCGTTACTCCAGGGAGAACGCTTTTTAGTGCAGTGTAGCGCAAAAAAGTTGTGTTTTTTTTTTCTTAAACACTGTAGAGATGGCAAACTACAAAAGAAAACCCCCTTCTCTTGTTTTAGAGAGCAGAACTCATTGATCCAGCTTTTTGGAAAAAGCCCACACATTGCAGAGCTCTTTATAGGAAGGTAAAAACAATGGAAGAAAACACTTCTTCTATAACACAACAAGATAGAAATGCCACAACATAAAGGGAAAGTATGCTTTTATTTATATACTATAAAATGAAAATGCGAAAATACAAAAAAAAAAGGAGCAAGGGGATACACGCCTACACACAATATAGGATACCACACAAGGTTCCACAGACGGCATCATCAAGCCTGTAATTATAGGTTTGATGGTATGATATAGGATAGCCTTTTTTTTTGCCTTTTGCTATCTTATTCTTTTACTTTTATTTCGTACTAAGCTCACTCTCCAAGAGAGCTCTGGAATGATGAAAATCAATCCACACCATCTCACTTCCACTGTCGATGCTACTCCTCATCTTTAAAGAAGTCCTGGTCCATCAGGTCCATGAGCATCTGTTCCATTTCCTGGTCAGAGAAGGTATAAGCACTGGTATCCTCCTCGTCAAGGCGGCCATTATCAGCTACAGCAGCAGCAACGCCATTGAGAGAAGGGTTGTTTCCTGTTCCTGGTGGTTCAAGGTTAGGAAATATTGCTGGCACGGGCTGGTGGTGCTGGTGAGCCTGGCTAAACGTCCCCTCCTGGCCTTCTTGGATGGGGAAGAGCATGTTATTGTTGTTCTCGATGATAAAGCCCACCGGCAGTGGATTGCCGAGCGGTGACGGCGGATGGCCCTCCGACCGTGCGACGTTTGTTGGTGGACTATTGTCTGGTAGCAGGGCGTTGTTGAAGATCTTGCAGAGCACCCACTCGTTTGGCTGCAAAATGCATATCATGTATGTGTGTGCATGTACGATTAATCTACTGTTAATACTCTTTAAAAAAAACGGAGAAATGATGAACTGACTATCGATGGGGGGTATGAATATAATATAAAACAGAGAAATGACTTTTTGAGATAAGAAATTTAGTTTGTGTTGAAAAGAAAACTGAGTTACTGGGATAGATAGAAAGACTTTCGATTCGAGAACATTTAAACACACTTACATAAGGGGTTGTGCCCGTGGGTGAGGACGAGATGGTAGCCCCTCTTGTGTTTGTGAGACGATACTCGTGCATGATCCATGTTGTCTTTATTTCCATAGGTGTACGGCCAATATAGAATACGAGTGATTTCCTCGTAGCTATGGGAGCATCCTGCACTCCGCCAACTTGGATGGGCTTGTCAGTTCCTATGGCCCTCCAAAAGCCTGATGGCGCTGAGTGGTTAGGGCGCACGCTATTTGGGTATCTGTGGTCCCGCGGTGTAAAGAAGTACCACTCATGTTCTCCGAGCAACGCCATGGCTACAAAATCAGTATTATCATTAGCCAACTGTACTCTAGTGTATGTATGTAAATTCATCGATGCAATAATCTAGTAACTATATATGCAAGATTTAACACATTATTAACAAAACCAGATAGGGTATAGTACTATATGGCATACATGGAAGCTCCCATGGGTTGAAGCTGTATATGTCAACATCTGCAATGATGGGGATAGGGCTTAATTGCCCGACGGTACGCCTCTGCAAATAGTTGACAGCTAGTTCTTCGTCAGTCGGTTGAAAACGGAAACCTGTTGGCAAGATAGGCACGGGTAGCTGCATCGCCATGAATGAAACAACAAGGATGCAATGCTAGCTATCAAATTAAGATGCTTAGTTTCTTGTTTATGACAGTGGACGAAGGTGTTCTTATAGCAACCTCTTGGAGAGGTTGGTAGAAAAGTGAGTGCATACGCGGCACAGGTCTGGCATTCGTGACACAGAGTTAGGTTCTACCTGACTCATCTTTGCCTGGACCCCACTGCCAACGTGGAGTATCGGCAAAGAGATTGACTCACCACCTCATCAGTTTCTCTCTTTTTGGTGCACCGCTTTGTTGGATATGTGGTGTACAACATATATGATCGATGATATGTAAAGTTGTTTCACCCCTCGCGTTCCATGCTTTGTTTGTTGTAGGTGGTTTTGGGAAGACTCGGTGGCCTTGAGAATGCCTTATCGGATTATATCAGACACGTGTAGGGGCAAGTACCAAAAGAGGTGTAAAGCGGTAGAGATGATGCATTGGCACCAATGCCACGTAATGCCAGCTACATTCGCCATATGTTGACAATATGACTGCTGGGCTGACACGTAAAGGAATCACATAAAAAATTGACACCGCACAATCTATTTTCCATGCGATTTCCATTTTATGAAAACACAAGTGGTCATGGAAAAAAAAACTGATTAATGCTTTTCACAGAGCTGCTTTAATCGACATATGAAGTGTTAACTGTAGCGAGGAGATGCTAAAAATAGGAATAAATGTAACTTTGGGGGACAAGTGTTTTTTTTTACCATTTCTTGGTGCACAAATCAATAATGTGAAGATAAATATTTTAAAGACATCAACATTTCTTCCAGCTATTAAGTAAATTCAATCCTATTTTCATTGCATACTGAAAATTTGTTTTTCACAAACACTCTAATCCAAAAAATATTGCATTGGGTCGTCAATTGGCAACATCTATTGAGCGTTCTATCTTCTATATGCTTTTTGACACCTTAAACACTATTTCCTTAAAATATAGAGCCAAATGGAGAATTGGGCCCAATTGCTCTGTATTTGACCCAACCGACTTTTGAGAAAGGAATAAGTTTATTTTGGGTCCCATATGTTGACGCCGAATTTCAAAATCATCCATTAATACTAATACAAAGAAATCTTGGACCTCGAATTTACATAAACCGTTCAAAATAGACCCCGGACGGTATAGAGTGTTGGTTTTGCTGACGTGGCATTCTAGTTAGCAAAATAAAAATAAAACAAATCATTGGACCCACCTACTAGTCAAATAGGGAATAAATAAAAATAGTCCCATGCCCCCTCTCTCTTACCCTTCTATGCTCTCTTTCTCCTTTTTTTCCTCCTCCAGCCAAGCGCTAGTAGCGGCGAGACTCACTCTTGTTGGAGCTAGAGCAGAGGGTATGTTGTGGCGGCTATGGGCTCAAGAGTGGGGCAACGATGGCAGCGGCAGGCACGGGGCGACCCCGCTGAGTGCTGGCATCAGTATGGGGCGACGACTACCGCTGCAGGGGGCTGAGGTGATGGAAGCGGTGGGCACGAGACAACGATGACAACAACGACACTGGTTGTGGCTAGTTACCATGCTAGTTGGGGGCCTCTCTGAGCTCTCCTTCCCCTCGAGCTTTTCCTTCGCCGCGAACAACACCGCGCTGGCTTCGGCCTCAGCCGCCAACAACATGCGTGAGAGAGAGATGGAGGTAAAGAGAGGGGAACACCAAAGGAAGGGATGGGAGAGTTGGGGACGAGAGTTTTTTTATTGATAGGTGGGGCCCAACATTTTTTAATGTTAATTATGTTGACTGGGATGCCACGACAGAAAAACCACCCATTTATACTGCCATGTGTCTTTTATAATGGCTTTCACAACTTCGAAGTCCAATATTTCTGGTATTGCGTTTGAGGGTGATTTTGAGACTCGGCATTGACATGAAAGACCCAAATTAAACTTGTTCCTTTTAAGAAATCCTACTGAAGCATCAGAACCTTTTAGTAATCTGTGAGCCAAAGCCAAGAGACCGACAAAACAGAATTGGAGCCCAAATAATATCAACCATTACACACACCTACTGGCTACAAGGTATCCAAATCACATGTTTGGATAATGTGATATGAGGGGTGGGACTGGGATTGGGATTGGAAAATAAGGAAAGAGTTTGGAAGAAATGAGGTAGAATGAATGGATGGCTAGGATCAAAAGTTACTCCCTGATAAGTGGAATATTATTTCTCATTTTCCATTATCCAAACAATCTCAAAGAGGTAGTTCCCTGCATGCACCTAGATTTAGTTAATATTTCTTATACCTCGCGGAGATTTATTCACTTCCCCGTATTATCATCAATTTTGTTTTGATCTACTCTATATCCATTCTGACAATTGACCCTGAATTGTCTATGTCAATTGTTGTTAGGCATTCAAGAAACATATAAACTTGTAGATCATATTATTGGAAGTGTAGAAGTTTATCATAGGAGATCATTATATTTATGAGTTTGTTGTTTGAGGTGACCATTTTTGTTTTTACGGTAATGAGAGAAAAAGTCAAATATTTATTTCCTTTTCATTAAAAGAATATATGTACCATATTTTTGATGCCACATACAACGAATTTGGCACCTATTTTATATATTATCTAAATAAATGCTAAGACCAAATGTTATGTTTACCACCATGAAAAATTTCTACAGACAGCTTTTAAATATATTATTAAATTTTAAGTGTAAAATACTTCCTCAAGTAACAAACTTATAAATATTGTAATCACACAACCCATTATTATATTTCACCAAAGGTAGATTCCATAGTTTTCTACGCTCCTTTCATGAAAAGTATAAAACCGACTAGAAATAAACGATCAATTAACAACAGAATGGATGTATAAGAGATTAATAAAAACAAAATGGAGGGTATACAGGAAAGTGAGAAAGCCTCGTCGATGTATCGATGGAATGAGCTAAAAGTTGCAGAAGCATATAAAAGGAACCGTCTCAATCGGATACCCGTGTCTTGAAAGTTGATACTGGAGGACTTGATTACGATGAGTCGCAGCTGCACATGGCCGCACGCAGTCGCAGGCAAGGCAACATTAACTCATAAGAGTATAAATCGACCAGCTCTGTACTGAATAAACGGAGAATTCCAGAAACAGTGATAAGCCTCATAACCTTAACTGATTCTCGCCGAGTTAAGCACCAAGAGACGGGAAATGCATGTACTCTGGAACAGTAGTCCTTAACTATGAATATAGTGCTGACGAACATGCTGGTTGCAGCAAAGATTAACATACCAGTTTAGGTCCTCACTGCCTGATACAGTAATTATTTTTTTCCTCTTCAGGTGTGTAGATTACACCCTGTGGGGTGGTCATCAGTTGCAATAGAAGATTAGTCCCATTGCATCAAACATTCTCACTGCCATAAGGAAAAAAGTTTGTTTTAGTTTTATTTAAGAGTTAGGTAAACCAAAATGTTAGTACTACCATAAAACGAGGCAGACCAACGAGTCACGAGAGGAAGGACCAGCACGTGTCAGTAGGCACTGGACAGGGAGAAAAGGACAAGTACATGTGATCTACTAAACCAATTACGCCAACAGATGTTCTCCCTTCTGTTACTGCTGTTCACAGCAGCACACCGTAATAACCAGGCAAGCAGCTCCCTTCTGCCAACCAAAATCCTGTAAAAAATAATTATAGTAACATATTCCTTCTTTCTAGATTTTTTCCAAAGACAGACGCAACTGTATTGTTATGCCCTATTTTAACACACCTTCAAAAAAGCACTGCAGATACGTTCATTCATACCGAGTAATATCTCGGAATTCATCTAATTATACACAATGCTTTAAGCACACACAAGACATAATCTTAAGTGATACTCCAAGGTAGGCTTGGCATTTGTCAGTAAACTACTTTTACCTACCTGTCATTTGTTCTTCTCTGTTTATTTCAGCAAAGATTCCTAGTGAACAATGCCGTCATCCTGTGCTGCTAAAAATTGCCATCATCACCAAAAGTGCAAAACATCCACACCACCCACACCCATAAGCCGTTTCTCCTCTACCCTCCACCACATCCCCTTATCCCAAATCAGATGATCAGATCTCTCCATATACTAATAACACACCATCACATGCTTGTGATGTGCCTACATTAGCCAAGATTGTCATCTACAGCCGCTGCACTAGACACTAGTGCACGTTAGCATTATCTAACCAAAAAAATAACTAGTGAACTCTAGTTTGTCACAGTTCATAAAGGCAGCAGCAGAATGGATCATCTTCTTCTTGTTTTTCATGCGAAAGGCGGGAAGGCAGAAGCAAAAGGGCGCTAAAAGTTGGGCCCTTTTCTTGCCACCTCGCCGCTGGCAAGCATTATTAAGCTCTGCACTTCCACCCACCCGGATCGGCTCATCGGCAACGCAAGCCAAAAAAAGGCAGCGTTTTTTCTTCCTCCGGCGTGGCCGCCGCCGGCGTTACAGATTTCCGCGGCGACGGTTTGCATAATTGCATTCAGTAGGTGCGAGATCCTGGTCACAATTAATCTTTTTGTATGCGTTTCTTGCAGATTCTACTACTACATAGCTGTGACAGACATACCTGCCAGTTTCTGCAGGTGATGGCGCCGGCGATGTTTCTGAGGCTGCTGCTGCTGGTGGTGCTCGCCGTGGTCCGGCCCTGCGCCGCCGCCGACGCCGGTGCCGCCGATGATGGAAGCATCGTCGAGCTGTGGCCAATGCCGACGTCGGCGAGCAAAGGGGGGCAGACGCTGCATGTCAGCAAGGACCTCAAGATGACGGCGGTGGGGAGCAAGTACGCCGACGGGAAGGCCATCCTCAAAGACGCATTCCAGAGGATGGTGACACTGATTGAGCTGAACCATGTCATCAATGGCACCTACCAGGGCTTACCAATGCTTGCTGGTTTGAATGTGGTCGTGCATTTGCCCGGCGATGAGGTAAGACTGACTAATTATGAACTTTTTTTTTGTGCGGGGAGACTAATTATGAACTTGTGATGTCCTTTTTCTTTCTTTTTTACCTTCTTGTGACCTGGATTTTGGCTGGTTTGCCCTTCTGCAGCTCAACTTCGGGGTGGATGAATCATACAATTTATCAGTGCCTGCAACAGGAAATCCAATTTATGCGCAGATTGAGGTTAGTGGTAAATACAAAAAGCTCTGTTCTAGGCTCAGAACTGTGCTGACAACATGATAAGGAGGTCAGAAAATGACATCAGTTTCTGACACCTTAGTTGCGGACATTCTTTCCTTGAGATGCATGGAAAATAATGAAATTTTAAAATTGTGACACTTCATTGCTATCACCTCACTATGTTTTGCTTGCAGGCCCAAACAGTTTTTGGAGCACTTCATGCCTTCGAGGTATCCACTATGCATATGCATGATCATAGATAAAATTAGGAGAACACGGTCACTTCCAGATAATCTAACAGTACGCTTTGTATCATTGCAGACGTTTAGCCAATTGTGTAACTTTGACTTCACCTCAAGGTTAATTGAACTTGACTCAGTTCCTTGGACCATCACAGACAAGCCCAGATTCCCTTATAGAGGGCTTCTTATCGGTAAGATATAGTTTGAATATTGCATTCATTTTGTTAAACAGTTGCATTAAGGCCTTTACTCCTTTAGGGTAATATAACTTCTATAGTGGACCCCCTCAGAGCTAATTTCAGACAGTTAATGTTGCTAACCTCCATAAATAAAAGCAACATACTCATAATCTACTGATCATATCATAAGCCTGAAACAAGAATATGGAAGCTAGCATAGATTCATGGGACAAATAATACCCTCTAAACTCCTGTTGCACTCCTTTTTCTTGTCTTTGCTTTTGCACATATTTCTGTGAATTGTTCTTTTATTAAAACTTCCAGCAGGGACCTTCCCTATTGTTCTATTGACATAAATCCTTAACTATCAGAATTTTTAGACCAAAGTATAGTTTTATTTTCCATTTATTCAGAAGTCCTTTTGTTCATGTTGTTAACAACTATCATGAATAATTATAAAATTGTAGGCTCATACTCTACACGTTCTCTACTAGGTTAATCTGATAGGTCTACTATTTCCCTCTCATAGTCGGAGGAGAGATAATATCTGGTCTTTTTTAACTCAATGCACTGAATGCTACAGATACTTCAAGGCATTATCTTCCTGTTCCAGTAATAAAAAGTGTGATCGATTCAATGACCTACAGCAAATTGGTAGGTTCGGCCTTTTAACAAGAAACCAAGTTCTTCAATCTTTACTGACAATTCTCTCCATTGCAATGGCCTTGCCTGGATGTTCCTTTGGTTATAGTTGCATCATGTAATCTGCTTACTCTATCATCACGCAGAATGTTCTTCATTGGCATATCGTGGATGAACAGTCATTTCCTATAGAAATACCTTCATACCCAAAGTTATGGAATGGTGCATACTCTTACTCAGAGAGATATACAGTGGATGATGCTATCGACATTGTTCAGTGAGTTTTTTATGTTTTTCTTTCTTCATGCAAAAGAGCAGAGTTTAGCAAATACAACACTAATGTTATTATTTGACATCTAACAACGTAAAGTAATCCATATAAATAATGCAAAGGAAACCCAGGAGAAAATAAGAAGCACTACTCCATACTTCATTCCTTCTTTGGAAAATGATGTGCTCAATTCAGAGATTAGTTAGCTATGCTGTTGGATCTAACCAAGTTAAAATGACTTATCAATGATCTGCAGGTATGCTGAAAAACGAGGTGTCAATGTCCTAGCAGAGATTGATGTTCCTGGACATGCTCTCTCATGGTAAATTTTTAATATGTCAATGCTGTTCTTCTCTAGCATATGCCCCATGACCTTTCAGGTTTTACTAATGAAAACTCATATCCTTTGTTTTTGTTGTACTGTGTATTCACTATGTATGTTTTCAATCGAAAGGACAATTTCTTGAAAGATGAAATTATACAACTAGATATGACAGTAAGAATATCAGAAGGTTGGAAAAAACTTACCAATCTGTTTTTGTTTCAGGGGTGTTGGTTATCCGTCATTGTGGCCATCAGCTACCTGTAAAGAACCACTTGATGTCAGCAGTGAATCCACTTTCCAAGTGATTAATGGAATTCTGTCAGGTAATGCATAGTTTACCTACATCACGTTATAATTTTACTAGCGCATTTATTACTTTTAAAGAGAATAAAAGTAGCAGTTATATTATACTTATAAATAAAAGATGATATAGCATTTAAATGGACTGAATAACGAAGATATTGTAAGAATATGATGATCTTGTATGATATTCACTATAATTTTTGCTGCTCTATCAGATTTCAGCAAGGTTTTTAAGTTCAAGTTTGTCCATTTGGGAGGTGATGAGGTCAATACAAGTAAGTCTGCAGAAGTATCTCACTTGCAGAGCAGCAGATCTCGTATCATAATCTAATATTATTTACTTTATTTTAGGTTGCTGGACTTCCACACCACGCGTTAAACAATGGTATGTTCTTATCTCGAAGACTAGAACTAGCAATAAGGAATAAGAATGATATCATAACTTGATATGCACCTTTCTGTTTATTATAGCCAAATGCCTGTCCCTTGAAGCAGATTAAAAAATAAGGTCTAAACTTGAAAACTATATACGTTTCTGAGGCCAAACAAGTTACAACCAAGGATCAGTCCACAAATAACCAAGGCATATGGATTATGATCTATTTATCTACCTGCAGAAGATCCCATCAATTGTAGATGTGTTAGTGATGGCTGGCTGACCCCCACTCTGCCATCACCAGGCCCTTTTGTATAGCAAGATAATCAGTCATTTGATCTAATCTGAAGTATTTTCCCTGGTGTGCAGGTTGATCCAGCATGGTATGAAAGAATCTGATGCCTACAGATATTTTGTATTGAGAGCTCAGAAGATAGCAAAGGCACATAGCTACGAAGTTATTAACTGGTATGCGAGTAATTTTTGCAAATTTTAAATCTTTAAAATAGTTATTGATTATTGATACACCTTTATTATCCTTGTAGGGAAGAAACCTTTAACAACTTTGGAGACAAACTAGACCGCAGAACTGTGGTGCATAACTGGTAACTCCTAACTACCTCTTGTCCTCGTTACTCTTGACTGTAGTTATATGAAAATGTATCAGCATTCTCTTTAGGAGAAAGGAATAACACAGAGTTGTGTGCTCTAGCCAAATTGTATTGTCGTGTCTACTACGAGAAACAATCTGACACATTCACCAAATCTCAATTATAACACAGTATTCTCATTTGAAGAAGGCAGACATCACTGTGCTGGAATATACCATTAAAATTTTCTAATATTTGGTCCTGCGAGGCTGAGACCACATGTTATGCTTACATAGAAAATACAACACAATCAGATCAACTGATTGTGCAGCTATTGGAAAGTTAACAGCTAGCATTTTGTCACCATGAATTAACAGGCTTGGAGGCGGAGTTGCAGAGAAAGTTGTAGCTGCTGGTTTGAGATGCATTGTGAGCAACCAGGATAAGTGGTACCTAGATCACTTGGAAGTTACATGGGATGGATTTTATATGAATGAACCACTGAAAAATATAAAGAACCTGGAACAGCAGAAGTTGGTTCTTGGTGGTGAGGTATGCATGTGGGGTGAACACATCGATGCATCTGACATTCAGCAAACCATTTGGCCACGTGCTGCAGCAGCTGCAGGTATAATCAGCTACATGACTTTTCGCTCTTATATCTTCGATTAGTTCAAATTTGTAATTTTCATCCCAAAATTACAGAAAGGCATGTATTATAAGGTACAATTGTATATACGACGTTCGTTGTTTCCACATGTTATTTCCAAAAGGTGGAAAACCAAAAGGCAAAAGAGCTATAAATACATATCTAACAACTACTTCGTATTGTCAAATAATTCTTTATCTCACCAACTAATTTGATTATTTGAAGAGCGCTTGTGGACTCCGTTTGAGAAGCTTTCAAAAGAATGGGAAATACCAGTGCTGAGCTCAAGATTGGCACGCTTCAGGTGTTTGCTGAACCACAGAGGGATTGCTGCCGGACCAGTAACTGGTTATGGACGTTCCGCTCCAGCAGAGCCAAGCTCCTGTATAAAGCAGTAGGGTATTGAAAGCAGTTAAATATTATTCATATTGGAGTGAAAATCATTTCAGACACCCATTTAACAACCGGTGTGAGCAGCAATCAAAGGATTAGGTTGGGATCAAATGTAACTCAGGCAATTATGTGTTCCAAGAGAGGGTTTCAATAATCATGCGGTAATTGTATCCTTGACTCCTTGTGAGATTTTCGCTCCTCTTGGTGATCGTGATATGCAAAATTTGGTCAGAGATTTATTAACAAAACTGAAGATGCTAGCATACTGTTTCAGTTCAAATGCTGATAATTTATCCTGCACATGAATTCAATATACCTATCTGCCTAATTCAGAATTGAGAGTAACATCATCAAATTGTGCGGCGCCTATCACTGACCACTCAGAAGAATCAAGATCAATGAGAGAGACGGCAATGAGAAAAACTAAAGCCAATCCTAAATCAGAGGAAATGTGAAAATAAAAAACAGATGTAGAAGTAAAGTAATAATAAATGAACCACCCAAACGAGCTAAACCGCCGGAACACTGTCGGGGGGCAATCGGCGGCTGAATTCTCCACGGCCTGCCGCCGGCGATGCCTCCAGATGCCGGAATCCCTCGCCGCCAGCCGGTTCGGCCGCATTTGAACCTGGCACATTTGCGCCCGTGGAGCGAACCTGCGGAGATAGGCGCGTGGCGCGGGCGAGGAAAAGGGAGAGCTGGAGAGAGCGAGAAAAACCTGAGGACGATGGCTGTGGCCGCGCCACGGCGGCGGCGGGCGAGGTATTGATGCCTCCGCACCATGGCGGAAGGCGTCGAGTCGTCGACGGCGGCATGGGGTGTGCGGGGATTAGTGTGGGAGGGGCTTAAACGATAATACAGGTTAATGCGGGGGTTCTCTCATAAAACCATAATATCGATGGGCTTGGATCTTCACCGTGGAGCTGATCCAACGGATAGAGGTGGCCTGCAACAGTTCATATAGGGAATACAAACTAAGGCCTATGGGCCGCACAAGTACAGGTTTCCTATGGGCTAAGCCCGAATAAGACATAGGAGTACAAACTAAGGCCTATAATAGAGACCAAATAACGCTTTGGGCTCAGAGTCGACCCGCAAACAAGAACCAGGGGCCCAGTAGAGACAGCCGGTTCCCTTCTCTGATTGCCGCCATTCGCTATGATTACGAGCCTTAGGACGAGCCTCATGGTTGACCTGTCACAAATTAATCTCCTTACAAAAGATGGGTTTAGAGAGCTATCAGTTGATCATAGATAGGGGCGACGAGGTGTCCCATGCAGGAAGTGATGCAGCATCTTTGCAAACTTGCAACCGCCGTGTGGCCTTACAATCGTGGGTTGGGGTGAGATGATCAGGGTTCACCTTCCCCGGCCATCATCCCCTTACCGTCCGCCAGTGGAATGGTGGTTACCATACGATAATTGCGGTAACCACAGTAACCACCAGCAAAATTATGAGAAATTCATCAAATTTTTTGTAAATTTTAAACAAATTTGATAAATTTCGGCAAACCATGCCATGGTTACCGCTGCACCATGCTGCAGTAAGGGAACGGTTACCGCGGTAATTGTGGCGGCATGGTGAACCCTAGGGACGATTATATAAAGTCAGAGCATGCTGCTATGCCATAGAACGAGCTCGGCAACGAAAATATTGGTCTCTTTACATGAATTAGAGGACGAACGTCCGTTGGGAAGCAATTTCTTGAACACTCAGAATGTTATTTCACTCCATATGCGAAGATGTTTTAGCACTCACGAAAAAATGTTTCAATAAAACTTATTATATAATGGTTCACCATTCGATATAAAATGTTTCAAAAATTAATAATTGCGACATCAAGAACCCAATATATGCGTCCATACAAGAAAACCAACTACAACATTAATAAAAAAAAGTCCAATCTGTGCAACACCCCATAAACTGATTGCAACACCAAGAAAATACTCCGTACAACATCAAACAAATACTAGGTGCAATAGATTCGTCACACCTTTACCTACTTTTCATTTGCTTCTCCTATGATGATGATAGGCATGGTTATGAACAAATTGGCTACATGAAGCACCATGAAGCCATCTTCCTACCTTTCTCAGTCTCTCCATGGCAAGCATTGTGCAGATATGATTCCCCGAGGTTGGGGGTGGCCAGATTTGGCCGAAGTAGGCCCTAGGAATTTTGGAGAGAAGAAACAATAGGAAAAGGATGGGATGGAGGGTGGAGGAGAAAAAAATGGAGGGGATATGACCAGAGGGATTTGGAGGAGAATGATGTGAAGGTGTTCTTGTCGGTGGCGGCATTGCTATTTGGCAGCGGCGGTGTTGTTTCGATGACTGATGTAGGTGATGGAGCGAAAAAGAGTGCTGAGAGGGAGAGAAAGAGATGAGTTGAGGAGGTAGGCGTTCGACACTTCCAGACGCCCGTCCCATATCATTTTCCCTCTTTGTGTTAGCTTTGCAACAGTGGTCCGTGCCAAAGTTTTTAAGTGTGGGAGGGTGTCCGAGCATTTGTGGAATTTGGCAAATTTAGAGTGCTACACCGCATTGTGAGCTTAATGATAATGTCGGTCTCCTTTTGTTATGGTTGATGCTTAACGATGGTTGTAGTGGGAGGGTTTGTAGGAGTTTTAGGTGAAAGCCTTTCTAGCACCGATGACGTCTACGGACGTCATTACCCTCCTTGGAGACATCATCATGATGTTTCTTATTTCTACTCTAGACAAAACCTAGCATCGATGTTTCGGACAAGTGTTATTAGCATCCTCAACATAGTGTCCTCATTAGAGACATCACATGATCTATTCTTTTCCTCGGTCCCAATAGTGTGGGCCTCATTTAAAATTTGAGTTTCTACTACTGCACAAATAGGTATTGTCGGCTTTCTCTAGTTAGCATTATTAACTGTTAAGGATAAATTCCGTTATAAAAAGTCGAAGCTACTTTGTTTTTTTTTAGTGAGCTTGACAATGATAGCTTATGATAATTCTTATTTTCTAGGTAGTTATGGTGATGTGTCATCGCTGTTAATTGTTTGGGTGTCTTGTGTGGTTTGTTGTCCGTTCATCAGTTAAACTTTAGGCATTATGAAATAAAATTAAAGAGCAATTAACTGTTATGAATTGTATGATGGCATATTGTAGAATTTGTGCTCATTGATAGCAAATCGTAGAATTGAGCATTTGTCAATGGTATATTATAGAATCTAGATTAATAACGACGTCACACTCTCGATGGAGATCGATCGATTGATTTTTTAGATAATGGTGTATATTTTTTAGATAATGGAGATCGATCGATTGATGGATATGATTAAATCATTATAATACAAACGTCGTGGCAAATAATGTATTTGGTCATAAGGCCTATCTTAATATGCTCATGTGCCGGTCAGAAGTGGGCTAGAAAAAAATGCATTGGATCAGCACTACCATCCCATACTCTAATATCAATCAGTGCATCTAAACCTGATCATAAGGAATCCATTAGCTAGCGCGTTGACTATACTAGCGTACCGGTCCTATTTCCCGTACTTTCCGCATCTGCGCACTAATCAATCGTACTACTAGAAACATATAGAAGGTGGTTTTGTTCGAGGATATGACAGTATGATGTATCATGTATGACACCACATATGACTAGAAAAGACAATGATCAAACATGTACATTAAATATTTTCTTTTTCTTTTAGAAAATGGACTGAATTCGATCGACATTTACGTCTATACTGGAAATACACGTCCAAATGTGCAATAAATATCCTGGACGTTAAAGAAATGATGAGAGAATGTAATTGGTACCGAGCATTATACTCAATTGTGCACATTTTCTAATCTAACCAATTGGACATATTTTTTATGCTTCGGCTACTAACTCTAATTGATCAACACTCCTACCGAATAGCAGCATCTATTATTTTTAATTTTTGTGGCCATGTGCAGTGTCATGCAAGGTAGTCATAGTTTGGTTGCTGTTGACTTATTAGCAGTAGGTAGAAGAGACGAGCATTCATCTCATCTTTGATAGAAGTATGTAGTACTAGTTCAGAGGAGGCTATTTCTGCTTCATGGTCTGAGCTTCCGAGGTTGAAGGGTAGCTCTGTATTCAGGTATGCTCTATTCTTGATTTTTGCCATTCAATTGGAGGAGCTAATTCTTTGGTTATTATCTATTTAGCTGCACTAATTTTACATGGTTTATATACCATGAATTCTTTGGCTAGATCGATGATCTGAAATATGCATGGCACATATCAATTAGATTCTCTGTTTTTTCCCCTTGTGAGAAGAGTCAGTTGAATTTTTGTGGGCATAGCTTCTTGTGCATGCTTAATAGGCCTCTCATCATCGCCACGCACAGGCTATTCATTTACTAGAAGGAACTACAGTAACAAACTTGGGAGTTCAGACTCATTTTCACCTACTTGCAGTACCATTCACCTGCCAGGCTAATTAATTGTCTCCATCACTGCAGATTGATTACAACATGGAATTAACAATTAGAAGTGCCATATACCTCGCCATAGCTATTATTGCTATCACTGCAGCTGTCACCAAGATTGCAAGAGGAAGAAGAAGAACATCTGATCTTGCCTGCAATAGGCCACCTCCACCTGTAGTGAATTGCTTTGCTCTCCTAGGACTCTTGCCTACTCTCTTCAGAAATGATTTGCCAGCCATGATGCATCAACTGTACATAAAGTTTGGTAGCGTGTTCACCATAAGTGTGGTTGGATTACTGAAGGTTACCTTCTTGGTTGGGCCAGAGGTCTCGGCTCATTTCTTCCAAGGGTTGGAATCAGAGATCAGCCATGGCAATCTGTTCGAGTTCTCGGTGCCTATGTTTGGCAAAGAGGTTGGCCATGGTGTAGACGATGCCACCCGGAATGAGCATAGTCGCTTCGTAGTTGATGCGCTCAAGCCAACCAGATTGAAAATCCATGTTGATCCCATGGTTCAAGAGGTTGAGGTACGTATGCAGCGATTTTTTTTACCGAAATGCAGCAACTTTTTTCCATGCCTATGGTTAAGATTGAGAATAGACAGTATAGTGTGTTCGCAAAAAAAGACAGTATAGTGAAAATATTACCATTTTTCTAAAAATAAACCACAACACACAGTGCAAAGTTTCTATTGATATAACAAGATTATATCTTGGGAGGTTGTAAGAAAGGGAGAAATTTAGGGCTGGTTTGGTTTATGGCCAACATTGGCCTTACCAATTTTTGGCAAAATTTGGCATGACCAATTTTAGGCAAGACAAAGTTGTGTTTGGTTTAAGACTTAAATAGGCTACTTTTATTATTAAAGTAGCCTAATTTTTGTAGGCTAGCCAAAATTTGGTCCCAATCTAAACATGTAGACTATTAAAGTTGTCAAATATTGGTAATGCTAATTTTGGCTTCAAACCAAACCAGCCCTTAAAAACCTCGGCTGATAGGGCAAAACACACCACAAGCCAATCATAAGCTGATGCCACCATTACACACCTTGAGAAAGAAACCTAGTATCGCTATGCATGAGATCACTGCAAGGCTGCATGTCCAACATCGACGACGTTGACAACGAACATAATATGTGAGCTCCCATATTTGGATTGTAGAGGGAGAGGGCCAGGTGAGGGTGAGCGAGAAGAAAAGGTTTATCCCTAGTGTATAGAATCGCCCAACATGATAGCCGAGAGCACCACCCACAAACGTTGGCCTCGCTAGCCAGCAGCTCTGAACGCGAGATTCCTAGATGCTAACATAGGAAAGGGTCCTACCAGGGATGGGAGCGATGCCTCGACAATGCGCACTAAGCATGATCATGGCGCCTAAAGCGTTGCCGTTGCTAGCCCATCAAGCTGCTAGGCTAGGCGTTCGTTTAGAGACTACATGCTCTCCCCATGACACCTCAGCCCCATCGCCTCTCAAACTCGAAGCCACCACCAATTGACCACTGCTAGCACATAGCTACCACACACCTCCTGCTGACTTCCTTTGCCTCCACACTATAAGTTGCCCTCACCGTATGGTTAGCCTCATAGCAGGCCGTTAGCTAGCAGTGTGGAGGTGCTGCCCAAAGCATCTCCAACAATGCCATCAACACAAGTAGCCCTCGCAGTATTCCAGCACCACCTCATAGCCATCAACACAAATAGAACCCACATCCATACATATCCTGGTATCCTGCCCCTCCTACCAGAGTAAGGGAACACATGATCTGGCCATGGAGGTGTAGACGATGAGCTACCAGTTGCCATCTACTTGAATCCCACAGCCTTGTGATACTGCCAGCCTGCTTCACCATTGCAACCTCATCATCCTCTCTGATCCTCCGCATGCCATTGTAGTCGCCTCACTTAGCTCTCCTAGGATCTGGCCTGCTAGATTTGGGTGTCATGCAGGAGAAAGGCCCAACCACCGTATTCCTTGCAGTTGCGTGGGTTTTTGACAACACACTTGACTGATGGCGGTGGAAGGCTAAGGAGTGGTTCTACCCCGATCGGGCTTGGGTGCTATCTAAGTCGCCATGGAGAGCAACTGGGGTAATTTTGTAAAAAAAAATTGGACAACTAGAACTTGCTTCCATGATATTTAAAAGTGGCACTACTTTTTTCTACAAGTTTTATGGTGGTCTCTACTGGTAACACAGAATTGATCTATCCCCACAGAAAAAGATAACAAAAATGATCTAGGCCTTCCATCGTACATATGTAATACTGTGCCATTATGCCATTTAATTTGTGTATTTTCTGCAGAATTACTTTGCGAAATGGGGGCAACACGGCACTATTGATCTAAAGTACGAACTAGAGCGATTACTCCTATTGATCACAGGCCGATGCATACTCGGCAAAGAAGTGATGACTATGTTCGACGAGGTTTGCAAACAGTTCCGTGAAATAGAAAACGGTGTCAACTTGACGAGCTTCTTCTTCCCCTACTCCCCCGTCATCCCCTCGAACCACCGCCGCGACAGGGCACGCGAGAAGCTCCATTCCATCTTCTCTGATATAGTAAGATCCCGCAAGTTGCGACAGAGAGATCAGGTTGACAAGGATGTGCTCCAAAGCCTGATCGACTCTAGGTACAAGGATGGCCGCCCCACGACAGAGGCGGAGGTCTCCGGTCTCATCATCAGCTTGCTCTTTGCCGCCAAGCACACGAGCACACACACCAGCGTGTGGACCGGCGCTCGCCTGCTAACCCACGACAAGTTCCTTGCCGCCGCCGTCGCCGAGCAGGATCATGTCGTCAAGAAACATAGCGCTACTACCGATGGTAGAATCATAGATCACTACAGTTTCTTGATGGACATGAACATGCTGCACAACTGCATCAAGGAGGCGCTACGTCTTCACCCTCCGGCACCGATGATGGTCAGGCAGGCGCAGAAGCAGTTCATCGTACGGACGAGAGAAGGCGATGAGTATTGTGTCCCTGCAGGGCACACCATTGCAAGCCCTATCGTGATCAACAATCATATGCCGTACATCTACAAGGATGCACATCTGTATGATCCAGACAGGTTTGGTCCGGGAAGAGAGGAGGACAAGGTTGGTGGCAAATTCTCTTACACTTCTTTTGGAGGTGGGAGGAACAGCTGCGTCGGTGAGGGCTATGCTTACATGCAGATTAAGGCGATTTGGAGCCATTTGCTGGGAAACTTTGAGCTCAGGTTGTTGTCACCATTTCCAAAGACGGATTGGAGTAAGTTGGTGCCTGAGCCCCAAGGGGAAGTGATGGTAAGTTACAAGAGAAGGCAACTACCTACCACTTAATTAGATGATAGTTATATGAGACTGCCTATGTACATTGTATAAGTATTAAGTAATATGCGTCAATATGTTTGTATCATGGTCATGTGGTAGTGTTAGGTTTGGTGTGATATATGAAGAATCAAATGCTCAAGCTTAATTTTTTGTTGGTGTATTTCTATAGGTGTGTTTGAGTTGTATTTTATTTACAAGCATAATTATCATTTTCATGTGTGCAAGTCTATGTTACTTATGACATGCAAGATTATATGCATGCAAGTTCTGAAGTAAATTTCACAGGAAACTCCTAAGTTTGTTACTCTTGTGATAGAGGATTGTTCCCATTATTAAAGTTTGACTAGGTTAATTTGTGTATATTCTCGTAAGGAAATTTCACTAAAGCTAATGACGTGTTTGACAAGGGGATTAAGAGTTTGGATGAGGGAATTGGTGATGAAATTAGCAAGGTAATTTGATTGTTAGTCCCAAGCCCCATGAGGTTGCGTTAGGCCTCTGTGTGGTCATAGATTTGTCAGGCCCACGAAGGTATGGCTGCTTTTGTTTCTCATTTTTTTTTTAAGGAAGGCCACCCCTAGCCCGAGTGGAGCCGATGGTTGCGTCATTGTGTGAGCGATCGCGCAAGGTACCCAAACCCGCTTGGTCTTTGGCCTCTATGTCTCGGTGCTACACATGCAATAGATCGTCATGCAGGATGGACACTGCCCTAGTGACTGTGGTGGTTCGGCAGGCAGACAACTCGTAGCTCGTTAGCTCGCTCGGCTCATGGTTAGCTTGGCTTGGCTAGATGCATTTTCCTAATGAGCCAAGCTGTCATTTTAGCTCATTACTATAACAAGATGGCTCACAAGCTGCTCTCGAGATGAACAAGCTTAGTAGCCCATAAAATTTAATATTTCACTAGAGTAAATTGGTCGCCCAATAGCTTATTTTAATCAGTTGAGTCACTGTCCCAACCTGAGATGATTTAGCCCTAGCTTCCTGCCTGTCTCTGCCCTATGCTGATCCTTCTCTCCATAGTCGGGTGCCACGGCCCCCATCTTCTCCACCCCGAATTCCCATCTCTAGTCTCCAGTCGCCGGCTGCTGCCCTCCATCTCCAGGCTCCAATGCTTCGTCCTCCCTCCTTGCCGCCACGTTGTTGTTGTTGTCCTCGGTCCTCCCTCGGTTGTCTTTGTTGCCGTTGTGCCATCAACCACGGTGTCCAGTTCTCGTGTTTAGCGGTAGAGCACCGGCACACCACCCCCACATAACCACACCCATGTTTTCATTGCCTTCGGTCTTCGTAATCACACCATACGCTTCCATGGTGAAGAATAGGCAGCTCCACACAATATGTCAAGCCTGAATTTTTAGCTCGTTACAATAACAAACCGAGCCAATCCAGGTCGTTGACATACCGAGTCATAACAAGCTGAGCTGGCTCGGCATCTAGACTCTCAGGGACTCACGCATAGAGGCAGTAGCAGGGGCGGACCTAGAAGTCAGGGGGGCTCATCTCTTTTTTCCTCCTCCAAACCTCCTACTGTCCTTTTTCTTTCTCTTCTTTTTCCTTATCTCTCCTTTTCCATGGGATCGAACGGGCTAGGAGGGATCGAGCCCCCCGCATGTACGCTGGATCCGTTCCTGGGCGGGAGTTGTGCGGATGCGAGCTTCCGCGTGACGTACTTATGCACGCTAGGATGTGACCGTGCTGGAATAATCCTGCACGCGCGCGAGGCCGGTACTTGTGCGGAGGCGGCGCATCAAGCGCATCAAGGAATGCTGCGCATGAGAGCTAGGCGTGTGCACCGGCTGCACTAGCCACTAGGGCGACCCGCCGGAGCTCGAAAGACTGGCATTAGCTTGCGTGGACTAGCAGCTCTCGACCATGCGATGCCATCTTCCCGGCAGAACATAGGAGACGCGGCTAGGTCCGCCTGCGAGGACCCGAGTTCCGGCTCGGCTCATGCGCCGCGCGGCGCGCTACGTGGCTGAGTTCGGGCCAGCGTGTGACGTCGCGGTCACGGTCACGGTCAAATATGTACATTAAATATTTTTTTCCCTTTCAGAAAATGGACAGAAACTCGATCCGCGTCACCGTCAAATGTGCATTTAAATATCCTGGACGATAAGTAGAAAAGATCAGAGTGTTTTTTTTTTTTTGACCGAACGGAGTGTAAATGGTACCGTGCTTTGTCCTCACTTAATTGTGCACATTTTCTAATCTAACCAATTGGACATATTTTTATACTTCGGCGGCTAATTCTAACAGATCATCACTCCAGCATCCAATAGCAGCCTCTATTATTTTCAAATTTTTGTGGGCATATGGAGGCCCTGTTTGAGGAAGCTTCTGTCAGTTGCAGCTTCTTCTAAAAGCTGTAGCTGGCAGAAGCTGCCACAAACGGTTCACAGCTTCTGAGAAGCTGCAGTTACAGATTCTGAAAAATGAATTGAGAAGCTAGAATCTTGACGAAGCTGGGTTTCAGAGCTTTTCTAGATTCTTAGAAGCTGGCTACCAAACAGCTGCTTCTCAGAATCTCAAGCTCCTCCAAATAGGCTCGGAGTGTCCTGCAAGCTAGTCATAGTTTGGACTTTGGTTGTTGTTGACTTATTAGCAGTAGATGGAGCCATTCATCTCATCTTTGATAGAAGTATGTATCTAGTTCAGAGGAGGATATTTTTGCTTCATGGTTCGAGGTTGAAGAGTAGCTTTGTATTCGGGTATGCTCTATTCTTGATTTTGCCTTTTAATTGGAGAAGCTAATTCCTGGGTTATTATCTATTTGGATGCACAAATTTTACATGGTTTCTATCCTATGAATTCTTTGGCTAGATCGATGGTCTGAAATATGTCATATATGGATTAGATTCTGTTTTTTCGCCTGTGAAAAGAGTCAGTTGATTCTTCTTTTTGTGTGTATAGCTTATTGTGCATGTTTAAGCCTATCATGATCGACATGCACAAGCTATTTACTAGAAGGAACCACAATTACGGACTTGAGAGTTCGGACTCAATTTGACCTTCTTGCAGTACCATTCACACTGCCAGGCTAATTAATTATCTCTATCAGTGCAGGTTAATAACAGGTAGCAGCGCCATGTGCATCGAAATTGCTATTCTTGCCATCACTGCACTTGTCACCAAGATTGCAACAGGAAGAAGAAGTACATCTGATCTTGCCTCCAATAGGCCACCTCCACCAGTAGTGAATTGCTTTGCTCTCTTACTCTCTCCTAGGACTCTTGCCTACTCTCAGCAGAATTGGTGTGCCAACCATGATTCATGAACTGTACATGAAGATTGGCAGCGTGTTCACCATAAGTGTGGCTAGAATACTGAAGGCAACCTTCTTGGTTGGGCCAGAGGTCTCGGTGCATTTCTTCCAAGGGTTGGAATCAGAGGTCAGCCATGGCAATCTGTTCGAGTTTACGGTGCATATGTGTCGCAAAGAGGTTGGCCATGGCGTAGACACTGCCACCCGAATTGAGCATAGTCGCTTCATTGTCGATGCACTGAAGCCAACAAGATTGATGATCCATGTTGATCCCATGGTTCAAGAGGTTGAGGTAAGCATGCAGAAAATGTTTTTCTTTTGACCGAAATGCAACAATTCTTTTTTCCATGCCTATAGTTAAGATTGAGAATCAACAGTTCAGAAATAATATAATTTTTAGAAACAAATCTCACAAACAGTGCACAAACCTCACAAACAGTGCAGAATTTCTATTGATACAAAAATATAATATATAAGATTATAACCCTGAGAGGCTCTAACTAGGAAAGAAGAAAATAAATTAGAAAACTTGGTTGGGAGGGTAAATACAGCACGACAAGCCAACCACGTGCCGACACAACCATTACACACCGCCGAGGAAGAAGAGTAACACTCATGCACTCTCTACTGTCAGTATTATGTTTCCGATAGAAATAATCTACACCGTTCGTTTATTATTAGTCATTTACTAATAAGTGTGTGTTTTCATTTTTCTTTCTCTATTTTCTGGAACGGTGTTTATCTCCTTCCAGAACGATGGAAAGCATCAGACCTAATCGATATCAACTCCTTTTATCCATTCTATTGCTCCGATGCCCACGCGATGAGCCCACATTCCTGATGGCCCACGCCTGCATGATTGAATCACACTCTCCTCCGCTCGCCGCATACCTGCACCCATTCAAGGCTTGTCCTCAAGCTCGCCGTCAGGAATGACAGCCCGCTGCACATCGCGAGACCAAGTTTCTCACCCAGCTCCATGCCAAAGCAGGTCTGCCTGACATCTCCACACTAGAGCGACAAACCACATGACATGCATCTGCTCTGTATTCTCCGAGCACGACAAGACGGTTGTAGGCACCACCAAATTTGGTGATGGCTATGTCGTCAACATCGAGGAGAACGACACCATTACCTTCACCAGAAACAACGGAGAACACCGGGGCATCATCGGGGTATACTTCATACCTCAACTCAACGACAACCTCATCAGCATCAGCCAACTCAACGAAAGTGGTTGTGAGGCGTTGGTACGCGAGGGATTTATGTGGATCTGTGACCAGGAACAGAGGCTGCTCGCGCACGTCATGTGCTCAAGAAATTGGCTCTACTCCATCAAGCTCCACATTGTGCACCTGATTTGCTTGTCAGCTCGCAGCTCCGACAAGGCATGGGAGTGACATGAAAGTATGGACATTTGAGTTTCCAATCCTTGAGGAAACTGATGCAGGGAAACATGTTGAGAAGCCTGCCAAACATTGATCACATCGATCAAGTGTATGACAGTGGCCTGATGGGCAAGCATCATTGAGCCCCCTTTTCTTTGAAAACCAGGCATTTCTCCGAACACCTGCTGGACCTCGTGCATGTACGGCGACCTCTGCGGCCCAATCGCACCTGCAACGCCAAGTGGAAACCAACATTTCTTGTTGATAGTCAATGATGTGAGCCGCTACATGTGATTCGCTCTCCTAGCCAGCAGGGATCAAGCAGCAACATCGATAAAGCAGTTCCAGGCCGAAGCCGAGCTCAAAGCTAGGAGAAAGTTGAAAGTGTTGATGTTGAGAACAGATCAAGGCAGGGAGTTCACCTCGATTGAATTCGGTGATTACTACATGGATTGCGGTGTTCAGTGACAGCTCATAGCCCCATACTTGCTGCAATAGATGGGGGATGCTGAGCGCCACAACCAGACATTGGTTGGTATGGCCCACTCAGTGATGAAGGCGAAGAACTTGCTAGAAAACAAAACCAGGAAGAAGCCGTCATAGTGGTCATCTTCCTCCTCGATCATTCTCCGACGTGCTACCTCGACGGCAACACATCATATGAGACGTGGCATGACACACAACCTACCATGCACTTTTCTATGCATGTTTGGGTGCATGACACACGTGAAGAACACAAGGCCCAATCTCAAGAAATTGGAAGGACATGTTGGGACAAATCCGAACAAGTGTCTCGCACTATTCCGATACGAGGAATCCAATCCCCCTTCATTGATAGCGTGGACACATTTTTATACATGAAATCTCAAAAGGAAAATACATTATTGCCCCTATCTTACAAGTGGGCCCTTAAGACATCACAAGGCGGGTTTCCTCGTCATTATTCAAGCCTACATGCTACGTTGCACCCCTTCCTTAGGGGCTGTAGCACCTTCCGAGGCCTCCGTCCTGTGACCGGGTAAAGGCAGGGAACCACAAATGCCTTCCCATTACCCGGTCCGGGGCCTGCTCCGTGCGGACCTCGGTGTTTTGCCCAATCCATTAGGCTCTCCCCTGTTTTCCTCCGATATTCCCGTAAAGTGACGGCCTGTCCCTTCTGGGAATCCTGGCGGGGTGCTCGAGGCCTATAGCCTTGATTTCGCCAACATCTCCAGAGCCTGACACCCTCTTCCGGAGCCCACGGCCGTCCTCCGGAAGCCTTCCTCCTGTCGAGCTAGCGAAGAACTCCTGGCGCACTCCGAAGCCTTTGTGGGGCTTCGGGTGTCTCCCAGCTCTCCGGGCAGCTAGGACCTTCCGAGGCCCCTTTCTTCTTCCTCCGAAGGTCAAAGACACTTTCGGAGTAGGTTTTAGCTTAGTCGAACCGGTCCCGGAGGATGGCTTCGGGTAGCCTCCGCACCTTCCGGAGACATTCCCCCAACAGTAGCCCCTCGGGGCCCTTCGCTCGCTTCCGAGCGGAGGGCCTCACACTTCGACCGGGGTGACGGCCTCATTCTTGTTTTCTTCACTCCTCGGGTTTCAAAATTCCGTCTGACGCCTCGACTGCTGGGCCTCTACAGAAGTGACGTTTGGTGGGCCCGCCACGACTCGCCAAAAAGGCGAAAAACGCGCGGTTCCCGGTGGCACTCGATTGAACGGCTGGAAGCTAGAGCGGTGCATCGGGCCGCATCCGGCTCGTTCGTTAGCCAGCGTGTGGGTGACGGTCAGATGGCGCCGCCCAATCATCAGACGGCCCTGGTGCCGTCGGCCTGCCCTATATCTGCCGGCGGCGGTCGAGCCCTATCTCCATCTAGCCGTTTCCAATTCTTTTACACAATCGCTGCCTCTTTTCTCAGGTTGCTCCCTTTCTGCTCTAGCAATGGTGCACGAGCACGACGATGGCGCGGGCCGCGGCCGCGGCGGCCACGATCTTGACGACGACGCAAGGGACGTCGGTGGGAGTCACGGCGCTTCCGGCGATGAGTTCCCGGCGGTGGGGACCGAGAACGGCGGCTAGGGCCGCCGCTCCCCCACCACCGATTTTTCCCCGGCTGTCGGTGAGCCGGCGTCGCCGGAAGACCAAGCGGCCACCGGCAATGAGGACGAGACAATGGCGGTTCCAGCGAGCAACTCCTCAGGGCCAGCCATAAGTACCCTATGTAGACACTTACCCTGGGTCCTTCGAAGGTGACGGACCAGGACGTGGCTGTGCTTGTCGCGTCCGGAGCCATCCCTTCAGCGAACAAGGTGCGGCTCCCCCGTCCCCCGCAGCGAGGTGGTGCCTCGACCGGAAGTGAACGAGGCAGTCATTTTCAATGCCTTCTTCACTGCCGGACTGGGCCTCCCGGTGTCCCCCCTTCTCGCCGGGTACTCCGGTACTACAACGTCGAGCTCCCCCAACTTCGGCGTCTGCCACTTCGGCGGGCGCCGACGCCAACCCAATCACTATCCCTAGCGACAGGGAGGGCTCTAGCGAGTTTGAATGGACCATGACTCTTCCAGGTTCCCTTCTCTCTCTTTTTTTATCTGTGTGTATATATATACCCTTGACTTTGTATTCACACCTCCAGCTTAGGGTGTAGGCGGGAGTCGCCTCCGCAGGCCACCATAGCCGTCGAAGCATCATCTAGGACCCATCCTGAGGAGACGGGGCGCCCTGACCTTACGGCCTCCGTGGCCACCACCGTCAACACCCCATAGGTTGGCGCAGCCCTTGGGGCTCCGCTCCGTCGGCCAGCCAGGCGACGACCGCTCCTTCTCCCATCGTGCCAAGCGGGGTGACGTCGGGGTCGTCCGCAATCGCCCTTCCCTAGAGAGGGCCTGTGGGAGACATCCCCGGCCTTGGCGTGGACTGTGCTCCGGCCGAGTGGGGGCCGCTCGTGGGGGAGAATGCGCGGGTGCTAGCCAACAACCTTACCGTCGGAGAGCTTTTGGAGATGCTCCGTATACTCAGATGGCAGGTGAAGCAAATACTCCCTTCGTATCTCTTGTGTTCTTAGTGCCTTGTAATAACTTTTTTCCGCAGGTGATGGTGACCGGCGATGCACTCTGTGAGAGGGGAGGACGTGATGCCGCCGCCGCCCATACGGAGCGCATCCGTTTGGAGCGGCTGCAGGTGGAGGCCACTGAAGCAATCTCTGGAGCTGCAGCGACCCGGGAGGAAGCGAAGCGAGCAGAGTCTGCTCATCTCCAAGCGGAGCTCGCACTTTCTGATGCCCGCTCGGAGCTCTCTCGAGAGCACGAGGGGGCAAGCAAGCTGGCAGAGGAGCTTCGGAAAATCAAGTCCGCCCTTGCCGAACGCGACGAGCTTCGCCGCAATAGCGAGGAGCTAGAGAACGCCAAAAAGGCGTTGGTGCTGCTGAACACCCGAGCCGTCGCCGTGGTGCAATCTCTTGCCCAGGCCTTCACCTCTATCAGGGTGCAAAGCCCTTTGCCCCCTCCGACCGGCAGCACTGTCGGAGAGAAGCTTCTGTGGGTGGAGAAGGTCACCAAGTTCGCGAGAAAGGCGACGGTCGGGTATGGGTCGTGGTGCTCCTGGGCTACCACGCGCTTTTTGTCGCTGCTTCTCCAGAGCAAGAAGTACATGCACATCGGTCAGTCTGTGTGTTCATCTTCGGATGAAGTCAACACGATCCTCTCCGCCGGATCCGGAGCTAACACTTTGAGGAGGGATGCTGACGACTTCGTGGCGAAGATCTGGCCTTCCTTAGGTCACAACGCAGCCGTGGCTGTGATGTCCTCTGCGTCGGGGTCGTCGGGGAAGGACCCCACCTTGAAGGGGAAGGATGCTCCGAAGGTCTAGGCTTCGTCTTCCATTTGTTTTTTTTTGTGTGTGTTAAGCCTAGCCGAGCGATGTAGCTGCAGTCCAGGCCATAGATTGTACTAGGGCTTCTTTATTAAATAGAAAGAATGCTTCGTGAGGCCACTATTGGTCGTGTAAATGCATAGGCACTTGACTCTCTCGAACCAACGCACGACGCGCCTTTGGAGTTGGAGACAGTCTGCGCCATTACGGGCCTTGTTCCCACCTTCACGAACTTCGCCTCGCGCTTCATCTAGCTCCGAATTCGACGCATAGGGATGGTCCACGCCAGAATTGGACTCAGACGGAGGGGATTGGGGCTCCCCGCCTCCCCACGCGAGCGAAGACAATTTGGACTTCGTGTTTTTGACTCTCCAACCGGGCGCAGTGACCAAGCTCTAGGCCTCGGCTTCCATCCTTCCCACGGGCTTCGCCTGGGTGGTCGAAGTACCAAACGCTCCTCTGGTCGCGCAAGGAGCTAGGGTTCCCGAGGACCTAGCCACAGTGCCCGCCGTGGGTCTAGCTCCGGCGGAGAAAATACACTAAATGAAATGGTATACTGTCGGGGGATGCCCTTCTGGCTCGGGCTTCGACGTCTGCCGCATGGGCAACACTGAGTCAAGCTGATTTGGACTGCTGTAACCCATCTTATATAAATTCTTCGCAAAATAATACAAAGGTGATCCGTGCTTCGCCGCGGTGTAATTTTTGGGCGTTGCGGAGGTTTTCCACAACGTTGTTTTTCTTATTGCTGTGGAGTTTTTCGTCGACGCTGCATTTTTTGTGTTGCGGAGGTTTTCCTCGACGCTAGCTCCGTCACGTAGTTTACTTCGCTCGGCTTCATGGAATATTTTTGTTGCGGAGGTTTTTCTTGACACTAGCTTCATCACATAGGTTACTTTGCTCGGCCTCATGGGCTCAGCAGCCTCGTGGAATATTTTTGCTGCGGAGGTTTTTCTCCATGCTAGCTTCATCACGTAGGCTACTTCGCTCGTCCTCGTGGGCTCGGCAGCCTCATGGAATATTTTTGCTGTGGAGGTTTTTCTCGATGCTAGCTTTGTCATGTAGGTTACTTCGCTCGGCCTCATGGGCTCGGCGGCCTCGTGGGGTATTGCTGCTGCGGAGGTTTTCCTCGACGCTAGCTTCATCATGTAGGTTACTTCACTCGGCCTCATGGGCTCGGCGGCCTCGTGGAATATTTATTTGGCCGTGGAGGGCATCCCCTCAACAGTGGTTTTTTTTGCAGAGGTTGCTTCGCTCGGTCTCGTGGACTCGGCGACCTCTTTGTGAATTTCATACTTAATGCAAAACTAAATTTCAATTTCTAATTGGGAAAATGCTGTTTGTAGTAAACAACGACATAACCGCTAGCCGTACAGCCATTCAAATGTGAATTAAAACACAATACTTGCGGAGACAAAAGATTGAATTCCGAGACAGAGCCATAACTTTCTCTTTAAAACGTAATACAAAATGAATACGCGCCGGCCACTCGGGTCTTACGGGCTTCAACTACTTAGACAAAGTACCTTCTCAGTAGGTTTGCATTCCACGGACGGGGTAAGGGCGTCCCGTCGAGGTCCGCAAGGCGGCAGGCGCCTCCGGGACCATTCCCAGTCACCACGAAGGGTCCTTCCCACTTGTTCTGCAGCTTGCCAGGGCTCAACGCGCGCCTTAAAACCATGTCACCGGGGCAGAATACCCTCGGAGACACCTTCTTGTTGTACCATAGCTGCGTAGCAGCATCGTACTTCCGCATGTTTTCTGCGGTGGTCTCCCTCCCTTCTTCGACGAGGTCCACCGATACCTCGCGTTCGCCTGCGTGCTCTGGCAACAGCACGCGAAACAATTTGCCCTTTCAGCCGGCATCATGGCTTTGTCGCCATACAAGAGCTTGAAGGGGGTGAAGCCTATGGCGCGTGACACTGATGTGCAGTGCCCCCATAGCACAGACGGTAATTCGTCTACCCACGTACCGCACGGGGCGTCTACGAGGCGCTTGTTGAGGGCTGTAATGATGTTGCCGTTTGCCCTCTCGACTGCTCCGTTGCTTTGGGGGTGGCGGACGGAGGCGAAGCATAGCTCCGTGCCCATCTCCTCGCAGAAGCCCTTGAAACTTCTCGAGTCAAACTGACGGCCGTTGTCCATCGTCAGGTGCCATGGCACTCTGAAGCGGCACATGATGTTCCTCCAGACGAAGCGCTGAATGGTCCTCGCGGTTATCGTGGCCAGGGCCTCGGCCTCTATCCACTTTGAGAAGTATTCGATGGCCAACACCACGAATCGGAGATTGCCGGGAGCTCGTGGTAGGGGACCGACTATGTCGATGCCCCATCGTGAGAAGGGCCACACTGTTGGTATTTGAGTTAATCTGGTGGGGCGGCTATGGGATGCTCTGCCTATCCATTGGCATCCTTGACAATGGTGCACCAGATGCTCGGCGTCCACCATTATAGTGAGCCAGTACAGGCCCTGTCGCAGCATCTTGGAGGCTAGGGCCCGGGGGGGGCGAGGTGCGTACCGCATTGCCCCTCGTGCACTTCCTTGAGGAGCTCTACTCCCTGGCTCCGCTCGATGCAACGCAGGAGGGGGGCACACACTCCGGCTTTATACAGGACGCCTTCAATGATCACGTAGCCCCTAGCCCGCTAGCGGAATCGTTGATGCTCCGCAGCGGAGCTGGGCTTGGCGCATCCTGTTAGGATGTGTGTTATCTACATCCTCCAGTCGGGCTCTGACTCTAGCACCATTGTTTCCTGAGCCAGTGGCGAGGAATCCGAAGCCGCAGGTGTTCGGAGCATTTCGAATAGCACGTGTTGCGGGATCTGTGTGTTGGCGGATGCGGCCTTTGCTAGGGTGTCTGCTTTGGCCAAATTGACCCTGGGGACCCCGGTCACGGTTATGCCCCGGAAGTGGGCCTCGTATTTCCTGAATGCTTCGAGATACTTGGAAAGCTCCGGGCTTCTGGCTTGGTAGGATTTATCAATGTGGCTCGCGGCCACTTGGGAGTCGGTGTAGACGATCAGCCACAGGGCGCCCATAGCCCTGGCCTTGCGGAGTGCCAACAAGATAGCTTCGTACTCGGCCGTGTTGTTTGTGTTGGAAAAGTCGAGTCGAGCAGCGAAGGTGGTGGAGCGACCTGTTGGCGAGGTGCTTATGGCTGCTGCGCGAGTGCCTGACACGTTGCAGGCTCCGTCGGTCCACACCTCTTCGACCGGGGGCCTTGTTCATTTGGCGACGAAATCGGCGAGGACCTGTGATTTGATGGCTGATCGCGCGACGAAGGAGATGGCAAAAGATGCTAGCTCGACGGCCCATTTGCCTATCCGCCCAGTCGCCTCTTTGTTGCGAAGCATTTCTCCTAGAGGATACAAGGTTGGCACAGTTATATCATGTGCCAAGAAGTAGTTGCGGAGCTTGCGTGAAGCCATGACGAGGGCATATGCTATCTTCTCCAGCTCCGTGTACCTGGTCTTTCGTCCGGCTAGCGCCTCTGATACGTAGTATACGGGGCGCTGCACTTGCTTCTTCTCTTGAAGGCCTTTGAGCACCAAGACAGCGGAGACTACTACGGGCGACGTTGATAGATATAGCAATAGCCCCTGGTCCGGGGCGGGGGATCGCCAGGGCTGTTAACTTCGACAGATGTTCCTTCAACGATTCGAACGCACTCCTGCACTCCTCCGTCCACCGGAAGGGCGACGCGCCTCGAAGCACTGCAAAGAAAGGAAGGCAGCTTTCGGCCGATTTGGCTAAAAATCGTGAGAGGGCCACCAGTCGGCCCGTCAACTTTTGTACTTTCTTCGGGGTTCGTGGGTGGTTCATATCTGCGATGGCCTTAATTTTCTCAGGGTTAGCCTCGATACCCCTCTTCGACACAAGGTATCCAAGGAGCTAGCCCTTGGTTGCACCGAAGGTGCATTTCTCGGGGTTGAGCTTGATACCAGCCTTCCGAAGGCTGGCGAAGGTTTCTCGCAGGTCATCAATGTGGCTGGACGCCACTGCGCTCTTGACTACCACATCATCGATGTAGGCCTCGACGTTGTGCCCCAGCTAGGACTTCAGGGGAGAGTGGATTAGGCGAGCAAACGTGGCTCCCACATTTCGGAGGCCAAATGGCATCTGGACTTAGCAGTACACTCCGTCCGAGGTAACGAAGCTTGTTTTGACTTCGTCATCCACAGCCAGCCACACCTGGTGTTAGCCATAGTATGCATCGAGGAAGCTTAGCAGCTCACATCCCGCGGTGGCATCGACTAGCTGGTCGATGCGGGGCAGCGAAAAGGGATCCCATGGGCACACCTTGTTGAGGGTGGTGAAATCAATGCACATGCGCCACTTGCCATTCGCCTTCTTGACGAAGACCGGGTTCGAGAGCCATTCAGAGAAGTGGACTTCTTGGATCACCCCTGCATCGAGGAGCTTTTTGACCTCTTCCTGCACCACCTGTGCTCGCTCCACCGTCATTTTGTGCAGCCCCTGGCGCACGGGGCGAGCTCCGGGGTGGACGTGGAGTCGGTGCTCCGCAAGTTGTCGGTCTATGCCTCGCAGGTCAGCAGCGGACCAAACGAAGATGTCGAGGTTCTCCCGCAAAACACTGATAATCTCAGCTTCGAGCTCGGCTGAGAGGCCATCGCCGAGCTTAAATGCCCGCTTCGGGTGGCTCGGGTCCAGGCGCACGTCATGTGAGCCTTCATCAGCCTCCGGGCGGGAAGAGCGGAGCGCACGCTCAAACTCTTGTTCGGCACCCACAGAGCCTACTTCGTGTACGAGCTTGGCCTCCTGGCGTGGCCTGTGCCCGTAAGCGATTCTCCGAGCCCCTAGCTGATCCCCGTGAACAGAGATCACGCCGGAGGTGCCTGGCATTTTCATGCACAAGAAGTTCTAGTGGACGGCTGCGCCGAACTTATTCAATGACCCCCTCCCCATGATCGTGTTGTCAGCGTAGGGAAGGTCGACGATGTCGAAGGTGACGAGCTCCGTGCGGAGGTTAGTGCCACGGCCGAAGGACAACGGGAGGGATATTTGCCCCATTGCTTCAACGGTGTCTGTTGACGGTCGTTATTGTAACATTTTGACCGTCAATATTACCAAAATAATGGAGAGTTAGGTATGCTTGCAATGCATATTTATTTCAGAATAATCTATCTCCACTTGTACTTGGCAAATATTTACTTGTAGAGAAAATATATCAAAAAGGAGAAGAAATAGAGGAAACCTAACTCCCAAGGAATGAGAGGGCTCACTGGTAGAGTTACCGACCTAAGTAACCGTCAATGCACGTGACACTGACACCGGGACCCATATGTCAGAAGGCATACCAAAGGAAAGGTCGGTGGGAGGCTGGGGTGGTTCGGCCGAACCAGGCCCGCCGCCTTTCCCCATCGACCTTTGACGTGGCAGTCTCCCATTGGCTCCTGATGGCGGTTACAAGGGGCATGGTGGTCATTTCCCATGAGAAGCTGCCGCCATTGAAGCTCTATAAAAGGAGGCCTCATTCTCTTCTTCAACACACAACAAAGCAAGGAATCAAGCTCACTCTACCTGTAGTATTAGTTTAGTAGAAGTAGGAATAGAATAGTTCTAGTTCAAAGAAGGCTTCAGAGGAATTCGGGTAATGTTCTAACTTTGCTTTCTAGTTCTTTTGTAAGACTTTCAATACTTCAATATATTTATCTTTATACAATTGTGGTATCCTAGTCCAATCATAGACTAGTCTTGCCAACTTTAGCATTTATATGATTAATATATCGGTGTGGTTACATTTATCTGGGATTTGCATTGGTGCGGGTATAATGTCTAGGAACTTGGTTAGTATTCAACTTAGGCTAGTCCTGGTAATATTAATCTAGAACTTAGATACTCTCCTTCAATTGCAAGGCTGTAGAGTAGGGAGTGATGGCTTAGACATGGTGTCTAGGCTGGATCTTACAATTATTTGGGCGATTATACTCTGGGTGTGTTTGCGGGCCGCCGATGGTGACAGCTCGGTACGGGTGTCTCCCCCGCAGTATAGTTTCCTACATATAAATTCCTGGGGTTAGATGCACCTCCACATTTAACTTCGGTTGGATGGTTATGATAGTCTGTCGTAAGTAACTCGGCAGGCCGGGGTAATTTTGCGAAGCACCGGGAGGGCATAGCTAGGTCTAGGCTTAGTTATAGCTGCATTGTAAGGAGGGTACACCACACTGTTGTATATTGGTTAGAAGATGTTAGAGTGTTGCATAAAGTATAGAAAATAGAATTATACTGTGACTGCTCTTACTTAGACTAATTTAGGATTGATATGGAGTTTAGCTAGATCCTTCGCTTGTGTCATTCTACCCAAGACATATTTCTTACTCCTGTTTAGAATTATGACTTATACATGTGTATGTATTTTATTAGAATGATTACACTTTACAAATCTTCCCTTGGGATAAAATAAATACAATACCTTCGAATACTCCCGGGTGAAATACTACAATGATATATCCGTGCGCGTGCGGATTCATTTCTGCCAAACCATAGATTATCATTGATTATTTCAAGTTGCCGTCGTTGGGAACTATGTTCCTAAGGATGACAATAAGAAATACCAACAGTGTCTCCGCTGAACCCTTTTAGAGGCCATCGGGCCTTACTCAGCCGGCTACGGGGTATCTGCATTTGGTCGAAGACGGAGATGAAAAAGATATCGGCGGAGCTGCCGCCATCCACCAAGATACGATGCACGTCGGCCTCGGCGACACGGGTCGTGATCACCATGGCATCATTGTGCGGGAAAAGACGTCCGCTGCCATCCTCCGGGGAGAACACCAGCGGAGCGGCAAGCCAGTCCGGCCACATTGATCGTAGTCCCGCCACTGTCACTTTGAGTCGTATGGAAATCGAGAGCACCACTTGTCGAGGCACTTCTTCTCTAATGTACTGTACTTGCCTCGGGGGTGGTGGCCCCGGCGGAGGGGCAGGAAGCGTGTGCTGCTGCGGGGCGTGGTGATGACCGGGATAATGCCCTCCGTGCCCTCCGTGCGCTGCATGCGGGTAGGGTGCCAGCTGGTGCTGATTGTAGTACACAGCAGGCGCGGGTGCCGGGTGCGCGTGCTCCATGGTGGGATGACCCCATGGTTCCGGAGGCCACGGACCGGCATGTTGCCTGTGCGCGTTGTACTCCACCGGCTGGGCATGTCCCGCCGCACGCTTCTCTGTGTGATCTTGGCTTGGAGCTCCTCACGCTTCACTGAGAGGGTGTAGCAATCTTCAGTGTTGTGTGTGGGTTGGGCCCATGCCAACCACACTAGTAGCCACCTTTCAGCACTGTTGTGCGCCCGCTGGCTGGTCCGCGTCCTCCGTGGCCACTTGCCCCTTGACCTCAGCCTCGCCCGCAGCCGCCGAAGCTCCTTACTTGGTCTCTGGCTGCCGCGTCAACATTGTTGATTTTGTGGCGGTTA
>CM002483.1:12972116-12983740 GCA_000325765.3 Leersia perrieri
GGGGGGGGGGGGCTTCTCTCATGCGCGGCTGACGAAGCGATAGTAGCCTCCGCTTTAGCCATGGTTCCGTTGCCGGGCCGGGGGGGTGCGGGCGGAGCCTGCATGGCTGTCGTAATCGCTGCGGGCTGGGTCGGAGGCCCAGGCGCAACAACTGGCGTGCTTGTAGAGAGGGGGGCAAGCCCCTGGCCGCCCTTCGGCGCATGTTCTCTTCTTCCCGTCGTGCGTACTCCTCGAACTTATCCATCAAGTTCTCCACCGTGGTGATGTTCTTGTGTGAAAGTTTGCTGAAGAACTCCGTTCCTTCGAGTACTCCTTGCTTGGCTGCGTCGATGACAGTTGAGTCTGAGAGGCCGCGTATCTGCGACTTGGCGGCGGTGAACCGCCGGAAGTAGTCTCGAAGCGACTCGCCCGGCCCTTGCTTGATATCGAACAGGCTTCCTGCCGTCATGGGCTCTACAAAGGTGCCCTGAAAATTGTTGCAGAAGGACATCCACGGCTACGTCCACGAACTCAACGAGCTGGGTGGAAGGGACCAAAACCAGCGTTGTGCCACGTCGTCCAGGGCCAGGGGAAAGCACTTTGTCATTATGGCGGTGCCTCCGCCGCTAGCCTCGATGGCAAGGGCGTAGCTCTTGACAAAATCCACCATGTCAGATTCCCCGTGGTATTTAGGCAGCTTAGGCGGACTGAAACCGCCGGGATAGGGCTCCTCTTGCAACCGCCATGACAGCGGTGACTCGGGGTTGATGGTGGGAGCGGGGCGAGTCGCCCGTGACGCCAAGCCACCCCATAGGATCGTGACCTCCGCCGACACTCCAAGGGGTGCACCCATTCCTGCTGCGTGCTAATGCAAGCATGCGGTCGCTGGTAGCGGCCCTCGAAGACGTGTTCTGCTCGGGGCTGCCCCCCGAGCGTATGGTGCTCTTCACAGCCTCCGCGGGGGTTTTTGCGCATGTCATCATCATTGACATTGTCGTCGTCGCGGACGCGGTCACGGTCGTTGTCGTGGTCGTTTTCATTGCCGCCCAGCAGCTCCCCGCCAGGCACTCCGCCAGAGGCACTATCGTCGCCAAAACAGGGAGGAGGAAATGTTTCCCGCTTTGGACGCCCCCTGCCCCGGGCTGCCGGTACGACCTTCCTTTTGGGTGGCTTCGGGTGTCTCCCAGCTCTCCGGGCAGCTAGGACCTTCCGAGGCCCTTTTCTTGCTTCCTCCGAAGGTCCAAGACACTTCAGGAGCAGGTTTTAGCTTAGTCGAACCGGTCCTGGCGGATGGCTTCAGGGTAGCCTCCGCACCTTCTGGAGCCATTCCCCTAACAGGACATGAGTACACCATGATCTTTGTTAGGTACAAGAGCGGCTCCAAGGCCTACAGGTCTATGATCCTGCCACCAGGCGAGTACATGTCTTACGAGACATCATCTTTGATGAGGGAGCTAGCTAGGACTGGGCGCAACATGGAGGCGGAATCGACTGCGACAAGAATGAGTTCATCGTCGAACACCTTGTGACACAAACCATTTTGCAAGACATAATACTACTACGTAATTGATTTTCTTTCCACCCAAACGGATGGCTTCGTCTCCACGGGGTCATCTCCCTCCTCATCATCACCCTTCCCTCCCTTCTTCTTCCTCCCCCTCATTCTCCCTTGTCCTTGAGACCCACCTTTCCCCCTCCCCTCCCCTTGCACACCTCGTGCCCATGTGCTTGCCGTCACGCCGCCCTCCTACCGGTGGTCTAACTGGAGCGGGGGGGACAAGATGTAGTGTGAGGGGACAACATCGACAACCACGGTGGGGAGGTGACGGAGAATGGCTCATGAGGACTAGATCCTCTACCGGTGACCTCGGAGAAGACAGATCCAGTGGTGGCGACGAGGACATGCGGCTTCAAAGAGGTACGCAACTCTGCCGATGCATGTGGAGTCCGGTGAGATATCAACCCCAATGCCTGAGGTACTGTGTCTGATACCTTCGGAATGTGCTTCCTCCGATGAGGGGTGTGGCAACAACAAGGTACTAAGCCTGGTACCCTAAATACCATGTCTAGTACCTATGCGTATCAAATCTAATACCTAGGTATCGGATCTAATACCCTAGATATTGGATGTGGTATCTAGATCTGGTACTTCCTCATGCAATGTTGGTGAAGAGATCGCATGGAGGGGGCACCGGATCTGGAACCTACATGCATCACACTCCGGCTCTGTCCTTCATCGTCCCCTCCACCGAGCCCCTCACCGTACCCTCCAGTGAGTTCTCCGACGAGTAGCTGTGAGCTGAGCTGCTAGCCTGCTAGGGACATCGTCACCTCGGGTTGGCTGTGCAGGAGTGGCGTAGTGGTGGCTTGTGGCAGCGATTATGAGGAGAAAGATCTTGTTCGAATGGGTCCATCTGAATGGACGTCCGTTCTCTAGTCGGGCTATTGATTTTCACATGCCTTAGTCTTTCCTTTTACAAGCAGCTCAAATTCCCGGTCACCAATAAAAAAAACTCTGGAAATTTTTCCATAGACACACTCTCTGACAATTTGTTTATGTACGGTTATATAGTTAACTAGGTGATACTCCGCGCATTGCCATAAAAAAATAGAATTATCATATGTTTAAATGGTGTATACAGGGAAAAAATAAAATGAAAGCAACTGAATAAATGAAGCAAGGCAATATAGAAAGCAACTGAATTATCTGTAGAGATTCAATAATGAAGTTGAGTTATCCCCATGAACAATATAAAACAGAGTTATCCCCAAGTTATCTGCAGAATACTAAAACAGTACGAAATATAAAGTTGTTGAACAGTTGCATGGTAAAATGAATGATGAATGAGTAAAAAAATAAAAACAAAGGAGAAGAACAGGAAATATATAACCAGTAATCAAATATTTTGTCATGCATATCTTGAAAAGAAATATTCGCCAATAATTCAACATTATATATGGTGCTCAATCCAGCAATAAATCTAGGAAGTAGTGACAGAGCTAATCCTTTAAAGTAATCGAAGAGGGTGATTAATTTGCAGGCACAAATATTAGTGTAAGGGGTAATCATGGGCACATTAGGATACCAAAATATTTGGGAAATTGATGAGTGATACTAATTTGCGAAAAAAACAGCTTGACGGCTCATCTGCAACAACCAATGTTGATTAGAGAGAGAAGTTTGCCTTAGTTAGAGATGAACACCCACTGAGAACAATAGATTGGCATCAATGTCGAATAGAAAGAGAGATTTAGCCGAAATATGTTGAACATTGTTGATAGCTGATAGCCTGATACTGATTTGCAAAAAAATAGCTTGACGGCTGATCTCTGCATCAACTAACCTGGATTAGATATGAACCCCCACTGAGGACAATTGATCGGCAAAATATTGATTAGAAACAGAGATTTAGCTCGATTGGAACCAAATCCACACTAAGAACAATAGAGATCGTCCTCAAGGGAAGCATCCTTATTGGTGTAGCAGATGAATCCACGAACGTGCTTGTTTGTGGAAGAAACAACACCATTGATGTTTTCCCTTTCTACCTGAGTACCCTCCGTCCCATAATATAGCAAGTTTTGTTTAGATAAGACGTATTCTAGAACTACGTACAAATCTAGATATTATGGGATGGATGTAGTAACAAACAACAGCATCAGCATGGGTGGCGTATATCAAGGTGGGAAGGCGAGGAGACAAAGCAAATAATAATAATATAGAAGCGATGGTTCTTAGGCCTCCTCCAATAACTATCTATAATCTATCTATAAGTCATCTTATATAATTTTTAATAGAGAAGAAATAAAAACTATCTCTTGTTCAAAAGATAGTCTCTTACACACAATCTAATGTCAAGTGAGGATGACCTGTGGGATTATTTGTATTATGAGCTATTTGCTAAGAGTTAGTTAGAGCAGATACAGATGACTCAAAAAAGTTGGTTGCTGAGTTGACAGAAAAAAGTAGAAAAGAGAAGATGGATGGATGCTTAAATTGGAGTTAGGCTGCACACATAAATCAAAAAAGGACCACTTAAAAGACAAAGAGAGAAAAATGATATGATACTTAAACAATATAATATTATTGTCATGATACAACAAACTAAAAATTAAAGTCTCTTATGTATAAGCTATAAAATTATTTCTGCATGATATTAGAGTAGGCAATGGATGCTACTATAGATCTTGCTTAGAACAAGATCAATAGTAGCATCCATTGCCTACTTCAATTTTACTCCATATCATCTTAAATAATTTTATAGCTCACACGTACAATAAAAGACTCTAACTTTTAGCTTGTTCTATCATAACAATAATATTATATTCTTTATGTATTCAATCATTTTTCTTTCTTTGTCTTTTATGTGGTCCTATTTTTTGATTTGTGTGTGCAGCCTAGCTCCAAATTAAGAGCAAGGTCAATAAGAGAGCTCACTTGCTAGCTCCAATTCAAATTATAGCTAATATATACAATAGATTAGCTATTAGGTTGGCTTCTATTCTCTCATTCTATCTCTATGTATTTAATGTATTCATCTTAAAGTCTGTGTAGAGCTAGCTTTTGCAAGAGAGCAAGTTTAATGATTAACGCCACTAGAATTAGTATGCAGCAGTGAGCAACATCCAATCCTAGCTTCCGCACGGTCTAATCGCCCACCCCAGCAAGCGCTTCAGCAGCCGCCCGCTCGACTCTCTCCTAATTTCTCTCACTCCCACGTAGGATCCAACTAGCTCTTACCCCCTGATTAAACTTACTCTGAGAGCCCATTCTTTTTTCTTTTCTGTTGACTCTCTCCTCTACATCAGCTTGTAGTTGGCTTAAAGTCCACTATTATACATGCTCTAAGCACTTTCTATCTTCTCTTTCCTACTTTCTTCATACCAACTCAGCAATAATCTTTTGTACCTGCTCTTAAAGGAGTGGATTCATCACACTCCTGCAGGCGAATCCAGTCAATCCACCTCTGCACTCGTGCGAGCGTGCCAGCGATTAGGCACGAGTTGATGCCGCGTTGCCGGTGGCGGCATGCTTATCCTGCAACATTGGCTTGTGGCTTCGTACGTGTGCTGGAGTAGGGAGGTCATCCGGGGATGGGCCAAATTTTAGGCATGTTCTGCATATAGTGTCACCTAGCAAATCTGGAGCATGAACATTGCATCCAACAGCTAGAATCAATTGAGGTGACGTGGCTTCACCAGATGGCTGAAAATGTGGATCAACTATATATACCTGTATATAGGATTGGGTAATTAAGCTAAGCCCTCTCTAAACTTTTTGAGCTCCTGTAATGTTCGTTCCTTAAGATCGCGTTTGATTCATGGCATGGGTTGGGTTGGGATGGAGCGGATCCATTTTTATGGGTGCTTGGTTCTAGTATGGATGGGTTGGATTGGTTAAAAAAAAGTGAATTTTTCCTCCAGATCTGGAATCCCCATCTGAAAATTTTGGTCGGACAAGTTCGTTCCTTGTGAACGGCGCCAGCTCTGTCTTTGCTTCACTCACTTGCATACTCGTCCCTCTTGGCAGAGCTGCCTCGCACCCACCGCACGCTGCTCGATTTTACCGGCTGCCCGAGCCCGTCGCTGGTCACCCTAGTTCACTGGCCGCCCAAGCCTGCCGCCGGCTGCCCGACACCACTGTCAGTCTCCCGAGTTCACTGCTCCTCCGCCCCGTTCGCCGCTCCTCCGAGCAGAGAGCCTGCCGCCGCTCGCCGCATCCGGCTGCCTCGGCCTCACGGCTGCACGGGAGGCAGCTGATGTGCATACATGCTGCCACGGACACCAGCTCCTTCACGCGCTGCCACTGCCATCACTTCTCGAGCCTGCGTGGGAGGTGGTCGTCGTCCCGCCTCGGGCTGCCGCCTGTGCGTGTCACCCCACTGCATGAGCTCCTGTTCAGCTTGCGGCGCTCAGCCTTGCACATGAGCTCCGGGCGCCGTCAGACCTCCTCTGCGACCCGCCGGAGCCCGAGCTATAGCTAATGTCTTTTAGACAGTGAATTTAATCCGTTAAAATCATCCCATCCCATTTTCTTCTGCCAAACAAAAAAAATCAGAATCAACCCATTCCATAATAGAATCAACCCATCCCAGAAAGTTGGAATGAATCCAACACATTCCATCTTGTCCTAAAACCAAACCCTAAGAAAACTACGTGCATAGATGGTTCCACATTACACGTGCTTACTTAACAAAACCACATATGAAAAGCTTTGTCCTTATTGTTTGAAAATACCTAAACTTAAAATTTCATATTAAATACATTTTAAGTTCGATTGATGTGAATAAAATATTTGTTTGATCCTTATAATATTTCCTTTTATCGGACTAGGATTCTCTAACGTGAAGTTGGAGGATCATTGCCACTAATACATGGCCCCATAGGTCATGGACCACATGTTAGTGAGCAAGTCACACCTCTGCCTCACGTCTGAGGATCTTAATCCCCTTTTAACATGATAAGGTAAATATTTCATTAGAATATTATTTTATATCATTCTTCGCTAAATACTTGCTCTTATGCAGCTTGTTTTACGCTTGTGGAAATAGAGGTGGCTCGCTAAACGTCTACAGAAATGAGTTGTGAACCACTTGTATAAACTTTTTGTACAACCTGATGGATATGTGGATGGATTGATGAATATGATCAAATCATTGTAATATAAACCATAAATATTTTCAATACTCTCTAGCTTGTCATAAATGGTACGGAGTAGTAGCATTTAGCATAATATAAAAACCTTACTACAGATTGTATAAACTTACTGTAAATATAATTATTAGTATCTATATACGGTCACTGTATTTTATCTTAAATGTTCAATATTTATGATCAGGGGCAGTATTGCAATTTGTCGTAAGATATGATCCACCTCGATACGTTGTGTGCTGTTATAAGTGAGCTAGAAAAAAGATTATCACAACAAATCCATTAGCAGGGCACGTTGACTATCTTAGCCTCCATATCTTATCTTGTTTTTATGTATTTCTGCATATATCTTCAACTAATGCCAATCAATCACACCCATATAGTATTGATTGATTGGCATTTCCAATGTATATGCTATATGCCAATTAATACTATATGCCAATCAATACTGCTTTAGTGTGATTGATTTCAGTGTAATTAATAATACTATATACTTCTAGTGTGATTGATTCCAGTTTTTAATATCTATCACACTGAAGATAAATGATTCTAGTTTTTAATATCTATCGCACTAAAGATATGCTTTCAGTGTGATTGATTGGCATATAGTATTATTAATCACACTGGAAGCATATGTTCAGCGTGATATACGACCATTTCCAATGTGCTGCACGTATATGCACATGCACAGCTGCACTTATTAAGGCAACAATAGCAGGTGATAGTTGGCAGGTGACGGTTGGCAGCCGTTTCGCGTGCAGCTAATTTTCTACGATTCTGCTATAAATGTGGCGACAGATTATTGTTTGGATCTCAGTCAAATTTTAATCCGTTGGATCAGTGTTAAGATCCGTGCAAGGACTGATGGTCGATGGAAAGCTCGACCTGGACCGCTGCATGCAGGCAGCAGGCTGCACTTGTCAGCTTTTTTTTAACGCTGTGTTCACACTGTCCAAAGTGTAATTACAATGATAATATAATGTAGTTACAATGTAAGTACACTATAATTACATGTAACTACACTATAAATATATTGTAATTACAATGTAATTAATGTAAATTTTGTGCAACTTGTTTTCTAGATCAAATTTAACTTTGTGTAACCAGGATTAAACCCTAAAAACAAATCAATATTGGTGCATTATGTCCAGAGTGCTAGTTCCATCTGTTTTGCTAATTATTTATTACGACCATGGATCTTTAATCCTACGGCTGTAGATTTGACAGATTTCTTACATATATATACATCTGTCGACAGAAAATATGTGTGCATAAAGTTTGGCAGCGTGTTCACCATAAGTGTGGTTGGTTTACTGAAGGTGACCTTCTTGGTCGGATCCGAGGTCTCGGCTCATTTCTTCCAAGGGTTAGAATCAGAGATCAGCCATGGCAAACTGTTCGAGTTCACAGTGCCTATGTTTGGGAAAGAGATCGCGCATGGCGTAGATACCGCCACCCGATTTGAGCAGACTCGCTTTTTTCTTGATGCGCTGAAGCCAACCAGGCTGAGGATCCATGTTGATACCATGGTTCAAGAAGTTGAGGTGAGCAAGCAGTAGATTTTGAGTACTTAATTCTTCTGCATAAATCCAAAAACAGTAGTAGTACTTAATTCTTCTACATAAATCCAAAAATTGCAATGTCATGAAATATTTTGCTATAACAAATCTGATTAGCATATTTTCTATGCCCAAAATCTACCTATTCTAAAACGCACATACCCTGTTGGTGCAGCTCCAAATCCTGAATCCACGTTGGATTTGGAATTTGTAAGCTAAATTAAAGTGGGCTAAAATTTATATTTCATCTAAAATAGGATCAAAATTGTTTCAATAATTCATACATCCATATCCATAGATTTGTGAAGTTAGAAATACCGAGCTATAAGAGTTGTGCCAACTTCGTTAATTGCGTGTGTTCTAATACGCCACTTGTTCATAACTAGAAGGGCTGGAGGGAGTAAGTGACAATGATACGAGGAAGTAATTGCATGTATTTTTAAATACTTAGATGATACTTTTAAGCAGGGGCGGAACTGGGCCTAGGGCAGCTAGGGCCAAGCCCTACTCGTGGCCCAGCTAACAATGGAATAGTACCTACATATATCTCAAATTTTAAGGTCCAGCCCCACTTATTTGGGCCAACCATCCAACCCCAAAGTTGGGCTTCCAAACAGAGCGGCCGCACTACTCGCACGCATGCAATAAGCCCATCAAAAATGATCAGCTCATTCAAAGAAAAACCCTACCTTCCTCTCTACTCTCCTGGCGGCACACGATGGGTTCGATTCGAGAAGAGCGACGGGCGGCGGAGGCCAGTGCCTTTGCATCCTGCAGCAGAGCCACAGAGGCCGGCGGACGGCAGCAGGCGGGGGCGCCAGTGTCCGGCGAGGGCACAGCAGGAGTCGGCCAGTGCGCTGCGGTCGACGGGGGAACAGCGGGCAGCGGCTCAGGGCGCAGCGTGGCAGCGGCGCAGGGTGTGGCCACCGGCGAGGGTATCGGTGCGGGGCGCAGCGCCGAGGGGATCGCAGGCAGCATTTCGGCAGGACGGCAGCTGGCACAGTATTGTTTCTTCTTCCCCTTACTTGATCCTCTCTTTCAATTACCATTTAATCATTTACCAGCAATTAGTGAAATAGATCGTCTCGTTGATTTGTAGATGGAGAGATGTAGAACAATAAAAATTTTCTACCAAGTACAGTCCTCAAGTGAGATGCATTGCTTGTCTTGATCCCATAAATTGTTTTGCCATAGTATGTTGTTGCACATATTAGAGATATAGGATATCATTATTTTCTTATAGTGCCCAAATACTTATATGATTAAAAAAGAATACATTGGTTTGTTCATTGCTAATTACTAATGCTTTCTATTGCTATATCGCTTTATTGTTCTCCCTGCTGTTGAATGAAGATGAAGAGTGAAAATCATGAAGATAAGACCCACTCAGTACGCTAGAGAAACTTTCGTCCAATATTGTTTTTGCCTTTTCTTCTATAGTACTTCGGTATATAAATTGTTATGAGTAGTTTTGCCATACTACTTGAGCCCTAGGCTTAGACAAATCCTGGTTCCACCACTGCTTTTAAGATAATTAATAAGACATACATTTGTAATTAGGGTACCTCATCGTCAGAAGCTTCGTGCAATAACTTAAAACTAACGTGAAGTCCAGCGTAGGTTGTATTACTAAATTCTATTTCTTTATAGACTCTTCTTTCAATATTTTTAATTTTTATTCTGAATTCATATTTCATTATCTCTACATGGACTCTTTTTTCTCCGATAAATTTGGAAATTTCCAGATCATAGAAGCAAAACTTGTGGGCCATTTTTCTATTATTTTACCGGGGTAATAGATTTGGCATGCATCCTGCAGGATTACTTTGCAAAATGGGGGCAACATGGCACGGTTGATCTAAGGCGTGAACTAGAGCAACTACTCCATCTGATCTCAGGCCGATGCCTCCTCGGCAAGGAGGTGATGGGGACGATGTTCAATGAGGTCTGCACCCAGTTTCGCGAAATCGAGAACGGTGTAAACATGATGAGCGTCTTCTTCCCCCACTCCGCCATCATCCCGGCGAACCGCCGCCGTAACAGGGCACGCGAGAGGCTCCACGCCATGTTCTCCGACATCGTCAGATCCCGCAAGCAGCAACAACAGCAGGGGAGAGATCACCAAGTCGACAGGGACGTGCTCCAGAGCCTGATCGACTTACAAGGTCGACGGCCGGTCCACGACAGAGGCGGAGGTCTCCGGCCTCATCATCTGCATGCTCTTTGCTGCGAAGCACACAAGCACGTACACCAGCATCTGGATGGGCGCTCGTCTCCTCAGCCATGGCAATTTCCTCGCTGATGCCGTTGCCGAGCAGGATCGGGTTGTCAGAAAACACGGCAGTGACGCCAACGGCAGGATCACGGATCACTTCGGGTTCTTGATGGACATGCCCACGCTGCACAACTGCGTCAAGGAAACCCTACGCCTGCACCCACCCGTGCCCGTGCTAGTCAGAGCGGCACACAAGCCGTTCACTGTACGGACAAGAGAAGGCCGTGAGTATGTTGTCCCTGGAGGGAACACGTTAGCAAACCCTATAGTGGTCAGCAACTCTGTGCCTTACATCTACAAGGATGCTCATTTGTATGATCCGGACAGGTTTGGTCCGGGAAGAGAGGAGGACAAGGTCGGCGGCAAATTCTCTTACGCTTCTTTTGGTGGTGGGAGGACTAGCTGTGTCGGCGAGGGCTATGCTTACATGCAGATTAAGCTGATTTGGAGTCATTTGCTGAGAAACTTTGAGCTCAAATTGCTGTCTCCGTTTCCTGAGTCATATTGGAGCAAGCTTGTGCTGGAGCCCCAAGGGAAACTGATGGTAAGTTACAAGAGAAGGCGATTGCTTCCTACCACTTAGCTGGTAAATAAGATGACAATATGATCAGCTACCAAATATATATCTATATATGCACCAATATGTATGTTAAAAAAAATGCTGGATAGCCAGGAGAAGCTGGCTATCTGTGAAATAAAAAGGGAGGTGCACAGAATCCCCATGAGAAACACACATTGAGTTCAGGATTCGAAATCAGGTGGGCAGCATGAACCTAATTAGTGGGCTGGGCTTGGTGAATAGAGCCTCGCACCATATCGACCGAGCAAAGCTCAGTCTCACCAATATGTATATATGGATGTCGTTTGGTGATAGTAATGGTAAACTCTATGCGGACTTAAGTGTTTAAAGTAAATCTTTTATGGATGGATTTATAATCTTTTGGTATATACTTGGCTGATCAATATGTCGTTGTAAACCGCCACTACTACAGATCCGGCCATCCAGCACGGCCCATTAGTAACGGGGATATGTGGACTGTGACGGAACGTAGGTCCTGTCACGGTCTAAGATCTAAAACCGTGACTGGTAGCGTGAATCGGCTAGGGCCGTGACGGATCGGAAGAGAACTGTCACGGTTCGGCATAAAAAACCGATACTA
>CM002483.1:12983840-13013216 GCA_000325765.3 Leersia perrieri
TATATAATAAGTCTATTTTTAGTCCCTCAACTATAGAATAGGTATAATTTGGCCCAAGATGTATAGAATAAGTCTATTTTTCGTCCTTTATTTTTTTAATTTTTGTCGGGCCGTGTCGGGCTGGCTCAGCGTGCTGCAAGGGAGGCCCAGGCACGGCCCGACAGTCGTGCCGGGCCGGCACGGCCCAACCAATGTCGGGCTCGTGTCGTACTTGGGCCGTGCCAAATCCCCGGGCCTCTGGCCGTGCCGTGGGCCGCGGGCCTTATGGCCATCTATACTAATCTCCAACTCCACAAGAAGCCCGAGATAGCTAGGGGCAGAGCCCAGCGTATCTAGTGGGCCATATTTCAAAGCCTACAAGAATATACACGTGGGCCTGGATAATAGGATTGCCCCGCACAAAATTTCAAGCCCAACCAGGCCTTCACGTTCGCAGGCCTCATCCCATATCGGTTTCGCCGCGTTCGCGGGCCAAATGGGCCACCTAAGTTAGCCCATAGTAGGAGGGAGCCCCGCCTCTCAACTCAAGTTTAGCCCGAGGCCGAGCACGTGGCTAACCCTAATTCCCCCCCTCTCCTGGCCTCCTCCTCCGCCTCTGCTGCGCGCGTGACGACTGACGAGCGGAGGCGCGAGAGAGAGAGAGCGCCGACGCCGAGCGATTCCCTCCCGCGCAGGCCCAAGCCGGCAGCCGCCGCCGCCGCCGTCGCTCTCACGCCGGCGACCGGGGTTCCCGTCCCGCCTACGGCCACCATCCTGCACGGTCGCCTCCCTGCCCCTCCCGCCCCCTGCGGCCCGGCCTCCTCAGCGCCGAGGCTCTGCCTCAGCACGGTGCGCAGGCGGCCGCCGCTGCTCCGTCGGCCCCGTCAGGCGTCAGGCAAAGAGGAGCAGCAACCCAGCAACAAGCACCGAGCGTAGCTGCAGAGGACTCCGCGACTTTGCGAGGTGTGTGTGTGTGTGCGTGTTTTTCAATCTCTATTTGTTCTATTCCCAGTGCTGAGTTGTCTAAGTAAAAGTTAATCCAGATCTAGTGGTTCCATTCAATTTGTTTATGCATGTAATAGAGAATTTCTGAATTAGAGGTAGAAGATGCGGAGGGCTAGGACGATGTTGAAATCGTTTTCTATGCCCCCAACAACGCCCCCAATCAGCCAAAACCCTCATAAGACCGTGACAACAGGAGAGCCATGTCTTTAGTATGTGGTTTTTTGGATTCCTTTCCTTTATTAACTGTATAAATATCTGGAGCTACAATTGAAGAGCTCCAAGAGGATATTATAGGCTTGGAGGAAACAAACCTGCAACAACATTTTTTACTACTATATTGGACCGTGATCAATCTTTTATCATAATTTGTTTTTTATCGTGCATTGTATGTAATATGTCGGTATGGGGTAGTAATTGGACTTGGCCTGGGGCGTCAGGAAATCCTGGGTCCGTCACATCTGATGCAAACTCATGTGAGATGTGAGGTCTCAGATCGGCTTATACGAGCCTGTGGTTTGTTTGTTATGGGGGAAAGAGGCCTCCAACATGCTCAGTCCTGTGTATTCCTTGAACTGTAGAAGTTCAGAGTTTTTTCAGTCAGCTCTATAGCTGCATTGCTGGGTCGAACCTTGATTTGCCGTGAAGTATCTCTATAAGAATGAGTACTGTGTAACTTCCAGAAAATGCTGACGCCATTGAATTTGTAGGCATGTCTGGTTTGTTTGGCAATAAACTTACAAAAGTTCGGCGATCTTAAATCTGGGGGATATTTTTATTTGCTAATTTTGATAAAATAGGGCCTTTTGGCATTCTGCCAAATTCTTTGGAATTAACAATTTGTAGAGTATTATTGTAATGTTACTGAATTTCCCTAGACATTTCCAAAATTTTGTTACGAACCAATTAGTGGACGAATTCCATTAGTGTTGCTGAACTTTGGTATGGTTGAAAATGGAAACAGACCATACACAGCCTCCCTTCTCTAATTTGTTTTTGCACGTGTGCTTTATATCGACACTGCTGGCTAATGATTTCTAATGCGGAGATGCCCCTTGGAAAACATGCATCATTTTTCTATCCAATATGCGAAGGCATTGTTTCTACTCAATGTTGTCTTATTTTACACTTATTTCTGGTAGTTTGTTTTCCTCAGCAGTGTTATTCTGTTGGTACAGAATCTGAAACTCTTTGTTTGAAATAGGCTCTACTGGAGATAGCTCAAGGGTAATAACTATCATATCATGGATGCTAGCTCCAGTCTAAATGAGCAAAAGGCTGAGGAATTCAAGCTTAAAGCTAATGATGCCTTTAAGGGTATGTCAAGACTTGTTTCACTTCACTTCCTCAGCCTTTTCTATGTCAGAACTGCATTTGTTTTTGAGTTGTAAACCTATAATGCAGAGTTCCAAATGTTGAGATATGAGAGTTATGATAATAACACTTATTTAGAAGACCATTCAACAGAAAATTGTAACCATTGTTGATCAATCATGCTTCAGATAATATATCTTTATCTGTTTATGTACTTTAATGTGCTATATCTTATATCCACCTGAGTGGGAGTGGGAGTAGGCAGCTGATATTGCCCTCACAAAATTTTCAATGGAATAATTCCCTGATGGATAATGTATCTTTTTATTGTCTGCAGCAAACAAGTTCTCCCTGGCTATAGAGCTCTATAGTCAAGCCATTGAGCTAAACGATTCAAATGCAGTTTATTGGGCAAACCGTGCATTTGCTCATACAAAGTTAGAGGAATATGGAAGTGCAGTGCAAGATGCTTCCAAAGCTATTGAAATTGATCCTAGATATTCGAAAGTAAGTGATGATGCCATTCCTTCCTGCTATTCTGCACATATTTGCAAGTTCCTATCTTTTACCCCTTTTTTGTTTGTAGGGTTACTACCGACGTGGAGCGGCATATCTTGCCATGGGTAAGTTCAAGGAAGCCCTGAAGGATTTTCAGCAGGTGAGCACATTGTTTTCCTAGTTTTCTGGCCCCTTGCTCGATTGATAGTGAATATTTCTAGTTAATTTTCTTTCTTTTCTTTGTGATGCTCTAGTCTAGTGACCCCTTGGTGTTAGCAAGAGAGGAAGCCTGCCTATGGAGTTTGGCAGGGGCTAAGGGGCTTTCCCTAATCTTGGTCCTTGGCTAATTTGTTTTAATTTTATTGTTTAGTCCTGTGACCACCTTACGGTGGCTTGCATTGTGGTGGCGCAAGTCTCTTTACTTCTTGCTGTTGTTTTAGTGTGTTTTGGACACATTTCTTCTTCTATTAATGCAATGATAAGAAATTCTTTTGTGTATTTGAGAAAAAAAAAACAGTGCAGGTCACCATCTAGAGATAATAGGAACCACATTCTGTTTCATGTGGTTGTACATACATATTTTATTTCATGAATAAGTCTTCCTTTCTTGCTAGGTGAAAAGGATCTGTCCTAATGATCCAGATGCTACAAGGAAATTGAAAGAGTGTGAAAAGGCTGTCCAAAAAATCCGTTTTGAAGAAGCAATTTCTGTAGGGGATGAAGAGAAGCTCTCTGTAGCTGATTCTATTGACTACCATATCATAGGTATCTGTTCTCAACATATTCCCGCCCTGCTTAACCCATACGTCTTTTTGCGTAAGCCAACTTTGTGTGCAATTATGGCCTGGATATATCAGTGTTATTAAGTTAAACTGAGTTAATTTTATTCGTTAGTCTCATGAAGCTTGTACATCCTGGCTTCCCAGGGAAATCGGAAAGTTGTTATTGGTCATCTTTCTGAGAAGAACCAGTTTAACACTTCTATGTATCTCCTTCCAAGTGTATGCATTCCACAATATAAGGGCCTACTTGTCTGTTATTCTCTGCTATTGTTTCATATAATATGCAAAATTTGTGCTTACCTACAATATTTATAGAACTGTTTATAATGGTTATTTCGCATATTTCGTGTCAACTGTTCTTCTTAATGGATAGCTTTTCTTATTTACTTTAATATTCCCTGCATAGACCTTGAGGTTCACAACTCTATTTGCATTTTGCAGAAGTGGAGCCACAATATACAGGACCAAGAGTTGATGGAGACACTATAACATTAGATTTTGTCAAGGCAATGTTGGATGAGTTTAAGAAACAGAAATGCATACACAAAAGGTACACTTTGAAGGATGTACAATTGCTTTTTCCTTGTATATTTGCTTTCTTAGTTATTTATTAAGTTAATAATGCAGATATGCATACCAAATCGTTTTACAATCATTGGAGCTATTGCGTTCTACGCCTTCACTTGTTGATGTGAACGTTCCAAATGGCAGTCATTTTACGGTTTGCGGTGATGTGCATGGACAGGTATATAGGTTTTATGAATGCATTCCTTATGGTTTTTAAGAACATTTTACTTATGTTTCGTTGTTAGTGCTTCTGAGGTGTTTGCTTCGTTTTTGAAAAGTTAAACTATATTGCCAGTTGCAAATGGTAAATTTGCTTCATTATGAAATTTTAAATGGTCTTAGTAGTTGCAAATGCTAAGATTTGTGATGTCATTTTATTTAGTTTACTACATATTAATAAACTGACAGGAAGTGCTACTATTTTGTCTCATCTGCAGTACTTTGATTTGCTCAATATATTTAAGCTAAATGGGCTTCCCTCTGAAGAAAACCCTTACCTTTTCAATGGAGACTTTGTCGACAGAGGATCCTTTTCTGTTGAAGTCATACTCACTCTTTTTGCTTTCAAGTGCCTCTATCCTAAAGGTAACAGTTTTTATTTTGTTACTTTCCACGATTTAGATAGCATCCTGCAATTTGTCACTAGTCACTACATTGGCTTAACCATTATGTCAAAAGTTCTTAACTTACGATACATAAATGTCATATTTTAGTGGTGCATGTAACAAGATCTCTTATATACATTTCAATGATCCAGGTATGTACCTTGCAAGAGGAAATCATGAAAGCAAGAGCATGAACAAAATATATGGTTTTGAGGGGGAAGTGAGGTCGAAGTTAGGAGAAACATTTATCGAACTATTTGCAGAAGTATTCTGTGCCCTACCCCTTGCTCATGTCATCAACAACAAGGTCTTTGTAGTTCATGGAGGTCTCTTCAGTGTTGATGGTGTTAAGCTATCAGATATTAGAGCCATTGATCGTTTCCGTGAGCCTCCTGAAGAAGGTAGTTATATCCTTTTCTTACGTGTTATGTGCTTTTTTGTCAGCAGATACTAGGCCTAGTTACTTTACGAATGATGTTCACTCCATTTGACTTAGTATTATGCCTGATCCATCTTGGTAATTGAGTTCTCTTCATTTGTCTTCTTGAACCACATGGAAATTACTTATTACTCCCTCCATCCTATCATTGATGTTCACTCCATTCTCTTTTATTTGATGTTGGTTAGTTCAGTTTTGAACCACATGGAAATTTTGAACGTCAAATAAACATAACTGAAGGAGTATGCTAATGTTCTATAACTTGGTTGACTTACTAGCACATTTATTATTACCTTGGCTACTTCTATTTGTCTGGCATTTATACTTTTTCTTATGAGATGCAATACATTAATGCTCAATATCAATTGGCTAAACCTCAATACAGTGTTATAGTCCAAAGTTACATATACTATCCATTAATTTCTATTAGAAGTGTTGGCATATTATTTACCATGCTTGTTAATTGGCAACATGACTCCTGCCTTTTCTAACAGGTCTAATGTGTGAAATATTATGGAGTGATCCACAGCCTCAGCTTGGTAGAGGTCCAAGCAAACGTGGTGTTGGTCTTTCCTTTGGTGCAGATGTGACCAAGAGATTTCTACAAGAAAATAATCTGGGTATGTAGGAATATTCGTTAAAAAGTTCCGGTCGGGTTTTTGAAACATCTGTTATTTGCAATATTATGTCAATAACTTGTTTCGTAGGGAAAAAAATATTTAAAGAAATGTGTATAACACTTTTCATTTATTTCATTTGCCTGATGTACCAGAGCTTGTTGTTCGATCCCATGAAGTGAAAGATGAAGGCTATGAAATTGAACATGATGGAAAGCTTATAACAGTGTTCTCTGCTCCTAATTACTGTGACCAGGTATTATGACCCTAGAACTGTAGTTGCTTGTACATATTGATAATTGCATCATGAGGACATGGGCATTGTTTTCTGGTCAATTTTATTCCCCTGTTATTCCTCTTAAATATATCTTATCTTGCTATGCCTTATGCATCTTGCGAATTGCAATCTTCATACAGATGGGCAACAAGGGTGCATATATTCGGTTCACAGCTCCAGACCTTAAACCAGACATTTCCTCATTTTCAGCAGTGGTGAGTATTATTCACATTTTTCTTTTCCAGCTTACATGCATCCTGTGACAATGATATTTGCATCCCAATCATGATCAGTAAGTCGTAAAATCAAGTCGAGATACCCTCCATGGACTTCAAGACTAGTTAAGACATCAGGCTAACTTGTGCTTGTAATATGTTAGAGCATCCTCAGCAGAAGCCCAGTATGGTTTCCAATCCCAAAATTGTGGCCTTCCATGTGCAGAATAAGCTCCAATAGCTCCCCCATAGAGCTGCCAAAAATTGGAATCCACAACCCTGTACTTCTCATTCTCCACATTTGGTGTAGAGGGTTGTCTCCAAATCTATTTATCATGTCTGTGCGGAAGGAGGTGGGCCACTTTAATATGTTAGGGAGTCAAATTTAGCGCATCACATTTGCTCAAAAAAAAAAAAATAGGCTAACACTTGAAACCAAGGATATTTTCAATATATTAAATCCTCGTTCTATTCCAAAACGAGATTTTAAGGGATAGAATATTGGGCGTTAAATAGAGCTTTGCAATCTCCATATAACTCGGTAATAATGGGCCTGATAGATCAGGCCACCCGAGTGACTGACTGTAGCCTTTGCTCTGTTGTATCTTCTGCTCAACGCCTAACAATGATCCCAATAATAAGGTTGTCTCTGGCTGTATGTTTTTGTACGTAATTTCACTTGAAGCAGGTTGCTTGCATGTCGGTTGACAAGTATTTCTCAAAAATTACACTTCATTACTGGCATGCCATTTTCAACCTCCTAGTGTGTAATGGTCTTGTAAACCATATCATATATATACTCCCTCTGTGTTATAATGCAAGTTGTTTTGATTTTTTCAGAAGTCAAACTTCCTCAAATCTTGACCTAATTCATAACACCAATGTAATTTTATTTAATCCAACATCAAATATGTTTTCATAATATAGTTGTTTTGTGTTGTTCTATAAATTTGGTCAAACTTAATTAATTTCGAATTTTAAAAAAGTCAAAAATGACTTGGAGTAATTATTATTACTGGAGTTTTGACTTATTCATCTTGCAGCCACACCCTGATGTCAAGCCGATGGCCTATGCAAACAACTTCCTCAGGATGTTCCAATGATAATATATCCGCCTTCTTTGCCTATAATTTTTTTGTGACGAGGCTGAAGCAAGTTTGCAAGCATACGATGCGTGTACAACAAATCTGGTGGTGTAAGCAGGAACGCAATTTTCTATATACTGCCATGGCACTATTTTAAATTTTTCCCTTTTTGTGGAAAACCAAAATGATTCGTCTTCCTAGCAAAAAATTATTCCATCATCAGTAGATGCCAGTTCCATAAGACATCACTAGAATACTTGCAATTCTTCTTTTTTTTTGAGATCAGATTACTTGAAATTCTTCACTGACCAATTACCCTGGTCCGAGGAAACTAATGAACTAGAGTTTCGGACCCCCTTTTTAATTGTGTTTGGGAGGGGTGTGGGGAGGGGGGGTGTTCAGAATCGGATCGATGACGCGTCGATGAAGTCACGCAGGGGATCGGATCGATGACGCGTCGGTGAAGTCACGGACGAGGTGGATGAGCGACGGCGAGGGAAAAACATGTCATTCAGGATGAGAAGATGAACGTCGGTTGCGGAAGAGACCGACGATGCATTCTTTTGTCGATATAGAGGATCGGTCCTCTTAAATGAGTCCGAGAGGATCGGTCGACATCATAAATTGAATGGTCTTCCTAAATATTTTTATGTTTTAGCCCATAAATAGAATAGGTGTAGGACTGTAGGGTTGTTTTGGAGGTGCCAAAAACTTTTCCTTGCTAATTTTTAATTGAATAGTAACAGTTCCCTATCGTGAAATATAATATAGCATTTTACATGGTCTCCAATCATTTACTTTAACCATTAATTTATTTCATAAGATAATACGTAGTATTAAAAGATATGAAATTAACATTACATGAAAATACTTTTAAATATAAATATGATTATATCACATACATAATACGAAAACATACATGCCTGGTCTGTATGGTTTTAGTCAAAACTCTTGAATATTGACTTTATGAAAAACGAAAAATAAAGTCCGCCATGTATTTTAAGCGAGAGTAGTAACAATGGATTGCACCCAAATGATGGGTAGTGACTAATATCAATTTGACATCAACCTAAAACTCTCTTCTCTACAACAAGAGCACTCTTTTGAGCTCCTAGATTTGTCTAAGAATGAGATCTTGCTTTATGCAATATGATGAACAAGAAAGTTCTCCATTGAGACCCCATTGCCGTGGAAGATTGCCATGTTGCCAGCTTACCAGGAATTTGGCTCTATAAAAAATTGGTTAGGGGGAGAGAAGCAAAAAAGTCTGTATTGATAAATAACTTTGTGACAATGTAATTATGTTTATTACTTTGCCATATGATGAGCTATTGCTGTATCTTTGTCCACCGATCACGCTAATGGTGGAATATCGTCTTTTCTTATTTAATACATTTGACCCTATATCACAAAAAATAATGAAAATAGTCTTCATCAGGTCGTTGGACTGTTGGTTGTAGAACTTCGTACGAAGCCCGTTGCTTCTTTGCCACTGATGACCAAAGAATTACAGCCGGAAGCAGCTGATTCGACGCCTCAAACAGAATCAGAAAATAAAGGGTCAGTGAAGTCACTTTCCTTTCCCGATCATTCCTTCGACGTAAAAGAAGTAGAAAATCTAGAACTTTGATTAATTCAAGGTTGAAGAAACTAAGGCCAGTTGCAGTTAAGTCAGAGGAGTGTTCGGGCCACGGAATAGCAGTATATATTTGCTTGCTCGATCCGAGTTGGTAGGTGAAAAGCAAAAATAGGAGGAATTTGTTCCTTAGTGATCAAAATCTTTAGCAGCTAGCAAGTTCATGGCAACCACGCTTGCTTGGGCTGTGGCCCTGCTGTTTCTACTCCTCGATGGATCTCTCTTGCCGAGTACAGCTGATGCTGCTGATACAATCACGGCGAGCCGGCCGCTCTCAGGCAACCAGAAGGTGGAGTCTCGGGGTGACAAGTTCGCGCTTGGGTTCTACCGACCAGGTAATTACTTACAACAAGAGGTTTTATAGTTTTAGATGTTGCCATGTTTTCTGTAAATTTAATTTAACTAGAAAAAGGGCCCATGCGTTGCAACGGGTGTAAAACTAATACGGTGATAAATGTATTTTTTTAAAAAAAAAGTATGACTCAGACGCATACTCACCCATTTATACGCACACATGCACATCTTACTACTATAATCACCTCTTGAGATTGAAAAAATAATGAGTGGATTTTATAAATAAACATGGCACTTCAGATCCAGATCCAAGTGTTTTAAAATAGTTAAAACACATTAGAGTAGAACAACATTAGAGTAGAAGAATATAAAATTGGAGTATTTAACAGATTTCAGATCCATGTGTTTTAAAATAGTTAAGTTATGATGAATGTGATGCGTTGGTACGGGATCATCAAATACTGGGCAACAATCTATGGTTTCCTCCCCCATTTTCATAAGCGGTGTTGAGTTTTCTTCACGAACCTAGCTACTGCACCATTTCATTATTTTTTTTCATTAATCAATGCATCATACATGAAATTAATTAAAATTCATCACATAATGCAGTGAAAAATCTCAAAAACAAATAACTCCAAATATCAATTCGACTCTGCCCAACAGGGAAAGAAAACCTTTTTCTGAACCAGCTAAAAACCAGACTAGCCCATTAACTCCCTGCTTGGGCTTGCTTCACCTGCCCAGCTTAGCACGCGAGTGATAAGGGCCGTTGATTGCCATCCGACGGTCAGGAGATCTGCTCATCTAGTATAAAAGCGTAGCTGACTAAAACCCTAATCCTAGGTGTTGTTTGGTTGGGCCGATTTTGGCCCGTATCTGTTACCGGCGTCAACAGATTTCATTACAACCGTTTGTTTTAGATGGGCCGTTATCGGATACCCTGGGATCGGATAAGGGCCCAATAGAAAACTGTTACCACTCCTCCCCGTGTGCCATCCGATACCGATACGGGAGGGGAGACGCGAGACTTCGCTCGCCCCTGACCTAGATTCATTTCAATCCCCCTCTCAACACATATACGGGCTACTCCCCGTTCCTCAACAAAGATATGGCCTACTCCCCCTTCCTATGCTTCCATCGAATGTATGTGTGGTCATGTGCTCCCCGACAATGCCCCCTACGTTTCACCCTCATCCCCGGAGATCTCGCTGCTGCCTCTGTTAATGGAGCTCTATGCCCTCACGGCAGGCACAACCAGTGGCAAATTTTTAGAGCTGCTTGGCTGCAATTGCAGGGCCAGGCCAGCTGCAGCAGGTCTTTCTCGATGAGATCCACCAGCAAGCACAAGTTAATAATATGTTGTTGAGAATCTGTTCGTTGCCTGATTGGTGTTGCATTGACTGCTGGTTGAATCTTGGCATGTTTGATTCAATTTTAAATTGGAGTGAATTAAACGGGGTGATTTGATTTGTTTTGTTTTTTGGTTGCTGGATTTTTGAATGTTTGATTCGAATTCGATTCTAAACTAAACTGAATCGGGCTAGTGGGGACTGGGAAGTATCGGAGATGGAAGGGGCAAACAAAAAAAAACTCGAATCATACTCAAATCGGGCAAAAAATTAAAAAAAAATTGAAAGCTGACGCGGTTGAAGTGCTGACGTCATGAATCGGATGTGATGACGTCGACGACGGACGATGGGAAATGTTTATAATAGTTATAGATTTGATTTAATAAACAGCTTAATGTTTATAATAGTTATAGATTTGATTTAATGAATTTGGACTTAAAAAGTCAAAATACATATTATTAAATGGAGGGAATAACATTTATTAATTATGTTGATTTGTAAGGAATTTGATTGCGACAATCTTATAACTTAGAGATTTGTATTGACTCGTGGATGATGTCTTTAAATAGTCCGTTTAACCCCTTTAACTCTTGTGTTTGTTTAAATCACACTCATCAACTCTAAAACTGGACAAATCACGTCCCTCAACTCTCAAAACCATGCAAATACCTCCCGAGTGGTTTTAACTATTTTTTGGCCACGTGACGCTGATGTGTTGATCCAGTCAACCTAAAAAGTATAAAAAAATAGTAGGGCCCACATATCAGTGTTGTTCCCTCTTCTCTTCCTCTCTTCTACCTCACTAATCACTCTCCTTCACTCCTTATTCCCTCACTCTCTCTCATGTGCGCCATGGTAAAATGGGCTGACACGTCAGCACCACATGGCCAAAAACTAGTTAAAACCACTCGGGGGTATTTTGCACGGTTTTGAGAGTTGAGGGGTGTGATTTGCTCGGTTTTAAAGTTAATGGGTGTGATTTAGACAAACATAAAAGTTTATGGGGGTTAAATGGACTTTTCCCTTTGTCCTAAACCCAACAAGAGCCTTTGTATTTATACATAACATGTCCTAGTCGAATTTAATGTTTTCAAGAAGAAGGCCGAATAAGAAATAACATTTTCTCTTTACTGTACAGCTTTATTGTCTAAACACCATAATACACGATTACAATATACATCTCTTATTGGGTATCTCATACCGACTTCCTGGCAAGCTACTAACTCTATCCCAAAATAATTCATCCAAATACGTAGCCTAAAATTGATATATTCTGGAATGAAGATATTAATTTAATTAGTTCCTTGTTTTCTTTAATAGCGAGATGTCTTATAACATGAAAGACACACACGTATGCGCTCTAATACACCTCCGTTCACATGGGATCTATAGATACACGGGCTGCCAATGGTTGGCTGTGGCTAATCAGCCATAGCCAAGTTTTCAATTTCAAACTTTGATATGATTTTGACGTTTTTTCGTCATAATTTTTTTCAGCATTGGATTTCATACTACGAATGATACAGATGTAAAAGTTTTCTTAAAAACAATTTTCCATTGCTTTATTCACGTGGCTATGGCTTATTCTATCTAGAGAGGATCTATTCTATGCCACTGAGTTTCTCCTAGTTCAATAATTTACAATCGACATTATCACTCTCCATAATATACTCGTCACTTTACCTATTATTATACAATATGCCATTAGCTGAGATAATTTTTCAAAAATACCTACAATACCCTTACAATACCTATTGTTCTATAATATGTCATTAGATTAATATATAGTTAATTTGTCCCTTTAGAAGTATCTAAAGATTATGAAAATTTTACTGTAGTCTCCTTACACAATATGAAAGTTCGTATATAAGTTCTCAAAATTTTTGCGTTCCAAATTTTTGTATATAAGTAGATCGATCCATCTCTTTATACATAGAATATAAATGCAGAAAACTTATAAAAAAATAAAACACATTAAAAAACTTTCATATTGTATAAGAATGCTACAATAAAACTTTCATAATTTTTTTATACTTCTAAAGGGGTAAAACAATGGTTCAGTATGTTTGAAGGATATTTTGGGTATTTTTTTTAAAAAAATATATGCTTACAAGTCTAGTGCTCGGAGCACGAGTTTCTTGAGTACAAAATCTAGTGATCCTACCACATTGAACTTGCATTCAACGGGTTCAAAGGTCGATGGCACGCTTGTTATTTCACTTGCCTCGTTGCTTTAGCCCTTTCGATAGCCCAACAGCCAGATGGGCTTCCGCTCCGGTGTGGGAACGAGGCGGCCGGTGCCTCCTCCGTCTATCTGCGGCTGCCTATGGCCTCCCCATCGCCGCTGCCCCGTGCCAAGCGAATGCGGTCCAGCGAATCATCTGCCTCGCCTTCGCCGGCTTCCCCAATCGAGGGCGGCGCAGAGGTACGTGCAGTGTCCATCTCGTCGGCAGCTCCGAGAGATTGGTTCGATCCGTTTCCGTGAGGGTAGATCGCGTTGAGTTATTGGCGATGTGATGATTTTGAGGAGTGTATGCACTGCATTAGAAATTCCCTACTGTGAGCTATATATGCATCCGGACCGAATTGATGTGGGAAAACGAGTTGGGGGTATGCATATATCTTGCTTGGCTAGGAATGTCCATCACTTCACCTTGAGCCATTAGAACTCAAATGACATCACAATCAATGGTTTTAAGTCACACGAAATACTTGCTTTCACTATTACATCTCGTCTTCGACTAAATACGACTAAAGAAAACCTTTTACACCATATAAGAAACACACTATTTGCTAAAAACTTTCACTCTTGTACTGTAACTACCTGCTTCATGTGTCTTTTGGTTCGAGCCTAGTTCCTACCACCAGTGATGCAAGGCATTTATGTTGTATCCTTTGGAATTAATCTAGATATTACTAGCTAAGTGAAATATCTTGTTGCTTACTGGATTAATTTTATATGTAAGTTAAATGGAAATTGTTTCTTTGTGAAAATGTTTCCCCTCCAGAGCCTCAATAGTCAATACTCAATACACAGCGTAGAATTAATATATACCTTAGCTAGTGTAGTGGTATAATTAATGTTTGCCCGGTATGGCGAATTGGCGATATGGATTATATTAGTTCTGTTATCTTGGATTACTGGGAAATTCCTACCTTCTTTGGTTGTTTTCTGTATTAGTATTTCAGTTCCGTCTGGTAGGATTAAGTCCCGAACTTTAGGTGGTCCTAATATACAATACTTTAGTTTAAAAGTTTCAATTCCTCGAGCACCTAGTTGTGACAATCTGGGAAAACACACGAAAGGTTAATGCATGTTTCCAACTCAAAGTACATGAACATCTGGTTAATACATTGCAAAGTTTCTTAGCTACCTATAAATATTTGATTTGCTCATCAGGAATATTTATGTGCAAGTACAGCTTGATATTACTTATTTTCTTTTGCCATTTGTGTGGAAGTACACACATTCATACAAGTCGTTCACTGAGTCATGGTTTTGATGAGCATGCAGTTGGTGGCCCTCCTAACAAGTGGTACATCGCAATTTGGTATAATAAGGTCTCTATCCAAGCTGCTGTGTGGATAGCAAATAGAGAAGCACCGATCTCCAATCCATATGAGTCCCAGCTTACCATCTCACAAGATGGTGCCTTGGTCCTCTATGACCAGTCTAGATCAGTAGTTTGGTCGAGCAATGTCCCCAATGTCGCCTCTTCCAATGTTAATTCCAGTGAGGCCAAAACGGTTGCTGTGCTACTTAACACGGGCAACCTTATCCTGTCGCAAGCGTCCAATATGTCGCATGTACTGTGGCAAAGCTTCGACCACCTCACTGACACACTACTTCCCAACATGAAGATTGGCTTGAACAAGGTTACAGGTGCACGCACACGCCTTGTGGCATGGAGAAACCAATTTGACCCATCCCCAGGCATTTTCTCAGTCGAGATGGACCGCAACGACAATACTCAGTATATCTTCTTGTGGAACAATTCCCAACCCTACTTCACCGGTGGGAAGTATGACCCAGACACTGGCGCTTTCAGTGGCATTCCAGAGATGACTCCAATGAGGAACTCCATGTACACTTTCCAATATGTCAACAATAGCAAAGAGGCCTACTTCATGCTCACCGTCAAGAACGACAACATCCTTTTCCGACTCACTATTGATGCATCTGGGCAAGCAAGGTCGACAGTATGGATGGAGAATCGGAATGAGTGGATGCTCTTCTTCCTACAGCCCAAGGCCAAGTGTGCTGTGTACTCGATGTGCGGTGCATTTAGCAGGTGCAGAGAGAGTTCCCTCCCTCCTTGTAGTTGCCTCAAGGGCTTCCATGAGCAAAGCCCAAACAGTTGGATTTCCGGGAATTATGCTAAAGGTTGTACAAGGAATGTGGGTCTGCAGTGTCATAGCAACAGCTCGGCGCAAAAGGCTAGGGAGGACAGGTTTTACGTGATGAACAATGTGAAGCTTCCAGATTGGTCACATAGTGTGCCAGTTGAGAGTGTTGGTTACTGCAAGGTAGCATGCCTAAACAACTGCTCATGCTCGGCTTATTCTTACAATGGCACCTGTTTGCTGTGGTACACAGATTTGGTAAATTTGCAAGACAGCCTTGATGATTCCGGTGATACCATTTTTATCAGGTTGGCCGCGTCTGAGTTACCTGACTCCAAGACCAAGAAATTGCGAGTAGTTTTCATCATCATCGGTGGGCTTATCGCTTTGGTTTGTGGAGTCACTGCTTGTACTGCTTGTATATGTTTAGTCAGGAAGAGAACTATGAAGGCAATACTACCTAGTACATCCGATGGCCGGTTAGCCACCTTCAAGTACAGCGATTTGCAGCTTATAACAAAAGGCTTCTCGGAGAAACTTGGGTCAGGATCATTTGGCTCTGTATTTAAGGGGGTTCTACCAGATAAGACTGTTGTGGCAGTGAAGAAGTTAGAAGGCCTTCATCAAGGTGAGAAGCAATTCCGAGCTGAAATGAGCACCATTGGAACCATTCACCACATCCACTTGGTTCGGTTGCTCGGATTTTGCTCTCATGGTACACAACGGATGCTTGTTTATGAACATATGCATAATGGTTCCCTGGATCGCCATTTGTTTGGGAACAATTCAGGGGCTCTTGGCTGGAGCAGACGATACCAAATTGCTGTAGGAGTCGCCAAAGGGTTAGCCTATCTACATGAGAAGTGCAGAGATTGTATTATTCACTGTGACATCAAGCCTGAAAATATACTTCTTGATGTGACATTTGTTCCCAAAGTGGCAGATTTTGGGTTGGCAAAACTCCTAGGTCGAGATTTCAGCAGGGTGCTAACATCGATGAGAGGAACCATAGGCTATCTTGCACCTGAGTGGATAAGTGGTATGGCTATAACAACGAAAGCAGATGTGTTTAGCTACGGCATGCTGCTTTTTGAGATCATATCACAAAGAAGAAATATTGAGAAAGGAGAACAGGGAGCAAACATGTTTTTCCCAGTGCTAGTTGCGAAGAAGCTTCTAGAAGGTGATCTGCAGGCATTGTTAGAACCTGAATCTGTCGCTGAAATAGACTTGGAGGAGCTTGCAAGGGCTTGTAAAATTGCATGTTGGTGCGTTCAGGACGAAGAAAACTCCAGGCCATCGATGGGTGAAATTGTCCAGATTTTAGAAGGGTTCGTGGATGTTAGTATTCCTCCCATTCCAAGGTATCTCCATGTTCTTGCAGAACGTGCAGACCTTGCTGAGAGCTCTGTTAATGAGTAGACAGTAGCGATGGCTATACTTCTAAATGCTCCACGATGTTACTACTATATTTGTATCATTTTGTATAACTAGGGTGTGAAATACATTCTCTCAACTGTCGAATTGAAGATTCAGTAACATAATCTTTGTGTTCATCATTTCGTTCATATTCTTTCTCCAGTACTGAACATGAAGTTCTGTATAGCAATATTTGCGGTCAGCATTCTTTTTTTTTTGTATATATAAAATAGAAATGTAGCTGCACCAGTTCATATTTTAACTAGAAAAACAATGTAGCTACGCAAAATTTTCTCCAGTATTGAATTGAAGATTCAGTTTAACAATCATGTAGGTACACCATTTTGTTAGTTAATTAAAAAGCAATGTAGACACAAACTTTTTTTCTCCAGTATTGAATTGAAGATTCAGTATAACAACTTTTGTGTACACCATTTAAGTAATATAACTATACAAAATCAAAGTGTTCACCATTTACGCAATGTTTAGCTACCAAAGATGAAAAAAAAATGTTGTGTGAGCCATTTAACCAATGTAACTACACAAAGTTGAAGTGTTCACGATTTAAGTAATGTAGCTATACACAAGATTAAAGATGCACAAAACAGAGTGTTCAAGTTGGAAAAAAATATGCTATGTCTGAGCCCAGGTTCAAACCGGGGACCTGTAGTGTGTGAGACTAGCTTGATAACCGACTACACCACCCAGACCTTGCTTGCTTTAAGTATAGTTCCAATTCTAATTTCAGTTCTCATCCCTCAAGTTGACTCAGCCGATAAAATTCAAAAGATTAAAATTTCAAACCCATAAAAAACATGGCCATAAATATGTCAAATTGGACAGTTCGATTGTCTGAACCTTTTGTCCCTTCCTCTGGTTATGCCACTGAAGATTCTGATAAATGCATTGGGCAAGTTTAGTTCTTTGCAAGTTTTCATCTTGTCAAAATTTTGGCAGTGGCAAGAATGACTACTTGTCAAAACTTCAGTAAAGATTGATTAAGTATTTAGGGTGTTTGTTCGGTTTGCTACCGGTTGCGTTTCGGATATGGCTCAATTCAGCTGAGCCAAATAAAGTGGAAATGACAATTTTCTTTCTACAAACCAAATGGGTGTCTAGTTTTTGCAACTTGCAATTTTTTTTGGCGGTTCAGTCTGGCTAATAACCAAACAAACTAGTGTGTGTGAACGTCCATCACGAGCTCTAGTCTGTCTCCATCGTCTCGTGCATCGGCATTCGGCCGCCGGCGAGAACTTCGAGGTATCTCGGCACCGGCGGCGACTCGAATTCCATCACCCCTTCTAGCGCCTGCACAACCTCCGCCATCGTCGGCCTTTCCTCCAAACCGTCCTGGATGCACCAGCACGCCACCTTGCACACCCTCCTCACCTCCTCGGCGTCCGCCTCCCCATCGAGCTCCTCGTCCAGCAACTCCATTACCACCTCGTCGTCGTCCCCTTCCTCCGCAATCCTCCTCGCCACCACCACCGGAAAGAACAACGCCGATGACGTCGACGTCGACGACGACACGTGCTCCGCGTTCCTCCTCCCGGAGACGATCTCGAGCAGCGTCATCCCGTAGCTGAACACGTCGGCCTTGGGCGTGATCGCCTCGCCGCTGATCCACTCCGGCTCCAGGTAGCCCACCGTGCCGCGCATGGTGGTCAGCACGCGGCTGAAGTCGCGGCCGACGAGCTTCGGGAGCCCGAAGTCGGCCACCTTGGGCGAGAGCCCCGCGTCGAGGAGGATGTTCTCCGGCTTGACGTTGCAGTGGATGACGCGGTCGCGGCACATCTCGCCGTGCAGGTACGCGAGCCCTTTCGCCACGCCCACCGCGATCCTGTACCGCGCCGCCCAACTCAGCGGCGGCGGCGTCGCCGGCGATCCGGGACGGCGGACGAACAGGTGGCGGTCAAGCGAGCCGTGAGGCATGTACTCGTAGACGAGAAGCTTCTTCCGGTCGCCGGAGGAGGAGGAGGAGGAGCAGAAGCCGAGGAGGCGGATGAGGTTGACGTGGCGGACGGTGGCGAGCGTGCTCACCTCCGCGCGGAACTGCTTCTCGCCTTGACGGAGACCTTCCAGTTTCTTGACGGCGACGGCCATGCCGTTGTCGTCGGGGAATGTGCCACGGAACACCGACCCGAACGCGCCGCTGCCGAGCTTGGTGGAGAAGTTGTTGGTGATGAATTGTAGGTCGCTGTACTTGAAGCTGATCACGCCGCCATCGCCGGAGGCTGAGAGACCTTGGATTCGTGCTCTGATCCGTCGTCTTCTTGTTACATGGACAACAATAACAGCGGCGGCGATTGCGAGAGAAGCGATGGATGCTGCGCCGATCGCGATTACGGCGGTGCTCCATTTGTGGTGGTTCTTCACGCCGGAAAGCTCCGACGCGGCCAGCCGGAGGTAGAGATTCTCGCCGTCGCCGCCGCCTCCCAAACCGTCCTGCAAGTTTAGCAGGTCGCCGCGCCACACGACGCAGCTGCCATTGAACGCGTACGCAGAGCAGGAGCAGTCCACAAGACACGCCGTCTCGCCGTCGTCGCCGCCAGCGAAGTCGAGACGAATACCGTCGTCGGGGAGCCTCACGCCGTCCATCCGCAAGAACCTGTCCATCTCCCCACCGCTACCGTTCTTCCCACCGCAATTCAGCTCGACGTCACGCACGCATCCGTCTCCGAACTCACCAGCGTCCCAGCTCTCCGGTCTCCCGCGACGCAGCCGCATGCGGCGGCGCCATCACTACACACGCCGAACGCGCCGCATCCGCGCGGCACGGCGCACCGCGACTTGGGCTCGGCGTACACGAGGTTCCCCGCCCGCTTCGCCTCCACCCAGAACCACCCTTTGATCTGCCCGGACGCGTCCATCACGAAGCGGTACACGGTCGACTCGTCGGCGAAGTCGTAGGTGAAGTAGCTCTCCGCGTCGTTGTCGACGAACCGGAAGGTGTACCCGGCGCTGCCGCTCGAGGACCCGACCTCCGGCGCGCCGGCGAAGATCCGGCCGGTCCAGTTCCCGGTTGCCCAGTACTCACGCGTGCCGTTCCACATCAGCACGTACTGCGGCGCGCCGCTTGGGTCGAGCTGGAGCGCGTACTCACCTGGGGTTGGGTCGTAGGGCGAACGCCCACGATACCATGCCTTGGATGGCGCCGGTTCGCTTGTCACGCCTCAGCTTCCCGCCCGCGAGCCACGTGTCGCCGATGTGGTCGAAGCTTTACCACAGCGGCATGGCGTTGACGGCGGAGGCGTTGGTGGATGACGACGTCGGCACGAGGACGAGGTTGCCGGTGTCGAGGAGGATGGCGACCGTGGCGGTGGCATTGGCGACGTTGGTCGACCAGACGGCCGTGCGGTTGCGGTCGAACAGCGCGAGGTTGCCGTCGGGCGCGATGGCGAGCCGCGACGTGGCCGGGTCGGACACCGGCGTGCGGCGGTTGGCAACCCAGACCGGCGTCGGCGGCGAGATGTTGTTGTACCATATGCCGACGTACCACCTGCCGGCGACTCCCCCATCTGCATGCGCGCACGTACAGGATTATCAACGACGGGATGTGTGTAACGTCAGGGCGTCACGTACGTACACAAATGCATGTCCAATGCAACGGCGTACATAACGTATTTACAATTGTATGTATACCTGGGTGGAAGAATCCCAAGTCGAACTTGCCGCCAAGAGAGACGAGCCGCTGGTGGCCGGAGAGCGGCCGTCCCGAGGCGACCGTGTCCGCCGCGCGCGCATCATCCAGTGCGCACAGCGCGACGAGGACGACGATTATGAAGGCGCGGGGAGTTGCACCGGCGGCCATGGAGCTTGCACTCTTGTGATCCTATCCCCGGCTGCGAGCTTCGGTTTGCTCCGTCAATTGGTGAACGTACTCCCTCCGTATTTAAATGTTTGACACTGGTAACTTTTTGACACATGTTTGACCGTTCATTTTATTAAAAAAATTTATAAAATATATGAAACTATATGTGTATATAAGTCTATTTAACTATGAATCAAATGATATGAAAAAATTTAATAATTTTATAAATTTTTAAATAAGACAAACGGTTAAATATGTGTAAAACAATAACTGTGTTAAATATTTAAGAACGGAGGAAGCACTACTTTTATAATTACTTGTATAGTAGCACGGCGGCTGCCAGAGCAGTGCCACGTCCGTGTCAGCGCGGCGGCGAACGCGACTTCGCGAGGTAGCCAGAGTCGTATGGCGATCGGCTCATCGACGTGATGGACGCGCTAATAAGTTTTTGGAATGAATTAATCCTGTCGCTCTAGATGTATGTTGCGCAGACGTACAGTGAAGCTTGTTGGAGCTGTGTGTTTGATCATCCGGGACACTAAATGCGTTCAAGTCCATTTCCAAATTGGACTAGTAGACTGTAGACTATAACACCTTCCACTCCTTCACTCTTTCCACAACACTAAATGCGTTCAAGTCCATTTCCAAATAGGAATAGTAGACTGTAGACTATAACACCCTCCACTCCTTCAGGCTTCGGCTCGGTGCTTTTGGGGTAGTTGACTTGACCGAAAACTAATGGTTCACTGACAGCAAATTCTAGTCCAATCAACAACTGTGGAAGGGAGAATCTGGACGAGTCAACCACTCAGGACAGCATATGCAACAGATGCTGGCTGACCGCTGACAGATGCAGGTCAAAGAAACATTCATTCAACAATGGAAGAGAGGTGAGGAGCTCAGGAGTCAGGGCACATCACAAATGATATATTTACATTAGTGTATTGAGCCCGCCAAGTTAAGACATTTGCAGCGTCATGATAGGTTGTGAATAGGTTGTGAACATTTGCAGCGTATTGAGTCCGCGATGACGTATTTGTCGTCAAAGGTTGGCCGCGTCGAGTGGACTAGCGTGGGAGACGGGACATCCATTCTTCTCTCTTACCGTCTCCATCCAACCCATCCGCGTGGATGGAATTGGTGCACATCGGATGTCCAGCTTCCTCTTGACGGCTAGTCGAAGGTAGGGCACTGAAGCGGTGGCCTCGCGTTAAAAGCTTCGGTGATGGTGGATAGCAACTTTGACAGGCACGTTACACTCGAGAGGATGGTTCACAGGTGAAAGCCTTGTCTTCGGGCCGTCAACGGCGATGCCCTGTGGGTGTCGCTCTTCTCTTTGGATGTTGATGTGTTTTTTCTATCTTTCCTTTATGATTTCTTTGGGTGAAAATCTAGTTCTGGCTTCCCGAGAGAGTCGGTGGCAGCGTAATATGCGTCGTTTCCTTGCTGGAGGCGTCGTCTTGAAGTTTCATTACCTTACGAATGTCTCTTTTTTTTTCTATTTTGGGCTCTGTTTAAGGCTTCGGTTATAAATGTGTGGTCTGTAATATTTTTTTTTTCGAATTATGATCTTTCATACTATAATTTTGTATTTCTCTTCTCTATATCAATATATGAACTTTGCACTCTCTTGTACGGCCCATTAAAAAAATGGCCACTTTTCTATTGTTGTATGCTTGGGTCTGCAAGAACATTTGTACTAACACTCCCTGCTGAGTTAGTTACTGGAAAACTAGCACACTGTATATACCATTGGTCGCCATACTGGATGACAGAATTTTTGTCGGGTAGTTAATTAGTTAACCTGGTAAAACATCTTTCCCTTTGTTAGTTTACGCGCGCGTTCTCGTACAATACGGTTTTCGTAGCCGACTCGGACTGAGAGTCCAGCATGTTTCTTATATATATATCCATGTCAGATTTCTGCATCATTATTTATTTATGGGTTTGTTGTATTTTGTTTGATCCCAATCTGCCATGGACACCGGTGGGAACTCGCTACCGTCGGCGTCGTGCGTCGATGGCAAGAAGCGTTGTGTGTGCTACTACTACGACCCTGGCATCGCCCACATCAAGCTGAGCGACGAGCACATGATGGTGCCCGCACGCGTCGCCATGGCGCACAGCCTCGTCGCCGCCTACGGCATGCTCGACAGCATGCGCCGCCTCCGCACGAGGCCCGCCACGGAGTCCGAAATCCGCCGCTTCCACTCGCCGGAGTACGTCGACCTCCTCCGCGACCTCACGCCGGAGAGCTACGACCATGGCGTGCTCGGCCGCCTGAAGGACGACGACCACGGCCTCGGCGGCTGCATCGAGTGCCCCCCATTCGACCGCCTCTGGAACTACTGCCGCGGCTACGCCGGCGGGTCTCTCGCCGCGGCGCGCGCGCTCGCCGGCGGCGAGTCCGACGTCGCCATCAACTGGTCCGGCGGGATGCACCACGCGTGCGCGGCCAAGGCGAGCGGGTTCTGCTACGTCAACGACATCGTGCTTGCCATCAACGAGCTCCTCGGCGCCGGCGCCGGCGCCTTCCGCCGCGTGCTCTACGTCGATGTCGACGCGCACCACGGCGACGGCGTGCAGGAGGCGTTCGCCGACTCCGACCGCGTCATGACACTGTCGTTCCACCGCTACGGAAAAACCCCGCACGGCGGCAAATTCTTCCCGGGCACCGGACTCGTCAGCGAGATCGGCCGTGGCGCAGGGGAGCACTACACGGTGAACGTGCCGATGGACGCGGGCGTGCACGACGACGTGTACCAGTCTCTGTTCAAGCCGATCGTTTCCAAGGCGATGGAGGTGTTCGACCCGGAAGCCGTCGTGCTGCAGTGCGGCGCCGACTCGCTCTCCGGCGACCGGCTCGGCAGCATGGAGCTCTCGGTGCGGGGACACGCGGAGTGCGTCAGCTTCCTCCGGGGATTCAACCGGCCGCTGCTCCTCCTCGGCGGCGGCGGCTACACAATCAACCACGTCGCATCGTCTTGGTGCTACGAGACGGCGGTCGCCATCGGTAAGGAGAGGGATCTCCCCGACGAGATACCCAAGCACGGTTACGACCTCTTCTACATGAACCAGGGGAACAAGCTCCATTACTCGGTGTCAGAAGCGACGGTGAACAGTAAGTTGCTCAAGAAGGCGGCGGAAACGAAGCAGATTGTCCTCGAGCACCTCTCGCAGATCAAGGCCGTGCCGAGTGTGCAGTTTATGCAGCGGCGTGGTGTTGACGCCGGCGACGACCTCTACTATGAGTGTGCTCCGAGCCTGGAAGAGGACGAACCAATGCAGAGGTTGCACCGGCTATGTCACGCCGTCGGTCAGGGGAAGCGCCTCAAGCTTAAGTAGGTACTCCCTCCGCTTTGACGGCGGCGATTGACGAGCAAAACTTGATCAACCGAGAGCGTGATGGCAAAACGTGCTAGTCTGGTAGGGTAAAAATAAATTTGGGACGGCCTTGTTCGGCGCTACCTCCTTCACAAAATATAAGCAGTTTTTGTTTTTAAAATGCTATTTTGACCAATAATATTTATAAAAATATAATATTTTAAATTAAAAGAGTTATATATTATAATAATTTGTTTAATGATGAATCTAATATCATCGTTTTTACGTGATCACTCATTTGAGTTTTTCACTACTACACATCAACTGTACTCACACCTTGTAAAAAAAAGAAAAAGATAAAAAACAAGAGAAACAATATACTCACAGATATTGTAACCGGAGACAGGGAAGAAGAGGGAGGGAGGGGAAGGACGGTAGGGGGCAGAGGGTGGCGCGGGTCGCCGACGAGGAGGGAGAGAATGTGGGGGGTTGACAGTAGAGGCGGAAGCGTGGGAAAGGGGGTTGCTGATGAGGATGGAGATAGGACAGTGTAAAAAGAGGGAGGGAGGGAATCGGCAGCGAACGCGAAAGACGTGGGAGAGGGATTGTCATTTATCTCTAACGGATGAACTTTGGATCATATCATATTGTACCTGTTATTTGGTGTTTATGTTTGTGGTTTAAAGTGCTTGATTGTGATCTGTACTTCTTTTTATAGAGGGGCTGTGTGTGATCTTCTATGGTTTATAGAAGGCAGCAGCTGGGGTCCATGTCCGGTGACTATGGTATGTGGCCCAGACTTATCTCCAGGCGGATTCACGTTAGGCCTACACACGGCATTGTGTTGTGTGAGCCTCCTTTTCACTCAACGAAGCCCATCAGCAGTCCATATGCCCTCTCTCTCTCTCCCTATGTTACGAAAAAAGAACATCAAAGCCCACTCCCTCGATCGGTCCACCAGCGCAGTCCGCAGGGCCCATTTTCGAGCACCGTATCTACGTCCACCTCTTACCCGCGCACGCCATGCCAGAGCACACCATCCATGTGCCCGAGTCACCGATCGATCCATGGCCTCACACAACTTACACTAGTATTACATGTATTCTGCCTTTCAATGCAAAGCAGGGCAACGCGCAAATTCGATATATGATCGATCTGTCCTTGCTGTCTGAATCCGAAAAATCCTGATTGCAGTGACAGTGAGCATGCTAGGTGGTGATAGTCATAGAAATTACTACCACTGACTGGCCGGCCAGAAGGCCTGAAACTTGGCATTGCGCAACAAGCAAGGAGTATACATCCATTGATGGTAGAGCTCACATTAATGGATATATCGACCCTGCAAACAACAGGGCAAGGAGTTGCACATGTGGAACCATTAATCCATGTGCTGCTGCTCCTGCTGTATGGCGACAGTGCAGTCATGCAGATACATTAGATGATCGATTAGCCACTGCTTCCATCGCCAGAAACAGTAGGTACGTTAGCTGCTGTGACCAAACTGATGCGTACTATCTGCATTATTTCCACTTTACAAGTACCTGCCGGCCGATTATATATATTACTACTGTCCATTTAATTATATACTTGCTCTGAACTGAGCATGTGCCGGCCTGCACCCTGCAGTACTGTTCTTGCTTCTAATTAACTGAGAATAAAAATAATCAATTCAGGTGATAAAAATTCCATGGAGTTCATCAAATTCCTTTTGGATCGATGCCCAATTATTGCACATATGTCACCTGAAATTCTTGAGGAAACTGAAAGAATTTCGGTCACATAAGAAATAGTAGCAAATATTGGGAGATACTACATATATGTGCAATATTGGGCATCCGCTACTAGTTTTTATATGAATGAAATTATTCCAGACACCTCAGGGAATTGTCTTCAAGCTATAGCCAATGGTGGTCAGGTGGAGGGATTAGAAGCTAGTCGCACGGGGGTATGTTCCAGGCTTAGAGGGATTGCCTTGGTCCACATGTGGACAGATCGGTGGTCATGAGGCAATAGGGGCGCCACTGAGCCACGGGGATTAAGACAGGCAGTGAGCGCGATCGGCGTCAGGGGTGAGGGGGATGTAGGGTTAGGAGGCAACGTGGACTACTGAAGATATTGAAGAGGCCGGCATAGGGAAATGGCACCACTGCCGACTTAGGGAGGAAGAAAGAGAGAGAGAGGTTGGGAGGCGGAGAGAAGAAATGCTGGTATAAGATTGATCATGGGAAGTGGAAAGAAGAGAGGGGAGGATAAGATTGACCATTCATGCACTAATATTGATAATATTAATTCGTCCATGCTGGAGGCCTAGAGTGTATATGTAGTGACTTCTTCCTTATCTTCTACCCATCTATCTCCTTAGGATAAGACTATGGTATATCTTTTCTCGGTATTGTCGTACATACGGTCCCCAAAACAGATTGGAATTTATCTTTCCCCGTATTGTCGTGCATACGGTCCCCAAAACAGATTGGCATTTGGGATGTTTTTAGGCCATTAAAAATTAGATAGACCCATGAACGGCATATATGATAGCTTATCTTTTCGTTTACCTGTACCAGACCAAACTACTCCCTTCGTCCCAAATTATAGAGCGTAATTTGACTGGTTAAGACAATGGTTTGATCAATAATTTCTCTATTAAAAAATTATTTTTATAAAATAACATTGATGTTGTTATATTCATATTCAAAAGTACTTTCTTATGATTATATTTTTTATCGCAATAATAATATCTTAATAGAGAAATTATTGGTCAAAGTCTTGTCTTAGCTATTCAAATTACGCCTTATAATTTGGGACAGAGGGAGTAGCTCCTGTATACAGTAACACATGGATCGAGTCAAGCACAAAGTTGCGTGAGTGTATGTTACTGGCATCATCGATCAATCGATCACGATCCACAGGCGACTTGGCCTAATTGATTACTGCAGCTACTCACGCATGCAGGGAAACAGCAAGTGCTACTTGCTAAACGATGACGATACTTGGGTTAGTGCATGCCATGCCTGCCTGCCTTGATGCCTCTCTGCTGACATAGTAGTACACGCATCTCTTCTCCTCCTCCTAGCTCCACCTTGTAACCTTCTGCTCACCCTTGTCTCTCTTTGTTTATGTTTTTGTGTTATGTGTCTGTGTGACAAGATGAGGATTTGACAGAGTTGACGCAATGAAAAGGCTGCATGAATGGGATTTTGTTGGTAGGGGCCGGCCGGGCCTGGTCTCCCTTTCTCCCTGTGCATGTCCAACACAATTACTCCACGCGAAAGGACGAAAGAAACGGGTGATGCAAAGGGCATGTCAGCACTCAGCATATGTGAACACTGGCCTGGCCAGCAAAATCCAACAAGGAATGATCAAATGCAAATGGAAAAATAGAATGGTCAAATGAAAATGGGAACATGGGACTGTCATCATTCATGGTTCATGGTGGTGCAAAGCCTGGAAGACTGGCCTCATGCATGCATATCCATTCTCATCAGCATATTATTTTGCCTCTAATCAATGCGCCTCTCAAACACATTCTTATCCTCTGATATCCACTCGTACGTGGCCTGCGATCATATAGTTCAATAGGATAGTTTAATTTGGAGAAGTAGACGTCATTACTTATAGTAATATTTACCCTCTCCCTTCCTACATATAAGTATTTTTATATTGCTTGGCAAATATTAATAAAATTTTGAATTTTGGATTGCATGAGATTAATTCCTCTCGTAAGCACACAAAATGCTAGGATTATCATGGATTGGAATCAGCTGTATCCCCTAATGGCTTAATGGCTTATATTGTTATAAATTTAGAATGCTAGTAGAATTCTTGTACTTAAAAATGGAGAGAGCAGTAAAATTAATGCGTCTTGATGGCCCAAAATACACTTCTTTCTGAGCACATTTTAACCCCCCCCCCTTCTGATTTCCAAATAACTATTAGAATGTTAATTGAGTGCTTTATTTTTATTTTGGCCGCTGTGATGGATGAAAGTTTTTATATTTAAGATGTAATATATTTGATTATATATATTTTATGTATTGGTAAACATGAAAAAGAATGAATATTTGAAATGTGTGAGAAATCGTGTGTGGTCCATGCGCATAAATGTGTTAGGCATGGCACACATTCGTCTGGCCCACCAGGAGAAAAATGTCATAGAAAAAGTGTATACATAGATAACTAACGTTTTAGAATGGAAACTGAATCTGAATTAAAATAAATTGGAATTAAACAAATAAATTTTTCTTGTATAAATTTTAGGAAAAGGTTTAACACACGTTTTACATCTACATACCATCGAATGACGTAAGGAGAGAGTAGCCCTCCTCTCGTAAGCTCGGGTCACAATAGACGCACGAAGGAAGCAAGAGGTGTTGGGTCCTGTTTGCTATTTCCTCCCAAAAGTTTTCTTAAAAGACAAAATCAACACAGTGCTAAAACCAAAATCTGATGAAACAAAAGCGTATGAACATATGCATCTTCCGCTTGTAAATATAAACATACAAATACGTACACACCGTAATATTATTATGTTTGTGGACAGAATTAAAGAAGTGTACAAATATGCCTTTCAAAAAATATATACGTGGCTGGCACATGCACGACTTCCGACGCACTTGGGTGGTGGTAGATCATACCCTGTCAAATCAAAGCCGTACCTGCCCAGTCTTGATTTGACGCAACTTGGGTATACGAGGCAAGTCAGCTGGGCTGGTCAGGCCAAAACGAGCCGCTGCGAAGTCGTACGTGGAGATGGATGCTGCGAATTCGTACGTGGAGATGGATGGAATACAGTGTGTATATGTGTTCCCCTCACGGCACGTATCCGGGTCAAAACTTTTTGAAGCACTGCTAGCACACGTACTAGTACGTAGTATAGTACTGTGCTGCTTACTACGAATCATTTGTATTTGTATCTCCTGTAGAAAGGAGCGGTGAAGGTAGGTGGAGACCGTAAATCTGTCACCACTAGTAGAGAATGGGGCCGGTTTTAAAACCCTTTTATCTCGGTTTTCTAACCGGGTTTACGCTCCCGGGATTGAAGGTCTGACCTTCAATCCCGGTTGAAATAACCGGGACTGAAGGTCGACTTTCAATCCCGGTTCGTAATACGAACCGGGATTAAAAGTCTGTCTACCCCCGGCCGGGGAAGCAAACCTTTAATCCCGGTTCGTAATACGAACCGGGATTAAAGTTTGGATTTTCATTTGCTTTTATTTGCTTATTTTATTTATTTTCATTTAGTAGTAGGTTTATATATTATACGGTAGTTACTTACTAATGTACGTCGAGCAATTAAATTAAATGTACACCGATATAGAATACTTGTGGAACTATATAAAATATATTAGTATATACAAATTGTTTCGTATGAGACTAGGTTTATAATACGCATATACAATGGAATGTTTTCCTCTTAATCGAAGTTTGGATCGTCGAGATCAATGTTATAATCAATACTTGCAGGCTCTAGTCTTCCATCGTAGTAGTGCTCTCCTTTCGGATCTAATACTTCGTCATTAAGGAAGCATGCTAATGCTTCTTGGATAGTTTTGTGTTTATCTTCTTCAGCGACCCGAACCCTCCTATACTTTAGCTGCGAAAGGGAAAAAATAATACATAAATTTGTTCGTGTATATATAAGTGAACATTAAAGTATTTAATGGTATTTATACATAATTTTGTGTGTGCATATTTTTACTTACATCGCTCAAAGCACTATATGTCCTTTGTCCACGTGACATGATGGACTCGACGACGTAGAAGGCACATAGGTTGGTTCCCTCCCGTTGCTTATAAAAAAACTTTAAAAGAAAATGATTAGT
>CM002483.1:13014792-13032029 GCA_000325765.3 Leersia perrieri
AGTTCCATGCATTCACAGTCCCGAACAAACCAACCTTGGCACCATCTGCACCTCCAACTCTGTAATGACTTGATAATCCAACACGTGGAAATTTCCTATTAAATTTCTCAATTATCAAGAAATGACAGAGTACGAAGTGCTTCAAATCATCCAATTGTCTTGGACAGTTTCGTTCATACACTACCCCGAACAAACTAACTGGAAAACCAAACACTTCGCACTCTGTGATGACTTGATAACAACGACACCATTTGAACCTCACACTCTATGATGAATATTATACACTTCCTATTACAATATTTACTTCTTTAAACAAAATTTCCTATTCGATGACTAAGCACTCCACACTCTTTGATGACTTAATAATCTAAAAAATATCAAGCATAAAACATTCCAGTGCATAGTTCTCAATGGAATATGTGGTAGTTTTTTTTGTCTCGTTGCCTCATTAATAAATGTTAATAAGACGACAAAAACAACCACCTAATCCATCAAGAATGATGCACTGGAATGTTGTATGGTACATATTTACCATTATCGACTATGTGGCGCCATATATAAGAAAAACAATTGATAATTTCTTCACTACATGACATGAACTAGCTAGTTCTTACTCAAATGACTAATACTCCGTAAACCACCTCGTATTTCTCTAAATATAAAGCATAAAATGAGCTCTAGCAAAAGGGTATAACGAGAGGAAGAATATGCGCACCTTTCAAGCAAAAATTGACGGACGAATCGATCGAAATCTCGCGAAAATGGTGGCGTCGTCAAGAACAAGTTTGAGCAAGAAGAAGAACTTGAGAGCTTGAGCAAGCAAAAATGGTCTTGGGGCTGTCGGTTGGGAAAGAAGGAAAGGTATATAAAGGGGTGGACAAATTAATCTCAGTTCGTGTCTCAAACCTGGACTAAAAGTCACCCTTTAGTCCCGGTTTGAGACACGAACCCGGACTAAATAAATACTTTTAATCCCGGTTCGTGATCTAAACCGGGATTAAAGGTCCCCCTACCGGACACCAATCAAAGTAGCCGGTGGGACCCGGAGCTTTAGTCCCGGTTGGTAATACAGACCGGGATTAAAAAATGTTTTAGTCCCGAGCCCAATTTTGTCCGGGACTAAAGCTCTGGATATTTGCCTCGTTCTCTACTGGTGCACCCCACCTAATTCACTATAATTTTACGAGTTATTTCTCAATCTTATTAATATTAAAATCCAGTTCTACTTATATTAAAAAAAAGCAGTGGTGGTGGGTGGTAGTAGTAAATTTGGCACCCACTTAATTAATTCATTGTAATTTACAAGTTACCCATCAAACTTATTGATATTAAAATCCTATTAAATATAGATGAATATCCACGTATAAAGTTAAATTAAGGGGGCTATTTCCTATAATAAAAATTGATAAAACATATCGCAAAAATATTTGTTTTAGCAAATATCAATATATAGTTTATCTGTAACAAAGCACGGACATTTAACTGGTTTGAAGATATATTTGTATTGTTAGATGAAGTTGATAAATGTGCTGTGTTCAAATCTAATTGCTTCCGCTTGGCATAAATATGGCCACAAGTCAATTGACATGTACTCTAGCACAGTAGAAATTAATTTACCCGATACGCGGTAATTTGTAACCACCGACCAAACAAGCTCACGTTGAGTGTCTGATAGTGACGGGACTAGGTTTTCAAACTTGGGTATTTAAAATGGGTATGGAAAAAAATACAACCAAGAGTCCAATATTTTATTAAATATGATCGTCTTTTGCCCCCTTTTATACCTTTTTTCGCCTGTTTTATGTACAAACGTCTTACACGCTATGTATATGTTTTTTTTAAAAAAAACTTAAATATACATATGAATACCCATGCACACTAGGTAGGCCCGCCCAAGGGTCTGACACCAACACGCCGAGCAGGATAGTAGCAAGCTATAAGCTAACTATAACATGTGGAGGAGAGATAAAGAAAATGTAGGAGAGAGAAGAGAAGCTGACTAGCAATTTGTAGCTAGTTGTAACACAGACTCTAACTGATTATGTGTGAGTGGGTCGGAGATTAATAGTGTAAGACCACTTATTGTATAAACGGGCTATTAAATCGGCTATGACTGACATAATAGTTTTTGGAGCCGGCAGCTAGCTATACCATTGACATTGCTCTTAGAGTTAGCGGGTATAATAAGCTAGTTGTAAGAACACACGTGCAGGGAGGTAATGAAAATATAGGAGAGAGAAAAGAAGTGGGTTATAGATTTATATCTAGGTGCAACATGAACACCAATAAATTACTTGAGAGAGTAGGTGGGCTAAAGATTAATGGTATAAAAGCCAACTATTATTATATGAGCAAGCTATTAGATCGGATATAAATGATGTGTTATTTTTTTTGAGCCGGTAGCTAGCTATATATTGACCTTGACCTTGACCTTGCTTGTAGGTTAATTTGAGCCCTAGCTGCTGATATGACCAGTAACGGATCCAGCTTCGGCTTGGGGCTGCTGAATCCCCACGAAGATGAAGTAAGAAGGAGGGAGGGAGGGAAGCTGGGAGGGGGGGTATATGGTACTATTCATGTTACTAACGCTTGATATACGCACAGTGGAAGTGAATTAATCATATATATACACTTCTGTAATTCTGTTCCATCTCAATTGTGAGGCCTCACATTAAGGTCATACGCCATCTATCCACAAATATATATAATTAAACATTTCAATGGTGTAAAATTCGTTCATAAACATAGAGCATTCCAAACTTTCAAAATTTATTAATTCATAGATATAAGCATTTAGTACTCCTTCCGTCTTTCAATATAATGGATTTTGACTATTTATTTGCAACATTTAACCATTCATTTTATTCAAAAATTACTATAAATACTTAAAAAATGATAAGTTATGATTGAATTACTTTTATATAAATAAAATAAATAATACTTTTAAAAAATTTTGAATAAGACGAATGGTGACCGAGAGAGTTTTTTTTAGAGTATTATTAATTGTCCCATCAATCTCCTCATACAAATTCCTACGGCACATGTTACCCCAATGCAATTTCCTTCCACTCCTATCTCTCTTAAATTTAAGAAGGATATTGAATTTGATATTTTTAATTTTTTTAAACACAGTACAAACATAGATGCCCACACATGCGCGCACTTTTATTCTTATGAACGCTCGCATACCCCCTACCCCTATAAAAACCTCTGAAGACTGGACCGACATATCTTGATATTGACAAAGTCACCACAGACATCTCGCTGTCAACAGATACGTCATCTACCACTAAAAGAATATTAGTCATAAATACAGGTTCTCGTGTCAAATCTAGAATTTAAATTCGTATGGATAGGTTATCCACTGGTCACCTAACCAGTTGAGTTAGGCTCGTTTTGCATTTTCTACCTAATTTTAATATAATAGTATTTTGTATTTGTGATAAAAGGAGCAACACGTTACCCAATCAACTATTGACAAATACTAATAGTGATATAGACAAGACACGAGACAAATTAGGAGAGTCTCTTCATCCATAATATTCATAACCTCTCACTACTCACTACTGTTGGTTATGGACTATGGACAAAAACAGAAGAAGTTAACAGTGAGATACCATGGGCACATAGTGGTACTGTGGCTGATAGTAGGGTGCTAGAGAGACAAGAAGAATAGCTAGGTGCTTGTGTTTGGTATACGACCATGAATGCAGGAAGGACGTATGCTAGCATTGAATAGGTCTAGCATTGAATATGTCCTGCACAATGATCGGCATTTTTTTGGAGAGTCCCGCTCACCTGCCTTCATTCAAGGCTTGCCTAGCTAAAAGCTCTTCAATTCTTCTTGTTCCTCTGCAAAATGCCTTCTGCCTATTCAAATTAAAGAAAATATACACAGCTAGAGGAAGAGAGAGATGCAAACGTTACCAAGCTAAGCTGCTAGTACTACGTAGCTAGTGTAGTAGTACTAGTCTACTAATATTCTCATCCCATCCCAAAATAGTTGTCCTTTGGTAATGTTTGGTAATTCTTCTTATTAAAATAATTACAGAATTATTATTTATTTTGTTTATAACTTATTTTATTATCAAAAGTTTTGTAAGTATGATTTTTTCGCGGGGAATAAGTATGATTTTTTAATATATATTTGCATTACTTTTTATGAATAAAATTAACGATTAAATTTTAAGTCAAAATATCCTGCTTGCACATCATGCACTACTACTGTTTGTATGATCACTATTAAGTAGTAGTACTTTTTTTCATATACGTACACGGTACTCATACTGATCATCTATGTATTCATCATGCAATGGTTCTCTTTTGGCATTCTTAAATAAGCGCTATGTCAAGAAAGTCGGTTCTTTTTTTTTAAGATGGATGGTGTACAGGACCGATACATACATACATACACATATATGTATGTATGTATGTATGTATGTATGTATGTATGTATGTATGTATGTATGTATGTATGTATGTATGTATGTATGTATGTATGTATGTATGTATGTATTGCATATCAAAAGAAAATCGATGAAAACTTTTTTATTGCGGCTAGCTTGGTGCAGCGGGGTGGTTATGGTGTGCATGCATGTCTACTTGCCCTCGCTTCTTGCAGGCAAAGGTTCGCCCGCTCTGCTTCTAGATCAAAGAAAAACCGTGCATAAATTAAGTCAAATCAGATGTACAGTTCTTTAATTAGGATAAAATGCGGAAATTACTATTGTACCGTAAAAATTAAAAAATGATCATATAATAATGATGTTATTGGATTATAAAATTAAGCATTTTATCATAATATGTAACTTTTTTTATTTAAAATAACATACTATTGTAAATATTATCGATAAAAGTAGCATCCTTGAACGCCGTACCACACATTGCTAACTAGGTAGCTTTTGTCCACTAGTTAGCTAAGAAAATACCTCTATATATAGATCAGAACAATCTCTACAAGCTGAAATTAATAAAATGTGCTAGATAGTAGTTATAGAGTAAACACATTCTAGACGATTTTTAAAGTACCTTAAAGGTTTCTCTAGAGTATATAACTCCTGATTTATTGACAATTTTTATATTACCTCTAGCAAAAAGTGCCTCTGTTTTTTTAGCGCCAAACTCATTACTAACATAAATAATTAACATCCATATGCTCCTCGAATCCATATGGGTTCGTTTTTTTTATTGAGCATATATATATACATATACAGGTGGCCATGCATGCATGGCAAATTAATGGTAAAAAAATGAAGTCATGGAGAAACTTGAAGACAGTTTTATCACACCATCCAATATGTAGCAAGCCACGCTAATTAAGGAGAGTACAAATGCCTGGTTCGTCTTTGTGAATGGAACAAAAAGAGATATAAAAACATGAACGAATGAAACAAGCAGTATTGCTAATGTAACAACACACATTTTCTTCTGCATGTAAAATAGTGGTAAACATAAAGCCCTCCTAGCTAGCTAAGGGTCTTTACAATATTAATAATTCACCAGTTTAGTCTTCAGCTCTTGGTTATTTGTCCTCAACTTGTTTACCTAAGATACATAAGTGCCACAAAATTTTATGTTAGCAGAGTTTCAAAGATGGAGGAATAAACCACTAATGAAAGTTATTCATATATCAATATTCCTTCCAAATAATAGATGCTAACAATAATATATAGTACAGTACTCTCGTATATACATTATATATTACGGTTTGTGAAGAAGTCAACAAAATTAATAACCACACCGTTCACGCTGAATGTGGATATTATATCACATAAAAGAAATATTTAAATGTGTGCTGTGTTAATTATTGCGACTCCCGCCGTGAAGAATATAGTCATTTGTACTAGGATGTAAGACGCCCTAGTAAAATGAATCTGTTATATTCTAATTTGTTGTACTATATATGGTGTGTCATAATCCAGTCCAAATGCTTATATATTTGTTAGAGGTAATGTTCTCTGATTTTATTTTAGAAGATCGACCAAATTAATTGATTGCAAAAGAGAAAATCTAAGAAATGTCATTGACTGTTTTTTAGAAATGTCATCGACAAATGCAAGTTCTAAAAATACCAGTGACTTTATCGGATGAACAATGGATTTTAACGACACGGATGGAAGGAACCCTAACGGCGATGATATTTCTTAGAACTAGTCGCTTGTACAATGGTATTTCTTAGAACTAGCATTTATCGATGACATTTCTTAAAACCAGGTACTTGTCAGTGGTATTTCTTAGATTTTCTCATTGCAAAAAGGTAGTCAATTAATCATCACTACCGTAAAGAGATATAGATCATTTGTGACGTTTCTAGTTTTTTGTTAGACTTGCAGTAATAACTCATACAAAAAGATAATTTTAATGACTGTTCTATAATTATATCCAAAACAGGCCGACCAGACCAGCCCGTATGCGTGTTCGCACGCATCTACCGTACTGTGTTCATATAATTAATAGAATGTAACACCGCAAAAGAAAAAAGAAAACGCAACACTGTAGTGTATCGATTAAACAGCAGCTATAGGCATCTCAGCCACAGGGATAAATTATGAAGATATATACTACAATATCTTATTTATATATATTTTTTCCTTTACTATCCAGACTTCAATCGAGACTTAATTGCATTTCAGGTCATGCATGGCATGAAATATGAGTAGCCTGTCTGAAATTTTCGAAGTAATCTGTAGCCTCGCCGAGTATTAATTATTATTTTTTTTGAAAGTGCCGAGTATTAATTATTAGAAAAATATTTTGCACGGTTCCAAAGTTCAGTTAGTAGCACAAACTTGAACTCAATAACACGTGCAAACTTTAAATCTGATTTTTATATAATAAGGCAGCGAAGAAAAACATTACTCAAACATGATGTAGTGCCTTGTTTGCTAAACGTACGTGCAAACAGTGTACTGCATGTGCTATATATTGTACAGACACTGGAAAGTGGAAATTAAAAGATCTGTAGTCTGGCCAAGGCTTGCTTGCAGCAAGTACAGCGATCATATTACTTAATGGGTGGCATTTATATATATATTATAGAACATTAATTTTGAGTAAATTTTAGAAAAATACATATATTTTGTCCAAACTACCGCAAAACTACATATTGAAGGCGTTGTATCACACAAATTTAAAACCAAATTTCTTACAAAACTACATATTTAAGGTCAATTATCACAAAACTATAAATTATTATAGATTTTAGATTTTAAATCCCAATACTGATGTCTGTTGGTGCTATAAACATTTATGTTTTGTCATTAAACTAGTCATAAACTTATAGTTTTGTGTTAATACTTCTACAAATATGTAGTTTTATCATACTCCGTCTTAAAAAAATATGTAGTTTTGCGATAAAATTTATGCTAAATCTATAGTTTTGTGATACATCTTAAATCTGTATTTTTGTGATAGTTTCTTCAAAGCATATGTAGTTTTGTGAAATTTACTTAAGGTTTTTTAACAAAAAAAAACAATTGCTTTTTATAACAAAAAATAATTGCTTTTGATATTATACCAAAATGAACCTGAGTGTTAATTGAAAGATTTGTAGTCGAGTTCACATATATCTAATAGTACATATGTATCCTACTTAATTAAGGCATCCAACAGTGCCAATGTTTTTCCTCGCTGTAGAGAATTAATATCTCTAATTGATGAGATATGCGGCACATATATATTCTAGCTTTATCCAGATCAACAGTGAGCATGAGGGAAACTGATCTTAATGAGCTAGCACGCAAGAAAGTACTCACAGGAATGAATTAAGAATGTAGTAAGACTCTAAAATTTCGTATGAACTCTAAAATTTAAATTAGGAACATGCCACAGTACGAACTATACACAACAGTGCACATCAGCAAACAGCAGCCAGATAGGCAGTTATTGCATGGTACCTACGACTAACTCAACCTTAATTAATTGATCACTAATGTGTACAGCGGTGCACATGCAGCTAAGTACTCAACTTTATCTCAACATTATCTGATATATACTCAACCTTATTAACAGAATGATGTTTGGGTATTTATTTATACATTCATGGTCAAAAGAAAGGCAAAAAATGGTTCATCATATGTAATTAAAGAATTTAGAAAGCATAATCCACGCATGGCTACAAATTAATCATAATTATTACTAACCTGCGTAAGATTTATCGAAGTCGAATGGACCAGGCTAGCTACTGCGCGGCGGTGGGCCGCTCGCCGCCGCAGCCGGTGGTGCCGGGCTTCAGGAACGTCCCGCCGCCGAGCGGCCCGAGCCCGGACATCGGCCCGCCGCCGCCGCCGTTCATGGTGGACGAGTACCCGTACTCGTACCCGCCGCCGCCCCCGTTCACGGCGCCGCCCAGCCTCGCCACCGCGTTCTCGCCGCCGTCGTAGCTCCTCGTCAGCATCTGCACCGTGGCGAACTGGTTGTCGTGCACGAATCCCCCACCGATCGCCGACGCGGCCACCACCGTATGGCTGCCGTTGATGAAATTCTGCGTGCAGTTCGGCACCGTGCTCCCGATGAAGTCCGCCATCGCCGCCGGAGACTGCCCGTTCGACGACGACACCGCCGCCGCCGCAGCCGCCTGAGATCACATCGTTCAGATCAGCAAAAGCTACACATATATAAGCATACATAGTAGCAGCAAATTAACAAATGTGGATAATTAGTTGATTGCCTGGTATTTGGAGAGTTCGTAGCGGGCGCGGGTGAGGTCTTGCTGGAGCTGGCGGAGCTGGTGCTGGAGGACGGAGATGACGCCGACGCAGCCGTAGACGGGGTCGCGGAGGCGCATGTCGGCCTCGTAGGCGAGCGAGTTGACGGCGTCCTCGCGCTGGTACGGGTGCAGCTCGTTGAGCAGTTTGGTGACGTTGCTGGCGCCGAACACGCGGTGCACGTGCACGAACTTCTGCGGGTTGTCCGGCGGGAAGTAGGGCGCGAACACGCAGTCCGGCTGGCACTTGCGCCGGAGGAACTTGCACGCCGCGCACGGCGACCCCGTGCCGGCGCCGGAGCCGGCGACGCCTCCGCCGGCGCCGGCCGAGGCGGTCGCCGTGTTCCCGGAGCTCGCGCCCACCGCCGACGACGAGGACACCGTGATCACCGAGCCCGATGACAGCGGCAGCGACGACGCCGACGAGGAGGCCATCGATTGATGATCGATCCGATCGACTTCCTGCATTGGATCCGAAATTACGAACCGGAGGGAGAAGATGGAGGGTCGGTGAGGGTTTTGCATTTATGGCAAATTTTGGTATCGGAAATCGAAGAGAAACTACAAGGAAATGAATCGTAATTTTTCTCATGTTAAATCTGAACACTAGTAGATAGCATGCACAGATTATAATATAATTTGGAAGCAAATCATCATAAAAAATATTTTTTTTCTTCAGAATGCACAAGACAAAAAGGTTGTGTTCCCTTTTCATGTTTGCAAAAGTGATAGTTTGGTTTCTCAATAGACATAGGCACATAGCAGCAAACGCTGCGTCTACATATCTCAACAAGTACGGTGAGAAATTAATTAAATACGACAACCGACGACTGTAAACATATCTGTTTCTTGGATCAGTACTGCACAGACGCTTAGACTTAATTAGCCGATTAGTATACCAAAGAACCGAAAAGGCAGCACCATGATAAAATTAAACAGCACCAATGGAGAGAGAAAGAAAGACGAGAGAGAAGAACAAGAAACGGAAGAACCAAAACAAAAGCCATTGGATCCGACGCCGCGAGGGCGAGGTAGCTAGCTAGTACGGCGAGGAGGCCCAAGTACACGCACCCTTTTCGTGGGACGAAGCTTTCTGCCCACTTCGTGCCGCTGCCGCGCGCGCGCTTGCTGCGCCTCCGCCTTCTCCGGCCTTGCCTTCCTCTCTCTCTTCCTCCTCCGTCGGCGACCTCCTTCCACTGGCCCCCTCCTATATTTAGCTAGCAGCTACCTTGTTAGTTGAATCTAATTTTTTCTTCTCTCCCTGGCTTCTAACTTAATTTCTTTTCTTTTTGTTTGTTTCTTTTCCTCTACTCCTTCTAGGCAAGCTAGTTGGTTCTTGTTGGATGGTTGTTTTAGAGAGAGAGAGAGAGAGAGAGAATGGAGTATGAAAGTGACGACCAAAAGATGGTGAGGTGTGTGGTATATGTTGAGAGGGATGGGGGGAGAATTTGGGGATGGAGTGTCCAAAACAAATCATTATCTGCCTTCATTATTGGATGGCGCGCGGAATATAATTAAGGAAGGAATTAAGGGGATTCTGGATTTTTGGTGTTTCAAAGAACGTGTTGGTTTTTGCAATCTCTTGCAGTAATATTTTGATTTAAAATCGACAAAAATGTATTTTTTTCTAGTAAGCACAACAAAGGATTTGGTACTCTGTGTTCTACTCTAAAGTTCGGATAACAAGATGCCCAAGTTGGGAAGCTTGTGTGCAGAGGAGATGGGATCCAACATCGGCTTTGAGTGTGGGTGCCGTGCTCCTCTACGTCCTGGCTTTGATGTATGTGTTGTGGGCGTGTGATGCGATTTGTTTTGGTTTTGGCTTAAACAGGGTGTCTGCCGTGCGCCTGGAGCGCACGGCAAAGCCCCAAATCCGCACGGCAAAGCCTTTGCCGTGCGGTTTTTTCCTATGCGCACGGCAAAGGCTGCACGGCATATAACTGCACGGCAAACAAGCCTTTGCCGTGCGCCATATATCGCGCGCACGGCAAAGATTGTTTGCCGTGCGCTAGGCGCGGCGCACGGCAAAATAAAGTGTCACGGCGCACAACGGCGGGAGGTGACGGCAGGGGGTGACGGCGGCCGGTTACAGCGCCCTTTGACGGCGCGGCGGCGGGCTGTTTGCCGTGCGCCCGACATTTGACGCACGGCAAACGGATGCACGCACGGCAAAATACCGTTTTCCGGTAGTGTTACTGATTATAGTCTTCCAAGACTATTGTCTTCTTCTTTTTTTGAGAATTTCTATTATGCTCTATTTTTCTTCTATTATATTAATACATGAAACTCTTACTATCTTGTGTCGTTAGTTTTTTAAAAACACTTCGCACAACAAAAGAAATAAATAAGTATTACTCCCTCCTCTCACAAAAAAGCATCTAGACGTCTCCTCTAGGCCCTCAGGGTGTCAAAATATTTCGACATTTTAGGTTAAGTTCTTATCGATTAATCAGTTTAGCAACTTCTTTGTTTATCATGAGTGTAAGAATATGTGACGAATATTATAGTTCTAATGGTTATATTTGGATCCTATCTCCCCTGCCCACAAGCCCGCCAACATGGGCACATGGCCATCTTGTTGTGCAAACTTTAGAGTAGACCATACAATACCAAATCTTTTGCGGTGTTAACTGGATGAAAATACATTTTTTGTCAATTCTAAATCAAAATGTTACTCAGTTTAGCTATTTCCTAGTTTATCATGGGGGTAAGATTATGTGACGAATATTGTAGTTCTAATGGTTATATTTGGATTTGAAGTTGTATTAGGCGATAGGGGTTGAGTTAGTATCAATTTTAAAATGTTGCATTTCGGCCATAGTACAATGCACACGGAACCTCGTTACAAATATCATGTGTTTACGTATTGTCATCTAGTTTGTCAGCTAATTTTTTATAACAATGAGCACACTTCCTAAATTTTAAAATGTTGCATTTCGTTAAGAAAAACTATGTATATTTTTTCTTTAAAAAATCAAATAAAATGAGTTTTAGCTAATAATTAATTAACTGTGTCCTAATGATCTTTCTTGTTTCGCGCAGCAAGTCAACTCAGCCTACACATTGTTTCTAGGTTACTTTACAACACACTATACTAGTAATAACAGGAAAACACTAATATGGGAAATCCAACCGTATATATTCGTGGATATTTATGTAAATGTTGTGATAATTTAGAGAGTTACCCATATGGAAACTCGACACAGAATAATATATGGAAACTCGACAAACACCAACTCTAAATATATCAGTATCTGCTACTATTTTTTAGTAGTTAGCTTCCTTTTCCGATAAAACCTCTTGCTAAAAAAGAACGGATCTGCTAATTGACCTCGTCATTCTTCTTCTTCGAAAGAACTGATCGACCTCAAAGCTAGCAAAAACTAGAAAAATGAAAAAGTGGTAGAATGGTATAGTGATACGTACTTTTCAGGTATTTATGGTTTGGCAAAATGAAGAGTTTAGTATCAATCTAGTACGTCTTTATCGTTCATTTCGTTCAAATATTTAGGGAAGTTTTCCGTCGTATGCATGTGTGGCCGGCATGGCCGCCGCCGTTCCCAGATGGCACCGCCACGACGAACTCATGTTGTTACGAAGATCAAGCCCTCCCGGGCCGATCGAGTCCCACATAATGGCTGATCTTGAAGTGAATCCAACAGAATAGTATATTTGGACGGCGGAAGTACAGTAAACTATTGTCTAGTTTGTTTTATTTCATTGGAAAAATTCATGAGAAAAGGTATTTCGTGCACCCCTTTTATTCATGGTTATATATATATATATAATCCATATATATGTCAGTCTGAAATAATTCAAATGAGTATGTCTTAATTAAGATTAATTCTTTGAAAGTAAATACCGAATATAGTTACTTATTTCGACAGTATATAATTTTAGTGCTAATTTATTGTCCTGGACGACATAAGATTTGATTTAAATACACAAAAGTAGGTGTGCAAAGATGCGGATTATACTACTCCTCCAATAGTTATGGCCCGATAGCAGACAATACTAGTATGTATAGGGTCTGCACTGCACACAACTCATCACAACAAAAATCCTAGCTAGCCTCTTCATATCTCACCTCAACATTCATGCAAATAGAAAGTAACCAGCACAAAAATACATTGTGTCCATGTCATTAATGCATGTAGAAAGAATATACATGATTGTTGCCCATCTCTGTCCTTTTCTCACCACTGCTCAGCCATCTAACATTCAATACCATGATGGTCACAACTCATGCTGCGTGGCCACTCTCGCATCATGACAAGGTAAAATTTTAATCTCTAGTATTTTCTAATTAGTTCGAAACAAATAAAAACGTGAACTGGCCGTTGAATTTGTACACACACTCTCCAATATCAATTTAATCACTTGTTACTTCCATATGTATATATTTCTAATTTAGTACTCCATTAAAATATTGAAAAATAAACAATGTTCTGTAACCCTTGTTATAATGCAAAATCAATCAATACAGTTATCATGTGAAAAAAACTAATAATTTTCAGTTTTGATATATTTATCAATAGTTTTGATTTTTCTTATCCGTCAATCATCTACACTTGCACAAGGCGCTGCCTAAACTTTCCAACATAAGCTAAACTTATGAGCTAGGATCTTGATTGGTTAAATTCTTACTTGTGGATGTCCTAGAGTGTATATGTATTTATGTATTACATTGCATAAATTATACTATAAGTTCCAGTGTCATAACAAGTTTCATAATATAAGAAAAACAAATGCTTGCTTTTTGTCTTTTTGACCCTAAAATTTATTCTTGTAACACTTCAGATAAGCTACCCAGCCAACACTTCCACCAGAAGCTCTTATATATTACTCCCGTCATCCCAAAATATAAGCATTTTTTTACTCATCATGGTCTTTAGTATGCTATTTTGACCAATAATATCTGTAAGAATATGATGTTTTTAATTAAAATAGTTATATATTATAATAGTTTGTTTTATGTAATAGCATCATTTCTATGTGATCGTTTACTTTGAGTTTTTTATATTAATAGCCAAAGTTTAAAATATTTGACTTGGACTTTTCTAAAAGTTTTTATATTTTGTGACGGAGTGAGTAAACAATAAGTCAACAAAAAGTCTTCAATAGTGGAATTTCCACACAATTTTGCACGGAGCTAGATTTATATATTGAATTGGATTTGAAATAGAACTCTAATCTTATGTTTCTATAGGAATAATTTTATTTTATTACATACTCTCTCCGCCCTAAAATATAAGAGATTTTTTGTTCACTTTTAACCAAATTCATATAGCAACAAAAAAAATTATAACCAAGGTGATGTATGTTTTGTTTTTTGGCGTGTTTAAGAAAAACTGACAAGTTGAATGATTAAATGGATAACTGAAGTGATATTATTTTGTACTTTATTCTTCCCGGAATCTTAAAATAATTTATATTTGAGGACAAATGAAAGAGTCAAAATTCCTAATATTCGAGCATGCATGGAATGAGTACAATAGGATGTAGAAGTATAGATAGTTTTGATATATAATTCTTAGTGAATGTTTCTAATTCTCCGTAAATACAATTGAACTTCTCTTATATATAACTATTATCGATAATCTAAATGTGCTGTTGTAAGCTGGATCCACCATTATTATATCAAGGTGAAAGTATTTCTTATGTCCAACTAATATGGTAGTAATTCGTTTCATTCGTCCTTATCAGTTTTGATTGTTGGTTTTGAACTAGCCCTCAAGTAAATGTTATGTTCTCCAAGATTTTTTTTTAAAAAAAAAGATTCTGGTAGAGCTTCGAGCTAATTTATCGGTAGTATATAAAACTAGATTTGGTGTGTATGTATGTATCTCCCAACTCATATGTCACGACTCACAACACAAACTACTGCCACCCTATGCCATTTTTAGCATGATCTAGCTAGCTGACACACAAACAAGCTCGTGCATTATCCTGTGTTTAAGACGAAGCAAGCCCCAATCATTGTGTCTTTAAGTAGCAATTGAATGGCCCCGGCCCCTGCAGCAGCAGATGCGGTAGCTAGCTAGCACCATGTGAATTTCATCTCCTCCATGTACGACAGCAGCTAGCTTGCCCCACCCTCTGACAGCGTAGGCACACATCGTCACAATCTCAGCTAGCGCAGGCAGGCAGGCCTGCCAAACCCCGATCAGCAACACCCTCGGCAATAAATCACCCCCCTGATTAATTCGCACATGGCGAGAATGACAGCGCGCTTTCCCTTCAGAATTTCTGAATTTCCTCGTCAAATCAGGATTCAGGGTGCAGAGGAACCTCCCCAGTCTCATATTATAAGGGATTTAGAGTTTTGTTTGTAACTTTTTAAAAAGTAATATTTGATCATTCGTCTTAAAAAAAATTTGAAATCATTATTTATGTTATTTGTGATTTACTTTATTACCAAAAATATTTTTATATTTACATAAAAATTTTAAATAAAACGAACGATCAAAGTTTAGAAAAAAAACTTTAAATCTCTTATAATATGGGATGAAGGGAGTAGACAGCATTAGTGGGCGCGCGCCGGCCGGCCGGCCGTCCCCGACCGCGCAAGTGGTACCGCCTACCTGCGCTAACTTTGACGCGCGTCTCTTGCAATTTACTGCTCGGCTTTCCTCGATCGCGCCGGCCGGCGCCCGCATGCATGCGCGCGGCATGCACCGATCGATCACCGGCCAGCCTGCGGCCAATTCAATGTACTAGGGTACATGGCTTAACTCTAGCTCGATCTCTTTCTCGCTCGGCCGCGCGCGGGCGCGGGCGCGGGCCCGGAGGACGGCGACGACGCCGACATGCGAGCTGTGCGCTGCTTGGCATTGATTTTGTCGGTCGATCGGTCAGTCAATCTCCCGTTTCGATTGGGCCGGACGGCCGGGCCGGGCTCCGTCGTCACCACGGTCACTATGCGCCACCACCGGTGTACGTGCGTCAGTGCGTGCGTGCATGATTGTTTGTCAAGTGCCCCCATCCGTTCCGTGCATGGATGGATCGGTCCATATGGATGCATGCGCGCGTCAACATCGATAGACCTATCTAGTAACATCTCTCATGCAAAGCATGGCCCCGGCCAAGGCCAACCGGCTGCCGGGCTTAGCTTTCAACGTCGGTTAATTACTAATTTCACGTTCGTACGCTCGTGGTCCAAACTCCAAAAGCAAACCTAGGTGCTTCAATCCGCTAGCTTCTACTCCGTGTGTTCCTTCGATCAGCTAGCAAGTTGACGTGCTCGTCTTCGATCGTCGGTCGTTAACTTGCCTTACTGCATTTCCATTTATCACCCCCATCGTATTTCTGTATTAATAGCTATTGCCTCCGTTTTAAGAATGTAGGATATTTTGACTTCTTCTTTTAAAGAAGAAAGAATATAAGACGTTTTGACTTATTCTTTTAAGGAAGACTATAGATCGGGAGTCCGTTCCGACCATAGTAAAAAATCCGGACCGGAGGTCGACCCGCTCAGGCTATCGGTTCACTGGGTCACCGGTCGAACCGACGGTTTTTAATTTATGAATATAATACTATTTTACATTTTTAAAAATATAGAAACAACTCAATGGAATAATAAATCCAATGAAGAATAAAGAATCCATTGCTGTAAATAAATGTAATAAGGTTGTGTCAACGGAACAATAAATCCAATGGAGAATAAAAACATCTGCTGCAAATGAAGTTCACCCGTATGGAATATTAATTTTATACCAGATCGGATGAAAATTCAAACAAATCAATCGTCAATAGATAAGCTAACTATTAACTACCAATAGATCTGGTGCACATTTGAGCAAACAAATCACATCTCAGATTCTCAGTCATACTCACATACAACTACCTTGGCTTCCAAGCACAGGATGACAAGATGCAGCTAGTAGCAGTATCGTGCATTCGTGCTTGTGCAGTTGTGCCCTTTGCCGTGGTGGCCGTCGGAGTGTCGGACACTGCACCGAGGGATGGCGGCGGCAGTGGCGGCCGCAGCGGACGACGGCGGCGGCGGTGGAAGGCGGCCGCAGCGGACAGCGACGGCGGCGGCGGACTGCGGATGGCAGAGGCGGCGGACTGCGGCGGCCGCAGCGGACGGCGACGGCGGCGGCGTGACGCAAGGATGTCTCAGTTTGTGGATGTGGATGGATCTGATGATGATGAGTGAATGCGGTCAAAGTATTCCAACCCTATTCGCTGGTACTCCTGTCTCCTTAAATTTAGGCATTTCCAATTTTACCCTTGAGTACACAGAACGAGGGAATCAAAATGAGGGGTAATTTATGTCTAATTACAGACCTGCCCGGTTCTACAAAACCGCCCCGGTTCACTAGGTCAACCAAAAACCGGCCGGGTCATCCGGTTTTTACCGGGTCAATTGCATGGACGGTCTTTGAGCTGAACCGACCCGCCGAGATTGCTGGTTTCGGGTTTTTCCGGTCCAACCGCTAGGCCGGGCCGGGTTTTTGTACTATGGTTCCGACGGACCCCTGACCGGATCCACACCGCACTCCCGCGTCCGCCGCCGACGCGCTCTCCG
>CM002483.1:13032129-13125053 GCA_000325765.3 Leersia perrieri
GACTCCCCGCCGGTAATGCCTCCCCTCCCATCTGCCGGCTCCCCGCTGGTGACGGCTCCCTCCCATCCGGATCCCGCGACGGGTGGCTGGATCTGGCCGTTGGCTGCGGCGACGGCGGCCGGATGAGGACGCCGAAGAGGTAGGAGAAGCACTTTATTGTTTTTTAGTGGTACCAAATCAGGGTACCAAATCTAATACCCTGGTAACGGATTCTGGTCACCCAGTGACCTTGCTGATGTCAGCACGTTCGTTTCAACGGATGTCCGTTGTGTAATCCTGCTCTTCTTTTTAGTGCTTGATCATTCATCTTATTAATTTTTTTTAGAATTACATAGTAAAACGTAGACACGCACAACGCACGCACACTCACCTCTATAAACGCACGCACTCAAACCCTACCACTATGAGCATATCTGGAGAATGCGACGACAAATTCTTAAGATTGACGAAGTCACTACAGGCGGCTCGTTGTCGACGGGTACGTCGCTTACCACTAAAAGCACAAGTCGTTAAATCCTGAAAAATTCGTTCCCACAAAGAATATATTGAATCAGGACCTCAGGTGCTACTGAGGCTCTTGTAACAACTAGGCTATAGGCCGGTTCACTTATTCAGAAAATTTTGTGTAAATATAAAAATAATAAGTCATGTTTAAAATACCAGGTCACAAACAAAATAAATAGTATTTTCATAAATTTTTTGAACAAAACGAATAGTCAAACGTTAAGAATAGATCAAAACATGAAGCAGCTTTTACGTACGTACATGCAGGCCCGGGCCGGCGGGCGAGGGGCCGCAATATTTTACATACAGCTAACCGTACTTTGGAGGCAGGCAGTCCATCGTGCATGATGGCCCCGCGACCCCGGCCGGCCGGCCGGCCAGTGGGCTGGCGTCGTACGTACGTGCACGCATAGGGTGGTCGCGGTCCTACGGTATAGTAGTCCCGTACTCCGGTGGCGCCGTGGCGGTGACCCTCCCAGCCGTCCACTCGCAGGCGCGCGGCGGGCGGCGGCTGCACCGACCGTACGTAGGTCCGTATAGCCCACTGCAGATAGCCGCGCGGTGCAGGGTCGATCGGCCCGGGCGGCTGGCGCGCGCGTACCAGAAAATGCGAGCGCGCGCGAGCAATCAATAGCCGCGCGCGCGGTGGGCTCGATCATGCATGCGTGCTTGTACAAACTGTACATGGTTGGCGCGCGCCCGCGGCCAGCCGATCGAGCGAGCGAGGATTGTAATTTGTAAAGGCAGGGACGCGCGCGAACATGCATGTTCTGATGGGCAGCCGGGTACGTGTGACTGCATGCGAGCGCGCGAGAGGGGAGGAAGGGCCGCGACGGAGTACTACTACGTCGCATGCGTACGGGCTTTTTGGGGGGACAAAATGGCATGGCATGCATCCCATCCTGCCTGCTGCCTCGAGCATCGATTCACCAGCCATGAATCCACACGATCGAATCGATGCGAGATCAGAGGAGTACCACTACACTACTGTATACTTTCACTGACTGTGATTCTGACGACCTTTTGCTCCTCCCTGCGGCTGACTGCTGACTCAGACTCGCTGCTGCCGTCCGTCCGGCACTGTGCTTTCTCTCTCCTGTTGTTGGGAGTAGAGAACACTGCATACGCAGGATGGGCAGCAGACGGGAATGAATGAATGGCTCCATGGATGGATCATGGATGTCATCTGTGCTGCTGCTGCTAACACTGCATGTCTCTGACGCAATCGATGTGCCGTCCCATCCCTCGCGCGCAGTAGCTAGATCAATAGCTATAGGCTATAGCAATACGACCGCCTCCGGCCTCCCTCGTCTCCTTTAGGACCTGTACCGCCCTCCTGCGAGACGCCTTCAGTTCTCACCTTCAACGGCCGCAAACCTCTCTCTAAAGCGTGTGCTTGGTTTGCTCGATAGTTCTAGTTCTAGCCTTGTAGGAGTAGTTCAAAAGAAAGTAATTCCCCCCCAAAAAAAAGTTCAAAAGAAAGTAACCAGGCTAGTCTGATTAAGAAGTGTGAATTCAAGTGAGACTTGTGGTTGTTTGGCTGATCACATCAAAGATATTTGATATGTATAGCATCAAGGAGAAAAATGAAAGAAAGAAAAGTGTTACCCATCCACAAACAATATACTCTTGCCGTCCAAATATATAAGCATTTAAGCTGTGATGCGATGATTATCACATTACAATCTAAATGTTTATATATTTGCACTCGTCATATCACAACCTGAATGCTTATATATTTGGACAGAGAAAATAACATATATTGCTTACCACCGCTTCTTCATATTTGGGCATCTACGATGGACATCTTTGACATGCCAACGATTCCCTTATCTTTGATAACTGAAAAAGCACATCGTTTAAAATATATTCCTCCCATGCCGTACATTAGCTATGTATGCCTCCATCGTCCTATACCACCCTTCCATGAGACAGCTCCAATTATCGCCTCGATCAACCACAACTTCCTCTCCATAGCTTTTGAGATTTTTTTTCTTTTCACGATTTTTGAAGGATTTAAACAGTAATTAATTAAACTACTATTCTCAAATATAAGCATTGTAGGATAGAAATTATGTACACAATATATCTAAATATTTCCTATGCACGTGAATCTAAACATCTTTAGTAATAGGTTCCTTACGGTACCCAATACTAGCTATGGCTAGAGAGTAGTATGGATGAAATATATACGTTAAATTAGATGGATTCAGTAATTGATCTATTAACTTAAGAAATTATCCACCACACACAATCAATTTTGACTAGTATGTCATTGTGAATTAGCGAAGCTTAATCATATGATAAGTATATACTACCATATACCGCTAGTATAATTTAATCTCAACCGCTCTTTCATATAATTGACCACTATACACTGTGTACCGTAAAGAAGCCCTTTGTATTATGAGTTTGGTTGGGGTGGGGGGGGGAGTAATTTGTTGTACGAAAGATACGTGAAATTCTTTGATTGTCAGAATTCTGACTCTCACTACATCGTAGTATATGTTGGCAGCCTATATTGGATTAGCATGTAATGAGTGTATTTTTGAACTCTATGGAATAGAAACAATGTATCCATTCCATTTCATTGCAAACCAATAGTCGGTCAATTCCAAAACAATTTTTTTCTCTGCAAAAGAAAGAAGAAAAAACCGTTCCATCATGGCAATGATGCCCTTTACAGAAAGTGGCAGGGTCACCGCGCCCCCGGAACAATTGTCCTTCCGTACCATCGCCATCAGAGGCCCACGGCCCACGACCTGCCTACCATGCGGCCCACACTTATTTAGACGCACGGAGAAGGCGCAATAAGCCTAGAGCAAACATGTGTGAAAGTACACTTTGCCTTTTGCTTTATCCTATGATTGGCCGTGATGTTTTTTTAATTCTTTTTCCGTGGTACAATAACATCAATAGCCACATAGAACATGAGGAATTTGTACTTTGGAACTGTGCGCTGCGAAGCATATGAGTTCTGTAAAATGGAATCTGCAATGAAGCTGCTGTTGAAAATGCCTCGTATGATCAATCTGCTTCTATCTTCGTAAAGTCATTTCACATCTGTACACAAATCTAAATAAGTGCATGCCCAGATATCTGTAGGGGAAAAAAACGAACTCAGAGGTCATAGATCAATTACTGATAATTTTTTAAAAAATAATATGTTTGCTAGTGTTTTTTAAATATAAAGCTATCCTACTAGCACAAGGCACATTTTCCCAAGCAAAAGAGTCGTGGTTATTCTAATCGTACTTTGTCGTTTAGTAGATTATCAACCGAATTATTCATATCACGTTTCAAAAAGTACGTTTTCTAATGCCTTTCTTCATATCTGTATCGCTTAGACAACTGTTTTCAAGCTATTGTGTTAATTTATAATATTTACTCTATCCCTGTTACAATTGTGCATAACCACCAGTTGTATCATCTGAAATGTACGGACCTTGCATAGCCCAAAATTCCCACCGGGAGCGGAGATAAGCCAAAATGTTTTAACATTGTCAGATTCCGAAGATATAAACAAAAGTTTCTGGCTCCGCTCTGTTCGCCCAAAACAAGTGACTCTTACATGAAAACTCATTTTCATATATTTTAATGGGACAATTATGTTTTTACCCCCAGTTTTCAACTCCAATTGTAATTTTAACCCTACTTTTTTAACTTTATGATTTTGCCCTCTTTTTTTAAACTGAGTCCATATTTGCCCCTATTCTGTTAGATTATCTTAACGGTTAAATAAATATATGTATGTTATTTATAGGTTTGCCTTGTTTTTCCAAAACCTTTTAATTTTGCCTTTGTCTAGTTGTCTAGACAATATGGATCCCTTTGAAACGCAGGATTGTAAAAACACAATAATAGAAAAACACATGAATTGGATGTCTTACCTATTAAATTCCTACATTAATGAAAAATATAGGAAAGTTTCAAAACAATCGTTTGATTGAGACACAGAAAGAACACAGGAATTATAGCCATGTGAAGGTGAAAAATAAGGTAAAACCTTATGTTTGGATTCCTCCAAAATCTCCATAGGATTGCTCATTCCTTAGAAATTTTATAGGAATTGGTAGGATTCAATCATTTGTTTCAAAGGCTTCCATAGGAATTTTTCATATAGGATCGAAATCTTCCAAATTTCCTATGCATTTCGTACAAATCAAAGGGGCCTATATGTTTTGATATTATTTTTTATATGTTTTATTATGAGTTTTCACACATTTATTTTTTTAAAAAAATAGTCCGTTACAAGCTTGATATAAATTTTGATCCTGTTTTGACTTGGTTTTTAATACCGCTGAAAAGACTTAATGGAATAAGGGCAGCTATAAATTTCAATGTAAAAAACAAAGGCAAAATAACAAAGTTAAAAAAATAGAGGTAAAATCACAATTATAGTTGAAAAGATAGGCAAGAATACAATAGCCCTTTTTTCATCCCACTTCGGTCTTGGAAGGTTACAATGTCACGTATAAAAAACGCCAAACAAGATAGATGAAACTAAAAATGAATTATACAATAGCAGTTCAGCATTAATCAACGGCTAATTGAAACAGGGGCAACTTCTACTCTGTAAGACGAACATTCGACTAGGCTAATTGAAACATACAAAACTCGGTTGTGAGATGGAATAAGTTTATTTTGGGTCCCTCCAGTTGACACCGAGTCTCAAAATCATCCCTCAATTACAATACTAGAACTTAGTCTTACAAAAATCGTGCAAATGATTTTAGGGTGGTTTCTGCTGACTTGGATTGTTGACGGGGTCCACTCATGTTGACTATGAGTGACTTGTTAGTAAAGCCTGACGAGGACATCCTCCATTATTACCTGCTGATAAAGACGCAATAAGATGGGTCGGGTGGCCCAGTTATAGTCGGACGGCGACCGTGTGAGCCTCTGAATAATCCCACCTTACTTACCTTGGGAGGAGGAAGCCACCTTAAAAGGGAGAGCGACCATTTCCCTATAAGACTAGTCTTTTAGGGCAATTGACCTTTTCCCGAGTGGGTACGCCGAAGTTATGGTGCTAAGATTGCGGGATTCGGGGAATCCGGATCGGTGTGTCGGGCTTTCATCCAACCCCACCTAGGCCGGACATCATCATTTGCTATCAGAGTTGTGTCCTTGTTAAGAAGGAGAGAATAATGAGGACATCCTCCATTATTACCTGTTGATAAAGACGCATCAAGATAGGTCGAGTGGCCCAGTTGTAGTCGGGCGGCAACCGTGTGAGCCTCTAAATAAAGATAGGTCGAGTGCCCTAGTTGTAATCGGACGGCAACCGTGTGAGTCTCTAAATAATTCCACCTTACTTAGCTTGGGACGAGGAAGCCACCTTAAAAGGAAGAGCCACCCTTCCTCTATCAGACTAGTTTTATAGGGCGATTGGGCCTGGAGTTGCGGTGCTAGGATTGCGGGATTCGGGAAATCCAGATCGGTGTGTCGGGCTTTAGACATATGATGCTAAGATTGCAGGATTCGGAAAATCTGGATTGGTGTGTCAGGCTTTCATCCAACCCTACCTGGGCCGGACGTCATCAAAGCCCACGTGTCATCCTCATATCCTTCCCTCCCCTATTCCTGCTCCTCTCTGTCCGTTTTTATCTCCATCCATCTCTCCCAGCGGCCATGGAGGAACATGACGGTGGCATTGGTGGAGGACAGTGACAGACGGAGCTCTGATTTGCTTAATCAGATGAATCAATTTGTAGTTTTAGATATCTTAATCACATTATGCATGCAATTGGTCACAGACTGCGGCGAGGTTGCCGGGAGGTTGGATAATGAGATGAATCGAACACGCGTGACTCAGGAAGAAGCTCCAGCAGACGGAGTTGTCAACAACGTCGACGATGCCGACGGCAACCGGCCGAAGTCGACTGTTGGAACCGCCTCCTGCATCGTTCAACCAGCTACTGTTGCTGCTGCCCACATTAGCGGAGTCCAAGCTAGATGATGGCTTCTTGGCTATGCTTCATGGGGAGTTCTACCTTGACGATGGCCACGAACCTCAGTACGGCCTTCACCGCCCCACTCGGCGACTACTTTCCAAATCTAGGAGCTCAGCACGTGGTGGCCTCCCCGAGTGATACTCCAAATCTCCAATGTATGGGCAAAGTAGACCCCAACCTTCGCCCCTAGCATGCCAGCCATGGCGGCGACATGCCCTAGGACGGCTGAGCGCGGGTGTGGGAAGGAGACGCCCCGACGATTCCGCCGGACCCGACGCCATCGCTGTGAGCCGAGACGAGGGCCGGACGTGGCGGCGGACGACGGTGGGCAGCCAAGGAGCTTCGTTCGCCTTCGGCCTCCTTCCTTTCTTCCCTATCGCCGCCACCAATGCACTTTTGGGGTGGCGCGGCGCGGGGCGCTATTGAGGAACTCAATACCGGCGAGCTCCTCGCCATGAGAGAAGAGAAGAGAGAAAGGAGGGAGAGAAGGAAGGAGAGAGAAGAGATGAGTGGGTGGATGACATATGGGCCCACATTTGTTTTTGCCATATAAGCAATTTGGACCATGGTCAACTTGCCACGTCATCAAAACCATACATTTCATACTGCCTTAGGACCTCCTTTAATCCAGTTTTGCAAGATGGAGGCCCAAGATTTCTTGTATTTTGGTTTAGGGATGGTTTTGAAACTCTTCGTAAACACGAGGAACGTAAAGTGAACTTATTCCTTGTGAGATGAACACCCGAAATGGGCTCGCGCTTGAACGCATAGCAAGTTTGGGCCGTAAAGGCCTGAACCCAACTAAAACCCCACGGATCGGAATCTCCCCAAACCTTGACTCCCCCCTGCAGTTCGCCGCTTTCCGGCGAGCCCCGCCTGCCATGCTCGCCTCCGTCCGCTCCCTCCGCCGCCTCTCCTCCTCCTCCTCCTCTTCCTCCCTTCGCCGCCTCCTCCTCAACCACCCGCCGCCCCCGCCCCCTCGGCCTCCTCTTCCGCCGCCCCTCCAAACCCTAGCCCGCGGCCTCCTCCCGCCCCTCGCCGCGCGGCGGCCGCCGCCGCCTGGGCCCCGCCGCTTCTCCGTTAACGCGCCCTCATCCTGCTCGTCCACGCTCTTCCTTGTCGGCGAGCGCGGCGCGGCGGGGGCCACCGCGATACCCGAGGCGGAGGAGGGCGAGGAGGTTGAGGGTGAAGATGGAGATGAGGCCGACGCTGCGGCGGCGGCGGTGGTGAGGCATGACACGGACGCGTACGCGGCGGTGGAGCTGGCGCTGGACTCGGTGGTGAAGGTCTTCACGGTGTCGAGTAGCCCCAACTACTTCCTTCCGTGGCAGAACAAGGCGCAGCGCGAGAGCATGGGCTCCGGTAAGACTTTGCGATCTCAGCACCTTGAATCGTCGAGAATAGCGTGTTTGGATCTCTGCTGATGCGGTATATGCTTTGGAATGACGGAAATTTTACTATTGATGTTGATTCGGCTTAATTTGCCCCTTTGTGTCGGGATCAATAGCAGGGTAATTTTCTGGTTTCAACTGACAAAAACATTGTACCCAATTTTGTTGTTTTTTGGGTCAAATTATTTATTTATGCTAGTGTTTACTTTGTATGGTAAATTCTGGGTCTTAGCTTTAGTTTTATGCTAGTATACCTGGAGTGCCCTACGCCCCCTACTATGTTTTGGTGAACTTTTCAGATAACCTTGCTTTCAGATAAGATGAACAATAAGTCATTTGTGATTGTGAGTTGCTAGTTGAATTTGGTTCATCAGCTAAAGCATGCCTGTGTTGTTAGGATTTGTAATTCCGGGGAGGAGAATTGTCACAAATGCTCATGTTGTCGCGGACCATACCTTTGTTCTTGTGAGGAAGCATGGATCTCCTACCAAGTACAAGGCAGAAGTCCAGGCTGTTGGACACGAGTGCGACTTGGCCCTTTTGACTGTTGATAATGAGGAGTTTTGGGATGGGGTGAATAGTTTGGAGCTTGGAGACATTCCCTTCTTGCAAGAAGCAGTAGCTGTGGTTGGCTACCCACAAGGTATGAGTTTTGAAATTAGCAGTCCTATATCAATGGCAATATTATGTGCTTACATGAAGTTATATGTTAAACTTGATAATTGTATGGTTTCATCCATTGAAAATATTGATTTCAGCCTATGCATTGCCATACTCATGACCATCTAATTTGCGATGGCAACTGTTTTGTTGTAAATGAATGACAATGATCTAATTGATCACAGAAAGGCTAGTTCGACAATTATGTTAATGAAAATTTACACATTTTTTAGAAAGTAAAATTGTATCTTATGTTTATAACCGCCTTTTAACATTCATATAGATAGTTTGTCGTGCTATTAGATTCATGGGATCTTAGATTCATAATCATGAGATTTTATTTCTTATTAGAATCCCCAGCATGTTTTATGTGGTAGACTGTATTCTTCCTAGCTTCATGTTGTAGCACGTGAATAGCAAGACGCTACATTAACAATATATTTTACACCTTTCTGCTGAGTGATACCATGCTAATATATGCATCCATGTTTGCACATTTGATTCAGATTGGTTAAAATTTGCTTGTGCCGCTTTTCTGGTTCTGGTTCTGATGCTATTGCCATCATAAATAGCTGCCTAGGGTCTTCAGTTGTCACTGTGACTATTCTTGATAAAAAGGAAAGTATGCAAAATGTTAAAACAAATATATAATTCTGGCTTTCTATTGCTCAGGGGGAGACAACATTTCTGTCACCAAGGGTGTGGTCTCTAGAGTTGAACCAACACAATATGCCCATGGAGCTACTCAGCTCATGGCCATACAAATAGATGCAGCCATCAACCCTGGAAACAGCGGAGGGCCTGCAATTATGGGTGACAAAGTTGCTGGAGTTGCTTTTCAAAATTTATCTGGAGCAGAAAACATTGGGTGAATACCTAAACTAACTTTCTCCTCATGCACAAATTGAACCCCTTGCTTTACCGAATATCTAATCCTCCCTTTCAGGTATATTATACCAGTGCCTGTAATTAAACGTTTCATCTCTGGAGTGGAAGAGAGCGGTAAATATTCTGGTTTTTGTACTCTTGGAATATCTTGCCAGGCCACGGAGAATATTCAATTAAGAGAATGCTTTGGGATGAGGCCTGATTTGACTGGAGTGTTAGTGAGTAGAATAAATCCTCTATCTGATGCTCACAGAGTTTTGAAGAAAGACGACATCCTTCTTGAGTTTGACAGTGTGCCTATAGCAAATGATGGCACAGGTGGGATTACACAACTGTGTTCTTTTACATATTTTGGTTTCATATTTGTGTCCTATGTTACCTGGTAGATTGTAGCACAACTATTGCTTGGACAGATATTTGATATTCCTTAAATACTTTTTTTGTTCACCTCAGCTTTTGTGCAAATCAATAATTCTATGTATGCACTCTTCTCAAAAGTAGATGTAGTAATATCAGCCTCAAAAATTGAATATCTGACCTTTTTTAATATGCCTGCAGTCCCATTTCGAAATAGGGAGAGAATCACCTTTGATCATCTGGTGTCCATGAAGAAGCCTGGGGAAACAGCGGTTCTCAAAATTCTAAGAGATAGCAAAGAGCATGAATTGACTGTCACAGTTAGACCTGTGAGTATTTGCAATGTTACTTATACATTTGATTAACCAGGGTGCGTTTTTATTTTTTTGCTGCTGGTTACTAATACAAAAAAGGTTCACTTGGTACTCTCTTTTATCCTTGCACCAAGTTTTGTTAGTTTTATGCATGGTAATAATGGACTCAACCTTCTCCAAACTTTAATATATCTATATAGGGATTTATGTGACAGTGTATCCAAACTAATAAACAAATTGGACCCAGTTAGTTTGTACACATGATCCCATGGCTAGGCTTTGAATTCATCATTTCGCTTTGCACTTATTTGACCTTATCAAGTGTTTTTCACATAGACACTGGAATGATCTTTATATATGCATTCTTGTGCAGTTGCAACCTTTAGTACCAGTACATCAATTCGATAAACTACCCAGCTACTACATCTTTGCTGGTTTTGTCTTTATCCCACTGACCCAGCCTTATCTCCATGAATTTGGAGAAGACTGGTACAATAATTCGCCACGCCGATTGTGTGAACGGGCATTGAGAGAGCTCCCAAAGAAAGCTGGTGAACAACTAGTTATCCTATCTCAGGTACTATTTCATCATCCTTCTCTATTAAAGAACTTTTCAAAAGCTTCAGGATGTTACAAGGATACAAGGAAACTTTCTGCATTGCACCATCTGTTGAACTTCTCATTATCTATTTTCACCGAGTATTTTGTTTCTTAGGTTCTCATGGATGATATCAATGTTGGTTATGAAAGGCTTGCTGAAATGCAGGTAGGCTCTTTTAGCTCCCACTACCCAAGAACAATCTATTTTCTTCAGCGTACATATCTATACCTGTAGTGTCCTGTAAGACATGTACTGATGAAGTTGCACAATATGATCAGGTAAAAAAGGTGAACGGTGTGGAAGTGGAAAACTTGAAGCATTTGTGCAGCCTCGTGGAAGGCTGCACTGAAGAAAACTTGCGATTTGATCTGGACGATGAGCGGGTGATCGTCCTGAAATACGACAACGCGAAGCTCGCCACATCCCGGATCTTAAAGCGTCACAGGATACCGTCAGCCATATCTGCTGACCTTGTTGACGAACAGGCCACTAACGGTGTGGCGACGGATGGTGAGATCGTGGCATCATGCACTAGCTAACACATGTTGTTATGCATACTTAGCTAGTTAATTACCTGCGGAAGAATAGATATTAGCACGGTCCATTTTTTCCACAGAGAGATGCAGTGAGACGAGGACTGCCGGAGCTGCGCGCTGGTTGCAGCTGCTGTTCGGCCGTCTCAGTTTTGATGGAGGGGATAGGTGTTTCTCAGCAAATAAGAACCCAAGTTCTTGAGCCTGATATGTACTAGTAACATTTATCTAATTCTCTTCCCCACTCCCTCCCAGTATTTTCTCATTCTTTCACCATAGGGTCATGGCATGGCATCCCATATTCAGATTATGCATTATCACCAAACAAAGCATATGAAACATGAGTTACGAGTTTACATCTTTGGAAAACATACTGTTTCAACCTAACCATTTTCTTTGTTGGTAAATGGAGTAAATTAATCTCCCTGGCTTGGGGATGCATGCGCTGCTCCATGCGTGTTAAAGTTGCCGATTTGCGTACCTGGGCTACGATGGCCTTGCAGGCCTAAATATACTTGGGTGGCCAACGTGCGCTTACCTGATTGTCTCGGCCCACATGGGCCTACCTAATTTGGGTTGGGCCTCCAGCTCTAGGCTCGACTAGATCACTGTAGCTCGTTTCACTTCGCCCAGAGCAAATATCTCCCCGAACTGAAACGCACGAGTAGATTAGGTAGATTTGGCTCCTGCCGCGCCGCGAGCTCAGCTCGGTGAGAATCGCCGGTGCATTCCGGTGAAATTCTCGCAGCAGCAGCAGCAGCAGCAGTGCCACCCCGTGGAGGCGTGAAGCCCAGTGAGGAGAGGCAGCGCCGTCTCGAGGTGGAGCCGACAGGATGGCGCTGCGCTGCTGCTCCTCCTCCCTGCCCGCGACCTGTTCGACGCTTTGCCTCGCAGAACCGGTGGCGCTCCCCGCTCGCTCCGCGAGCCTACTCGTGCGCGCCAACACTCGTCCCCTCGCCGCGAGGAGGCTCGTGCTCGCCGGATGCGCGCGGGAGGGCGACACCAAGGCGGGGCAGCTGGTTATCGGCGGGCGCACGCGCGCCGACGCCGACGCAGACACCGACTCCGAGTCCAGCGACGACGACGAGGAGGACGAGGACGGCCCGATGGAGATGACGGACGAGCAGAGGAGGACGCTGCGGAGGAAGATACGGGAGATGATGGACACGGTGCCCGAGACCCGTGGAGTGACGGACCCCGTGGAGAGGAAGGCCAAGATGCTGGAGCTGCTGAACAAGTACCAGCTCGTGGTGGAGGAGGAGGACCCGAACTGGCCGGAGGACGCCGAGGACGGCAATGGGTTCAGCCTCGGCCAGTTTTTCGACAAGATCACCATCAAGGCCGAGAAGAAGGAGGATGATGATGATAAGGAGGATGCGGGGTATCAAAGTGATAAAGAGATCGTTTGGGAGGATGACAATTACATCAAACCTATCAGGGATGTGAAGACCTTGGATTGGGATGACACCGTCTTCACGGACTTTGGTCCTTTGATTGTGCTTGTTCATAACCGATACAAAAGGTATACTTCCTTGCTTTTGCTAGATACTCCTGTAGTTAAGCTAAAATTATTGCATATATGTTGTATACCATATTCCCATGAGATTCAAGAACCCCCATGATAAGTTCTACTTCAAACATCCTTTTGGTTGAAGAATAGTTTGCAAAGTTTATGCCACATCTAATATTTTTTTTAATAGATGTGTTGTCCATCATTAGTTTAACAAAGCACAAATGTTCCCTTAGACCGCAGGACAATGAAATGGCAAGGGATCAACTCGTTAAGGCGATTGAGATGTTTTGGGAATACAATCTGCCTTCACCCAGGGTACTATTTCTGTCAACTTTCTTTTACCTTTATAAACCTCATAATTGTTTCCTCATCGCTTCTGAGAGGACTTGATTGTTCTGACTGTTTTGGTACCATCTTCAGTGCGTGGCTGTAGACGCCTGCGCAGAACCTGACCTTGTGGAGGCCCTGAATGTGTCTGGTTTTCCAGAGGTCCTCTTCACCAATGCAGGGAAGATAATTCACCGTGACAAAGGTATTTGTATGAACATAGGAGCATAACGCTTTGTTGTTTTAAAACCTTGATTTGACCCATTCTCATGAAATTTCTGAACTTCGTTGTCTCTTGTTAGTTGTCCGACCAGCGGAGGAATGGTCAAGAATGATGGCATTCTTCTACTACAAAGCAGCAAGGCCTCCGTGCTTGAGTGAGGCAGATGGTCAGGGTCAAGAAAAGGTCCCTTTGATGTCATGAAACAGTGTTAAGGTGCAGCTTTAGTGTATTTTACATCAGTGTGCCTTGCTAGAAATTTAGAGTTTAAATCAATGCACATTGTTAGATTTTTAGACGTATTCACACTGTGATAGTGATTGCCATCTTTATCTGTTAGGGGCATAGAATAGATACCATACTGCACAAGATTATGTTCATGGGCTGTAGGATTATGGTTTTTGAGATCTATGTTCCAATGTGCAACAACATGTCGACCAAAGGTGTTTTGTGCTTACGTTGCTTGGCAGTTTGAGAAAATCAGAAATATGGAATATCTGTTCAGAGTGCGTAGTCTAACAATTGATCGGAAAGAGATCCTGGTGATAATTGGAAGTTTTTCTTGATGATAATTGGCAGTTTTTGTGCAACATTTGTAAGGTGAAATTTCTGCTTAAAGTTCATGTTTTTGCTTGGAACTGGCTAATGACGGTTTCACCACAAAGGTGCATCATCATCATTTAGTGAATCAATAATGTTTGTCGCTTTCCTCATTGAGCCACGTATGCTATGTATAACATGAACCGTTTGATTTGGCGACAACGGTTGCATTGAAGAGGAGAAGTCAGGATACTTCCCTTGGAAGTGTCCACACAACACGTGAGTAACAAAAATTTTAAAACTCTTACAAGGAAAATATTTGAAGGTGTGCTACTCTTACAAGGAAAATAGTACAACAAATGCTTGAAACTCGTCAAATATTTGTGTGTGATTGGAATGGATATTGTTTATAATTTGTACCATTGATTGGTTGCATATTCCTAATAAAAAAGGTGCAAACAGACATTAATTATTTTATAAGCCAATTTGTTTAACTTATCCCGACATAGAGAAGAGGAAGCTAAAAGTGTTCAAGACATATGATTTGTTTGTCGACGTGTTACTGTATAACCTAGTTATTAATCATAATATCCCATCTATGTTGACGTCCTTAACTGCTAAATCCGACAGTCAATTCATGAATATAACAATTAAAAGTATTATTCCAATATAGCGGTAGGGGTTATTACCAATCATTTACATAAGTATTGGTGAAATACGTGTATGCAGGAATTTTATAGAGAAGCCGCACTCGTCATGCGAAGAAATACATCTCCAGGCAATGAGGCATGGATTTACAGATTAAAGGGCCCATATGTCAGTGCAAACAGACTCAATTTGGGCCAATTCATCGTGCACCCCCATAAGAACCCACTTGTCAGCTAGCTATGGCAAGAGGCGGTGGGACTGGTTCGGTTGAACTAGGGGTTCACCGAACCGGAATCGAGCCCAACCGTGTCTTTCACGTGGCGACTCCTGGTTCTTCCCCCAATGACGGTGACGGTTGGCGGTACTCTTAACCTTGCAAACACCATACAACCGTCATTTTGGCGGGGAAGTATGGGATCAAGGGTGGAGCGGCAGTCGAAGTTCGGAGAGGGAGGAGACTAGTGGTAATTTAGTCCAAAGGTGGTATTCTAGGGTGCTGTCATGGTTTAAGGATGGTATTTCTGCGATCTTTTTTATGGTATTTTTGTGAATCCCAGTTTTGACGATGGTATAATCACCAACTTCTAATCTCGTTATTTTCCATAATGTAAATATTTAGTTTCGACTAATAATTAAACTAATAATATACATATTTAAAAGATGATTACTTCGTTATTCTAAAAAAAATGATTACTTCGTTGTTGTGGATAATATATTAAAAAAATAATCAATGGTAAAAATAAATCATTAAATACCGTAAAATGTTAATATGTCCTATAAAATCAGACCATGAGAGTAACAAGAACAATTAAACTAATAAAACTAGGAGCATTTACAAATTTACCATTGGTTTTTTCTATTCCGCAATGATGTCACTTGAACAATAGTTTTAGTGGCATTTTTTAATTTTTAATTCAAACCGGTAAATTTGAAATTGTCGCTAAAAACTAATGTCCCATTAACGGCGGCACGACCGCAAAGCGTTGGCATCGCTGGGACTCGGAGGGTCGGGATTCGGGAGTCTGTCTCCTGCCCACTTCTAGGAATTCGGGGCAGCCGCCGGCGAGACGTAGGGTGATTCCCCTCCGGATCGATTCGCGGGCGGCCGTCGCTTCTCGGCGATGGACTCAGCTCGGCCCAGTAGGGTTTCCATCAAGTCGCGCAGCCCCGACTGGAGAGAGGAGGTTCGTTCGTCCCTCTCCCTCTCCGTCTCCCCCCACCCCAGACCCCTTCTCGCCGGCCGGCGGTGTAGGTGTAGCGTAGGCGGTTCTCGGTCGATGTGCCCTGCACCGGCGAGGGCTAGGCGTCGGGAATGTCAGCCACTGTTGGAGTTGTTGGGCGAGTCGATTGCCGCCGTGGTGCGCGCAAGGTGTTCGGTCGATTTCCTGACCGAGCTGATGCCCTAAAGCTGAGCTGCCCGATAGAGCTGCCAAATCGTCTTCTGCTATCTCGTTAAGATTCGGCATGCTAGGAGTAGGATTTATGGGAACGTTTGCAGTTCGGATGAAATTACTTGTGTTCCTAGCATTCCTTGCATACTCTCTATTGAATTCCCGTTTTTCCTTTTACTCAATTTGTCGATAGCTTGTGCTTATTCTCTATTGTGCTACCACAGCTTAGGACCAATTGTCTGAAAAGAGCTAAAGAGGAGAGAGTCCACTTTCTTTGGAAGAACAGGATCCATGGGCCACTTCCTGCTGATGACATGGTATTGAAATTTACTACCAGTACTCTTTATCAACCTTTTGTGCAATTTCATACAACCTATGCACCGATAATAAACAATGGCTACATGATTTACTGTTGTCAATGGAAGTTCCATTCTAACTTAATGCTTTTAAAGGACAAGTACTTCTGATAGATCAGTCATGTGTGATATCATTCCTGAATACTTACAGTATGCTTCTTTGCGTCAACAACAATATGCTTCTTCTTGTAGCTTGCAAGTCAAGCAATACTTTGATGTTACTTATCATTGATCTCATAATCTTCTTTTCAACCCTGAGGCGACATATCCAATTGATTTAAATTTGACATTCAGACTTACTAGCACTGCATGGCCATGGAAATAAAAATGTAAAGGATTCAAAATTTATGCGGTTGTTAATGGTTGCCGATTGCATAGACAACTAATGATTGATCAACTGTGTTCCCTTCATCTCTGGAAAGATTTTATTGAAAAATAGGTACCATGAAGATGACCATTAGTATAGAGAACTGCATACACTATCACTATCCTCAGTCAATAAACATGATTCATTATTCCTATTATATCATGAGTACTCTGCAGTCTGCACTCTTCGTGCTAACATGATTTGTATTAGTTGAATTCTTTATGTATGTTTATACATCTGATTTAGCTACTTTTATCAACTGATAGATAAAAGTCGAATCTACAGTTAGGGGCATTATCTCTGATGAATTAGAGAAACTCAAACAGCATGGGGCCAGGAAAGAGGACCAAGAAACTGATATGATATGGGAATATCAAGGACCACATACGGCTAAACCTGTTGAGACTGAAAGTGTAGATATATTGCTTGAAATGGAAAGACTTCTTTATGAAGATCTGAGAGAAGAATTGATTCAAAAAGGTACATTTCAAAATGTTTTCTTTTGCTATGCTGCTCAAACACTGTTCTTGTGATCCTCTTTGTTCATGCCCCCTCTGGAGTTTTAACTGAAAAAATAATCTAATAAACTGTTCTTTACAAATTCATATCTATTTCTTTACAGCCCAATAGACAATAGTCTCAGCTTCATATCACCAATAGACAATAGCCCAATAGACATGGCTGCTCAAAATTACCTTTACCTTGTAGATGAAAAAAAGTTCGGTTAAAAACATTTCCAATTTATTGTAGAATTGGAGGCCCTCGACGAGGAAGATGAATACTTAGCTCAGGCAGTTTTTGACCACATGCAATTAAATGATAAGGAGGTATGTGTTCATTGAGCATTTAGTTCAGCGGTTTGCTTGTTAAGAATTTTGTTATATAATTTTATATTGTATATATCTCCACATAATTTATTTATGTGCTTGACTTTTATCTTATCAAGTCATTACTTTTTCTCTGAAGTGCATGTTAGAGCTATATTTCCTATATGATTCTTTACTTGTTAATCTTATCGTATACCCAACACAATATTGTGCCTGATTGGTAATTGAAAATGCAAATGCTTTAGTGTTTGATGGTACGATCTACTCAATTTTCATGTGGAACAGGAAAATTTCCCATAGTCGAAGCAGGGTACTAGACTATTAGTATTAGTGTTCTGGTTGGGTTCTGTCGTTTGGTTACAAATGCAGCACTATTGACCATGTCAATCATATCTATAGCTACTGTTCTTTCCAATCGTCTCTCCCCCTTCTGTTTTGAACAAATCATTGTGCTATAATTGATATCAGGCAAATGCTAAGCTCTGGTGCCCAGTTTGCAAACAAGGAGAACTACGAGAAACGCATAATCTTATATATTGTACTTTATGTAAGCTACGCCTAGACCTTGGAGAAGATAAGGTAGTTCTTGTTGTCTTCCCGATACATTGTTTTTCATAACATTATCGTATCAAATTTTATAATTTAACTGTTCAATCAGATTAATCTGGAATTCTTGCGGGAAAGGTTGGCTAATGCGCATATGGAGCACTTAGATAGAGGATGCAAATCAGCACCCAAGTTCTGCTTAGAGACTATGTTTGAGTTGACTGCGCTTTACATGCAATGCAAAGAATGCAACAGTTTTGATGTTGTGATATAAATAGCTGTAATGGTGTGTCAATACTTTCAGAAGGTATTTTTCCCATTTACTGTTTGGGCAGCTGTGGACTTATTCTTAGAAGAGGATTCACATCAACAAGGGATGCCCCTGTCCACATTTTGTATTTAGGTGATCGAACAGTAAAGAAGGTCATACATATGTAGTGCCATCTAGGTCTTTCTTGTTTGGTTTTTTCTTCACTTGAAGAGCTAGAGGGCAGTGTAATTAGACTCAGATCAATATTTTGTTGCCCACTTACATGTAATAGTTAGTGTACTTTAAACTGAACCGATTGGGGCTAGATTATCTGTATCCCATAATGCTGTGAACTCAACATGGTTACGTATGTTTTTCTTTGTGAAGCTGATAATTTGGAGGTTTTGCAGTTTTTAGAAGATATCACACCGAATTATCTTCCATACTACATGAGTCAGTGACATAAAAAATCGTGAATGACATGGCCAGGGAAGCTTAAGTTATAACAATCTTGTTGATGCCAACTAAACTAATTTAAGATTTTGAATCATACTTCAAGCATGCTGCCTCTAAAGTGATTAAGAGCTAGTGCACATGCAGATGATACCTTGAGTCATTGATACTGTTCCTTCTATAATTCATGCACCAAGGAAATGGGGTAATCTAGAGTTATATCTTGATAGCCACATCTTAACTAACACCACTTGAAATCAACTCTTTTATCTACTGTCGTTATCGTTTTTGCGCATGATAAAGCTGAATGAACTTGGCCGGCGACGTATTAAGTTTCCTTTTCCTCTTTTTTTTTTTTTTTTTTTTTTTTTTTTTTTTTTTTTTTTGCGGGGGCGACGTATTAAGTTGACATTGTGCAATATACATATGCTAGTTAGTTTGAGCATCAATCGGTATTTATGATGTGCATGCGAAGCAAGGAACAAATTTGATCCATGAAAAATCATTTCAAATGCAAACAATGATATTTCGGGCTTAAGTATACTACTTAAGGACAAGAACAAGTACTTGACTCTGAGTGTAGGTTAGGTAGACAATGCCAATGTGCAATTCCTCCAAACAAACACGGGGGAGAGAGAGCGACACGACCAAGTCATCCACGACTCCATAGCATGTCTAGATAAAACTTATCCATTTTGTTTTTTTCCCTTGAAAGAATCAGCTAACCTTTTGGTTATAGTAAAAGACATTTTAAAGAGCTGTACTTTGTCATGTTTGTTGATGACGGAAGGGAGGAATGGGCAAAGGAGGAGAAAAGGCAATCTTTTCCTTGGATGAAGAAGTATTCGTCGGGACAGATAGTATTATACCCAAATACTCCCTCCTTTCTTAAATATTTGACATCGTTGATCTTTTTATACACGTTTGACCGCTCGTCTTATTCAAAAAAATTACGTAATTATTAATTATTTTTATATCATTTGATTCATCGTTAAATATACTTTTAAGCACATGTATAACTTTACATATTTTATAATTTTTTTTGAATAAAACGAGCGGTCAAACTTGTGTCAAAAAGTTAACGGTGTCAAATATTTAGGGTAATTAGGTTGTTTACCGGAAACTCCATTTTGTAACATTATTTTCTTTTGGAATAACTACTCCACTAATAATTGTCATGACTTCATGAAGAAGCAAGACAATGGAATGCCTAAAGCTAAACTAGGATAAAATTGGGTTGAATTCATAGCCAAAAGAATAAGGCCGTAGGAATCTAATCCTCTTTTCGTTTTATAATGTAAGACATTTTGACTTTTTGTTTGTAGTGTATGACAGTTCGTCTTATTAAAAAATTATGAAAGTATCGTTTATTTTATTTGTGACTTATTTTATTATCAAAATACTTTAAGCATGACTTAATCCTTTTATAGTGGAAATGGGGATTTCTTCATCAATACTAAGGCTGCATTCGTTTGTCCAAAAAAAAACAGTACCGGCAATTCAGCACGGTATTTTTTTCTCTTTTTCCGTACGCACGCTTCTTGAACTACCAAACGGTATATTTTTTGGAAATATTTTCTACACGAAAGTTATTTACGTGCTAATGATGTTTCTCGCTTTATGTACGCCATTGTTCCAATTTGCCAACCTGGCAAAATGGTGGATTCAAACTCAGCCTAAATTACCCATCCTAGCAATTTTTCGATGTTGATTGCTTTTCACTCAGTTTCAACGTGCTGATATCATTCAAATTAATCAGGGTAAAGGGAACAGAAGCAACCAACAAGAAAAGTGAGATAAGAGCTCATACATAGCATCACTTTTATAATGTCCAAAAATATGTTTTCCCACACAATAATCTGGGAACTACCCACTTGCAGTACCAACATAAATCTACAAGAACTGGAGTGAAGCTCTCTCTCTCTCTCTAAAAAAATGAAATTAGAGTGAAGTAATGAATGAACATAAACATACTATGTGCTTGGTTCAACTGCAGAGATTACATTACAAAATGATTTTTAAATTTAAAGTTTGAAGAACAATTGTAGGTAGATTTTTTTTCACGTCTACTTACCAATCATGAAAAGAAAGATCGGTAACGAAAGCGACGTAAAAATCCCCTAAAATCCTAAAATCAGATTCAAACTATAATGTGAAGCTATACCAAAGCTTCAGATAATAGTAGATATCATGTCTTCATCACTAATGTTATGAGAACTCCAGCCGACTAGAGCATGACAAAAGCCTAGTGCTGTTCCTCTTAAAGAGGATAATGTTTGTTTGATTTTATTTTTCGACCATGTTGAAGATCTAGGCGGAACACATTAAATCACCAGGTGCCTGGACCAGATAATGATGCTGCTAATACGGCTGAAATTTCACAAACCATCGCGCTCTGGTTGTTAATTTTGTACTAGTGTTAGGCCTTGTTTGAAACAGCCTAGTGTGATTGGATTATTTTGTACACGCAAAACGAGGAAGATCATTAGTACATGATTAATTAAGTATTAACTATTGAAAATTAGAAAAATGGATTTATATTAATTTTTAAAGAAACTTTTATATAAACTTCGTTTGCAAAAACACACGGATAATCATTTTATAAAACGTGCTAACGGAAAACGAGGAAAAAAAGTCATGTGCTAGGCTGAATCAAACTCGCCCTTAGTCAATATGCCATCAGGAACAGGCTGTCCTACTGATTAGAGATTTGGAGTATGTGCAGCGCAGAGAGCAGTCTACCTAAGTTTCCTCTTGCATCTACTGTCTGCAAAACAAACAAGTTTTCTACAAGAATTCCGGTGTGATCAGAATTGACTTATCAAACAACACGACACAAGTCCGACACCTACACGATTCTTTGTTGTAGGAGGATGTTCAGGCATCTTGATGGAAGCATAAAAATTGCCCCATCCCTTTTCCTCTCAAGAATGGCGGCGTTAAAAAAAGGGGGCATTTACAAATTTGCCAGTATTTTTTCAATTTTCACTTGAATGACAGTTTTGGTGGCAGTTTTGCTACAATGATTTAAACTAGTGGCAAATTTACAATTGTCCTAGGTGTGTGTGTTTGGGGGTGTTGGGGTTTGGGCAATTCGGGGGAAGGAGGAGTTTTCTGTCGACGAATCAGAATTGTAAGGAGGAGTGCTCGGTACCAAACGTCTCAAAAGAAACAATCTTCAAAACAATCAAATAAAAATAAAGTTACCAAAGCTATAGTCAGCCTTGAAGCTGCCACGGCAAGTGTTGTACTGCTGTGCTTTCCCTGTGCGTCAGAGAAGATTATACGAGTAGAAGACACGGAATAAAACATACTAATAATATCTATAGGTTTAAAGGCCAGATCATGGTTACTGGTAAACCCTATCAAATCAGTCGATATGCATGCCAATTTGTTCCACTACTCCTATTCTCAATTTGCAACTTGCCAGCAGGGTCGTCAGTCGTCAGCCTACCCCTATTTATCTTCCCCCAGTACGTTGCGTCCAGCGTATGCTGGCCTCCCAAACAACAAGCTTAAAATTAATTAGTTATTAATGGCGCTCTACAGAACCTTCCATGCATCATACTAGTATCAGATCGAACTAATTCATGAGTATCCCTACCTCGGTTCTATTCTATGTGTTGTGTTAGGTGTTATTCCGTTATTACGACTCCTTCCTAGTAGTACGTTTGCTTCTTCCACGCATCATTCTTTTCTTCCAAGTGGTTAATGAAGCATGCTGATACTTGATACAAGTATATAATACTCTTGTTGATTATATATTAGCAGGGTAGTCCCCCTTGTGAAAAGATGCACAGTTCTCAGGCGTTTTCCCCTTCTTTATAAGATATCCATATGGCCTACAAAATACAACTTTTATTACTACTCTGTGATGTACAAGTTTTGAAATGGAATATACATAAGTCTGACTTAAAGCATATCCGATGTTTTTTTTGAACGGAAGGAGTATGTAACAGTAGCATAATAGGAGGTGTTCGAGACCAATATTTCCGTTAGACTTTACGCTGAGATGGTAAGTTAATTGACGAGGTGAGGGGAAACAGAAGGCAAAAAATAAAGCAGACAGGTGCACTGCATTACAATCTGCTACGGCAAGCAATGGTATCGATGTTTACATGGGGGCGTAAGCAATAATTAATTTGTTCCTCTTTTCCTCCTTGAATAATCTCCAAACATTATACTATCCTTTAAGGAAGAAGTCGTCCAACTAATCATCTTCTAGCTCGGACCAAATCTCCAACTCCTGCTACCTAAGAAACCACATCCATCAATTCATTCAAAACACTCCAAGCTGTCTGCCATCAGACAAGGATCCAAATGGTGCAGCGTCAGCAAACAAGAAGTAAGTTGTAACACGCAAGCAAAAGCCCCAGTCAAAAGGATTTCTTTATACATGAAAAAACATCTACAATGTGATATATTGGCGTTATTTTGTTCTAGTGAGGCAGATGCAGGTCGTGCAAACTTTTTTATTATCTACAAGATTATGATGAAGTAAAAAGTCCATGAACTCTTTCCCATCATCTAAAGTAATTCAGTTTTTTTAAAAAAAATCCACTTAAATATATTTAAAAATATCAACTTCACATTGATTAGTTCCAAGATGAAACAATAAAAGATTTTTATGTTTTATAAGTTGTGTTTACCATAAGCTGGTTCAAACACGAAATGCACAAATATTTTTCAAGATCTTTAATATCACATTTCCATTGTCTAGCACTCCACCACCATTATTTTTTTTAAAAAAAAAAAGCATGCCGCCAAATGCAATTTACACATGGATGAAGGACCTTGGTATAAGAAACGCCACACCCAACCTCTCCTAGAGTCCTTCCTTCCCAATTGAGAAGCCGCCAAGCCCAGGAGCATTTTCCCACCAACCAACCCCTCACCGCCTCATCTCACAACATCACACCTCCAAAATCGCCGACGATGGAAGGCCTCATCCCGCTGCTCTACAAGGCAATCAAGGATCGCCGGACCAGTCGCCCGGCCTACGCAGACGGCGGCGCCGGCGCCGGCGCCGGCGGCGTGGACCTCTACGACCCGGAGCAGAGGCGGCAGTGGCTGGAGCAGGAGGTGCGGTCCCCGCTCCACCCTGCGGCGGCGGCGGCGGCGGCGGTGGCCCAGCAGCAGCACCGGCGGAACCTGTCGCTGGAGGAGCTCGCCGGCGAGGTGGGGCACTCCCCCGACCGGCGGATGCGGGTGGCGCTCCCCAAGGCTCGCAGCGTCCGCGTCTTCTCCTGCATCGGGGCCGCCTGATGAGGATCGATCGAGCACGGTGATCGATCAATCCCCTTGTTAATTAGGGTAGCGTTTGTTGTTTCGTCGAGGCCAAAGCGAGGTGAAACTTGTAGATATATTATCTCAGTTGCATCAATTCATCGCGGGATGATTAAAACCGGTAAGGATATATGAAGATTTCGTGTTTTGGTTTGTTTCCCTCTTCTGATAGAAATGATGCATATGATGTGTGGTAGTGGTGGTGGACTGGTGGGTGATAATAACACTATTTTGCTGTAATTACTAGTAGTTGTTGAACACGAGAGATTTCGAACTCCTCCTTACTCTCTTTGGTCTGAAGCAAAGTCAGTCCCATGGGAAGGATTGAGAGATGTATACCATGATTCGTTCGTGTGGTGATTATCACGTAATTAGAGTTTGATCAATTTTGCGTCAAGAAGGTGCTTTATGCCTTTATATGCGCTATCCTAATCAAGTAATCATGACAGAGACGGGAAAGATCAGAGGTTTTCCTCCCTCATGCTCTCGGTAATTTCGTAGGTTTGATGATATTGGCCTGAATTTTCAAACCGAATTTGATTTTTTTTGGGCAACATTTGGCTGAGATCTGATGCTTTGACCGGTCTCTGGCGGCGGCGCACACATCGGCTTCGGTCATCGAGCCGCCGCGCGCTCGATCAGGGTCCACCCGGCCCGGACCATATTTCCTCCCCAAAACTAATAGCCAGCCCATGTTGCGGCCCACCTAACGCAACTGCAAGTTTCTGTCACACCTAACAAATAGGGTAAGTGGGCTTCTCCTACTATTTGGCTCATATTCATGTGGAACCAGTTCGGCCCACCAAAGCATGACAGAGGAAGAACCACGTGAATACGGTGGCGACCTGCGTGGTGCGGGAAAACCGCATGGTCACGTGGGGCCCACAAAAGCAGTAACCCCGGGCACGAGAGACGAGAGCTGGCTCTGGCTGGCTGTTGCTGGTTAGTCATGCATCCGTTGGATTTGGATCCATGCCGAGGGCGAGAGAGGGCCTGAGAGGTGTGTTGCTGCTATGCAGCTAGCAAAACCGTAAAGTCTTAAAACATCACCAGCTATATTATTTGTCCCCGTATGCTAAAAATGAGTCTCGTGATTAAAGGCTCTTTGTCTTGTACACAATCTTAAATCCTTTTTAGCCGTTGGGACAAACCGAACAGCTGCATACAATGCATGCATGGAGAGAGATAAGCCGCTGGTAACATTTATTCTCTCCATCTGAATTAAGGCTGTAGCCAATTTTGTACTGCGTCAAGGGAAAATCTTAATTTTCTACTAACAAACTTAATGTGGTCTAGAAGCTTCCTATTCATATTTTGCCTCATTGCTTTTCTTTTATAAGGCCAACCAGGGGAGGTGTCATCTATGTTATATCATATAGAAGTACAACAACATCAGATCTGTAAACCTGACCTTTAGTTCCCTTTAACTTGTTAGGAACAAGGAAGAGATTGATAGATGTCCTTCTTAGCCCCTCCACCACCATTGAGTATGGCACAAGATGGGTCACAGGATCTTGGTGGTTCATATACTCCTGTGATCGTGGCTCTAGTGATTATTGCAACTCTCACGGTTGCTTCAGTCGCTGTTGGTCAGCTTTGTGTGGGGCGTTGTGCGTCCGACAAGCCTAACAATGGTTGGGGAGACTTTGTGAAGCGCAAGTTCCATGTGTGTAAAGGTGGTGGCAAAGCTGAATATGATGTTGCCCTCCCTGAAGAGGAGGAGGAGGAGGATGATTTGAAGAAGAAGAATAAGAAGGGAGGAGATCTGGAGAGCGCCACTGTGGAGGAAGTGGAGGTATCTGAGCCACCGCAGATGGAAGAGGAGGAGGATGGTGGTGCTTGTGGAGCGAGCTCTTAGTATGGAAATTGATCTTTGTTTGTATTTTTATGGAGGGTTTTCTAGTACCCTTGTTGTGTTCCTTCGATGCCATGGTATGATTTGATATCTTGGATGGGAATAAAATGAATTGAAGGATAATAAATGATATATTTATCTAGTGTTATTGCTATGTTTGAACCTCCAGATTCGTTCTTATCGAGTTTCAAACATTAATCTTGGATTAAGATTGCTCAAGGTCCTGTCTTTGTTGTAGATTTTGATCTACGGCAAAATCGACAAAAATTTCAAGACTAGCTTCAAGTTGAAAGATATGTTGCTATTTAGTTTGTTCAATAAGACCTGCATGGTTAAATAAGCATGGGAAGGATGTTTGAATCCCATATGCGTACATACCCCCAATGTATGTGTACCATCCAATCTTAATTGGATGGTTGAATGACTGTGAGAACCATGTTTAAACCACGTATCACCCTTTGACGCTTAGATGCCATCTGATTAACATTGGATGGTTCAATAATTCGAAGGAAAGATATTTAAACCCCATGTCCAGATCATCAACCTATTTGTTCTATTAATATTGGATGGCTAAATAATTACAAGAATGGCCCATACATACCCTCGATATGCTTGTGTGTCATAGACTGGGATTGGATCAATTAAGACTGGATGGTTGAATGATCACGGAAATAATGTTTGAGCACCATATATAGTCTTTGATCCATCTGTTGTTGCTCCTTAAGATTGGCATGGGAAGAATGTTTAAACCCCCATGAATAACTCAATCCATGTGCAAGTAAGACCTAATTAATATGGATAATTGAATAAGCGCGGGAAGAATTGAAACACCATGTATAAAGCAAGGTTTTAAATCTCCGGCTATATCTACCGCTATAGCCAACTATAACTATTTGAGAAGGATTTCGCTAGCCACTATAGCTTTATTTAGCCTGCTATTAGCTGTTTGGAAGTGCAGGCCACTAAATGCCTTAGCCTGCTATTTAAAACATTGGTATAAAGTATAACCATTTATACATTGTGGACCATATCCATATGAGCGTGCACAATTAGGATCCTTGTACTCTTGTATATATATGTAGCCCCGCAATGCATGTGAAGTGACCAAACAAGATTAAATGTTATTTGAAACAAGATTAAAGTCTACCTGAAGTTATACGGTTGAATGAGCACATGATGGATGTTTAATATCCCATGGACTTTTCAATGCATGTGTATTGTCCCATTAAGTTTTGGGTCATATGCATCAAGATGTGGTGGATGGTCAATTTGTGTAGCTATTCTATTTAAAAGGGTTTAGAAATGATGCTTAAACCCCATATGGAGGGGTGGTAAAGGGTCGACGACACATAAGTACGTCTTCAAATTAGATGACCGACAAAGCATGATATAGTACTTTAACCTCCTCCCCCTTCTTCTTTCCCAAGCTAAACTTCAATGATTCAAGAAAGTTGATTTCTTTTTCTTCGAGGTATTATATAAGAAACCTCATATCTGAGATGATCACATGTCATGTCAATGTCGTTCGATATACGGAAGCTGATCATCTGAAGTTACTGTCCACCCAACCGTTACTATTAAAAGTGACTGGCATGTGGGCTCTATTGTCCTCAGGCCCACATGTTAACCCCAACCACAAAGAGAAGAAAGGGAAGTAACTACAGATGATCTGGTTTGTTAATGTATAGTTCCCAGCTGGCGTGCATCAGCAATAGGTAGATATGGATCCTTAATTACATGCTTACAATCTATATTGCACGGACACGGCTCTGAAGCCGCTTGTCTGTGTCGGACATACGAACGGATACGGACACATATCCGATACGCTCGGATACGTGTCCGACACGTGTCCAATAATTTTGGAGATATCAAATAAATTAATTAATTTCCGACACACTTCTGACACGGACGTTCGACTCAGACACCCACCTCCAAATTGCATTGTGTACCGGACCAGTCTTCTACCAAGTATTAATTGTATCCATATGCTCTCCCTCACGACGCCTGTCACGTACTTAAGTGCCACTGGCGTCGTTGGGCAAAATTTTTCCATCGCAACCTGACACAACTCCTCCCTGTACAGCCACAAGACCGTCACCGTCATCTCCACCACTGCATCCTAAGTATTTTGGCCATTGTCGAGCCAGTGTCTTAGCCTTCAATACCGGGCACAGTCCAACCTGATCTCCTTTATCCTTTTTTCCATCTATTATTTATAATTTTCTGTTATTTTAATTTATATAATATACATATATAAACGTATCCCCGTATCCTTATTTTTCGTAAATAGGCGTACCCCCGTGTCGGCGTATCGCGTATCCGTGTCCGTATCCCCATATCGGGTTAACATAGCTTACAATACGATTGATCAGCTCACCTAAGCACTCTGAATACTCTAATAGTTAAACCTTTTCGTGGTCTCTATACATGTATAGGACCGGTCGATCAAGTCACAAAACCACGCGCGCAAAGCTACCAAAATAATTACATTAGTCAGCAAACTTATCTCTCCCGCTTTTCACAGGCACGACTCGGCGATGCTGCTCCGGCGGCCGCCGTCGGGGGGCAAGAACGCCAGTGCCAGCAGCACGGCCACGAGCCCCACGGGCACCAGCAGCAGCATCGACGGCGGCGGCGGCAGCGGCGGCAGCACCAGCGGCAGGAACACCAGCAGCGCGGCGAGGAAGGCAAACAGCGCGGTCAGGCTAGCCGTGAAGTACGCTGCCTCCGCCTTCCCCTCGCCGCCGCCTCCGTTCGCCGCCGGAGAGCCTCCGCTCCTCCTCGCCATCACCGTCCTCTCCGTCATATCACTCACTAATCCTCCAAATACTGCAAGCTCTGCAGTACATATAGAAAGATGACTGGCTTCTGAATCTTGTATCGGATTTCAGCGAAAAATCTTCGATGTCTGAAACTCTGAAGCACTGAATGGTATGGTGTGGTATGGTACAATGGCCAAGGAAAAGATAACAATGTCTCTCTTCTTTCGTGTAGGTTAATACCCAATTGGCCAGGCTGAGTTAAGTGGCAGCGAACTATCAAAGATTTTGGAAGGTTGGGTGCAATGTATGTAGTCCCAGTTAATCTTCAGTCTGTGAAGACAGTATCAGGCTATCAGCTAGGGGTGTACCTCTGTGTCCCCTTGGGGGTGGTGCATCTCGAGAATTTATAGTCATATTATATATAGAGGTACGCACATAAACACTGGTAGGTACTTCCTTTATTTTATCTTAAAATATAGACTTATGCTATTTTCTGAGGATATTAAGGTTGAGAGAATTGAGTATTGTGATTGGTTAAGAGGAAAAGGTAGATAGAAAAATTAAATGAAGGATGGTTGTGAACTTGTGATTGATGAAGATTTTGATAGGTGGATATAGAAGTAGTATTTTGAGTCAAATTTGAGTTGTTCAGATAGTTATATTTTAAAATGAAGGGGTAGTAGTATGGCTAACTGCTTGTACTGTTGTACAGTTGATTCATTGCATCGGTTGTTGGCTTCCTCCTATAGTCACTCATCTGGGTGTGGCATTCCTTTCGTATTTGTACATGATCAGCAGTCAATAGAATGATCATGACGGATTACGTCAAAGAAAAATCAAATAGGGGTGGTTTCGAGAATGATTTGCCAACAATTAACAGATTGTTCAGCTCTGAATCTTCTGAATTCCGCCGTACGTGCGTGTGTTCGCATGCATGAACCGAATATTTTGGTTGTGATGAGATCGATGGACAGAAGGACAGGGCGGGCTGGAGGGTGTTGTCCTGTCTGCACGGTCGTTAACCAACTTCCATCGAGAGGCCATGATCAACGAATCCGGTCGGGCGCAATTAATAATTGTTCGCGTCGCGCAGGTCGCAGGATCTCTAACTCGACCTGCTACGATAGCGAGCGGCGCAAGTTGGGTGGTTGGATTGGACCGACCGGGCTCGGAGACGAGGTGGGTGCATGCACGCACGAACGGAGCATGACGAGCGGCGTTTTGTTCGGTCGGTCGGTCGGATCTCGGCGCGGCGGTGTGCGTCGTGTCGTACTGTCGTCGGATGGCGAGGTGACACGGGTTATTGACTTATTGTGATCTTGAGCTTGCGCGATGGCTTCCAAAGTCACGTGCATTTGCATCTGTCGTCGTTATTTTGGCCACCCTCCACCTCTTTTCCTGCCAGCGCACCGACGCCCGGCTCGACAGCACCAGAAGATGCCGATGGTGTCACAAGCCCCTCCCACCCCTCCTTCTGTCTCTCCGATCTCTCTCATCTCCATCTCTAGCAGTGACAGCTTGCGCCGTTGGAGTCATGGATGAGAATAAAAACGGTCTTACATTCGGCACATAGACATGAAATTAAGGTAGATATAGGCTAGAGTGATGTTTGGTTTGGTATTTTGTAACATATAACCTGATTACATACTATATTACTTCCTATTTCAGAATGTGAGCCACTCTATTAGAGATGGACAACGACTAAAAATGTGTAACGGAGGGACCCATCGCAATCAACTGTACCTATAACTGATAAAAAATATAGAAATCTATTATCTCTTCAATTCAAGCGTAATGTTCTACCACTCTCTACATCCTCCCCCATCTGGAACAAGACACACGTTCGTCTCCTCGAGAAAGCCACGACGACAACATAAGCGAGCTAGTCACCAGGCTAACGACTTCATCTCATGACTCTTATCTTTTCGATTATTCTTTTTGCTGGCTGGATTCTATTAACGTTTACACTTTTATTTTTTAAAAAAACACTGTACAAACGCATGCGCTCATTTTTATTTTCTAACCAAACAACATCAACCTAAATGGTAATCAATCAGTACACAATATTACTAGTAATTTCGTCCTAAAGTTCACTTTTGAACTTAGACACAATTTAAATAAAATATTTTAAAAAATAAGTTTTTAAAATAAAAATGGTTGCATATTATGATAGTTTATTTAATGACAAATCCGATAATTATTCTTACATGATTGAACTTTTTTTTTTACCTTTTTAAGTTATTAATGGTCAATGTTGAAAAAATTGACTTGGCACTATTCTAATAACAAAATTATTTTGGAGCGGAGACAATATACTAAATCTACTTGTTGCTAAATTACCACATCATCTATAATCAGTGCTAAAAGATACTCCCATGTCCACAAATATAACCCCCACCCCACAAATATTCACTTTTGTAAACAATTTAGTAGATATTAAGGTTTATATGAAATTATTTTGATGCCACTTTTCTTTCTTGAAATGAACGAGAGATCTAGTAAGTTTCATGTATTGATAAAGCAGGAGAAAATACTAATCTATAGCACCAAAAGACTATAGTCTAAGAAAAGAAAAGACCTCCACACCAGACAAGACAAGAATATAGTTTGAGCCTATATCAAATTAAAGTTTACTACTCCCTCTGTCTCAAAATATAATTACCTGAGCAATTCAAAATTGTCTCAGAGTACAACTACTTCTACACCCACCTACCTCATCTCCACCAATCACGACTATTTCTCATTTAATTTTTCCACCTACGCTCTTTTCTCTCCTCACATTCTCTCTCATCATGTTAAAACACGAAGAAGCCTGGCCCGAGACAAAAACACCCAATAGTCTTGATGGGTAAAAATCAATGCCCATGCCTTTATGGACTACCCAGTGTTCCTTTTTATCGCATGAGTAAAATCTCTATAGTAAACAATTAAATAAACAACACAATGAACAAGCTAGCAAAATAATCATATACAGTTCAATACAAGCTTAGTATCATAAAATCATCAATAGTTCAAGTTTACGAAAATCAACAAAACATTCCAACTGATAACAGTATAACACTATGTATTAACAAGCTAGCGATGCAGGCATGTATACAAAAATCATCAAAGAGGCAAGCAACAAAAATCATCGAAGTTCAATACTGCGAGTCTTTAAATAATTACTCTCACTGTCTTAAAATATAGCTATCTTGGGGCAGATGAGACATTTCCTCCAATGTATCTGGACTGAGATTCTGTGCAGATATATTGGATTAGGAAATATCACATCCGATCCAAGGTAGCTATATTTTGAGACGGAGGTAGTAAGTAGTAACAGTTAAAGACGTACAAATTATAGTTAATGTTGAAGGGAATTGGCAAAATCTCGGGTCAAGCTTACCCAAAGACCTAAAACAAGACCTGGTTGCGCCTGCTACGACTTCAGATATCGTGTTGGACGTGCCTACAAGAAAAACGACAAACCCATATATGCATCTTTTGTGAGGCCGTGAGTGGTTCGTGGTTTACCTAGGGTTGTTATCTCCGCTTCTCCCACACCACATCTACCTAACCACGAAACTGGTTTGAACATCATTTTGTAAACTTCCTCTTAAAACAGCCGAACCATCGAAACCAAAGAGTGGAGTAAGAGTGAGCGACCAACCATGCAGAATCGTTTTATAGGCTCCTCCTCGGAGAACTCTGGCCCAGCTAAACTAGCACGGTGGCACCCTTTGCTACCAGATCACGGGACACAACAGGCCCAGCAGCCCGGCTCCTAGAACCGAACAAATCATGCCCAACCATCATGCCCGGTTGCACGACACGACGGCCGGCGTGCCCTAGCAGAAAAGAGGAGGACAAAACCTGCTTGTGAATAGCTGATATCCGCAGGGTGCTGCCCGCAAAACCGCCGTGCCGTGCTCCGGGAGATCGGAATCGCACCGCACCGCCCCCTCTCTCTCTCTCTCCCGATCGATTCCCCCCAAATACCCCACTCCTCTCCACCTCGCCGCAAAACCGTACGCGTCAACTCCATTTCTCATCTCATCTCATCTACGCCGCCTCGGCCAAGTCCAGCAGCAAGCTTTGCTACTGCCCTGCCGCGGCCGAGCAGCAGCAGCAGCAGTCGGCGGCGGCCATGGATGAGGAGTATGACGTGATCGTGCTCGGGACGGGCCTCAAGGAGTGCATCCTCAGCGGCCTCCTCTCCGTCGACGGCCTCAAGGTATCTCGCCCCCGATCGCTTTCGCCGCGCCGCCGATCCGTAGCTTCCGTGCTTGGATTTCGCGTTCCCCCCGCCGGCCACCGCATGTAGTTCCCCGTCGATCGGTGTTGGGGATGGATCGCTGCGGCGCGGCCGTTTTCGTTTGGTTGCGAGTAGATCGGGCTGTGACGTCCCCCTTTTGTTCCGGGTTTGATGATCTGCGGTTAGATGGGCTGTTGGTTGGTTGTATATAGTTCGCCATTGATCGATGGTTTACTGAACTTAGGGAGATGGTGATTCCGTGGAGATTATGGCGGGGTTGCCTGCCCCACTTGTATGTATTGTATGGGTAGGTGCGGCATGGCTCTGGTGGTTGCTTGCGTTGGTGGGAAGGAATCGTGAGTAATTTTGCCCATCCGCTGGTGATATCTATGTTGTTTTGTGTACCAGGGCTTACGAGTTCCCTAGCGGGCTTAGCCTTGTTTTCCATGTTGGCTGCAGCAAGTAATTAGTGAGCTATTATGATCTATGCTGACCAGGTTTCGGCAAATAATTAGTGAGCTATTATGTTTTTAAGTAGCTCAGTAACCTTGCTTTTTTTTAATGACATCCCACTATAAAGTATTGATAATGATATTGGGAAATTCACAATATGATCTAACCGATTTGCTTGTGATGATTTTGCAGGTGTTGCACATGGATAGAAATGACTATTATGGAGGAGATTCCACCTCCCTTAACCTTAACCAGGTAAGCAACTCCAATAAACTTAATTTAAACAGTAGAGGTTCTATATTTGTGTGCTCATGCTTAAGCTCCTGCATCAGCCTCTTTTAGCTCCTGCTACTTTCTGTGATAGCTGGTAACCCAACAACCTGAACCAAACTCTCTATCTATTCTGCTTTAAAAAGCAGGGGCCTCTACCTTTCATTTTTAAAAAATATTTGTGTGTTCATTTCTTGTGAGGGAATGTTCATGTTTTTGAGTACATTATACCCTTTGATTCTATCTTTGTTTACTGACATTGGTTTTCAATTCACCTTTTGAAATAGCTGTGGAAGAGGTTTAGAGGGGAAGACAAACCCCCGGCTCATCTGGGCGCAAGCAGAGATTACAATGTAGATATGGTCCCAAAGGTAAAACAGCCACTTCCCATCTAAATATATCTTGGTTCTACTTATACTAACTGCTAACATATGTAGCAGTGATGCACCATATTCATGGTAAAGTTGTGGTGTCATAAACAGAATCCCATGGAAACATAGGATCCTTTTATCTCATAAATGTATTGGTTCACTAATTAGAAAACTACTCCCTCCGTCCGTAAATATAAGCATATCTAGCTATGAATCTGGGCATATGTAGATCGGATGGGTAGATAGTCAAATTGAAAAATAGTGCGCAATCCAGACTTTTGTTCATTGTCAATAGTTGGATGGTTTATTACAAGTGTATTACTACTATAAATATATGAATAACACACTAATGTTGCTTATTGCTTGATTAACTAAATTTCTTTTATCCGGACAGTTTATGATGGCAAATGGGACATTGGTTAGGACCCTCATTCACACTGATGTGACAAAGTATTTGTCATTCAAAGCTGTTGATGGGAGCTACGTCTTCAGCAAAGGGAAGGTAACATCTTGAGCTTCTGTTCTCTGTCTTTCCATCAGCATCACATTTTATCTGGTATTTTCTGTAAGTGGCTGTAAGATCTATATCTTGGTCTTATTCCTATTTAACCAGTGTAACATATGCTTTTATGTTTTCATTGTCTATCAGATTCACAAGGTACCTGCTACTGACATGGAGGCTCTGAAGTCCCCTTTGATGGGCCTTTTTGAGAAACGCAGAGCAAGGAACTTCTTTATTTACGTCCAAGATTATAATGAAGCTGATCCAAAAACACATCAAGGATTGGATCTTAATACAATGACAACTAGAGAGCTGATAGCGTGAGTACATCAGTGCTTATGGCATTTTATTTAATCCTCTCTCTCAGTAGCGCACAGCCGCACACCTTCTGTTTCTAAAGGAAACGGCAAATTTAGATTACATGCAGTAATGTGTACATGAAATGTTAGACATCACAGTGATATGTGTGCATCTATCTATACGTGAAACCAAGTTGATATGACGGGGGGAAAATGCAGATTTGAATATATGAGATGTTTGGGTAATAAGTAATACTGCAATAGCAAAGAGAACATCCATTGTTCCATCTGCCCATTGAGTATAACTGTAGAAAGGTCTGATAGACGGACTATCGCATGGAATATATGTGATACGCGGGAGTCTTCACACACATAGGAACACCTCAAAACTTAGCGGACACTAATGTGTTGCTAAATTTAGAATAATTTTGGTATTAAAAACCAAAGTATTAAGTTACAACTGCAGTTACATTGTCCAATCAAACGTTTCCATCATGTTGCGGTACTGAATTACAAGTCTCCTTTTTGCTGCTTATGGAATGTAGAAAGCTGGATATCCCTTTCAGGGAAAGTGAAAAATGAAAGCATAAGTGTTGTGGCTTGGGTTAGAGGGACCTAGGTTGTCACATCAATATGGTTCTTACTGCAAATTTTTATTTGTTAGTTTGTAGCATACATGTCTTGCCTAATGCGGGCCTAAATGTAGAATAGCTTCTTTTGAACCTGATTACATCCTGATGGATATTCTTCTTGTTTTTTAGTCGTTTTGTTTCAATAAAAAATATAATTTTGTGAAAATATCAACGAATTTTGCTAACTCTATTTCCATTTGTCTTTTCTTTTACAGAAAATATGGTTTAAGTGATGATACCGTGGATTTCATTGGCCATGCGCTTGCTCTTCATAGAGATGACCGTTACCTTAATGAGCCAGCAATTGATACTGTAAAAAGGATGAAAGTAAGTCCTATTCTAAGCTCTGGTGGTCCGTAGTCTGCTTTGATCATAACCCTCTGCTCATCTCTTACCATTCCATTTTCCTCTCTAAAACACCTTCAGGCTGCACTAGTTAGGCGCAATTCATTTCCCTGTTACTACTTACTAGTGTTCCTCTTCAGCTGTGCCACTGCTGTTGTTGTATTCTTGTTTTATGGGGTTCAGTTACATTTACCAGTTATATGCTTGTAGCTATATGCAGAGTCCCTTGCACGCTTTCAAGGAGGTTCACCTTATATTTACCCACTGTATGGGTTGGGTGAGCTGCCACAGGTCAGTCAAATTTTAATATCAATTAAATATCTGTTGCATTCTGCATATGGTGCATGTTTTTAATATGGCCATATATAATGTTTTCTTATTCTACAGGGTTTTGCTCGTCTAAGTGCTGTTTATGGTGGCACCTACATGTTAAATAAGCCGGACTGCAAGGTGCGATTTTCAACAATACTGTCATGACTTGCATCATCTTGATGGCAATCAAATAAAACTTTTTTTGGCATGTCATACATGATTCTTAGGTTGAATTTGATATGGAAGGGAAAGTCTGTGGTGTTACATCAGAAGGTGAAACTGCAAAATGCAAGAAAGTTGTTTGTGACCCTTCCTACCTACCCAACAAGGTTAAATGTTATATAAGCACAGTATTTTTCTTTCAGTATGTTCTTTTAAGACATTTAAATGTTATACATACATCTCAAGACATTGACAATTAAATTTACTGTATTTCTCCTGTCCACTTCCATCTTTAGTTGAGAAGTTTTTATTAAGTACAACCTCATTTGATGTTCTGCATGTGTTTATTAACAGGTTAGGAAGATTGGAAAAGTTGCACGCGCAATTGCTATTATGAGCCACCCAATCGCAAACACAAATGACTCTCACTCAGTCCAGATTATTTTGCCACAGAAACAACTTGGACGCAAGTCAGACATGTGAGGCCTTTCTCAATCTCAAATACTTCACATCTGATTAATTACTAGATTTACTTGCCCATTCCTTTTTAGGAAGTTATTCTCTCCCCATATTTATGACATTTGTATTGGTATGCTCCTGTTAGGTATGTCTTCTGTTGCTCATACACACACAATGTTGCTCCAAAAGGGAAGTTTATTGCGTTTGTGTCTACGGAAGCGGAGACTGACCATCCAGAGTCTGAGCTAAAGCCTGGAATTGATCTCCTTGGTCAAGTTGATGAGCTATTTTTTGATATCTATGACAGATATGAACCCGTGAATGAGCCTTCTCTTGATAATTGTTTTGTCTCAACTGTAAGTTTTACGGTACATGCTTTTTGTACATGAACATTATTAAGTTTGATTGTCTTAGACTATAAAATATCTCTGGTTATTCTTCTCTGTGCAGAGCTATGATGCCACCACACATTTTGAGACAACTGTGACAGACGTTCTTAACATGTATACACTGATCACTGGAAAGGTTAGACACAGCTCCCTCTCTTCATTTTCTTTAGTATATGTGATGCTTCTGTCTAGCGGTTCCTCCATTTTCTTTAGTATATGTGATGCTTCTGTCTAGCGATTGAAGCTAATATTGTCATGTTAATGTTTTCTATATTTTGTTATAAACACCTTTTTGGAGAGGATGGAAAACTAATGCCTGAAGTCTATAGAAAGTATAGAGATAACAGAAACCACTTTCTTTTAATAGCTTGGCCTTGATATTATCGTTTGCAAATCCATTCGATTGGCTATCCTTTCTTTCCAAATTCCTCTTTCATTGCAGACTGTTGATCTCAGCGTCGATTTGAGTGCTGCCAGTGCTGCTGAAGAATATTAGATTTCACAAATCAAAATTGAACCATTCACAAAGATATGTTCCTTCAAGATGATTGAATGATGGTGGTTTTATTTGCTACTTCAGTATGGGTTGAACGTTGTAAACAGTGTACAATGTACATTGACAGTGGATCGTTTTGCGACCGATGTATCATAACTGTTCGGTAATTCTGCATTTCTGTTTGTGCAATGTTGTGTTCTTACCTTGCATTTTTAAGGTTTTTATATTCTAGCTTCGCCGAAGATCCTGAATCTGGTGTTTCTGGGTTTTATTTTACCGAGTCAAATGTGACCATATTAGTGAAAAATTTAGACTTCGACTGCCTCCTACTCCTTCCGTTCAAGAAAAAAAAAATCTGTTCGTGCATCAACCTGGACCGCAAATTTTACGTCAAATCGGAAGGATTTGTTCTGTGATTCAACCTGGGATACATTCTCATCACTGGTTGGTTACCGGCGAAATTTGAAGACATTATCCCCTGCAATAAGAAAGTTTTCACCACGCTGTAAAGGCTACCTATAAAAATGATAGCACATGAACACACGCGGCAACATTCCATGTTCACAAAATAAAACGACACCACCCATCCATCATACACAGAGCAAGTGCTCTGACTAGAACACAGCAATGCCAGTATGCCACTATCCTGACCAATACTGATACTGCTCCATCACTCTATGCTTCCACCACCAGCATCATTGCCTTCACGCGCCGCCCTTCTCATCATTTCGACCTTGACAGAAGGCCCCGCCGTGTCGCCGGCGTTCGCCGCCGGCAGTTCGCCGGCCGCGCCGCCAGCGCCCTCCTTGAGCCCTTTCCTCATCTTAACCTTCTGTGCCCAGCCCAGAACGCCCTGCTGCACGTGATCGTTGAAGATTTCCTTCTTGTAGGAGCTCCCCATCTTTGTGCACAAGAGAGGAAAAGGTACATAAATAATATATAATCTTGTGTTGTGATTGTGAAGAACAGTTTAGGGCACTGAAACTTTCAAATGGGCCATACCTGAGTGACAACTGCATACAGAGGCATGGTGCTGTAGCTGCAGAGTAGCTGGATGATGAGCCTGAAATTGAAAGATGGATGCATGAGTTATGGAACACAGTGATGCTTGACATTTTTACCAAGGGAAACGAACTGTAAGGATGTATAAATTACCCGATAACAAGTCTCGGCACGATGAATCCAACTTGCCCCATTATGCAGGAACTGAACCCGTATGTGGTCTAGGAAAGGAAGCAGGGTAAGCAATTTACGGATAATAATTTTCTCTAACTGAGATGTACTTCAGAAATGGTGCGCCACAACACTTACAAGTATCCAGAAGAAGAATGCAATCTCAAACGAGTTCTGGAACAGAATAAAGTGGATCAGGTACAGGATAATCTTTGGCCGCCCAAGCCAGAAGTGGTCATCTGATGGTTTTACGACCAAATCACCCTCAATTGCAGAGTTCTTCTCAGCCACGTCATGGGCTAACTGAGCTATGACGTGCTCCAGCTTGGTGCCAACTGCTAACAGAAGCTGCAAGGAGTAACAAAATAGAAAATTTCAGACCATCGTAGTTTGACAAGTCCCTCAGAGATGATTAAAGATTTGCTTGCAGCACCATTTTATTGTTCCAGGCCATTTCAAGGACATATGTATATTACTACTGGATGTTTCAGAATGGTTCGGAGAAAACATTGGTGAGTAGTAGTATCTTTATCAACGCATGCTTGACTAAGTAAAAAAAATCTGTATTTAATCCACAAGACCAAAATGTCCGTTAAATGTTGGGGGAGGAATTAACGAGGGCAAGGAAATTATGCATTAGGGAGAACGAATGGTGACAAGAATATCCACGATCCGAGAAACTATCAGAGGGTTTTCGAGTTTTCTTTTTCATGGTAAAATCAAGTTCAATGGGCTCATCTGAATAAACATGCCACAATGTGATTGGTAAGCACCTTAAAAGAAGTGTTCGGTGATTCCTCTTTACTGATCTTACAAAAAATTACATAAAACCAGATTTAATTGCAAATATTCTATCCACTTACAATAAGAGGAAGAAAAGCAATCCAAAAGTATGTGTGCCAACCTGCAATTTGAAAAAAAAAACTAAGCATAAGATATAGCTTTCGGAAGCTAAATTCGGAAATATAATATGGCTACTAGCTACCTACAAAAAAGGGGAACAGAAACTAATTTTGAAGTAATAGTATACACAAAAATAGAACTAGTGCTTTCAAGAGAAGGATACCATTGACATTCAGCAAGAGAAAGATCACAACAAAGATCCACAAGTACCAGCTGAAAGGAAATAGATACAGCATCGATAAGTTCAATGAGTGCATTTTCAAACTAGTTTTGAATTCAAAAGGAAAATATAAACATGTGCACCACTCTAGGTTACCTTATGCCAACCACTTTCTTAAAGTCAGACTCTAAAACCCTCATCATGTATTTATGGAAATCAAATTTTGGGTTTCCACGGCAATGAGTCTGCAATCCAAAAGGGCCTCAAGTTCACAAACAAGCAAACTACTCATGAATAACTTAATATAACTAAATTCTTACCATGATAAACCCAAGACGCATCGTTGTGTAATCTGATTTAGAAACTGATCCATAAAACTGCTTGGCAAAAGAATGCTGAAACAGAATAAAAATATAATTAGTTCCCCAATATGTAGTAATTTTATTAGATGTATTAACCCAAACAAATCATTTGTTAGAAGTGCATAAAAAATGGTATGTAATCTGACTTGAGCAATACATGCAATTTCACACCATACAACAAGACATAAATTATAGAAAAGCACAAAACATGCATTACTTACCAGCCAACTCAATATTACAGAATCTTTGCCCATGCCCTTAAAATGGTCCTTGATAAATTCAAATTGATGCACACGGGTCACCTTCGTGGCCCCTTGTTTCCCTGCAATTTCAAATGGTTTTATCAGCCTGGATGAAAAAAATAGGTTGTGAATGCAGGTTAATTTTTCATACAAATTTATAAAATTCATAGCAGAAAAAAATCTGCAACCCTCAAATGTATCATTGCACTCAAACATGAAAATATGGTGTGTACCATTTCCCACAGCATCCTTCTGTATTTCATCCTCCCACTGTTTCCATTGGTGTATCTGAAAATAATAGTAGAAATCACTAATATTAGCAAAATGTATTCGGCAGCTTAGCTGCAAGAAATGTCATAACTTACAAGTAGGTTACCTTAGCACCTCCTAGAAGCATAGTTGAAACACTGAAAATAACATGCGTGATAGCCAGAACAAATATGAATATATGTAACTGATGTATAGCTTCAAGGGACAGCAATGGAACTTTCCCCTGTTAAAACAAACATTAGACTTCCATATAACATTTGATGAAGCAGACTCGAAAATGGTTATCACACATGAACAGAATGCAAGGAGGTTTTTTCTGCCTAAAATATGCTAAGAAGGATCAGGAGTTAAGCCAGTTAAATGACACTTAGAACAGGCACACTTGAATATTTAATCAGTTTAAGTATATAACCATCTAATTTTCTTAAATAAAATATTTGATCAGCAATTTGATTTAACAGATTATTGCCCACCTGATAGGTTAGCAGAAATAATTTTCAACAAAGAGAATAAATTTACCATCCTTGCTTGTCAATGCTGCTACCTAGCTGTCAAATGCATTATGCTCCATCCACATGGGGGATTGAAGAAATCTAATCATTCCACCTGGTAGCCAGTGGAAGTGTACGAGAAAGATGGATCATCATGCATGCTGGCATCAAGTTTTTGTGATTGATAAGACCACTAAAACAATAAATAAAACTGACCAGGTTCATTTAGTCTGACCAAAATGGGGCAAATTAGCTATTAAGTCCAACAAAACATGAGTGCCTGCATGTTCAGTTGTTCAAAAATAGTCATGGTGCGGTGCCTAACCAGCTTTTCCTATAGAACAGATACCACTGCAACTTATGCAAGATGAAACAATATTTATGAGCGCTGTTCCATTGCATAGTCCAATGGATCACCTTCTTAAGGCAAAGCTCTGCCCCCGCCCCACCTTCACTGAGCAATCGCCTCCCAATTCTGCCAATGATCTGAGCAGTAACAACGTGCTCCTTTGTGGCGCCCACTTCCTTCACCCTCTGGCATGGCAGCATGTGGATTGTCCAGCGAGGAGGAATGCATGTCCTCTGGATTAGACCCTGGAAAACCGTAAGCAGCAGGGAGATGAACCCAAGAAGCATCAACTCTGCAAAACACAACAAAATAAAATGTTCAAGCGCATCAACTCTGCAAAACACAAGAAAGCAAAAGGTTCAAGTCACTTCCCTTCCACTGTATATTCAGTATCAATAGATTTCATACACACTGTAGCAAAAGCTCTGAAACAATCTTCTTTTTTTTTTTCCCATAATATACCACTGGCGTTCATGAAATTGTGCAGTAAATGTTTACTATATGGGCGAAACGAGAAAAAACTAAGAAACTAAACAACTTTTTTGAAAGAACAAAGAAACTAATTATAGACCTTTGTAGTAAGCATCTTGATCCTATACCGAAATCTTTGGTGAAACTAACTCTCCTGAAATCCTAAAAGCAAGAAAAGTACGAGGAATGCGCCACCGAACCCACCGAATCGTGACGGAACCAAAAAAAACGAACCAGTAGTTTGCACCAAAGAAGCCATTTCCCATTTTGATGAGGAATCTCACACAAGCATCCCCAAATTACCCCGGCATAAGCAAAAGTGGGACATAGAAACTAGTAGAAACGATGCGCCTTTCTGCAGAGAACACCCCAAACTTACCTAAAACCACACTCCTAATCCCGAACACAAAAAAAATCACAAATTCTAAATCTATTCGTTGCCATTTCACACACACATACACAAGAAATGGAGCTGGAAATCTCTGCATCACCTTCCTTGACCTTGAGCAACGCCTCGTACAACGGCTTCTGATTCTTCCTCTTCAGCGTCTGCACTCCACACCCAGCCAAACAAGAGATATATATATAAAAAAGGTAATTACCAGCACAGATCCCAGGTGGAATTAAAACCGAAGAAGCAGCAGAGCATTCAAGTGAACGACAGACCTTGCCGAGGTAATGGAGGCCACGCTCGGCGGCGAGGGAGATGAGCACGATGAGCGAGCACACCGCCGCCACGATCCACGTCGGCGTGAACTCCAGCGTCGCCGCCTCCGCCACCGCCCCGCCGCCGGGCTCCGCCATATCGCCTTCCTTCCGGTGGCGGTGGAGAGGAAACCGCTAGAAACTGGCGCGGTTGCTACTTGCTGCTAGCTACTGTACTTGGGATGCTTTTTGCCGTTTTTTTTTTCTTTTGGACTTTGTGTTGCGAGAATCGCAGTCGCAGCCTCGCAGGCTCGCAGCCGCGTGTGATGTCTAGTTGATGGCAGATATAAATAAATACTGTGCTTGAATGCAGAGGCCAGTTGATGTTCGGTGTCAATGTGTCATGTGATTAAGAAAAGCACACTTGCGACTGTAGTTTATCTGACAATATTGACTGACTCCAACTGTTTAAGTCCCGTCTTTATTTTCCGTAAGACTGTACCATCTACTTAGGAGCCAGGGCAGATGGAATGCATAGAATTTTAGTTCAATACCTACCTGTAAAAGTTCTGAAGGTAATACAACTGGTCGACCGAATTTCTCGACCGACCTAGAAAAAAAATCTCAAGACCATCCATTTCAAAGGAGGCTTTACCTGTGTGGCTGTGCTACAGATGGAAAGTTGGATTGATTCTACTGTTGAAAAAAGGATTGAGATTTGTCTCTAGTCAAATGACCTTATGTTGGAAAAAGTACACAGCTATGGCCAAGCTGCTCTAGAACCTGTTTAATGGAAGTTTTTGTAAATCCGAAAACCGAACTGATAACACTAATAAATAAGCACATGTGAACTTGAGGTTTAGGCCTTGCAGTTGAGTTATATGTAGCCTCCTCTTTCTCGATAAAACTTCTTAGTCCCTTTTCTTCTCAAATAATTAGTACGTCTAAAAACAATTCTTGGTCTATTTTACTACTCCGTCAGTCCAAAAATATAATAATGTAGTATTGGATTTCAAACGGACAGAGTGTTTACATAGGAAAAATTCCTTACATGCATTTGAAATTGTGCTCAATCCCTTTTAATATTCAAGTTTTGTCACATCCCGTATATGTCCCTAAGTTTTTATTACGGTCCTATCTATGCATATTTCATTAGTTAATCATTAAGTTTTTTTTTCGAAAAGACCATATTGTTCCTTTCGCAGACATGTATTTGTTAGAAATAAATAAAGTACAATATTATTTATTTTAAATTTATAAAGAAAAGTAAAAGGTAAGAGTAATTTGAGCCTACATTTTAAAACCAAAGTTTAAATCTTGAAACATTTTAATGTAAAAATATTAAACAAAAAGATGCACACATAAAGTTTCACAGAGCATTTGGAAACCGAAAGAGCTTAAACGTTAGTGAAAAAATAAATGTCATTAAATTTGATATGAAATTTATTTAAAAACTCAAATTTTGATTTTTCATATTTTGAAGTCAAATAATTATGAACTCTTTATTTTTAACCGATAAAATATTTACAAAATAATAACTATATTGGTCAATTAAACTAGCACATACATATCCATGGGGTAATATAGTTATTTCGGAAAAACATAATGGTCAACATATGACCAATTACTGGAATAGGTATAGAGAGGATAAAAATAAAAATTTAGGGATACACAAGGATGGATTCTCCACGTGGATGTGGCACAATTCAATGTTATGTAAGAAATTGAGAGAAAACTTATAAGTATATAGAGAATTTCCATGTCGTATTCACCTTGTTGCATATAGCTCGGTCATAGTCCTTAAGTGAGAGTTCGTACTTCTTAAACACATTTCGATTGGGTACCTTGTTCTTTTTTCCGTCGATCGTATCAGTACAGTTTGATTTTCATGACATACTGATCAGATATGATAGTGATTACTGATTAATTGATATTTGCTAGAGTTGCCGGTCCGGTTGGAAACCTTATCGCCAACCTTGTGCATGAAAAATTACTATATCCTATCGGATAACAATCAGGCCACAAACGAGCACATCACCGAATTTCGATTTCAATGCCGTTGGACGTTTCATTCATCACAAAATCATTCTCCGGAGAAATTATAATCTGCAAATTATGCAAGTCAGGCATCACGTTTCTCGTCCTAATATAACAAATGGTTTGGTGTGTATCACGCTCATCGTTCGTGCAATTATAATATGTTTCTGCAAGATGACCCAGCTTAATTAACCAAAGTACCATAGTTTCACGAAGGCTGCGCTAGTACAGTCTACTACTAACCCGTTATGCTTTTCGTGTAGTCTGGTTTAATTTAGACGTGTCTTGAAAGTTAAGAAGAAAGAAAAACACAGCGTGAGACACGACAACGACAACAATCAGCGAGAGGAACGAGACACCTGCCTCTCACGACTCGGCAGAAGGTCGGTGAGCCGTGACAGCAGCAGCAGATGAGCAGATAGCCTCATGGCCATGACCGCCAGTGTGGGGCCCATTGCTCATTGCTGAGGGGATCGTGATCGGCGATGGGGCCTAACCTCCACGTAAGCTGCCCCGCCACGACTTGAATACTGTCGCTGTGCCGTGACGTGGCGGCCAGATGGCCACGTGGAGCTGGGGCCCAAGGATTGATTGGATTTGGACTGCAGTATCGTTCAGTTACTTTTCGACATTAATTTTCTTCGGATCATGACTTCCACTTGATACAATTTCCCTAGAATTCTCCAGTGTTTTTAATTCCTATGGAATTCGTTCCAACATGGCGTTTCAATCATGTGTTTCTTATATTCCGGTACTACCCATTTTACTCCTCAAGACTATCTCATTGTATCATTTAACCCCTAAACTATTTTCTGCCCATTTTACATCTCAATCTATTAAAAAAATTGTTCGCTTTACATTTACAACATAACGAGATTTCTTCTTCTCTCTTTATATACAATGGAATAAATCTACTTCACCACCTAAAATACTGGGGTTGGTCTACTTAATCCCTGCGGACTGCGGTATGAAACCGGGGTATTATCAAAATAGGTTCAGACAACCCCTAAAATGGTTTTATAGGTTTTGCCATTTGGACTATTGTTGACACCAGATTTTGGACAAAGAGCCGATAGAAGAAAATAGTGCAGACAGCTGGAAGGGAACTATCGAGTTGAAGAAATCATTAGGGTTGAAGCCTTCATCAGGGTTGAAGCCAGATGATCAGAGTTGAAGAAATCATCAGGATTGAAGCCTTCATCAGGGTTGAAGCCAGATGATCGGAGTTGAAGAACTGATGAAGCCAGGCCGATGAAGATCAGGTCAACGCCCGATGGTTCTAGAGATGGGTCAGATCGGGTTTCATATTTGGAAACCGATTGTATCTAGATTAGGAAGTTTTAAGTAGTTTCCTTTTTTAAGATTCGGAGTCCTAGTTTTGTAAAGATAGGAGTCTAGTTTCCTTTTTAGTAACGGCTGCATATAGCAAGCCGATTGAGTCATATCCTATTAGGATTCAATTGACCCAACGGTATAAATTGTATGCCAGGGGTCCCTGTAATTTGGATCCAATGATCAAACCAACTTTTGGCGCATCGCCACCCTAGCTCTGCTAGTTTTTTGACGAGATTGTGTTGTCGGGTCGTGCTGCATCGGTTGAGTTCTAACTATGGCAGGTAGCGCATCTCGTCAAACTTCATGCAGATCGACTACCGCTTTAGGTGTTGATCTATATGTCGCGTATCATATACATCGTATAATTTCTAAATCAGCTTGCTACTTCAAGATCGGTTCATCTTAGTTAGGACTTTCTCGGTTTAGTTCGATATTCTGGTTGAGGTGCTGGTTAGGACTTCCTCGGTTCGGTCCGATATTCTAATCGGGCTGCTATCTGTTTGATGTATTAAGGCTAGGCTAATAGGACATGATGTATCCACCACTATATATTCTGTTAGTCGGTATGCTTAGATCGGTTAGCGATAGTCTTAGCGCAAGCTGTCTCAACCACGCTCGATCCTTCAGGGTAAGACTAGAACTGATTGGTCTAGGTATATCGGCTGGCGGCGTGTGTAGTTTCATCGGGGTTTCAGCCGATGGGTTATCTTGTTGCTAGGTACAAGTCTTGTATCGGCTTTTCATGTTATATTCTGTTTATAGCCGATTTTATTACTGAGCTTATTTTTTTATCTAATTACTTGGATCTATGTCAAACATACAGCCGATTGATCATCAATATCTTATCGACATCGGCTTGCAGCGCATCATCATCGGCCTTTCAGTCGATTGACTCTAAATCATCGATATCAACATTAGCTGAAGGCTTCAAACTTTACATCAGCTTGACAGCCGATCAATTTCAGGTCATCAGCTATCAACATCAACATCATGCCTATCAGCTTGACAGCCGATTGACTCTTTGGCGATCAACATACAACCATCTTATCAATTGCGGGATCAAACTGACTGGCACGCCCGTATTCCAAGATTTAGGACCTGCACTGGAGCCAAGCAGATCTCCTAGGCCTTCGTTTGACACGCAATCATAATTTTGCATCAAAAACTATGGAGACAATAATGATACAACCTAAGCATTTTGTCGGAGCGTAAACTCCTTCACTAGGGATTCGTGGAACCCCTTTTTTGTCCGGCCTAGGGGTACGGGTGGATCCCAGTACTGCAACTGCATAGGGAAAAATCAGTAAACCTGGTTCCGGGTGAGAGTGGAGGCAAGGGATTATACAAGTTCGGGCCGCAGGATGCGTAATACCCTACTCCTGTTGTGTGTCTAATATCGTGGGAAGAAAGCTTCTGCTTACAAGTGTTAGTGTCCTTTTTTTCCTCTGTCTCCCCCCTCTACTGTGAGCCTGGGTCTCCTTTTATACTCAAGGGAACACCACAATGGCTCTCTCTCTTTCCCTTCCTTTCTTTGGACGTCAAGAGCAGATTACTCCACCCCCAGCTTGCAGACACGTCTGCACGCACCTCCCTTATCCGCCGCGTAATCCAGGATCAGGGGTGGATTTGGTAGGACAGGTGCTGCAAGCTTTTGTGGGGTCTTGTCGCTTTTTTCCTTGCCGGAGCTGGTAGACCGTAGGGCAGGTTGATTGTAGGGGTTTGGAGAAAACCCCGCCCTTCTCCTCCACGCTGCTCTCCATCGCATTAAATGCGATGGAGACGGGGCAGAGGGGGCGTCCCGTCGTAGGCGACCGCTCAGTCAACCACGGCTGTCGTGGCCGCCCACGCCTCCTCCCCTCGATCAGAGAGAAAAGAGTAATGATGGAGGTTGGCAGCGCTGTTTCACATCGCCATTAATGCGGTGAGGCTGTGCCAGCCCTCATGAACGCGGCAGTTGGGAGCGCAGCGCCGCTCCCTCCCACATGCCTTATAGAGGGCGAACTGGTGCGGGTCATCCACAGGCCCCCCGGGTGCTCCCCCGGGGCGGTCTGCTTCCTCCCGGAGGGGGCCCGGGGTTTACCCAGGCCACTCACCTTGGGTTTAACATTTCTCGTTATTTTACTTTGGTGGGCCCGAGGCGCTTTACATTACCGCCACTTGGTACCCCCGGGCCCATATCACCGACACATTTTATTTAATAAAACAGGTTAAGAATGATATAAAATAGGTAATACTATTTAATTTGTAGGCTTGTCGATTAGTGAGGGAAAAGCTATAATTATGTTAATGTGGATTTACTAGGCTAGTTTTTGTGCCATGCAATCCAATACTGTTGCCACATTATGATTTACGTGACAAAACCACCCATACTAGGTTAATCTTTGTGCCATGCAATCTAATATTGTTGCCACATTATCATTGGCAACAAAAACCAACCATAAACCACTATCGGGTTTTTTTTATTATCTAGTTTACATAATTTATGGGGTATAATATTTGAGTTTCATACTTCATGGTTTAAATTGACCGATCTCGATACTTACGAGAGGGGGGGAGTACACTTAGGCCGCGTTCATTTCAGGTTGTAGGGGCTGAATTATTCCTCGTTTTCCGTTAGCACGCTTCCTAAACTGTTAATTGGTATATTTTTTTGCAAAAAAATCATATATGAAAGTTTCTTTAAAAAACCAAATACATCCATTTTTCAAGTTTGGAATAGTTAAAGTTTAATTAATCATGCTCTAATTACCCATCTCGTTTTGCGTGTGGCTTATAATCCATCTCCAACTTCAGTTTAGAACGGGGCCTTACTTTATGTTCAAATTAAACTTATGCTTCTAACCAGCAAAACCAATGATAACAAATATTATAGAAGTTGAGAGGTAAGTCATGGTGCATCTTTATCAATAGTAACAAATTTTAGTCCAAAATACGACTTATATAGGAAAAAAGATACAATATACCATTATGGAGTAAAATGAACCGTTTTCAATAGATTATAGTGTAAAACAAGCTAAAATTGTTAGAAGGTTATGCGATGTAATAAATAGTTTAAAGTGAACTTATTTCTTTAAAAGATCCAGTATTCTAAGGGAGACCTTGCCGTTTTCTATTCACGCTACTGGGTGGCATGGCCAGAACTGCGTTTCAGAAAGAGCAACACAACGCCTCCCGTTAAAGAAAAGTGCAAACACGTCTATTTCAACGATGGCAGTACGAGTGTACAATTCCACCTACTGAATTTCCAACACTCAACAATCAGACTTTCCGATAAGTCAGCAATATCAGCAGCTCTGCATTCGAACGTAAAAGACATTAGTCCGATAAGCCAACACGTCCTTGTTTACGGATAAGACATTGCTTACACATGGGACTTCTCCAGACTTTTCCCAACCCTCCATCATAGCGAGCGTGCTCTGTTTTGAGACTGCAGCCCTGCTCTGCCAAGTGCTGATGACTTGTGCCTCCAAAAGTCCAGAAACTGTAGTTCCAAATCATTTCCCTCCAAAAGTCTCGAAACTGTAGTTCTATCATATATCGGCTAGCTCAGCTCTGATATCTTGGTTCATGGAAACCTTCTAAAGCATCAATCAGCACTCAATAACAGTAGGCTTCTTCACTGATAGTCCTGACTCCTGAAGATAGTACGGTGTAGTACGGTGGGAGGTTTCTCTATTTTTTTATTTTTCATCATGTGATGTCAGAACACATGTATAAAAAATCATAACCGAAGCACAAGATAAGAGCATATGAAACACCCTACCAAATTCCAAAATAATCCCCACGTTTCCTATAGTCGATTGGATCAAGTAGCAAGTGGCATGAATATGTACTATAATCATCATGTACCATCATAGCAAACACCAATCTGGCTAGTGTGGAGTTCAAATGCCAAGCACAAATGGACCTAAATACCTAATAAACTTGAATCGGAACCATGAATATGTATTGCAACCATTTTCCCGTAAGGCTGGAAGCAAGGCACCAAGTCCAGGGAAGTGCCTACTGCCTAGTCATAGAGCTAATAAATAACACAATAACGAAGGAAATGTGAAATGTGATAATAGAACTAAGCATGATACATTATCATAACCCCAGATCAACATAGAGTAGCATGTCTCCCAGATGAAGGATCTTCCCTGCACAATCAAGCTAAATGGATCATATTTTGGAGAAGGGCACAAAATATTCATGTTGAAGAAGAGAGAAATATAAGTGCCAGCCTTATAGTGAGAGCACTAAGGTCACTAGGTCAGCTGCTCCTATCACTGTGCTAACTGCTGCTGCCGCGTTCATCCTCGGTTTGTGTGAACAAACTACATTCTGAGCATGATTCAATCATGATAAATTATGTTGAATATCACTGCATCAGCTTCCAAGCATGTGCGCCTTCTCCTGCATTTTTCAAAAAAAAAAAAAACGTGTGTGCCTGAATACAAAAAAGAGCTCATAGATGACAATCTGGTCCGTTGTCACCTCTGCAAAGTTTCCACTAACAAAAAAATTAGTTTGGAAAATAAAGAACCACAAAACTTTGTAGATGGGCAAACCAACATAATATTTGAAGATGGAGTATTAAGTACTATGGGAGAAACAAACGAACTTCAAAGTGCAGACCATCATCTTTGTATTCCCGGACTTTCCAATGATGTGTGTGTGTGTGTGAGAGAGAGAGAGAGGGGGGGGAGGAAACATCATGTACAAATTCCTCAGTTATTGAAAGGAGTCATCTTCAACGGTTCAACCTGTTCTGTACCTTTCTATGTTAGTTTAGCTGTATGTCCTATGGCTGCTTTAGGATCCATATTTTAATCAGTGAGTTAACTTTATAGACAAGATAAAGAAATTCAAAAATGCCAACTAAGAATAGCTCCCACCATGAGCAAAGATCTCAACAGAGTAAAATGAAAAGGATTGCAACCATTGCATCCATGAGCTATTAGGAATAAAGAACATAATAAATGAAGTTTGTGTTCTTCAACATTTTTTCTTTGGTGAAAAGAACTGAGCTCATCATTGGATCATCCTAGTTTGTTAACTCCTTAATACTACCAGTGGGTTGTTATATAATCCATGCTCAGTAAATCCATACGGATGGATACATGATATCAGTGAACCATTTTAATTTAGTGCATATTTACAAGGAGAAAACAGAAGAACATGGATGGTTCTCTTTTTTACTTTTTTGAAACAGGATATAGGGATGAAACAACACATAAGGCATGAAGGGAAAATGACTATCCATTTGGTATAACCAATTTGTGCAAGACATTAATAAGTTAGCAGACCTTGCAAAGAAGTAGACGGCGAAAATCAATAGCCTGTGCCATACCTAGAGTACCCCTAGAAGATTGGAAGCACAACTGGACACCAGCAGACCTGCTACCAAAATTCACCACAAGAGCATTTTCCACCTTCAAAATGGTGAAAACGACTAGAATCTCGCACGACGATTTTCCGATGGGTTATTTCACTAATTAACTTCATTACTTTATGGCAGTCCACACAAACCCGAAGGTTCTTCACTACCCGGATCACAGATCCTGGAGGAGACTTGATTAATCCAAAAGCAACAGCCAATCTCTCACTGTGCAAGAAGAGATGGTGCTCCTTTTCGTTTTCTTCCAAGTCATGCATCACAGAACTAGTATCAGGAACATAACCCCTTTTGCGCATCTTCAATACCATTTCCTCAAGAAGACCCATAATTTCTGCTCTTACATCAAGTGGCACTTCCCCAGCATGAAACAAATGGAATTCCTTTCCAGCTTCAATCCAGCTATACCCAGGCTCCTTTCTTATCTCCAATCCAATCATACACTTTCTAACCTTGGCTACAGAATCCCACTTTCCATTCACTGCATAGACATTAGATAACAAGATATATGTGGAAGAATCTTTTGGTCTCAGCTCTAGTAGCTTATCAGCAACCCTGATACTCATTTCAGCATCGTTGTACTTCTTACATGCACTCAATAGGGCCCCCCAAGTAGCTTCATCAGGCTCATACGGCATTGTACTCATTAGTTCTTCAGCTTCCAATAAATGGCCTGAGCGACTAAGAAGATCCAGGTAACATGTATAATGCTGCAATCCAGGGGTAATGCCATACTCGTTCTTCATTGACTCAAAAAGTTGTCGACCTTTCTGAACAAGACCAGCATGGCTACAAGCATAGATCAACCCGACAAAGGTCACCTCGTTGGGCTTCACTCCTGCAAGAACCATCCTGTCATAAAGAGCAAATGCCTCCGTGGCTCTACCATGCTGTGCCTCTCCAACAACCATTGTCGTCCATGAGATTACATCACGGAATGTAATCCCCTCAAACACTTCTCTAGCAGAGTGTATGTCACTGCATTTCGAGTACATGTCAATCAATGCATTCCCAACAATCATGCTGGACAGGAACCCAAGCCTCATTGCAGAACCATGCAACTGCCTACCCAGCACAAACGCAGCCAGGTCTGCAGCACCACCAATGACAATCGACAGCACAAATGCATCATCAATCCTGATGCCATCCCGTCTCATCTCAACAAAGAGCTCCACTGCGCTGACACTCTCGCCAGTCTTCACTAACCCTGAGATAAGCGCAGTCCATGCAAACAGGTTGCGCCCAGGCATGCTCCGGAACAGCTGCAACGCCTCGTCAGTTCGGCCGTTCGACGCATACCCAGAAACCAGAGCAGTCCAGACGATGCTGTTCTTGGCACCCATAGTGTCGAACACCTTCCTGGCATCGTCGGGGAAGCCACACTTGCAGTACATATCGACAAGAGACGACTTGACGACGTCATCTCCGCTGTATGGGGATGCCACGAAATGGGCGTGCAGCTGCCTACCAAGGCGGAGGCTGCGGAGCCTGGCGGAGACGCTGGCGATGGAGGCGATGACGAAGTGGTCGGGGCGGAGGGCGTCGTCGGAGAGCATGCGGCGGAGGATCGGGACCGCGAGCGCGGGGGACGCGGAGTGGGAGACGGCGGCGAGGAGCGCGGAGTAGAGGTAGAGGTCCCGGCGCGGCGTTTCGTCGAACAGGTGGAGGGCGTCGGGGAGGAGGCGGGACTTGGCGTATGCGGAGACGAGCGACGCCGGGGCCGGAGGGTGGTGGACCAGGCCCTCCTTGAGGATGCGTGCGTGGGCGCCGCGGATGGCCGCCGGCGACCCCGCCGCAGCGCGCACGGCGGCGGCGGCGGCGGCCGGAGAGAGCATGCACAGGACTTGAAACTTGCAAGCCGTCTCGTCTCCCCGTGCTGCTTAAACTACATAAAACTAGTTCATCGAGTCCACGCTGCCTAGCCTTGGGCCATAGAATTTGCTCACCCACCCAGCCCAAGAAGTTTCCATCGTTGGGCTTTAGAGAGCCATTATCGCAGGGCTTTGCTGTGCTCTTGGTCATAATGGGCTCCAACTTGCACAGAACGTGAGTGATAAATAACAGGCAAACAATAGGTAGAACAATGAGTTTTGGAAGCCCGGTTGCCTCCAAGAGAGAGAGAGAGAGAGAGAGTTTTGGAAGCTCGGTGTTGAAGTGGCGGAATTAGGTTTATTCAAATTCTCGACCTGGTTAATGTTTTCTCTATTTCTAATATATGTATTTTTTTATAACTTTGATGCTTTGTAATTGTTGAATAAATAAAACAAATTTTGCTTAACCATTTTTAAACAATTTGTCATTAATGGAACCAACATGAAGTTTTAGTTACCAAAAAAAATTATTATGACTGAAATTTTTTGCAGACAATATTGTTTATAATTTCAATAAATTAATTTTATAATATTTTTACCATTCTCTATAAAAAAAAATGGTGATACGATTTAAATTAATATTGTGCCTGCCAACTAGATTATCTTTTCTCTCAAATTACATGCATTTTCTTCCCATAGCAACACACTTGCACTTTTCTAGTGGTACTATAAAGCTGGAGCCTAGTTTTCTCCTATACGCAATGAGGTACAGATTTTAAGTACTTGAGAGGATGTCAACCTGTTTTTTATGCCATTTGAATAGTTATGAAAAAAAAATTTGGAAAAACGACAAGATAGGTTAATGCTCATCGTCTATAAATATAAGTATTTTGGATAATTGTATGTTATATTTGCGGATAAAGGGAGTATATCACTTTAGAAAATAGTCAAATTTAAACTTTTACGGAGTGAAAAAAAATTCAAATATGATTGTGTATAGAAGCATACTAGCCAATGTTTCTTTTTTTGCAACTTATATAAGTCAAATGTGAAGTTATATGTTTGTGGAATGATACATCACACATTAGTCTATGTCATTTCTAATTATTTTATTTTTTTATGAATGACTTGCAATAAATGGGTGACATCCCTCAGGAATTTGAAATCATTTCCCTGCTCAATTCCACAATCCTGAACTATGAAATATTGTGTCGATTATGAGAACGACGAAGTCAAAGGGAGGTAGAACACCATTTGTATGAAGTTTGAACCTTGCTACAGCGCGAATTGCACATGTCGAATTGGCTTGAAAGTCCGTCTGAAAGCAGCTGTCTAGAACTAGCTAATATAAGCTAGTAGTATACTCTAGTATTAAATACCATAAAAGAGTCCTAATAATATTATTGAATGTCATATTTTCCGCCATCGATTGTGAAGAGCTCCAATTTTGGCGTATGGTCATGCATCGATCAAGCAGCACTTGTCAAGATTCGATCTGGTCAGCGCTTGATGGTTGCTACTATGCTAGCAGGGTTGCCTCCAGAATATTTCTGTCATCTCAGCTGGATAATGCCTTGTGTTTCGTCCACTTTTTTTTCTCAAGAAGACGACGCACGAGCAGTGATGACGATGCATGGTTAAATTCTGAAAATCAGGTGGAGCAAGATTATGTCTGAATCTTTTCTCTGGTACTGAATTGTACAGGATTACAGGTGAGGTGAACTTATTGCCTATGTATTCTGGTTTATTTCTGTTCTGTTTCCAAATCCCATCAACATGGAACTGTTTTAACAACTCAGTTAATACTGATTTTTTTGATGGGGTCATTTAATATTGATAATGTCAAGCATATGAGAGATATAATGTAAAGCGTGTTTTGGTTTGGTACTTGTTTCAAAAATTAACAGACTGCACAGAACAGTGTTTGAACCTTTTTACCTCCTATCATTTTCTCCAACAATAACTTCATTGGCATGATATTTTCATCCCGTAGTGAAATCTTCATTTCTAAAAGGAAGATTTAAGAAACTTCGTAACAGAGAACACTAAAGCTAAGTGCTACTACTTCCAGTTCGCCCTTTCTGAAGAAAACTTACGGCTCGGCATATTGATTTCAGTCAGTCACTCATCGGGGATGCCATGCTCCAGCATGCCACTGTCAATTGATATCAATTGTCCTACAGATTAACTTGTTCAACACTTTGTGTGGAGTTAGATCAGGAACAGAGGCACATTGTTTCGGCTAGTTAATTGCCTCTTGTGGATTTTTAGCTAGTTATGTTTCTGAAAGCAGGGCTTTGCAAGAAACTTCTCACGGAGTCACAGACTCACAGGTGAGTTGGGAGTTTGCTAGTCGATCTAAAATCTAAAACTGGTTGGAATGTGGATCTGCACGACACAGACAGCTGACGCTCGTGAGCATTGTTTTGGACTGAAGCTCGCGCTCGCTGGTGCTTGCAGACCTGTGAGGTTTATGTCAGAGTTAACTTGTCGCTGTCCATCATGAACTGCACGTACAAGAGAGATACTAATTCAGATAGCAAAAGTTCAGGAAAGCTCTGTGCTGATCTGAATTAAAAAAAATGAACCTAATTATTCCTTTGTCTCCACTGTCGCCGTTCATTGTCAGAAGTTATATAGGCAGCATGAAAATTTAACTCTTTTTTTTCGTCATGCGCCATGAATTTACACGTCCAACTGAGAATTTTAGATTCCCTGATTTCAAGCATCTGATAGCGGCGGCCATCCTCCTCTTTTTTCACCCATTAATTGGTGTGCATGTGTGATCATCATTTATCATCAGTGGGCGCCATAGCTAAAGGAAATTTTGGTGCTCATCATCATCATCATCGTAACATTACCAAATGCATGCCATGTTACGACGGCAGCTGGCTGGACCAGTTCATTTCGAGCTAGCTCATGATCGATCGATGGATGAAATACGCTTTTCTCTGCTCCTTTGATGAAGGGCGTAATCTACGTGCACTAGTGCATATATTTATATATATGCGTCCCGAAAATAAACAGTGCTTTTTTTTACACTGATCACTTTGGTATTTATATATTCATTTTTTTTACATTAGTTGCTCACGCACAATGTCTAATTGGCCGGGAGGGTTTGCAATTTTCCCACAGCTAGCAAACTTAACTGCGCGTCAATGGAAATATCCAAATATCACCCTATGAATCACTACTTACTCTCCCCTGTATGACCCGGTATAAATTCAATTTATCTTCTAATTTCTTATCGGCCGCTAGTTTTTAATAATTTGTTGTTCATATAGGAATTCAACATGGAGAAATATAGTTGCCGCATGCCATCCTTGCAAGGTGGTGTGGCCAAAACCTTGACATAAAAAACAAACAGAGCTGTTTGAGATATCTACTATATCCTGGTCCGATCCTTAGATGGCAAGGCAGGAGCCGTCTCACCATGTTGGAAGCCTACGTGATAGACAATGGTGACAAATCATTGAAAACTAGCGGAAGGTAAAAAAAAATAGAAAAACAAACTAAATTCCTTTATTATTTCTTTTTTAGGTCTAATGAAGCCTGGTCCTGAGGTTTTGCGCAGCTACAGTTCAACTACTCCCATGAATATAATGTTCTGTGAAAATGAAATTTACATGCATTTGGTTTTTCATGGATTGCTTTCCATTATTAAAAAAATCATTGGTTTTCCAACCTCTGGCTAGGTCTCCACTACACACACACATATGTAGCAGTAGCTAATGCATATATTTAGTATCTAGTTAGACGCAATTATACAACACATTTCGATATGATTTGAACACCAAAAAATATTCAAAAATATGATGTGGTATGATATAACTTTTGTATAGTGAAAAATGGAATTACAACATCAAAATAAAACTTCATTACTACTCCAGATAGGATATTTCCATATATTTGTGTATAAAAATAGACTTATATTTTGACAGATAGAATAATAATTAAAATATAAAATCAACAATAGACAAGATTTGATGTATAGAGAAGAGTTTGTGACTAAAATATGTGCAGAGATGATTTTGACCATATAGTATTAGGTATATATGGTATGTAGTACATAAGAAGGTCCAATTTAATCCCATAAAATATTTTCACTGGATCTTTCGACACCTAATTTCCACTCATGGTGTAAAATCTTTCATTCACATATATCAACGACTATCATTTTTTTATTGTGACTATATAATTGAATCGTTTCAGTTTCGATGGATAAGCTATAGAAAAATGAAGAAGGTAAAAAAATGATGCATGGAACTTGTATATATATCTGTGTTTACATTAGCAGTTTAATTATATGCCAATGCTAGAAAACAGACAATGATGCCCCCCCCCTAAAAAACCACATCAGTCAAAATTAAATTTGAAGATATTTTAGTTGCGATTGACAAACTAACATGCTAGCATACGATGACATGAGAGATAGTAGTGTGTGAGACATATGGTACACATGCATATGTGTGAATGAAAGTTATTTGTTTTTGAGTGAGCAAATTTGAACGTACATGACCCAATCACACACGTTAAATTCGATCTCTATAGCACACGCTTAGAATAAATTTAGGATTTGAACCCTGATAATTGATAAACCATGTGCACTGCATGCAACATATATACATCCATCTTACCGTGCGCCCAAATCGGCTTGCTTGCATGCATTTTTTTATATATGGTAAGATATGTGGACATAATACTGTTTTTTTATTATTTTCTTACAATTAATCATTTTTTTACCTGAAAACTATACGGGAATCCATCATATATGATTCAGTGGTGGAGCTTGACTTTAAATGTGAGAAGGGCCAATGTGTAATAATATATTAAATATGGACTATTATGTAATTTTGTTCTACTCCAAAGGACAGACCTCAGGGACTCCAATGCAATATCTACAAAGCGGGAGAGACCATGACCCTCTTTAGTCTCAATGAAGCTTTGCCCCTGATATAATTAATTAATTGGAAGACCTGATGCGTCATATTGTTGAAGTACATCAATTTGGACGCTTTTGTGCTAGTACGTGTGTGGGGTAACTGAGGCGTGTATATACATATACAAACAGTAGCATTAACTGTATGCTATTATGAGCTGCGGTGGATCAGGTATTCCATAACAAGTGGAGTAGTACAAAGTATTAACTGTGTGAGCGGTGGAAATTCTGAACATTTCTACTCCATATCCCATGCATGTTTCAGTTTGTCAGTCAATCCTGCATTACTAAATTAGCCTGCAGCTAAACAACAAGTAGACATATATTAATTAATATGCTGATTTGCTTAATTATTTTGCTTCATTAACATTAAGCTAATCAACATAACACTATATAACATAAAGAGGTATATACAAATTGAGCATGTATTATTTCCAGTTACGTGTCGAAATAGCTGTACTCTAGCACGCACTTCACATCGTACCAGTAGTACAACCTAATGTAACAATAAGAATCCTAGACTTGCAGAGAGAGGCAGTACACCCAAAATCTAGAGCATCATCCAGCACGCATATGTATGACCCGTTCTATCTGCTCGACTGCTCCAATGCATAAAACAAACGTAGGTAGATTTGGATCATTTGCCAGTAGATTGTCGTGTCCATCAATCAAAATAGCGGATACATATAGGCATATATATAGACGAGTAGTATATAGGCAGTCATCTCATGAAATCTTACCGGCCCACATATTGCCGCCAACTTCAGCATGATAAATCATGCATGGCAGTTCATTTTGTCTTAATTCTTTTCTTATCTCATCCCTTCTCCAACCCAGCATTAGCAGACAAAAAGCTCCCTTACTTTTTTTTTTTCCCAGCCAGTGGCTGGGCAATGAGCAAAAACACAATGCAAATGGGCAGGGAACAAAGCTGCTGCAATAATCACATGAATTATTCCATGCTCAATGCCAACACTCACCTCTCTGTCACGAACACAATTCCTGTGCACATTCTGCGTGCTTTTATCTGACATGCAGATGCATCCATTCCCTGCAAGTCTTCCTTCCAATCATGCAGAAAAAACAAGACCCTTGCTGCTGGTCTTCCTCCAATCATGCATACATTATTTCATGCGCCTTAAGGATAGGTGTTAAAACAAAATCCTACCAAAAATTCAACCATTTTTGTGTTAGCAATATTGTAAGCCACACTATCACAAACGGGACCTTTCTTGGCGGTCAAAAACCGCCAAAAAAACCATAATAACCGCCAAAAAAATAGTTTTTGATGGTTAACTGCCAAGAAAGAACCGTCAAGTATAGAGCGCAAGGAAATTTTGATTTTCTTGGCGACTGACTGACACAAACTAATTTATTGTCGGTTTAACCGTCAAGAAAATTGTATCACTATTGAACATTTTAAACAGGTGGAATCAATAGATGATTTTCTTACAATCTCCTATATATATTATCGTCAATTGTTGGTCATATATATACTATACTAGACATATATTGTATTTCTAGAGTGACTGGAGGGTATATATATAGCCTACACCTCGGTAATTTTCAGAATTAACCCTGAATTAATTGCAGAGGCTGCTAATAAATTAAACTGATCACTGATAGGACTAATATTAGCATCAGCTAGCTGCATCATCCTGTCAGGCCTGCTTTAATTCACTTGGGATCACTTAAACCAGAAGAACCGTAATCCCTGGCCGCCGTGTCATCATCAGGGACCGAATTCCAATCCCAGAGCTTGTCAGAGACGGCGGCTTCCAGCGGCGAGACCGGCAGCGTGCCTTGCTGATGTGGCATCAGCTGCGGCAGCGGCAGCGGCAGCGGTGGTGGCGGCAAGGGGATGAATTGTCTTCCGCCGGCGGCAGTGTGGTGGTTATTACCATAGCCATGGCCGATCAGCGTGCCGAGCTCGTCGATTGCCGACGTGGAGCTACTGCCGGCGGCCACGTGGACGTGGTGGGCCATGCTCAGCAGAGAGTACGTGGAGGCGGCGGCGCTGATCTCAATCGGCGCGACGACCGCCGGCGGCCTGGGCGGAGGCGGCGGCATCAGATGCGACGCGTTGCGTGTGGCCGCCGCCGATGCTGGCAACGATGACGACGACGGCGAGGAGCACTCGCCTTGGAGAAGATGGTGGAAGATGGGATGCTGCTGCTGCTGCTGCTGCGTCGGCGGCGGCGGCGGTGAAGACAGCGGCGTGGACGACGTCGACGGTGAGGATCTTTGCTGCCGGCCAGTTGATGACGTCGACGCTTGCACGTTGCTGGTGGAAAGGCGCTGGTCGTCGATGCCGGAGCGCTTGTAGACGCGGCAGAGAGAGATCTCTGACTGCATGATCATATTCATATATCAGTACACAATGTGAGTTCCCAAATTCAAATGGGACAATTTAATTCTCTCGTAAGTAGATTGAGTTAACCAGATAGTATCTTATAACTCAAAGTTATTAAGCAATAGTATGTATTAATTTATCAGCAGCACATGACTTTCTTGCCGGACGTTTCAAACTAAGCTAAATAACTTTTTTTTACTCCATAAGCTAAAGAACTTATTTACCAACAATAAGCAATAGTATCTTATAACTCAAAGTAATTAAGCAATATGTATTAATAATTTATCAGCAGCAAACTTTCATGCCGGACGTTTCAAACTAAGCTAAGGAACTTAATTACCAACATATTTTATCTATAAGATAGATGAGTTCACGGATGATTGTAGTGTAGTACTATAGCCCAGTAGGATTGTAATTAAGAAGTGGAAATGAAGTGAAGAGGGGCTACAAAATTTAATGCTTCAACTAAGTTCAGATCTGAATAAGTTAGCAAAGGTGAAGTTAAATTGTTCAGCTTGCACATGCAGAACAACAATATACTTTGCAGAACCAGCTGCGCATGCAAGTAAGTGGTATCTAGCTAGGAGAATTTCAATAGGATAGCTCTTGCTGCCTTTTGCTCATGTCCATATGTATGCCAAAAAGAACCAAAGGGAAACAAAAAACAAACCCTAGTTCATAGATCTCAAAAGAAAAAGGGCCATCTCACACATAGTCACATACTCACACAAATCATGCTACCTAAGTAAAAGCACCGCACAGAAAGATGGGTGCAGATCAAATGATTAACACACCAAATACTAAATTAATAATGGCAAACACTCACAGCAAGCTGGAACCCAATCTGCAAACTGAAAAAGGACATCAATTAAAGTTAGAATAATCAACCCCTTACAAAAGCAAATCAAGAACTCTTCAAAAATTGAGCTCATGGAACGAATGCATGGACTGATGGACATGCATGGGGATTCCTCCAAAACCCTAGAGATTCCTCTAGCTTCTAGCTACTACCTTGTAGAAGAGATCGGCGTCGGCGGCGGGCGGGGGGAGGCGATACTCGTTCATGATCCAGCTGCTGCGGACGCCCTTGGGGGCCTTGCCGGAGTAGAAGACGAGCGTCTTCTTGAGCCCGATCGGCCGGCTGTTCTCGCCGCGGATCATCCGGTCGGCCCCCGTCGCCTTCCAGTACCCCGACGCCGTCACCCGGTTCGGCCGGTCCCCATTCCTGTACTTCCTGTCCCGTGGCACGTAGAAGAACCACTCCTTCTCCCCCATCACCGCCATTGCTGACCCACAGATCAAGATCACCAAATTAATTAGCTCAATTGATCAATTAATTAGGTTGAACCGTTGAAGAGCTAGGTAGCTAGCTACCGGGGAGCTCCCATGGATCGAAGCGGTAGAGGTCGAGGAAGGTGATGAGCTCGACGTTGAAGCGCCTGCCCTCCACCTTGCGGCGGAGGTAGAACTCGATCAGCTCCTCCTCCGTCGGGTGGAATCGGAACCCCGGCATCACCAGGTCGTTCTCGTGGGAGTCGCCGGCGGCGGCGTTGCCGTCAGCCGCCTCGCCGGCCGCTGCTTCTTCCTCCCCTGATCCGCGGCCTTCTCCGATGGTGGCGAAACTGCCGTCGTCGGCGTCGTCCCTGCTGCTGCTCATGGCTCCCTCTCCCGCGCCGCCGTGCAGGTCGTCACCGGCATAGCGCGCCGGCGGCGAGGGGAAGAGGAGCAGCGCGTCTAGGTTGGGAAAGGAGAAGAAATTTGGGGGAGCAAGTTGGAGTGGGTGGGGCAAGAGAGGATAAGAGAGAGTGGTGTTTGCACGCTTGATATATACCAAAGTGGAGGCTTTGGTTAATGATATATACGGGCTAGTATGTTTAATAAATTAATCACTTTTTTGCTATGCAAATATCGAAATATATTTGATGATGTATACACTCTGCACTATAAATGATTAACCAGAGTTGGATATATAAATATAATAGCGATTCTGAGTTCAGGTATGTATGCACATAGTAAAGATGCTAGCTAGCTAATGAAAATGTGTACTTGATATGATCTGCTTTGTCTAATGCATCGTGATGCTAGCATATATGCAGTATTAAAATATCAATACATGTGTTCAAGATCAATCCTATACCGTATTTGCCTATGCCTGTTTCGATGGTAAGCATTGATGTGATGTATAGCTTGTTGCTTTGCAAAAGATTGCTGGTTTTCAGGAATTCCTAGCAAGATCCAAATGGTATTAGATAAACTAGAGCCGTCATATCCATCACATTGAACTGCAACATATCAACTTGATTCAATTCCACAACCTTATATGATGTCCTTTTATCAGAGAAACTGAAACTTTTTCTTCAGGATCCTGCAGTACCATACTAGGTAAGACAACAAATAAAATAAATATTTTAATTTCCAGTTAGGGTACACAAATTACACCTAAATCGATAATTTCATGATTTAGGTGTAATCTGTGTACCCTAACTGGAAATTAAAATAATCCTTTTATTTATGTAGCATGAAACATGTATGTATATATATATAAGACATAACCCTACTTGGATATAAGAACCATATAAGATGGACAGGCCCGAAAGTAGTCTTTGTACTCAATAAGCTCCTAATTCAGAAGAAATTGCTAGTATAAAAGCTACGACATGTATATTGATAGGCTGAGAGGTTGTAGCTAGCTGGAGCATGTATCATTGTAGAGAACCCTATGGCCCCTCCAAGAAAAAGGAAAGAGACTGATGAGAGGGTAGTGGAGTTAAAGAGGGGAAAGAGACTGGCCAAGAAGAGTACAAGTTTTGGGCGGCGGCTGCGCGCTTCTAGTCCTGTGAAATGGATGCTTGTATTTTCCATCAATTTGTGAATTGAACATTCCAGTCATTATGGTTTAATGATCTGGTCTTTTTCATCAACCTTTCTCGCTTTCGTTAAGAAAAGGAAATATTCTCTTTTCACATGTACCAGGAATTAAAGAAAGATGAATTATATCACTCGAAATACGATATAACAAAGGGATGATTTTACTAAGAGCATGATAAAAGGTCTAGAAGTTACCACATCACTTGAAGGAAAAGAAAAGATCTACATCATAATGGTGACTCAGTTGATTATAGTGGTATAGATTGATCAATATAATAGTATGCAAAATACAATTGATCTGTAAAAAGCAAAGCGAGATTTATGCATGCGTAGCGCGCTCAGCTGGCAAGGAGTTCCCAGGAGCAAGCCACTGGTCTTGGGTTGGAACAAAAGAAACTCAAATTCTAGGCAGGATTTAGTGGTTCTTAATACCATTGGTACCATATAAGGCCTTCCTTGGTTTCCCACTTTTTCTCCTTTCAAAAGAAATATACAACGGCTGTCAAAAAATATATATACAACGCAAAGCATATTTATCCCTGGAAGAACTAATTTTATACTTCCAAAACTAGCAAACTTTAGTCTAGCATTGCGCAGGAAACTGTACTAGAATATGCACAGCATGTTTTATTTTTTATGTAGGTGCTCAATCTATGCATGCATCATAGTATATAGGTACTATGCGCATTTTCCCCTATATAAACCTACTCATATTGGATATTCACTTAATTATTACCAAAGTGCATATGGATGCATACAGCCAGCTATGACACTGTTATATACATATACAAGTCCACATTACATTTGACGCGCATTGCATATAATGGTATATATTTTTGTTTCTAAGAAAGGCACACGCGCGACACTGTGCCACTGTGATGTGTGTGATCCTAGCTGTGACATTATTCCAATCTACTGTCGTGCATGCATCTGTTGTCGATAACGCATTGCATATATGCCAACAGACCACAGTATATATATGTAGAAATGGCATGCAGAACAAGGCAGAGCAATAAGGTCAGCTAGAGCTTCTGTTTATGAATGGGGAAAGGATGGTACATCCAAATTGGTAGAAGCACAGTTACGTATATATGTACACGTACACACGCATGCATGCAGCTAGCTCCATACCATGAGCAGAGATCAAGTGGTGGTCCATGAAATAATTGAAGGGGCATGCATGCATGCATGGTGGGTTCGATATAGATGCCTTGTTGGTGCGTGCGGTGTGTCTGGTGAATTGCAATTGTTGATCGGCGAGCTAGAAATTAATTATGACTTGTGCCCCGGGGTTAATTAATTGAATTTGAATTTCAGATCGCTGTAGGGCCATGCTTCATACGCAAAATGCCCGCGCTCGTGTGCCCACACACGCCCTTAAAACCGTGAGAGTTGGCTCTGATCCCATTTGTAACGACCCGTTCTCTAGAATTGAATCGCACAACCTAGCCCATTAGATGAGCGGACCCACTTACACATATCATCTCCGATTACACTTTTGTTCTCGCTTAGTATAAAAGGATTAACTCGTAAATGGTATGGTTAGAGGGACAGAATATAAGCTCCACTCTTGCTAAACTAGCAAGGTGTTACTAATAAAGTGGTCTCATTCTTATTGGGCTGGGATGTTGCATCGGGATTCGTGTGGAACTGGCTAGGACAATAATGATCTTGTGCGCGCATATATAGAGCCATAGATGCTTTATCACTTTTTGTATGAATTGTATCATAGGGAGTCTTTTTTTTAATGATAATCATCATATATATATACGCATGACATAATATATATGACTAAAAAAATTGATAACAATGCATTGATCACTAAAAAAAGGAGCACTTAATATGGATTTATCTATGAGTCACTCGACACATTTCTTTCCCCAAACAGACATGTTTCAAATTGGATTCATCTCGATAAATCCTCTGCCCCAGAGGCAAAATTAGGCCTAGGGCAATTTGGGCCCGACGTCGGCAAGTGCATCATTGCACTTTCTTTCCCTTCCTCCCTCACATATTCAGCTTGATTTGATTTCCCAAGACCCAGTAAGTTTTTGACTCTTTGTTCTTCATTTCTTAGTACAAATTTTGTAACTAGTAGCACCACTCAAATAGAAATTTAGTTTGACTTAGTAGATGATGAAGAGCAGATCAATAAAATCGTTCTATATATCAGCATCAGTCCACAATTGATTTCGTAGATGAAGAGGTCATGATGAGTCCGTAGCTCAAGGAATAAGGGGAACTTTAGATTGATATATAAAAAGGATGCAAAAGCTATGAAAATCATAAAAATATGCTCCAATATTTATGCTAATGGAATTTTAGTTTAGTATTGAATTTTTTTCACTTGTACTTTGCTATACTGCGGTGCACGTTTGTGATGACTAGTTTAGCCTTTGATTCAGGCCAAGCATTCTAAGATCCTGGTTCCACCACTGCTCTGCCCTTTCCTCGTCCCTTTTCCTTTCCACTCAACAAGTAGCATGTATGTGCGAGGACTCGGCACTGAATGTAGGAGTAGCTAGTATCGTGCCACCTCCGCCGCCAACATGTACGACCCACCATCATCTCTCTTAGTTCGAGACACTTAATTACTTTACTGCCACTGTGCCACTTCAACACCGAAACTTAACTGCTTGGGAGCTCGTCAAAGCAGAGACGAAGGTCCTGAAGCACAAATCATATGTGAAAGCGGACTTGAAGGCTAGAAATTCGTGTGGCAAAACCACCCAATCCAAAGAGTGAGAAATCATATATATACCATAGTAGTTTTTTTTTCGGGTATATACCATAGTAGTTCATTAATCCCTCCATCAAGAAGCATGCTAATTACTTATTTATATATGCTCTTCTGACAGGGTCGATACATGGATGACGTAACTGATTGTCTGCTGTCCTTGAATGCCGTCTCTGTGAATGCATGGGACTAGGATGTTATAACTTTAAGCTATGGGCGACTTGCTCATTGACATGTAGATCTTCTTGTCTATGGACCTATATGTCAAGGAAAAATTTTGAAATCAAAGGAGCTATTTTCGAATACATGTGTCTATATATATACACAAGATTATGCATGTGTATAGAATCTAGAACGTTCACTGCATGTGCATATATAAATAATCTGGGATTATTTCGCTTTTCTTATAAGGACTGGCCACAAGAACGTAAATAAAAATTAATCTATTGAATTTTACATCTTATTCGCTATTTGAAATTCAAATTGAAAAAGGTACAAATAAAAAACTTAAAATCAACTTTAATTTAAAATCAAGTATAAATAAATAAATTTTGGATGCGACTGGTAATGCAACAGCGAAGCCATAGGATAATGCATGTATACCCGACAGTGAATGGTGTGATCGTGTGTGTACACATCACATCTTCACATGCAGGGCAGATATACATACATATATACCTACACGCATGCGTGGTCTATCGATCTGGCATACGACTTTGCAAGTAAGAGGAGACGCTACAATTAGCTGGCGATCCGTTTGACTTTTGTCCGGCTGACTTCCTCTCTTGTGTGATCTTGGCTTCTCTCTCCCCGTGAATTCTCCTGCTTGGACATTTGCGAATACTTCGAGCAGACATTATTTTGGAAGTTGTACGTATATATTGGAAGTGCTGCATGGAAACGAGAATTAATTTGGGGTATCCAATGAGTACGTACATCCCTTGAGAACAAAAGTGCTTACGAACTTTTTTATATAAAAAAACTAATATGGTTTAAGCTGGGACTAAAGATGCCCGAAGCACTGACATGGAATGAACCAGGACTAAAAATTATCAACCAAAACTAAAGATCATACAGTACCGTTACACTCATAAACCACGAATGGTTTCTGTAATAGTACTGTTTTGTCATTCATCTCACAGTATGTGAATGACTGAGATACATATTTTAACTATTCCTGGGAAAATAGTTCGTAGTAATTTTATTTATTTAGTTTTTTGATTTAACATTGTTGAAATATAAATTCTTCATTACAATTATATATATGTTTTGAGATAATGTTTTGTTGTTTACAACTTTGGAGCGCAGTCATTGTCAAATTTCTCTGAGATCATATATTCACTTGCTTGCATAAATTTAGATGTGTGTTCCACGGGTCATCTCACTCATAAATAGAGATGAATTAATAAAACATATCTCCAAATTAAGGCAGGATAGTTGTCGCCATTAAATTCAGTTGTCATATACTTCATCCGACCTTAAATATTTGACACCGTTAACTTTTTTATACACGTTTGACTATTTATATTGTTCAAAAACTTTTGTAATATATATATATGCATAAAAGTATATTTAATAATAAATTAAATGATAGAAAAAGAATTAATAATTACATGATTTTTTTTAATAAGACGAACGGTCAAACATGTATAAAAAAATCAACGACATCAAATATTTAAGGACTGAGGGAGTACAGCATTAGAACACTCTCAACTCGCACGCCATCAATAAGTACGTCACTGCTACTCTGCAGATGAAAAATAAATTGGTAGATGGCCCTATTCCATACAGGAAAATCGAATTTTTAGCGGCAGCCTTACGGGCAGGCGGGAAGGATGGATTTTCCACTTCGGAGAACTCTAGTGGCAAACCTACCCTTCTCTCTCTCCCTCTCCCTATCTCCCTATCTCTCCCTTTTTCCTCTCCCTCCTCTCTGGCATTGGAGTGAGCTCGCGGCGTCGACGGTGCATGGCGGGCAGCCCAAGATGGTTGAATCGGATGTTGCCAGCCTAGGGTGGAATGCTACACTAGTGTCGCCTCCAAAATATGTTGTAGCATCATCAATGGCTCGGTGACGACCTTGGCAACAGCGATGGCCCTCGGCCATCAAATTTGATCATTAGACGACATAGATCTGGCGTGACTGCACATGGCTAAATCTGACTCCAACGACCTTGGGGAAGTCGGATCTAGTCACAACGACCCCTTGGAGGCCAGTGGCGGAGCGTTTACATGCGTAGATCCGCTGACAAAGGCCGTAGATCCACATCGGGAGACGGCGGTGGATCCACCACATGTTTTTTTGTGTTTCTTGGTGAAAAATATTTTTACCAATGGATGGCTTAAACATCTGTATGAAAAATGCTAATTATTACATGATACGGGTGGTCCACCCGTCTAAAATTATATAATTTTTACGTACCATTTATTATATATGGGTGGACCATCCATCTGTGAAAAGACTAGCACTATATGCAAAAATGGAATGTGTAGTAGGGTGGATATACTACACCTCTATGACTATCCTCGGCGAGATGGTTCATGATAGCGTGCTAATTAGCTAGCTAGGGTTTAATTCCCATGGCCATGAGTCCATGGCCGGCGCGTGCTGTGGCCATCGGCGTCGGCGATGGGCTGGAGCCTGGGGTTGGTCGTTCCATGCATGATCAGTTTAATAATTTAACTGGCGCCTTAAAAGCTGGCGGTGAAGCCGCTCGCTCACTCGATCGGGACGTACGCCTCTGGCCGCCCCTCTTTAATACCCACAAGGCGGTTTTGTGGTGGTGGTCGCTATAGCCGTAGCAGCGATTGCCGACCGCCGGCCGGCGACCGGCTGGGGATCATACGCGTGCATGGTCAGTTATAGCTAACTCCAACTGCCTTTAATTTGTCTCCGCGTTGACCCCATATCTACTGTGATCACTTGGTGACCTGCATCGATCCTCGATCGATCTGGCCACTGGCCGGGCGGCGTGCGACCGTGAGGAGCAGCGTATAGTGGAGCGTGCCTTCAGCTTGTTCTCTAGCTAGCAGTCTAGCACTGGTGTGGCGTCCAGATCGAGCGGCTGGTCCGGCTCTGATCGATGATGATCGAATTGAACCAAGTGGAGCACTAGGAGCCGTACGTGCTAGCTAGCACAAAAGCAGGAGTTCCCATGATACTTTGATTAGGTTTGTCAGTCGCAAGGTCAACGGGGGTACTCCTATATATAAAAGGTTGCCAAAATGATGGCCAATGCATCCGGGTCACACTGTCACTGGATATGTGCAATTGTGCATGTATGCATGAACTAGTGCTAGAATATATGCATTTTGACTGAAAAGTGACGTACCCTGTTAACATAAATTTGGACATAAACTCTCTTCAAATTTCTTATGCTAGGATACGTCATATCCGACCTAAAATGTTTATATTTTCTGAAGGAGTGAGTAAGTAATTCACCGTATTATGAAGTAGAATTTTAATTGGCATTGTTTAGCTCTCCAGTAAATTATAAGTAGACAGTATTTAGATATTTTTGCGTTTGGCAAAACTACTTCGACGTGTCTAAACACTTTGTGCGAAATCTAACATATATTATCAGTCCCATTGCCGATTGACCGCCACGACTTGCTGGAGCTGGGTTGCTTTCCATCAAGTCGCACGATAAGCACGTGCCTACGAGCTCACTCGTGTGCTATTCTTCCAATTTCTAGCTTACTATCTTTTAAAAGGAGGGCAAAATAATTTCTAGCTTCTAATTCACTTCCAAGAATTTTTAGCTACATTTCTCAGAAGTTAAGCTAGAATCCAGACAGTTTAAAGAAACTGTAGCTACTAAAAGCTCCCAGAACAAAGCCTAGCACATTTCACAATCGATCGCCAGTTCCCAATATAGAGATTCGATCTATAATAATTGTTTGTTACGAATTAGCACCTAAAAACTTAATTACTTTCAATTGAATTTTATTATTTTTTATTAAAATTATTATTACTTTCAGTTGAATTTTTATTACCTTTAATTGGTTTTTTATATTATTTTCAAAAAAAATCTAAATTCTTAATTGATTGTTTTGCCACAAGCCTTGGAACTTGGCGACGGTCCACCTGGAAATAGCTTTTGCGTAGTTTGGACTCCAAGCTTTTCAGAATTTTTTCGGGGCCAACAGTCCCGCAGAATTTATATGGGCCGAACTAGATACTACCATTGGTAGCGATACACCAGAATTGATATGGGCCGAACCAGCATCCGTGAACTAGGCCTAAACGGGACGAACATCGGCGATCCCATGGCAAATTGGCAATAATACTTCCATTGGATCCAAATCTGGGTGGGCCTAATTCTCCTGTACACGTCAGCACATCATTCCCATCAAGCATTTGCGAACCAAAACCAGCAAAACAATCAAGCCGCCGGCGCTGTCTCCGGCGCGGCGGCGGCGGCGGAGGAGGAGGAGGGGAGGCCTTGGAGCCATGGGAGAAGCTTGGCGTGGACGAGGTCGGGGCGGTCGTCGTGGGGGCAGTGGCCGACGCCCTCCAGCATGTGGAGCGTGACGTTGGGGAGCTCCCCCGGGAGGGAGGAGAAGTATTTCCCCACCGGCCCGTCGATCGGGGTGAAGGGGTCCTGGTTCCCCCACAGCACCAGCACCGGCACCCTCACCGTCGGCATCAGCGCGATCGGGCTCGGACCCGGCGGCCCCGTCACCGTCGACACGAACGCGTCCAGTGCCCCCTCCCCGTCTGCCGGCCCCCTTATGATCTGAAGAAGACACACACAGACACAGCCATTGATTCTTTCAGTTTCAGCAATCTTCAGTCACAGAGAAACTAGTACAATGTTTCGATGATACAGAACCTATGTTTTCAGTCGGGAAACAATCGATACGATAATCATGGTACTTAGAGAGGAGGAGGGTGTTAATTTGTTATTCGTTAATTACCTCGACTAGTTCGTCATCCACGGCGTCTTTGTTCCCATAGACCGAGAGCAGGATGTCCTTCAGATTGTTCCTGTTTCAGAGGTTGGCGTTGTGAACTTTTGATCAGTGGATGTAAGATAAGAGTAAGGAGAAAGATATTGTGAACTTGGAACTTTTGAAGTGTGCATGCCTGTCTTTCACACGCTCGAACAGCGCTGACGCTATCCGCCTCTGCTTCAGCAAGAAGTCGATTAGCCATAGCAAAGGCAGAAGTAACTTAATCCTCCAATCATCAACGATGGCCTTGTTGTTCATGCCGCCCGAGCAATTTAGTAGAACAAGCCCCCGGACAAGATTTCTGCTAGATTCTGGAATCCAACATTGAAAAATTCAGTGTTCCCTGGTTCTTAGTGAGTGTGTAATTAAGCTTGCAACTGGAGCAAAGAGTAGATTAAAAAAGATCAACATAAATCTCATCATAAATCTCTAGATAAGATCGATCTGTCTAGAGATTGTCATGTACCATCTAGAAAGCCTTTCTTGGTTTCAAGAGATTCATATACTTCATTTTCGTCAATTTTGAGATGAGAAGAATCATATATCACTCGTAGTTAACATCTACTGAGTTTTGATGGGATTAACATCTACTGAGTTACCTTTCGAAAAAAAAAAACATTTAGTGAGTGACTGGGTTTAAATAGTCATATCTGAACAATCTTAGAAGATTACCATGCAACTCTATGTACTGAGTACTCTATGGGGGAATATAATTGACAAATACAAAACCCCTCTCTGAAACCGCTATTGCCACCCAACTAGCAACTGATGTGGATTTTTCGAGTCATTCCCAACTAATGTGGCCTAAACCCTTTTTAGAGTTAACTACTCCACTTTGACGACAACGTCAAAGGCTACACTAACCGTTGCACAATGCTTTCTTAGTTTCTTGTGAGAAACATAAGCTACCTCGGTTGGTAACGTCTAACCTGCCGCAGCAATGACGCATGCAAGGCTTCCAACAGAGTTGCCAACGAGCACTGTAGGCCTCTTCACAACCTCGTCCAAGAAATCCAGGATCAGCTGCACGTATACAAGCAAACTCTTCAGGAAATCTACAAGGACAACTGCACTGACAGTACACAGATTATGATCAGGTTAGCAAAGCGAGGACTCACCTCAGCCCATGTCTCCATAGTGTAGGAGAATCCAGGAGGCTTCTCCGACGCACCGAACCCGAGCAAATCGATCGCGTACACCGTGTTTGATTCGGACAACACGCCAATATTCCTGGAAAACATAGGTTATCATCATCAGAATCCATCCCTGCAAGCTGGCTCTTCAGGGGATTCGCATTCGCCTATGGAAGTGCGGTAGTTCATCGGTCGAGCACGTTGCGTGCGTGCCGGCACGAGCAGCAACGATCATCACAAGGTGAGCTCTAAATTTCCCTTTCATGGCTAATTCGATGCAAAGCGCGTCGTCTCCCCCAAGCAACCTAATCGCCGAGCAAAGCGGAGCGCCGGCGAGGAACGCGGGCTCAGTCGCTCACCTGCGCCAGTGGCCGACGGAGGCGCCGAATCCGTGGACGAGCAGCACCGGCGGGCCATCCCCCTTGAGCAGGTAGTTCACCCGCATCCCTCTCCATGTCCATGTCCTGCAGCTCCGGAGCAGCTCCTCCAGCGTCGACGACGCGGCTGGCGGCACCGCCGTTCCGCCGACTCCATCGCCGGCGGCGGCGGCGGCGCGCCGGAGAGCACGGGCGCCTCCCAGACGGCCGTGGAGGGAAGCCGGCGAGGAGAAAGGGAGGGAAGACGGCACGCGGCGGCGGTGGCGCAGTGTTGGAGTCCACGCGGCCGGCGAGGAGGAGGAGAGGCGGTGGTGAGCGGCGAGCGCGGCGGCCATATCCACGCACACGTGCGGCGTCGGCGAGCGGTGGTTGGCTCGTGCGGTTCGCTCGTGTCAACCATCGATGGAGGGAGGAGGAGCACACGTGTTGAGATTTGTGCCTCTCCCGTCGTTTGGTGGACACCATCGATCGATCCCCCTGCATTTGCATTTGCTGCGGAGATCCGTGTGGTGCAGAGATTAAGGTGTGATCTGAGCCGTCAGCCCGCAAAGGTAGGGCGTGGATTATTTGCTAGGTGAAACTGTGTACCTTTGCCGTCTGGCTATAGTAACTGCTACATTCTTGAGAAGATCCCATCCACCCAACTTGATTCTACGGGCATAAACGATCATGTTCCTCACTAGTCCGCTCAAAAAAAAAAAGTTCCTCACTAGTGGTAGTTCAGCTTAGCCGTCCTGAATTTTTTTAAATTGTTATTGTAAAACTGTTACTGGAAATTACAAAAACACCACAAAATATCATTCGAGCGGCATTCTTACAAAATAAAAAAAATACTGGCAAATTGGCAAATGCCCCCAAATTTAAGGTGCATAAGTCTGTTGATACGTCAATATTTCAGTTTTGGTTTAAACTAAATATGATTATACGAGAGCATGTGTTTTCTGATATGCTCAGTATTGAAAACGTGCACGTGCAATACTAATAAAATCATTCAATTTTATACAAATTTAGTGATACATTTGTGTGCTCTCATCAAATAACACTCTGCCTTTAAAGGTGAGTAGGCATAATGGTATGGTCTAGAATATGTGGACTAGTTGAGCGATGGTGCGATTTGAAAGCTAACAATAACGGTTCCTGATTCCCAGTGAATTGAGAGGAGGTGTGATGGTTTTTCTTAAAAAAACGAGCCATCTTTACTGGAGATATATTAAGAAAGAGAGAAAAGTTACGGATTTACATAGTGTTGATCTACCCCACGCAATATCTTCAGCACCACAATACTTCCATAAATTCATCTTGTCATGAATCCGAGTCACCAGCTGGTTGATGTTGAGTCCTTACTGTTGGAACACCCTTCAATTCCAAGAGATTAAGACAAATATGGATTGCATGTCTTTTCTTTGTGGCCCTGTTCTCAACTGGGTTCCACCCAACCGCTAGGTTAGCAATGAATTATCAGGCACATAGTCTTCTCGTACCCTACTATTCCTAAACCTAGAAGACGATATTTCCCACACAATTCAGGTGAAAAAAACAATCCTTAAACAGATGTCGAACTGTCTCTAGGTTTCTGAAACAGGATTGGCAAAAGTAATTGTTTGGCCATTGTCTGTCGTAGAGTTGGTCATATGTTTACAACTTATTTTGTAGCAACATCCATGTAAAGTCCTTGCACTTCGATGGCCCCCAAAGGTCGCAAGCTAAAGGTGCAACGGTGAGTCGGTCTATCCCACAAATTGGACGTGATATGCTGATTTTGGCACTATATTCCCCTGATGGATTGGCTTGAAACAACGGAAGAGGAGAGCACGCTCAGGAGATGCACAACTAAACAACAATAGACAACAACACAACTTAAGTATATCGATCTATTGTTGGAGGACAACTTGTAGCAATGTAAAGCACGGGCAAGCAAAAACTTTTTTCGCTTGCCATTGATGTGTACCATGATCCACCCATTTCAAACTTAATTTTTTAGTTAATTTTCTTAATCATGTCATTATTTGCTAACTATAGTTCAAATACTTATGTCACGCCCTTTTCTAAAAAGTGCAATTAGTTGTCTTTGATAGCCTCCATCTAAGAACATTGAGGGAGTGAAGAACATCTAGAAGAAAATGAATTTTAATTCGGTTTGCTATGTTGCATCCTCTTCCTTTTGACCCGATGATGCATTGTGTATTTGTGATTAAATTTATAGGAACCTGAGGTATTAGAGTCTTTACTTTTTTTTCCTTGAAACACCACAAATTTATCATTGAAAAAGGAAATAAAACAGACATAAACACAGCAGATACGGTGACGTATGACGATTTCGAAGACAGAAAAAGATACGGTGGCTGTGGTGACATACTGACAGAGCAGTACAGCACGGATGGCAACTGACCCACCTGGAAAGAAAAACGACGGGGAATGAAATCCACCCGGAACCGCGCTACACAGCACCTCTACCCAAATAAAACCACACCCCTCGCTGCGACCCCGTCTGTCCTCTTCGCCTCCAACCCCTTCTCTCTCGTCTTCGCCGCCGCCGCCGCAGCAGCTGCTGCAACAGCCGCCACCGCCGCCGCCGCCGACGACGACGACGAGTCCCCCGCCCCCGCCGGGACCCGAAATGGACGGAGGCTCCGGCGGGCCGTACACCTCCCGCACGGCCGAGGAGGTCTTCCGCGACTTCCGCGGCCGACGCGCCGGCATGATCAAGGCCCTCACCACCGGTATATCTCCCTCTCCCCTCTTTCTCTTGCTTTTGGATTTGACTCTGCTCGGCACGCCCTGATGTCGCTGACCCGCCCCGTGCTTCTGCTTTGGGTGGTGGTTTTGGTGCAGATGTGGAGAAGTTCTACCAGCTCTGCGACCCCGGTGAGTCCGCTCGATCTCCTCGTGTGTAGGGTTTTGGGGGCTGGGAGGTCCTGGTGTTGCTTGAGATGTAGCGTAGGGTTGCTCTGCTGGGAGTTCCGGTTCTTAATTTGGGTGTAATTTTCGAGCTCTAGTGCTCTGGGTTGGTAGTGGCGCTGTAGCTTTCATCAATGCAGCGACTAATTTGGGTGTGATATGTGTTTCAAATTATAGATTAGAGGCTGATATGGATTGTTTGCTGATTGAAATGGTCGTGTCAGTGATAACTCTCAATTTTTTTTTTGCTTGTTAGCTATTAATTCAGCATTTGCAGTTGTTAGGATATGGTGGAATTTGAGGAGATTATCAGTGTTGTGGTTATGAGATGGTTCCATTTACTGATGCTTGGTTTTCATTTTTGGATGGTTTGTTTGGTTCAAAGCTGCTTCCCAGTCAATGCAGTGTAGGGTCATCATCTTTTTTTGAACTTATACTGAAATTAGCTAGCCTTTTGTGCCATTGCAAGCGTGAGGTCTCTTCATTTATGTTGCCTATTAGTGTACACAACCAACATCAACTCACTTTATTTGTTTTGCCTAACACGTGCTTGCTCCTTGCATAACAATTAGTGCTTGGACAGAACTCTTATGTGTCTACTAATTCTTTTATTTGAACAGAAAAGGAGAACTTGTGCCTTTACGGGTACCCTAATGAAACATGGGAAGTGACCTTGCCAGCTGAGGAAGTTCCTCCGGAGATCCCTGAACCAGCTTTAGGAATCAACTTTGCCAGGGACGGCATGAATGAGAAAGATTGGTTGGCACTAGTTGCCGTCCACAGTGATTCATGGTTACTGGCTGTTGCGTTTTATTTCGCAGCACGATTTGGGTTTGACAAAGAGGCCAGGTAAAAAATTCATGATCATCAAACTTCACATTTTTCTTGTACAAGAATGGAGAATCTACGTATATATGGCTTCATGTTTTTCATTTGCTGTATTCATGTGGATTTTAGCTACAATTTAACCTTTTATCTAGATATATGCAAGCATGGCTAAAATACCTCATTGCTAGCTGCTAATTCATGTCTTAAGTTATTGTGGTTCCCCTCTGTTCATTTTTTTTTTTTGTTGCAACGTTTAGATCTTCTCTCTTAAGAAACTACCGCAGGAAAATTTAGCTCTCGAGCTTGACTCCTTGTTCAGCTTAATCCTGTATGACTAAAGAACAATTAGCCCAATGAACCTTTTAATATCACCACATCATGATAACTCAAGAAAGCACTTTGTTTGTGTTCCAAACTAGGAAAAAATGGCATGCCAGAAATGATTACAACACTGGCATACTATTTTGCACGGACTACCTGTGTGCCGGCAGTGCTGCATATGAATTCCTAAGGAAGCTTCCTTTGCGCAGAATGACTGCCAACTTTAGAGAATTTATAAGCTTCCAAGTTAGCTGCATAACATCACATGGTGAATGGTGGTAGACTGTTTGAAGAATTTTGTTTTCTTTATTTAATAATAACGTCAATCCATTATAAGCATGTCCACTGTCCAGATAAGGGTTGTGGTTTGTAATGGCTTGGCAGATAATGAAACTAGCCAGAATGCTCATCTCTAGGTCAAGTTCAAGAATCTTGTGCCAAGAGGCAAAAAGTGGTGAAATCCAAGGCTGAATGAACTGCAATTCAGCAGCCAAAGTTTTGATCACCCGCATTATGGGTAAATTGTCTATCTGTCATTTTTGGAACATTTATATTTTATATGGATCATTCCACAGAAAATGGAAATCTGCACCTCAGCACCCATACTGCTGCTCAAAAAAACTCATGCATATGTGAAATTTTTGGGGTATAATGCACGTAGGAGCATCCTTTTGTGCTAAATTTTGTAAGTGCACATGTTTTACGTACGTGATTTTTTTTTTAGATTTTGATTTTGAACTGCATGCATGTTTCAGAAGTATACAAACCAAAATAGGTTCATGGCGCCTATAAGCTTAGTGCCCACTTAAGGGTTTTTCAGATTGTGTAAATAGTTACAAGAGCTAGTGTATCTTAGAGCGTCTTTTTTCTCTATAGTGCAGCTGTTTACTTCTGATATGGCTCCTGTACTTTCTCGAGTGTTGAAACTTGAAAGATGAACGAAATTCTTTTCTGGTAACAAATTGAACATAAAAGACCGATGGGGGGATGGGCAAAAAAGTGAATGGACTGGACTGATAATAGGTTATATTTTGTTAGCTTGTTTGTACTGATCATGCGACTCATTTGTCATTTATTTTAACATAATCTGTTCAGCTCTCTTTATTTGTTCAGTTACATTTTACTTACCACCTAATCATTTTGCTCTAGTAGTTTAGTTATATGTATGATGGGTGATCCTGTTGGCCAGATTCTGGAGAGAGAAGTCAATAACTTGCTAATTGTCAGTGATCTAGCTATCCTATAGTAGGTTTCTGGCGATTATAATTTTCCTATCGGCATGAATCTTGATGACCTAAAACACGATGATATCTCTTGCACCAAAACACATCACCACATTTAAAATTTCAATGAAAATCTTGCTTTTGGCATTCAATCCTAACCAAGCTTAGCTGCATTTGGAGTTATTACTTTCAGGTTTGAAATTTCTACTCTAAGCCAGCTGGTTTTATGGAATTGTAGGAGGTTGCTATTGGTAGATCTGGGTAGTTTCTTTGCACAGTGAAATACATGTAATTAATTACCCATTATTTGGAAATTACATGCGCTTATAGATACACAAGACAAAGAACAAAATAATAATGCTGCCTGTCTGGTTTTCATGAAGTCGAGGGGTAAGGAGATTTGTTCGTTGCACCAGAAGCTAAATTTACCTGATCATAATTAACCTTACATGTTACTATCTCCCAAGCTCCTTGTAATTTTGCTAAGGTACACAGCAGCACAATTTTTGAACTTACTCCTTTTTCATAAACATATACTGAATCTTAAAATAAAACATCAAATTAATTGTATAATGGCATTTGGTTTGTGCACATCACTGTAAAATTTCATAAGCAGTGAGCAATTAACACTATCCTGCTCTTGCTGAGAGTTTGGGGTCTTAGAGAAATCCATATATGACCAAAGGGGACCCTACAGTAAAATATGTCTTCTGTTCTCCTAATTAAATTTTGTCTTGATCGCAAGCAGTTTTTTTATGTGACATCTTTTGATGAGCATTAACAAATCTGTTTTTTGCATTAATTTGCACAGTTTATGGAGGCTAAATAGAATACATTTTCATTCTGTAATTTAAGCTATTTTTAAACACCTGTTGCATTCTCTCTTACACAGGAGGCGACTCTTCAACATGATAAATAACTTGCCTACAATATTTGAAGTTGTGACGGGCGCTGCCAAGAAACAAACGAAGGAGAAGGCGGCGCCTAACAGTACCAACAAGAGCAACAAGCCAAGCTCAAAAATGGTACTACAGCTTCATACACCTTTTTTGCTGCCTGCAGTGCAACACAGCGCTTATAATTTTCTCTTCTTGTAGCAATCAAGACCAGAGTCTCATTCAAAAGCACCAAAGCCACCTGCACCCCCCAAGGATGATGATGAGAGTGGCGAGGAATATGGAGATGAAGAGGAGGAGGAGCGTGACAACACCCTGTGCGGATCTTGTGGAACAAATGATGGCAAGGATGAGTTCTGGATCTGTTGTGATAGCTGCGAGCGGTGGTACCATGGGAAGTGTGTCAAGATCACACCTGCTCGAGCGGAGCATATCAAGCACTACAAGTGCCCAGATTGCGGCAATAAGAGGGCAAGGGCATAGAAACAATGCACAAGCAGAAGTATTCAGAACGAAAAGCAGCGCCAGATCGTCCATCTCTGCAGATATGGCCTAGCTTTCTAGCCCGTAGAACTTTTTCTTTCGAATTAAAACACCGTTAATTTACTCGTGCCCCAGCAGTTCCTGTTGCTCTGACTTTGATTGTGCTTAAACCTCTTTGTCGTTGTAGTAATACTAGCTTCAATCTCTGGTGCGGGTGCTCTGCAGACATGTCAAAGACGTTCTTGAATTGAAGGACTTCTCTGACCATTGTTTCTTCACTGCTGTTCTCTTTTCTGTTCATCTTTATAATTTGATGTTGGCTTATTCCGTCACAGATATTCCCCGTACAATTCTTATGTCGGCTTGTGATTTCTGTGCTGTGGTAACAAGTTGTCGCCGCAACGGGAACAAAGAGATCATCAGACTAATTTTTTTAAAAAAATTATTGAGTTGTAGCCAATTTATAAGAACTGCTATCCTCTTTTCAATTCGTCTTATTGAGCTGTACTAGTCAATATTTGAACCTGTTTGAAGTTTATATTGGTCAACGGAAGGTGGTATCAGCTGTTGAGCAGGATATCGATGCTTCGTGGATGAATGACATGTGAAGACGTGAAGTACGCCATTGGCTGAAGCAAGCATGGCGGCGTTTGGGAAAAACCCTATGATGCAGTCCGGAGCACTACCTTTCGACTGCGTGAGTTTTTCTCAGGCATGAAGATCAATGTAGCATCCACACAGACAGGCCCGTAAGAATCTGGTCCTACTGTAGACAAGACATCACAATGTCTGACAAGATAAAAGTGATTCGAACGACCCAGATGGAAAGCATGCAAAACTCCCATGTGCCACTGCATTGTTCATGAACCGGAAGATAGGTGCTCCCCTTCGTCACAGAATACAGTAACTTGGAAGAGGGTTATAACAATGTACTTATATGTCTTATCTAGATATGGGTATGTCTAGATTATTATTGTCCTAGCTTTCAAGGAGGGATCACATGTCCTCCTATATTGCTATATTTTGGGACAGAGACAGTACTGTTAATTACATGTAGCAATATATAAAATTTAAGTCTAACTAGTATGCACATATTCATTATTAAATTTGATATTTTTTTTAACTCGTAGAAGTCGAATTTCAACTTATATGTATGCTTATAGAGTGATATATTCATCAACCTTCTCATTTTTTTTGAAAGTTATTTATAACTATTTAGATGACATATACTTAAGAAATAGACACCCACTTGAGTGATTTTCAAGTTTTTAACACAAGTACACAATGACTATCAGGTTTTCGTCAGAGTAGTTCTAGCATAGCCGCCTCAAACTATAACAGACTCAATCCAACTAACTTACTTATTACGGGTAACTGTGTTTCTGCTCTTCCTTTGCATTTCAATTGTAATTTTGCCCTCATTTTTTAAGGTTTGTGTTTTTTCCCCTGCTTTTAAAACTGAAACTTCAAATTGCCCTTATTCTATCAAGATCGGCTAACAGTGTTAAAATGGTTGTAAATTGACAACAATACCCTCGCATATCCTTGCATATTTGCCCCTTTTGAGATAATACAACCTGATGTTTTTTTAGCCATAATTTGCAATGAATCCAGTAATATTTGAGCATGATTTCAACAATTATTTGAACCATAAATTCAGCAATACATATCAAGGATAATATCACATCACAAAAGTAGTAAGCATCACAAAGTCAGTGAACATCCCAATCCAGAAGCCACTGACTGAAGAAGCAAAAAGACTAGAACGCAGGGACAATATCTGCAAAACACAGCAACATCCCACTAATTTACTAGGAATGCAGGTAAATGGACACCGAAGAACAACCCTAATAAACCACCAAAATCTAAACCACGCCGTGGTGCCGCTCACTGGGCCACTGCACCAAGCCGCACCGTTGTTCCGCTTGCTGGCCCGCTGCGCCAAGCCGCTCTTCCGCGCTGCCACGCTAGGCCGCCGTGCGACTGCGCGCCGTGCCGCCACGCACTGCGCTGTCTCGTGGGAGCCCGCTGCACATGAGACCTACCGAGCGAGAGCCCGTCGTGCCGCCGCCTTTGCTCGCCGCTTGGACTTTCTTTCCTTCGCCTGTGCTCGCCAACGGCCAGCAGGAATCGTCACCGGTGTTTTAGAGTTTCGATGGGTACTGTCGATGGGGTCCGGTCAAAGGTTATCTAGTCAGAGAGTTATAAGAGTCATTTACAAATTCTAAAATCATTTTCCCCTTCTTTCTCATTTTATTAACTCCATATACTTGGTCCTACCAATCTACCATCAAAGTAAGGGCAGACGGAAGTTTCAGTTCAAAAAACAGGGGCAAAAATATAAACCCTAATAAACAAAGGCAAAATCAGAATTGAAGTGCAAAGGAAGGACAGAAATACAGTTTCCCCTACTTATTACTCCCTCCGTCCCATAATATATGGAATTTGGACTATTCATGTGTAAAAATCAAACATTCGTCTTATTCAAAAATTTAGTGCAAACATAAAAATTGGTAAGCCATACTTAAAGCGCATTAGATAATAAAGTAAATAATAAATAATATAAATAATATTTTTTAAAAAATTGAATAAGACGAGCAGTCAAATGTTACAATCAAAAACCCTAAATCCCTTATAATATGGGAGAGAGTACATTATGCTAGTCTCCCCCAACTCCCCATGATGGATACTCGACCTGACACCTAAACTGAAGCTAGCTCCTAGTCCTTGTCCCTTGAATTTGATGCAGTTTTTACCTGTAGTTCTTTGGCCTTTCCATATAAAACCAGCGCACCACCCAACAAGCCGTCATAGAGTAAAATGCATATGTACTCCCTCCGGTTCTACATATAACATTGACACCATATGGTCCCTAGTATTAAGAAATCATATTTTAACTCTGTTTTATCACTAATATTAGTCGTATGAGATTAATAGAATTTTCCATTTCACCTAAACTACTTAGTAGCGGCCTCCCCTGATTACCCTTTTTTTTATCAAGCTCCGCCACTCAAACACTCACCAAAGCATAGATTTAGATAACATTTTTTTAAAATATTTCATCTCATGATCTCTACATTGTGCTTACATAGAAGGGAGGGCAATGAAGATTGGATATCTATCATTTTTTTTACAAAAGAGGGTAACCCCCTCCAATGGCAAAGCTAGGATTTGAGCATGAGAAGGCCAAGTTGACAAGTTATTATTATTGTAAAAAATACACACAAAAATTTATGCCTCCCATAGGCAATATATCGTTCAACGTAAAAAGACAAGATAAGAAATGGATCGTATAAAGAAAATAGATAGGTAATTATACTGCATATACTTGTTTGGATAGATAGATATAAGCAATTACAATATCATCCAAGATTAAAAAAAAGTGTTCATAAATAGGTAAACATTAAAAAAAACTAATCTAGGCAAAATGAGCAACAAACTATATATAACTAATATTTTAGACGTGAAAATTGACGGTCAATTATATATATTATAGGAATCGATCCCAATTGATTTTTGAAAGGTTACACTGCATGCCAAAGTATGTAAATTAGACCTCTCAGATGTTACCTGCTTAACACTGTTAATATTGCTAATAATATATATGATAAAATGTGGGTTTCATGTTGGTTGGTGTGTAGGAGATTTCTTTTTGTCTAGAACGCATGGACACAGTCACACAGGTAGCTTAGGCATTCAACGACAAAATCAAATTGAAGTAACTAAAAGGGAACTTATTTCCTATTAAGTAGTACAAGTACATGTCTTGCTAGTTTGATTATTTACTATTAAATTTGTTCAACATGTTGGGTGGGTGGGTGGGGGGGCTGGAGCCCCCTTGCAAATTTTAGTCATATATAAAGAGGAAGAAGGAAAATGCGAATGACAAATAAGAGAATGGGGGAGAAAGGAATGAGAAGGAATAGATGAGCCCCCATTTCTTGCAACTTTGGATATGACACTAGCGTGTTTTGGGGTGGCTGGTGGAGCCCCGAGTTTAAAAGGTTAAAAAATGCAAAAGGAATCAAAATTATGTAGTGCGAAGCTAGATTCATACCCTGCAAAAGCGTTCAGGAAGAGCCATCCAAAAAATTCCTTCCACTCCCCCCTGAAGACTCATTCATTCATTTGAGCTAATAGTAGTAGATACATAGTATAACTTGTTTGATACAGAAATTAAAGAAGAATGTAATCCTAACCATTCTAAGAGTAGAGCAAACAGTAAGATAAAAACAGTGCCCTAAACGCTGTGGTAAAATAGCAAGGAGAAGGCAAACATTTCCCTGTCCACTTAAACCTTCCCTAGCACTATACCTCCAGTGTTGAAAAGCTCCATGAGTACCACACACAGAGTTGTCTTCCATCATCTCGTGTACCAATTTGCACAAAGAAAGTTGAATCTGAGATAGTTAACATAGAATCTTTGAGAAATTTATATCTTGTACTCTAGGGTATACATCTCCTATATACGCAACTTACATGTCGATAACTGACAAGTCGAATACATGATTCGTTATACCCAGGGGATTCAATGATACCAAGATTAGCAAGAATATAGAACAAATACAAAGGGAGACAAATTTTTTATATAGGTCTAGGTCCCCCATCATATCGGGGTAATAGCTTTACTCCTGTCGTGCTATAGTATAAGAGCATAGGGTGACAGACCTTGTACTATAGTAAGTTTTGGTAGGAAATCGATAGATTATATATATTTATTACAAAGAAAGAAATCACAAAAATTGTCTGTGAATACAAAAAAGATAATTGCTACTAAGTAAAAAGGTTTGAAATCATGCCTTGTAACTTTGTTGCACTAGATTCGTGCCAAGAAGATCAAGAAACACAATCGGGCAAAATGACAGGCTATATCTGGCAGGACAACTGTAGGTCGAATAGCTACTCAACGAAGTATAAGCCATTATTATATATGTAGGGAGATAATCTGGAGGTTCTCAAACTAGTTGTATAGCACCTGAGCCTACTCTTACTTCTTGATATCGTGTACATAGTCCCCATATTATAGTTAATGTGGTCTCGTGGGGATCCTAGGTAAATTGGGCGGCATAGAACTCATGCCCAAAACTCATCCAAGGCAAGAACACTTATATTGTGTACATTAGAGCTTTTGAGTTGCATGCCCTGGTCGATTGCTAGGTCTTGGCGTAGTGTCAGATACTGTTGGGCCCTATTCGTTAGCAAACTTGCTACGAGGGTGTTTTTTGCTATGATCTTTATTAGATTGTGGCGTGCAGGGTCATTTGACCATATCGAGACTTCTTGTCACATTGGACCACGCTCTTGGTGTTGCCAGAGATGGATATAACTCATTTAGGCCCAGGCATTTTAACCATTTGATATGCACAATGGCAGACCACCATGAAGTTAGATGGTGATGTCCTTCCAAGGATGGTGTTGTACGCCGTGCTAAAGTTCGTGACATCAAAAACTATCTTCTTTGTGTGGAAATTGACAACTGGGCCAAATGTTTCAGGAAGTGTAATAGTACCCATTAGCTTCGATGATGGCGCTGGAGTTATCCGTGAAATAGTTGCTGAGATTGTTGCAACTCGCTTAGCAGAATTCGATAACATTAAGTGCGTTGGCAAAGAGTAGGTTGATCAAGATTTTCCCGGCAATTATGACCCTTGCAACCGTAATATTTCTGATGGTTCGCTCAACCACCAAGGGATGTGACTAGGAGGTATCCATCAACTCTCCCTTTGTGGTTTTTACCATTGATAACAACTCCCTTATTTAAATTACCCTTTAAAGGACTTACCAGAAGTGGAGTAAGTTAATTAAGACCCCAATTGATTTGCATTTCACCCCAAGGTATCAAATTCCTAGAGATAGCCCTGGTATAAGTGTGTAGCATACAATCGTTGGATGTAAAAAAAATTCAGCCCTAAATTTCTTTTAAGATGGTACATCACATTGATCTGACTTTATGGAGAAGGCCCAAACTAGATAACACAATAAAATTTAGAAAGCTACAAATATCATGTAAAAACTATCAATTTCTTTTGAGTTTAGTTTATTGTTTCAAAGAACTGCAAGAACAGTGCACCAACACTATTTTTATAACAAAATTTGGGCTCACCCGTCATACATGTATGCAGTACTTACACTATTTTAAGTTAGAGAAAAATCCAAATCCACCCCCCCGCCCCCCAACCGCAAAACCAGACATCCCCCCCAAACTTCTCAAATTAGACAGAAAAAACCCTCGAGCAATGTTTAAGTGGTCTTGACTTGGTTTGCTAACATGTTAATCTTATAAAGAAAATCGTAGGCCCACATGTCAGCCCACTATTCCCTCTCTCTCCCTCCCCCCTCCCCAACCTCCGTTAGGGGAAAGCCCAAGAGGTGGAGCAGCCGCTGCTGCGAAGTGGAGCAACGACGAGGTGGGGCAGCTGCGGCGTCTTGTGGCCCACCAACAGTCAGCGTCGTCCTCCGCTTTCACCACAGCCACCATCTTCAAATCTGGTGGCACAGGGTTTAGGTGTGGTGGAGGAAGCCCGCAGCAGCGTTGGCATATGGACAAGGTGAGGCGGAGGGAGCTGATGGTGGCGTTGGCACATGAGAGAGGTGAGGCCGAAGAAGATGATGCCGGTGGCGACATAGTGGCAAGATGGGTACTCAACCAGAACATCAACCCATGGAAGGTAAAGTTGGTGATCAAGAAGTCCCACGCATCGTAGATGGCCTTGATGAGCCATCGCCCTCGGCACTACCACATCCCCTCTTCATCCTACATCACCGCTAGCCGTGGAGGACCTCTGCCAACGCCGGAAGACATGAAGACCGATGAGGAGCATAGCAGCGAGCCAGCGACGCATATGACAAGTCGTATGACAATGGCTAGGCTTGCGGAAGACGGAAATGGTGCCGACAAATGTCCAAGAGAAGTAGTGACCGAGGCACGATGCCCAGGGCATACTGCTCTGTGCCAAGCGCCACTCCTGCTGCCGTCTCGTTGTTGCCAACTGCTACTTTCGCCGCACCACATGATGTTGTTCAGCTATTCCCATCCGCCCGCATCCTTATGCTAAGGGGGTTAATAGTCTGATTTTCAAGTTTAGGGGATAATTTGAATTGCCTCAACACTTAGGAGGGTAATTCGAACATTGTCCTTCAAGTTTTGGCCCATATGTTACACATATATGTGATAACATTACGGTTTTATGATAGAATCGTTAACTATATATTAGTTTTGTGAAATGCCAACTTATTGATGTGTAGCAGAGTGATATTTTTGAAACAAAAAATGCAGTTTTCTAAAATTTACTCTTTACAAAAGCAAAACAAAGACAAACTGCTAGGATTTTTAGCTATCCAAATAGCTTCAAAAGTCCCTACCACCTGAAATTAAACACACTTGAATTGGGTGCCATTTTGGCTTGAAGCCAAAATGCACCATACCAAGTTGTTGGTATTTTGAATAGTAATTTGGTAGTGTTTGATTTGCTACCAAAATTTAGCAATTACATATAAAAGTGACCAAAATATTGTCACTATCAAAATTTGCCAAGATTTTGGCATTGCCAACGTTTTGGCATAGTTGAAAACCAAACAAGCCCCAGAAACACCAGCATCGACCTATCTAAATGTTAGAGCAACACATCCAGAACAATACAATCCCCTAGGACTCATTTGGATTGCAGTATTTTTAGGGAAAAACCAAGGATCCACATTCCAAAGGATTTAAGCACTATTCATGCCTTTGGAACATAGGAAAAGCTCACAAAAAAAATTAAGGAAATTTTCCTACATCCACCGTTCCATAGGAAAATCATGGAAAGAAATATCTAATCCAAACATCCTTCTTTCTTTTCTATGCTAAGAACGTGGTAAATCTTACTACTTTGCTATTATATTAGTTCCTATGCAACCCAATGGCAATGGCTTAGCATGCTATAATGCAATGAGAGTAGTATTCATTCTAGAACTCATGTATTCTTTATGTTTCTATGTCCCAAACAACACGTCCACCAAAATTCACGTGTTCTACGATTCTCTATTTTGCACGTACAATCATATACTATTTCCATTTTTATACTATTCCTATTTTTTTTCATGCTGCGTTCCAAAGGAGCCAACATTATCAGTAAAACGTTTTTTGGCTTTAGATCCAAACTCAACGTCAGGTTTCATCAATTCATCTAGAAACTTGCATAGCTTCCATCCATGGCTTTTACTCACTCTTTCTTGTCCTGCAAAATAGTGAGTGCACCGAAGCTTCTTTTTTTTTTTTTGAAAAAGAGAATAAACCTCCCATTTCCATTAAAAGAAATGACCACAACACAAATAGGACCGAAGCTTCTATTTATAGGCAAGCTTATGCTGTAGCAGAATAATTTCTTAGTAGAAGTCTTTTTTTAATAGACTGTAACATAGATATTTTGCCCGGAATGAATAGTGGAACTCCCGCACTTCATTAGTGCGAAAAACAATGAATCCAGTCCGGTCCCGGGGGTATCATATTGAAAATGAAAATTTGTTCATATTTTTATCAAGTTACAAGAGCATGCTAGAGATTTTTTTTCCTCACCCTGTATAGTGTCTATGGTGTTCATTTCACATCGAAGATCGGACTAGAACAAATGTTTCTTAACCGTCCTCTACCAGTAATCCCCACATGAGCATTTGCCGTCACGGAAATGGTGAAACCTCCTTACATCCCTGAGCACAATCTCTCTTCCAACCATCTTGGACAAGAATTTGGCAGCTTCATGGCAATCGTTGCACACCCTCAGGTTCTTGGCCACCCTAATGGTGGCCCCCGGCGGCGCCCTCAGGAGCCCGAACGCGATGGCGAGCTTCTCGCTGTGGCACCTGAGGATTGCCGCTTTCTCGCCGTCGTCGATGTCGTGGAGCACGCACGACGTGTCCGGCGTGTACCCGCGCCGCGCCATCTCCTTCCAGAGCGCGTCCATGTGCGCGTGCACCTCCGCGCTCGCCGGGTGCGCCGACTCGCCGGCCATGAACCGGTGGATCGCGCCGTCGAGCTCGATCCAGCTGCACCCGGGCTCCTTCGCCACGCCGCGCCGCCGCATTCGGCTCCTCACCTCCGCCGACTTGGACCACTCCCCGGCCGCGGAGTAGATGTTGCAGAGGAGCACGTAGTGGCTCGCCTCCTCGGGCTCCAGCTCGAACAGCCTCTCCGCGGCGAGCTCGCCGAGCCGGACGTTCCGGTGGAGCCGGCACGCGCCGAGAAACGTGCTCCACGCCGACACCTGCTGCTCGCCGTCGCGGGGCGACATGGATGACACGATGGCGTACGCCTCATCGAGCCTCCCGGCGCGGCCGAGGATGTCGACGACGCAGGCGTGGATGTCCGGCGTGGGCTCGACGCCGTGGTCACGCGACATCGCGTAGAACAGCTCGAGCCCACGGTCGACCATGCCGGAGTGGCTGCACGCCGCGAGGGCGGCGATGAAGGTGATCTCGTTGGGTGCCGCCTCGCCGGCCATCGCGTCGAACAGCGCCATGGCGTCGGCGCCGAGGCCGTGCATTCCGTAGGCCATGATGAGGACGTTCCATGTGATGGTGTTCCGCTGCGGCAGGCGGTCGAACACCGCCCTCGCCATCGGAAGACACCCGCACTTGGCGTACATGTCGACCAGCGCGCTCCCGACTGCCACGTCAGTCTCCAACTCGTGCCGCACCGCGTAACCGTGGATCTCCTTCCCTCTCGCCGGCGCCGCCAGCATTGCGCATCCGGGCAGAAGCGTCATCAGCGTGATGGCATTCAGCTGGCTCTGCTGGTGGAGCTGCATTTCGCGGACAAGCTGGAACGCGTCAGCGATTTGGCCCTGGACGACGCAGCCGGTGATGAGGGTGTTCCATGACACGACGTCGGGGAGATCGATCATGGCGAAGATCCGCCGCGCGACGTCCGTGTTCCCGATTCGCGCGTACATGTCCATGAGCGCGTTCTGCACGAACCGGTTGTCCGCCATGCCGCGCTTCACCGCGTACCCGTGCACGGCCGCCTTTGCGGCGAACGCCTCGGAGCGCGCGCACGCCGGGAGCACGCTGGCCATGGTGGTCTCGTCGCAGGGCACGTCGTCCCGCATCATCCGCGCGAACAGCATCAGCGCCTCCTCGTCCATCCCGGCCTGCGCGTACCCGCAGATCATGGCGTTCCACATCCCGAGCTGCTTTTGGGAGTCGGGAACCATGTCGAACACCTGCCTCGCCTTGTCCACCTGCTCGTGAGTGGCGTACATGTCCACCAGCGCGCTCGCCACGAACGAGTTCGCGGCGAGGTCGCCGTCCTTGACGACGTAGGCGTGCATCTCCCTGCCGACGGCGAGGAGCCCCAGCCGCGAGCAAGCCGGCAGCGCGCTGGCGAACGTGACGCCGTCGGGGCGAACGCCGAGCGCGACCATGTCGTAGAGCGTGTCGACGGCGTCGTCGAGCAGGCCGCCCTGCACGAGCACCCCGACCATGGTGTTCCACGTCACGAGGTCCCCGCGTCCGGGCGGCGCGGCGCCGCCGGCGGCGAACAGCCGCTGCGCGTCGGCGACGAGCCCGAGGCGCGCGTACATGGAGAGGAGCGCGTTGAACGCGAACCGCTCGTGCGCCGCGTGGAGGAGCCCGCCCTTGAGCGCGAACGCGTGTGCCTCGCGTCCGAGCCGCGCCGCCGCCGCGCCGTCGCAGGGGAGGCGCGACACGGCGTTGAGGACGCTGACGAGGGTGAATGACGTCAGCGTGTGTCCACCTTCGCCGTCGGCGAGCATGGCGCGGAGGGCGGCGAGGGCGTGTTCCCAGCGGCGGAAGAGGCAGAGAGCGGAGATGAGTGAGTTGAAGGAGACGGCGTCGCGGTGGCTCGCGGGAATCGAGTCGAACACGGCGAGGGCGGTGGCGAGGCGGCCGCAGCGGGCGTAGGCGGTGAGGAGGGCGTTGGCGACGGCGGGGGAGGGGCCATGGTGGAGGAGGCCGCGGCGGAGGGAGGCTGCGTGGATGGCGCGGGCGGCGCGGGAGTCGCGGAGCGCGGCGGCGGATTTAATGGCGGGCGGGAGGGCGAGATGGTCGAGCTGCGGATGCGGGATGGAGGAGAGGGCGCGGAGGGCGGCGGCGTGGTTGCCCGCGGCGGTGAGGGAGCGGATGGTGGAAGAGGTGGGAGGTGGATGCGCGGGCTGTGGAGGCGGAGAGGTGAGGGGGAGAGGGGTGGCGCCGGCGGCCATGGGAGGAGCCATGAGGAAGGCTGAAGCTGATGAGCTCAAGGCTCATCTGATGGCTGGTTGGGTTGGGTTGGGGACTTGGGGCAGCGGCAGTGGCCACTGGGGTGGCTGAGCAACTGAGTCTCGGCGATATTTTTTCTCATCGCTTAACATGCCGCCACCGTGGCATTTTTCTCTTCCACGGCGAAAAAGCGTATGGACTATAAATATTTCTAGATATTTACCTTATTTTATTATTGTTTTATTAGTTTTTTTTATTGAAATTAAGAAATATCCTTCCTTAGTTACTGAATTTTTTAATAATTAAGTTGATTAAACATATTTTTTTGAAAATTTGGAGGTTGGTTACTCCTTCCGCCAAGAAAGCTTGAAATTTGGGCCTTAAGTGTTGTCCCAATTTATATAGTGTCTAGAGCAGGCGTGCCCCATCAACCCATCACTTGTCCAATTGTTTTTTCCTCATCACGTGCACACCTCCCCCACCAGGACACGCTGCCCCAGCAGCATGCTCTCTTCTTCCACCTCTGTTTTTCCCCAGCAACATCACCTTCTTCCCCACCAAATGCCGTACCTCCCCCATCCAGTCCCCTACCATCATGGACAGTGGTAGCGGCGGCAAAAACCATAGGGGGTGGAGGCATCGACGGATACCTTAAGGGCGGCGGTGATGGAGGCAGCAACCCTAGGGGCGACGACAACCCTGAGGGCAACAGCAGAGGGCATCCTAGGGGCAGCGACGGCGGTGAAAACTGTTGGGTCGAGATGGAGGCGGTAACCCTAGGGAGGGCGACGACTATGGCAATTGTAGGGGCGGCAACCAGAGAAGCTGCACAATGTGGTTGTTGAAGCAGGGCCTACTCCATGCACGTGATGATGTGATGTGGCCCGATATACGCAACGGGGTGGGACATCAAGGTGGTTTGATCCAAAATCCGTATAGGTGGCCAAATAGACCGCACTGCATGGCCCGGCCCAACCACGCTGGTGGCACGGCTCTTGTAGTGGACCGTGCTACGCCGGCCCACATGCCACCCCCTCAGCCCAAGCATGGGCCAGCAATGCTACGGGCCGTTCAGGTCCAACACGGGCACGAGTGAATAGAGAGCCAGTTTGAGCTTTGAAGAGAGTCAGTTATTCTCATTGTTGACACTGATTCGGATAAGAAGAGAACATAGCATTACAGTATGCAATCACTAATTGATGATTTGAGAAGATTAGATGGCACAAAAGGACTAACCTAGATCCATTTGTACTTGTTCATCTGCAAATTCACTTGGACAACATGCCTTCTATCTTCTTCCAGATTTGGTTTTGGTTCATTGAGGTCAGGTAGAGCCCCTCCATCTTCCTCATTTTCTATTGGTTCATTTAGGTCTATAGCCATTGCGATTTGTGAGATGAGAGTTGAATTGCTGCAGGTTGATGAGTAAAATGGGAAATGATGGGCTCCTAAGGGATTTATAGGAAATGGTGGGGGTAGGCATTTATTTCTTTTTTTGAAAGGGGTAAACAAAACATTGTCTCGTACATATTAATATAGAAGGACGAGTGGTTGCCAACCCAAAATAGGTGGCCCACAAAAGAGAGGCGTCACGACCTAACTCTTTGAACTTTACTAGCTTACCACTCTTGTTTCAACCCATGTCCTAGCCTCCTTTTATTTTGGCTACAATGATAGCGGGGGTCGAAGCCAACTCTCTAAAAACCCTCATATTCCACTCGCACTAGAGCTCCGAGGCTACCAAAATTCAATGGCCCAGATGGACATTCATGAGGTGTTTGGTGTCTCTGTCGTGCAAACACATTATTCAATCTTGTAGCAGTGATTCCATTCTCCAATACGGAGGTCGATGCTCATCCAACTTTGCACTGTCTCCAAAATTTTATTTGAGAGCCGACAAGTTGCTAGGAGATGTGTAGGGCCATCTCGTCAACCGTTTGGCAAAGAGGGTAGACCTTTGGTTTTGCCAACCTCAGACCCTGTTTTGGATCACCGGCCACGCAAAAAACGTGTAGTTTGGCAGGGGCCAACTTTCCAAATGGCTTGGTTGAAGATTGTTCTCGCCACACCCAGGCACTCTAGTCTGTAAGCTGATTTTTTGGTGTACTGCAGTTGTGAGATTCCAGGTTATCAAATCCAGTTGCACAAAAAGTGGATTCTGTCTCTGGAGTATTATTCCATATTTATTTATTTTACTATTTGCCCTTGATTCAAAGATGTTTTCCTTGTAAATGCACCCTAGGGTCACCATATATCTGGATTAGTTACCTTTTTTTACTGAATGGCGTGGTAGTGTCATTGCAATGTCCTGAGAAAACCGTTGCACGCCTTGTTACCTTTTGGGAAGCCTAAGCCCCATAGAAACTATCAACCTGAGAATATCCCGCGGGTCTGGCACAAGGTTAGAACCCGAACTCTTATAGAGTGGTATCTCACTGATGCCCCCTCCCCCGACCTAAGTTGCGCAGGAAAGGCCCAAAGCCAATCCCGTTTGTGAGAAAGTGTGAAAATAGCCAAGAGACTTGAATTTTGGGCTTCAATAATCATAATTATACGAATTGTATATACCAAGTCGATTTAGCCAATAAATCGGCTATCGTCTTTTCAATATAAATTATTGCAATAT
>CM002483.1:13125153-13140450 GCA_000325765.3 Leersia perrieri
TACGAATTGTATATACGAATTCGAATTAGCCAATAAATCGGCTATTGTCTTTTCAATATAGGACTAAAGTAGCTATGTGCCACTGCAACATATTTCCTCCATCCCAAAATATAAATTTATAGAGCGAAAATCTCTTATATTTTTAGACGAATGGAGTAGAAGAATTGACAATGGCGGAGACAGGAGGTGGCGAGCAGCGGATAGGCCACCCCCGACACAATTTATTTGTGTAGTCTCTTAATCAACAGGGAATTTAAGTAGGTGATTAGTTTATAGGCCCCCTCTAACCTTAGGACTGTAATTCCAATTAGCACATTACTTAGTCCGTTAATTAAAAAGCCCAGCAACAAACAAGATGACATTCCAAGTACTAACCAATTAGCGCCAAAGCGGGCGGCGGCGGCTGATCGCTGCTCCAAATCCGCTCTTCCAAGCTAGCTCCAAGCTGATCAAGCTCCTGTTGTAGACTTGTAGAGTGCGATAGTGTTGGTGTGTTATGTCCTTGTAGCCATCTCAGCAGCAGGTAGCGTCTGAAAGGTGTTGCCACTTGCCAAAGCCTAAACACTGAGGTATATTTTGCATCTCGTTAATTTGGGATTTCTGATTTTTTTTAGTTAGAACTTGTACTTTCCCATTTGCCAATTTATGAAGACAAAAAACACGCTAGATTGTATCTTGACATTTATCCTCATATAATCCATGGATGAAGGCTTGAAATTAGAAATTTGTATGGGTTGTTGGCCCTACTACACTATTTTTCTTTGACATCTACTCTCGCATTCCCTAAATATTTGACGCCATTAACTTTTTTATAAACGTTTGACCGCTCGTTTTATTCAAAAAAATTTTATAATTATAATTTTTTACATCATTTGATTCATCGTTAAATATATTTTAAGCACATGTATAACTTCAAATATTTCACAAAAATTTTTAAATAAACAAGAGGTCAAACTTGTGTCAAAAAGTCAATGGTATCAAATATTTAGGAAATGAGATAGTATTTTCACTGATCAAGTTGCCCCACATGTTGGCTCCGCCACTAAGAGTTGAAGAAGTCTAAGGTCGCTTCTTTCATGCTTAGTTTTGAATAACGTGATAATCGACTTCAAATTTTTCACGTTTTCAAGAAATTTATGAATATATTATAGTTGGTCCATGTTTTTAATCATCTTAACTTATTGCGATTCTCCTCTAAGAGACTCGTTTCTTTGTTGCATTGTTTCTCTTTGCAAGTTATCGCATGAGAAAAAAATCAACCGCGGTATGAATTACTGAACAATTAACACAACTGGATCATAACTCCAGAAAGTATCCTCTGAAATAACTCAACACATGTATAGCATCAACACATGGTCACAACTCACATGCATATCATGTGGACTTACTACAACAGGATGAAATAGCACGTGCATTCAAAATTCTGCATCAAACGATTCAGACGTCAGAACCAGCATACATTTATGACCACCAAAATAAAAGGGCAAAGGTGAAACACATGACAAGTTGGCAACATGTTATTCATGACGCTACAGGTCCAAAGCGCAACGAATGACTGAGAATAAAACTAGTTAACGTTTTAAGAACTGAGTTGGATACAAACAGTGCTCTTCTTTATGGAAAAACTGGCATTTACAACACCAACATATTCGCGAAGTTAGCCGCAAAGATGACAAGTCAATGAGTCTAAACAAGAACTCGGCCAGTCAACATTTACACCGACTACTATAGGGCGGATAGCCGTCTCCATTATACATAGTAGCAAACACAGATAGTGAGATAGATATACAAGAACTTGTTAGTCCAGTATTTTTTAGTTAGTTGATTGTTCCTTCCCGATCTTTCCAGGAGTCAGCGGCATGCCTCTCTTGAGATGTTACATCATGATGTTGTCCATCGCTCCTACATAATAGGTAATTAATAAAGTCAGTAAGAAAATTGTGCTCTTAAAGTTCGATAATAATGTCCCAATTTCACACTGGGGGAGAACCGACCAAAGTTGAAGTACCCTTCTTTCCGGTCTCATGCGGTGCACGCCAAATACTTCACTTCAACATGGTCGATTTAGTTAGAGGCTCGCTGACTCACTGGGCCGGATTCCGATGTATGAAATAAAACTATACCATCCACTTTCTATCACAAACGAATATTCTCATATCATTGTGGTACTATTCCACACAATCGAGCTCGACCAGGGTTAAGCAATGATTCTGACATTATCCATCCCTGTGAAACAGAAAATGAGTCATTAATTATGTCATGCAGTGAGAATAATCATGCCATGCTATTTGGCAGCATTGTTTTCAGCCCAGACCAGACACAAAATGCTAATGATAGAGGCAATGAGGTTTCACCTGTTCTCTGGCTTTCTTCTTGAAAACTCCATATGATGAAGTGACAATCTTGCAAGATTCTGCGATATGTGGGATAAAATCCATGTTCAGCGGGTCTGGATTTTGGTATGACCGATTGGAGTTTATCCGCTTCCGTGCATTCAAGTTAGCATGTGATGCATTAATAAAATGCAGCAATACATGTGCCTGTAAATAAAAACACATTTGAGTAGGATCATATAGCGCAAACAAATTCGATCCTCACAGTGTTACCAGCATTAACCCTTGTTATTGATACTTACGTGGAAAGCAGCTTTCAGAATATCATCCGGCTTTGCTTGGTCCTTGAGCAGAGCATATACCTTGTCCTTTGTTGGGTTGTATGTAACAATGTACCTCTCATCCTGCAATTAAAATGTATCACAACTTCACATGCCAATCTTCAATTGAGCTAATGAAGGAAAAGAAAAGCCTAAGGGCATCATCAAGATTGTACCTCAAACAAAGGCCTTATGGCAACAAAAGAAGCAGGTTCCTGAAACGCCTCTCCAAATCTCGATCCTACAAAATCAAGTGATTATCAAAAGGCTGTAAACCCACATATATGAGCAAATATAGATAAATCTTTAATCGTAGATGCAAACCTATTGAAACTGGCTGATGCTCCCATGGTGGATTAAATATTGTCTCCTGTGAGTTTCCTTCCTTCAGTGAGGGAACATGACCTGCATCAATAAATATGGAGAATCCAAATATTAGACTGAATACTGCAACCCTTCATGGACTTTTTTTTTGTTAAAAGTGAATACAGTTAGCTCTTTACTGCTCTGGAAATTCCACATTTTATTGAAACAATACATGCAAATACCTATCCATGGTATCTAGAACATTTATATGCATCGTCTGAACTTCTAAAAAATTATGCTTACTTGTATTTTAAGGTGCAACAGTATATACATCTAAAAACCTTTCTCCCTACGAACTCTGAAGGATTCTAAAAGTCAAAGTTGATATACCAGTTTTAATGAAGGAATCCACTGCCACAGTAAATCTTGCCCTGTTTAGAGTGTTCAGCACAACAGATCTCACCTGAGAATACATATAATATATGTCTGGTTAACGATAACTTTATCAGAATGATTTAATGGTAAGAACATCAAGAAAGTTTGAAAGCAGACCTCATGGTATGAACTAAGGAGATAGCCACAAGACAAGAAGGCAAATGAAGTCACCAACGATGGATTCCTCTTTGAAATTAGAATGCTCAACCCAGTCCCCAACTTCACACATAAAAAGGCAATATAACAGAAATGTCAGCGAACTATTGAATGCAAATTTTCATACAAGTGCAGTACCAGGTGAGGTGCAAAATTTTCATGTTTAAGCCAGCATATTATTAACAAAAATGATTATAGCCAGTACAAGATGCATGTATGACCAACAGACCAATAAGAAACAAAATGGAAGAGATAAATGAATACCAGGTCGGCAATGTTCCCAACACATTCTCCTTTGGCAGTGACATCTCCAATATTTTCTCCTTTTGCATATGCCTTGTAGATTGGTGTACGGGTTGAGGTTGATGTAACAGCAGCAACATTCTGAATGTAACAGTTTCATCAAAAAAGTAGAGTATATTTTCAGTACTTTTTCAATACAGAAAGTGTTCATCACAGTAGCTTTTATCAAACAAAAAGTATTAATATCAGAACTTGTGACAGTAAATCGCAAGGGCTAACCTTAACAACATTTGCAAGGCAAGCCATAGGTAGGAAAAGTTGAGGGAAAGCTGCGGTAGCTAACTCTATCCCAGCTCCTAACTCCATCAAAAGATCGCCAGAAAAGCGGAGCTGAAGTGAAAGTGATTTTAGTCAGTTTTTTGCACAGAGCAAAAGAAATCTCAAACCAGTTGAAAAGCATCAACTCCAAGTATTGCACCTGCTTTAGGTCATAGTCAAATTTCTTCCCTTGGCGTGCGAAAAGCATCTTTCCAACACGCCCAGCCCCATCCTGTAGTAATGAAATAGCTGTAACTATCAGAGAATAGCATTGTCATCAAATGTTAATGTAAGCACATCAACACTAGAAAAAACTAAATCATATTGATGGCACCAATGCACTACATGCTAGGCACTGGTAGCAAGGTGACATCTAGTCATAGGGCACTGGAAATGTCTAGCATGGTAGCGCCAGATCAATGACTAGTCATGCTAGATGGCCAGTTAGGCAGGCTGAAACGAGAGGAAGGTCAACCTAGTGTTTTGTTTGGAAAAATGAATGGTAGGGTGCTATAATTGCAGGGATCTCATTGTCATACTTATACATATTTAGTAGCTTAATAATTTCTTGGACAGACCGTTATTTTCTAGATTGTTGTAGCCAAAACCATTTTTACCTTGAGTATCCAGTTAATAGCCACAGCACCAGATGTAGCCCTACTTTGAGCAACTCCAAGAGAGTTAAGCAAGGTTCTTGTTGTAAATACGCCCATTGCTCCACCAAAGAAATGCTAAAAGGAGAAAGAGCAGGATTTAGAAAGGTATATTCAATACAGTTGACAATGATTAAAATCCAAGCCATGTTCAGAACATATACCTTCAATGCTCTCCATGTCATGTATGGGACATATGAAGGAGTGACACTATCTGGAAAGCCTTCAGGCACAACATATGACCTAATGAAGGACATTATTTCCTGCAACAGAAAAGATTAATAATCATTTCGAAGTAAATCATTATCATCTTGTCATTCCACAATATCACAGTTGATGCAACTAATATTTTTATTTTTTATAAAATAAACTAGCAGAGGAATATGGCAGTTGGCACCAAAAGAATGTAAACAAAAGAAACAAGTGCTATTAAGAACCATATAACGAACAAGTAGCTGTAAAGAATCACAAGCATCACTTTTCTAAATATTGGGCCTCAACTAGATCGATGGAGTAGAGCAAAACTACAACACTTGCAATTAAATCAATTTACAAGAGCATATTTCACCCGAATTAAACCTGCAGGCCCATATTTAACATTGTAAGCATCGAATTGGAAGAAAATAATTCGGGCACAAAATAGCTGGTGAATCTTGCAAAAATACATCAAAACAATCCACTAGTTTCACTAATTCCCTCTCCACAGCCAAAGGGGCAGAACGGCAGAAGCATGTCTCATAACGTCTGAATTCTCAGTTTTTGAACAAATCAACACCACATCCTACAACTCTGGATCCAATTTTGCCCTTATGACTAACACAACTACAAATTTTCTTCAACATACATATACAAGTAATCTGCTTAAAACATGCTTTTCTGCATCCCATCAAACCTAACTGCAAATCAGAATATGTTACACGCCACGAAACATCAAATCCGTCACGGAGAAACGAAACAATAGCCCATATAACACACATCCACCAAAACGCCCAAATAAAACGCATCAATTCAGTTCAAATCAGATCTCACGATAGTCGCAACGATGAAATCGAACCCCCAGATTCCCCATACCAAGCACCACAAATTACACAGATCCATTCTGGAGGCTCACCTCGACGGGCGGAAGCGGCGACTGGAGAGGCACCGCCTTGAAGGTGACACCCATCGGCGACGCGCACCCGCTCCTCCCCTTCCCCCTCCCGCTGACCCTCCCGGCCTTCCCGGGGGACGCGCCCCCCTCCACCACGTAGCTCCACTTCCTCCCGTCCACCTCCTCCAGGCACAGGACCCCGTCCACCACGGCCGTCGGCATCGGCAGCGTCGGTGCCTGCTGCTGCTGCGCATCGGCCTCCCGCACGGCGAGGCGCACCGCGTCCCGCACGGCCACCCGCGCCGCGTCCGGCGCGGGCAGCGTCACGGTCTGCGTGGCCGTCGCCGCCGCCGCTGGCCGCTTCATCCCCATCGCCGGCGCCATGGCGGTGGAGAGTGGGTGGGCGGCGAGAGAGCGGTGCGCGAGATTCAGATGGGTTCCGCGAGTGGTGTGCGCGATGCCGAAACAGCGAGGCACTCACCGAGGAGAGAGAAAATGAGATTTTATACAAAGCCGAGAGAAAAACATATTTGCTTCGTTAGTCACTGATAAGTGGGCCACGAAGCCACGTATGTGTGGACCCACATGTCAGTGGGATGGTGAGGAGTCTGGCGGGCGGGTGGGGGTTGGGAATGATGGGTGATCGGCTGCTGGTGCCAGCTGGGGGGAAAATGGCTACGCGTACAACTGTGAGCTTCGTTTGACCGTGTGGGGTCAGCGGTTGCAGGGCCCACCTGTCTGTGTCAAGAAGAAGAGAGTAGTAGTGCGGGTGGCTGGTGTTCGTTCGAATTGGAGGAGAAAATGGTTACAACTAATAGAATTTTTGTGGCTTCAGAAAATAGTTATTTTTTACAGATTTGGTCACCGCTGGCCAGCTGGGGATGTTGTTCAACAGAGCATGTTTTCTCCTAAAGTAATGAAAAGAAAAAAAACACATCACATGTAGTGATGTAGAGTTTGTCATGATGTTTTTCCTTTTTAAAAGGCATTTTGGATCTGATCTCCATGACCTGGCCGATGAATCTCCTATCCATAAAATTTCTGAGAAGTATTTTTGTGATTTTGTCCTGCTGGATAGGATGTCAGGATGGATATGATCAGAGTCAGTTTCTGTCTGTTTATGCAGGGGATAGAACACGCACACAAATCCATTTCTGAACGTAGCAAAAATACATTTGAAGTCTCCTATGGTGGAGCTGAAAATTACCAAACTTTGTTCAGAGAAAAGCTCTTTTAATCTCTTGACTGGATGATCCTGATTTCTTCTAACATTATGTAAATATTACTTTGAATAGTTATGAAAAATGTCTTTTTAAAAATTCAACATTCATATTACTTGCATACACCACTCCAAGAAAAATCATAAGTCTAACACAACTCAGACAGCGAGAAATGAAATACACAAATTCAACATACCAACAAACAAGTACTCAATTTTTTTATTTTCTCAATGCGTAAATCAAGTTTAATTTTGAATATATTTTGAAATGGTACACTATCCGTCCCAAATTATGAGGCATATTTTGTTTTGGTATGATAAGAGTTCGACCTATGATTTCTCTGTTTCTATTAAGATATCATTATTACGATAAAAAAATATAATTATTAGAAAACACTTTTGCAAATAAATCTAACAATTAATTTGTGTCATGGAAAAAATTAATGATCAAAATCTTGTTCTAAAGAGTCAAATTATGCCATTATATCTCTCTAAGTCTCTACCACCGTTTTTTTAGTTAGATCTCTTTACCACCGTTTAGAGGTGTGGATATAACATAAGCTACATCGTTATTTTTTACTTCCTCCCTAGTCACCAGTATATGACCATTTTACATTGATGTGATATTATTCATTTTTTATAATTACTACTATCTGTCTTGATTATGACAGAGAGATTAGAAATCACTCCATGAGAAAAAGGAAAACAAAAGAACGCACAATATTTTCAACTGCATGCGGCTACTGCTTCCGCCCGGAACGTGCCAGGGCGTGGATGGACACGGGCATCCCTTTCCAGCAGATTCCACGAGATCGGTGGGCGCCGCTGCCGGCCGATCAGATCCCCCACCCTCCCAGACCCAACCCAATCTCCGCCGGTCAGCCGGGTGGGCGCCACCCTCCTCCTCTCCACCGCCGCCGCATCCATGTGAGGCTGGCACGCGCGCGAGCACAGCGGAGGCCCCCATCTCGCTGGCCTTGCTCGGTTGCTTGTGCGGCCAAGGGCCACACGAACCCGGCCCCGCCGCGGCGCACCGAGCCTGATCTTTTCTCCTCCCTCCCGCTCGTGTGGCCGCAGATTTTTTTTGCTCTCCCCACAATTCCCATCTCCGTTGTCGGCTGGGATCACCGGCCGTCTCGATCCGATTGTGCGGCGACAGAACGTGCGTGGTCGTGACTGGGTGAGACGGTGCCCGCCGGCCGGTGCCGCGTGTCGTTGTCGGGCTCGGGCTTAAAAGCAAATTTCCTTCCGTCCGTCTCCGTAGGTAGAGGTTGATGATTCGTCGGCATTGTTTACGCGGTTACATCAGCTTGACCCTTTTATACTCAAGGAGTTAACCGCGTGTCGATACTAATTAAGCATGTGTTTACAACTTTACATTGTGTTCTAAATAATGGAATTAAATAAAACAATAGTACCTGTACATGATGGTCAGTGTTTACGCGATTGCGCCTTCAAAGTAATTTATAAAAATGTCATGTTCTTCTTATCTAGGGTAGTGACGAAGTAAAGTGTGAATGTACAAATGGACAAACAGTGGAACTTCGTCTTTTATGATACATACTTCGTCTGAACGTCACCGTCTCCATGCCTAGTATACTATGCTAACGTTGGGTGTTCTTATAGAGAGATGCTCATACTATGATATTACTAGGCTATATTGTATAAGTAGCCCGCCTCTCTGCACTAAAAACATTAATTGCTTCCTATCACTGTAAGGATCTAGTCAGCATTTGTCTTTCAGACCAAACACCATCATCTATTTTTTGTAAGGTTGAATATCTAATTATGTGTTCAATATCTATGTATAGGTAAAGGGTACAGGCGTGCAGCTATACATCTTGGGACAGAATTTTGAGATGAAATCTTTTAAATGTAATTTTAATATAACTATAAAGTAATTACACTGGAATCATACTGTAATTCCGTTGTAAAGTTATATAGAACTTGCATGCAAAACCACATAACTAAGGTGTAGCTTGGTGGTAGGGGTGCAAGCGGGGCGGACAAGCGGGTATTTTTTGTTCACTTATCCTATTTTTAATATTTTCTTTCTTCTAAAATTTATACTAGCATGTGAAAAATAAACTAACAAGCGGGTTTTTATGTGGACAGTGGACTTGTCCACTTGCATCTCTACTTGGTGGTCAATGTGGGCGTGAGTGCGATTCTCATTCATCTCGTTTTGCTGCAATTTTTTGAACTCAAACTCCTGCACGAATCTCTGTGTGAATCCAATGGCATAAAAATCGAATAAATTCTCCCAAGAAATCTACTAACAGATTTCTAGCAATTCTGTAGGTAAATTGCATCCTGTTGTAAAAATAGCGGGTTTAAGCTTTGCACTAGGCACTATTGCATAAAAAGTTTTTCGCATACGGGTATAAAGGCTTTATGAAGATGGACATGTGACTATTCGCCTGTGAAAAATGTGGATTTTCACAGGCAGTCAAAACGACCGTATGTCAAATTACATCTTCACAAATGGGTAGATACTTCTTAGCTTATTTTTGTTGAGTTTTCCTAACTTATGGTTGATACTTCTCTCAGAAAATTGTAACACAAAGATTGGATGTAGGGGTTGTTTAGATGGGGCTAAAATTTTTTAGTACATGTCACATCGGATGTTTGGATGTCAATTGTAAGTATTAAACGTATACTAATTACATAAATGAAGGCTAATTCACGAGACGAATTGTTTAAGCCTAATTAATCTATAATTAGCATATATTTACTGTAGCATCACTTTTACTAATCATGGACTAATTAAACTTAATAGATTTGTCTCGTAAATTAACCTTCATTTATATAATTAGTTTTGTAATTAATCTATATTTAATACTCTTAATTAGTATTAAAACATTTGATGTGTCATGGAATAAACTTTAGTCCCTATGAAACAATCAGGCCCGTAGTTTGTGATTGCCTTGGTTGTAACTTGTAATGCCCTACCCGTTTTGAGACTTCGTAAATGTCTTGCCATCTTTTTGCTGAAGTTTGGTCGATTTTTCATGCAAAAACACTAATCTGCATTTCTTAGCGGAAAGACTATTTGGTTCTTATCAAACATCAATTGAAAGCCTTGAAGGGAATTAGTTAGGACCAAGTCAAACTATTTTGTAGGCTGGCTGACAGATCGCTTTCGACGCAGGAGTGCGTCAACATTGGGGTGCTTAATTTCCTTCCAAGAGCAAATCATTTTTCTTGCGCATTAAGCACGATGTTGCAATGTTGCTAGCTTGCCCCCATTGGTTTATTATGGTCATACCTAAGTCAGTTCTTCTTAATTGATAATTTGGATATGCTATAAATCGGTCCTGTTTGGGATATTATGATGCTACACATGAGAACGCCACAATATATACATTCATGTTCTGATTACAAAATGATAATTTTGATCTGGCGCGTTTTTCATGCATCATTGCATTATTCATAATGGTCATTGATGATAGCTACAGTACTTTGGATGGATTTTTCCAAATTATTATCGATTGACAGCACATATGCTGAAGGATTCGTTTGGGACAATAATCTTGTTTGATGTAACAATTTTGCGGTAGTCAAATCATGTCAATTGTTACAGTGCTCGCACAGTCGCACTTAATTAATCACTCCTTAGTAAAATGAATGCAACCAATTTCCCTCGATCTCTTACGTGTCCATGAAATTTGTCTAATCCCTTTTATGTCCTTAAGTTTTTATCTCCATCCTTTTTATATCAATTCCGTTAGTTAACCACTAGTTGACCGTTAGATTTTGTGTCAAAATGACTATATTGTCTTTATCTAGTGTATATGCTATTGTTCTATAAACATAAATCTCAATGAGCAAAAAGAATTGAATTTATAATAAAATCAAACGAGACATAATTATTTGACCTAAATTTTAAAATTAAAATAAATTTTAAAATAAATTAAAATATTATAAAATACAAACAATATTCCTGAGAAATTGATTTTTTATTTAGGTTTAAATTTCAATACAAATAGTTGTACATATTTCATCAAATACAATTTGAAATTTATTTTGAAAATTAAATTAAATTTCTTAAATATGTGGATGAAATAATTATGTGTTGTTTTGTTTTGCTAAATTAAATGAATCTTTTTTCATCTTTTAGAAATGTATTTTTCTAAATAAGCAAGCACACAAGTGTGTGATAGATGAGAAGGGTAATATTGTCATTTTGAAGAATATTTAGCGGTCAATTCATAGTCAACTAACGGAATGGATACAAAAGGAATAAATATGAAAACTCAGAACATAGAAGGGATTGGACAAATCTAAGGGGCATATAAGGGATAGAGAGAAAATTGGTGGGTATGTAGGTAATTTTCTCTATATACTGTGTCTTTTGATTTCAAAAAGTCAAGCTGTTAGAAGATTTTGACCTAGAATTTATTGAACTACAGGTATAAATTATACATATAGTATAAAGAGTTTATTGATAGATTTGTATTTCAATGGGCTTTAATGCAATATTCGTTTTGTAACCATTAAAAATATATTCAGGAAAAAATGATGGTGAAAGTTTACTTGAAACCATTGAAAATCAAACTATGCATTATAAAAATAAATGAGTATATATGCTATGTGCAGTATAATTGTTGTATTATCCTTGAAAATTATTGCAATTAAAAGCACAATAGTTTTCTATAGTTCTATATCAAATGTAAATATAACTCTTTTGCCTTTTCACAATTTTTTTATGAAAACAAGAAGGCAAATAAACACGGATCTATCCAAAATTTAAAAAGGTCAGTGACTTTTTTTAAGAGAGCCGCCCTGGGAAAGGACCGTGCATCCACTCTTGTATTTACCGGTCACAACAATAATATGCGTGCTCATGGAAGTGCCTCTCATTGTTTTTACCAAGAACATATAATATTGACCAAAAATAGTAAAATTGAATGGCCGAATTTTCTGGCACCATCCAATCTTTTATACCAGTCATTGTCCAAGAAATTCGGTGAAAACGATTTTTGTTATTTTGGGTACGATTATGGCCTGTTGGTTGAACCGCCAATTTTCCCTAGGATGGTCGGCAAGGAGAGGTGTTGACGTGGCAGTGGATGGGATGGGTCCCACCTCGCTGACCAATGCTGTGCCAGGATGCAATTCCCTGCTCCGAAGTTTCGGATATCTGAAGATAAAGTGGACGAGTCAAAAAGAAAAAGGTTTTGCCCAAAATGTGAAGAATGTGTTTTTTTTTCATTTTTCTTGTCAAAGTAACTGACGTGTACTCCTATATATGGGAGAAAATAATGACTATAGATGTTTGATCCGTACTTTTGCAAAGCAATTGGAAATACCAGCAATTTTCTTGCGAGCATGGTTGATGTGTATTATAATTTAAATATATTTTGGAACTGCGAATTGATAAGAACTATTTCGCCAATGCTATTGTAAGAGATAGCACCAAACATATAGCATAAATAGTTTTAATATCATGACAAAAAACTGTCATCAGTTGTGCTTTTTTATGACTAGTGGTTGGACTGGATTGTCCCTAATTTATTGTTGTCTAGTAGCCTAGATACATAGATACATAGAATGCATTGTACATGCTACTCCCTTCAGTTTGATAATACTAAACGTTTAGATTGTTTTAAAGTCAAACTTTTCAAACTTCGACTACAAATAACTTTTGAAATATTTATTTTAGCAACATAAAGATTATTTGTATAGATTAATCTTGAAAAGTATTTCAACAAAATTATATATTTGTTGATATTTTTATATGTATTATAATAGAAAAATATAGTCAAAGTTGTTTTTTGAAGATCGTGTCCTTCTCCAAAATATTTAGTTTTTTCAAACTGAAGGGAGCAGTATTCGACAACATTAAGCTTGTGAAAACAAACCATTAGAGCAAGGTTAACAATATCATCCACTGTTGGCTTTAATTAATGCCATGTCATATAAGAGGTGGCTTAACTCCTATGAGTACAACAATAGACTGCAGTATTGTATTTTTTAAAATTAAGTTGGTAACCGTTGCATACTACTTCTATTGGATGTTGTGACCTGCATGATGGCGCAAAAGCAAGCAAAATGCCTTCTCTTTTCTTTTCAAGCTTCCTCTCTCTGCCACATAAACCGAAATAGTGCATATACAGGCTATTAGCTTACTATTATACTTGCTCTTAACAGGTGGAGAACGGAGATCAGACTGGATTAAAGCAGAGACGACACAATGAAAATTAGAAACAAATTCTGCACCGGATCTTTCACTGGGCCTAGCTAGCCTAACCTCCGTCCGATTCTTCGGGATTTGTTCTAGAATTTTTTTTAATAAGTTGACTGGAGGTCTTCTAACTTAACAACGAGATTTTTAAGTCCTTTAGCCACAACACCACAAATCTCCTCCCCTAAACTGTACAAATCAGTCCCTAGGCTGTATTGATCTAATTTTTCCCTGGTTTGGCTAACGTGGCATATAATGGGACTCACATGTCAGCGTCCTCTCTTCTCTTTTCTTTTTCTTTTTTTTTTCTTCGTCTCTTTTCTTTGTTCTCTTCTCTCCTCTTCTCTTCTTCCGAGCCAGGACAGCAGAAAGGTCACATCGACGGCAATGGTGGCCGCACTGTCTCGTCGGAGATGGAACGGCCAAGAACTGAACTGATCTGCAACCAACGCCGCAGATCCAAACAAGAACAGAGAAAATTTCGCATCTTTACTGACATAGCTAGCAATAGCAGCAGTACACTGCAACTAGAAATCCACAAGAACATATATTTATTTCAGCACCATCCATGGAGACAAACACATAGTAGGGAGATGGGGATCGGATCGAGCTCATAGGCTCACAATTCAAACCACTACAATTTTTTTTTACCATCGCTGCCGGATCTGACAGCTCCGGTGACCGGATTAACCACTCACCGACGCTAAACGCATGCACGCATCAACGATTTGATTCCTCAGATCCGTTGGCGGTGGCGGCGGTCTCCTCCTTCTTCTCCGCCGGCGGCGGCGGGTTGAGCTGGGAGGCGATGACGGGGAAGGCGCGGCTGAGGCCCGCCGGCGAGCAGAAGACGATCTTGGTGCCGGAGGGGCTGACGACGATCTCGGAGAGGGAGACCCAGATGAGGACCTCCTTGCTCTTCACCCCGGTGAGGCCGTGCATCCGCCTCTTCTCCACGAACGTCGTCACCTCGCCGGCGTACCACATTTTATTATGTACTACTTTTTAAGCTGACTTGGTCACTGTGGGTCCCATAAATTTTTTAATATTTTTTGGCTGACTAGGATGCCACATCAGTAAAACTGGGCAAAAATACTGCCAAGGGACCTCCGATGAACGGTTTGAGTGAGTTTAGGGATAGATATTTCTGGTTTTGTGGTTAAAGGACCTCAAAAAATCACGTCGTTAAGTTGAGGGACCTCGGGTGAACTTACTTTTTTTTCTATATAGAGAGAGGAGGCCATAATACTTGGGCCTCACATGATGAAATCCTCGCAGACAATTTGCGATCGCGATAGGAAAAGAAAAACTCAGAACTAGACCATGTCGGGACGATCAAGCGGACCTGCTTGATGTCTGCTTCCTCTTCTCAAGCACCGACTGCGAGCGGGCGGCGGGATGCGCCGCAATGACGGTGAAGAGGGGTTACCGCCAGCGGGGTCGAGGCCACGAGAGCGCTAGGAAACTTGGCCGCTTGGGAACCTCCCCCTCCGTCGTCGTCACGAGATGCATCATGCGTAGGGTTGAAAACGGTATGGAAAATCCCAACCGTACCGGCTACCGTTGGATTTCAATTTCTACCGACCGTTTCAGTTGGTAACAGAAATTTTCGGTAATGGAAATGGAAATGGAAATGGAAATGGTAAAGTGTTATGGAAACGGTAACGGAAACGGTAATGCATTATTTCTGACCGTTTTATTGGAATTTCGTATTGAGCTGGAATTACCGAAAATTTCCGAGATATTTCCGAAAGCACCAAATACCTCCACAACTCCACTCGACCAGTGAAAAACGCATAGTACAGAGGCTCATTATCCTGCCATGGCTACCTCTCCTAACTGGCTCATCTATTCACGAGTCTCATTCCTGGTTTCCCCATACGCACACGCTGCACATGTACCTCTGTCATCCATGCTTCTCATCTCGCCTCGCCATGGTGTATGTCACGCCCGGAATTTCTATCCGAAATTCCGCACGCTTATAATGTGTGTTAATCCTCATCCAGGAATCAGCCAAGGCACACAAAAGACAATATT
>CM002483.1:13146608-13178337 GCA_000325765.3 Leersia perrieri
GGGGGGGGGGGGGGTAAGGTTACATACAACTGGTTTGAGAAGATCCTCCAGGATTGCCACGGCTTGGTTTAGTCGCACATCAACGATATCTGATGGAAACTCAGCTTCCACAAGTACATGCAGTGGTTCATTTAAATGCTCATAGCCAGGCTTATCCCTAAGCTTGTCTTCCTGTTTATGAATAAATTTATTTTCAGAACTTGTCCACAGATATTCTATAATCCGGAGATGAAAAAAACTGTCAACACAAGGGCAATGCTTATGTCAACTAAAGATTCTAGATGCTAGGATTTTTCTTGTTCACTCATGAGCTCTCACATAACCCAATAATTTCACCTTATATATTTGACCAAGCAATGCTTTGGGAACTTCTCCACGGATGTTTTAAAGTCAGGAAAAGAAAAGAAAAACATGAGGGCCAATGGTTAGGTCAACTAAAGATCTTATAAAGTAGCATTTTTGTTATTTACCCATGGGCTCTTACATAACCTAGGAATTCCGTGTTACATATCTGACCAAGCAAAGCTTTGACTGAGAGTAAGTCATGATCTTGCATTTAACAAAATGTTTGGATCACAATTAAGTTTGGAAGCTTATTAAGAGTAAGCATGGTTTTCTGCGGCAAATCATAACAAAAAGGAAGCACTTTTTATAAGGAGGCAACTATGCAAGAATATTTCCTATCAAAAATCTTCACCTAGATGAATAATTTCATTGTCCAGAGCACATGAGACTATAGATAAAGTGAAACTACTAAAAAACATGCCTCCATTTCATCAACTGTTCTATGCAGTCAAACCAAACCTACTATTAAAAGTTCAAGCATGAGATACCTCTAATGCTTCAAACATAAGAAAGGCAGATATGTCCTACACAAATTGGGATTCTGGACTCTATTTCCTGGCTAATGCACTGGAGCAATGTCGGTGGGCCCCAAATTGCATCTTAACAAACGAAAATGATAACCATTCGAACTTAGCCATTAACATTGTAATGTGAAAGCTATCAGATGTCCTTTCTAGAATATAGAGTTTATCAATCAGAACTAAACCTACAAATTTATATGTCGTGATATACTCCTATAACGAATATGCTGATTTAACTACTAACCAGAATGATATATTTATGTTGTATTTCTATGGTCATAGTAAGTATAGTAACAGAAAAGTGGTTTGTTCCAAACTTTTTAATAAGTAATGGGCAACTATAGCATGTCAGTTCTAACTGTTTTCAATTACCTTAACAGAATCTTTCACTGAACCACGTCCACGAATATAGACTCTACATTGGGTGGTAGCTTCAACTCTTTTCAGGGAGTTTCCTCGTGGCCCCAACAAACGACCAACAAAGTTGTACTAACCATAATAGAAAATTATAAATGATTTGGTCTTCGTATAGTGCATAGAAAACAAAGTAAATAGTTCATCCAAATAACTAAAATTTAAAGCAGGATGTACATACATTGGGATACTTGTCAACAGGAACATCAATCCTCACAACTTTCTTAACAACATTGCTTCCAGCAACTCCAGGGGCACCATTCCAGCCCATGGATGGTGATTGTGGTACCCCCATATGCTGAAATTACACATTTCTAAATATAAGCAAATAAGCAACCTAACACCAAACTGAGATTTTGGAGACAGTGACAATCACACATGGATTATATGACAGAAACCAGCATTGCTTATGGGAATTAGGTTTTGCCAAGTACTGGGATTTAAATCTAATATGCTCGTTGGCAAATTCACATGTTTCTAATATTAAAAATCTTATAGTTGTCATTGCCGTATAAGCAGTAAACTTGCAATGTTGCACATTTTCTAAAGCAATGAATGAGGTGGAAAAGGAATTTTTTTTCAATAACTGGGATGTATTTTCCATGTTTCTTGTACATAACAGTAATACATTTAAGGGTGATACTAAATCAAATTAATGTTGTTTAGATCTATAACTAGCTTTTCTTTCGGGTTGCCTATTTGCGAAATTAAAAGTTTATCAAGAATTGGCATTGACTAAGTTCACTAGTTAGTGGTTAGTCTAGCTTCTAATGATGTTAAAATAAAAATCCTTAGATGGGCAACAAATATGACTACATGAGCTTCACGTTGAAAATGTGGTATCCAAAAACAAATATTTTTGAATGCAGAGAAGTTATATATCAACATACTAAGTTGGCAACATACTAAAAAGATATATATCATTATGTCTTGGTGTGCATACTATATACAATAGATGACAAGGTGGTTCAGATACACAGAACCAATGAACAAAAGACTGTATCAAACATGCATTACCTCTGTGTGCATTCCTGGCCATCCCTCCAGATCCATTGGTTGACCATTCATAGGGTGGCCTGTTAACCTTAATGGGCTACCATGATTGACTCTCTCAAGTTCAACAAAATTTGGGTTAGGTGGCAAAGAAGATGCCCGCAAAATCTCTGCATTGAAGAAAACAAGCCAATATAAGATTTGTTACTTATGCCATGTTAAACAAGGGAGAAAATATCCATGCAAATTTTTTATGACACGTCTAAGACAAGAAACAACAGCAAGGAGATAGAATTTAGAAAGACACACTCAATCATGTGGCATGTTATATTGAAATGCAGCATCATATTCGAAGCATGCCAATTGAATGATATAACTCAGTGGCTTTACAATGTTCAGCTTTCACCTCAATAGGTCATCCTCTACGTTTTAAAATGCTACTTATCACCTAGGAGTAAGCGCATCTCTGTGTTTATATAAATAATATGTATCATTTAGATGTGGATGGGAGACAACAATATCATTTCTTATTGACAAGGACTAGATTATACAAGATTAACAGAGTAGCTCCCTAGAAGAATAGCTTAAAGTAGCAAATGGTTGAATGCACTACTCTGATAGGAAACTCATATTCAAAGTATAAATAGATAGCAATAGAAAATATACAAAAAATAACCAATAAAATTAAAAGAAACAAACCTTGGTTCAAAAGCCTGTTACAAAATGGAAGAACTTGCATGAACGGGGCTAACTTCTGCCTCTCAGCAAGTAACTCAGCGAGATATCTGTGAAGAACAAACTCGTCAGTCAGCTCAATTAGAAGCATCACAGGTATGGAATTACTTTAAGCATGAAAAATGAAAGTCACTTCAAGCATTTAAATCAACAGAAGGAAAGCTGATCTGTCAACAAGCTGAACAATAGTGAGAATTCACGATCGAGGTAAAACGAGTACTATGCACATGGCCTTTACAGCTATCAGCGTCCAATCAAACATATAATGCCTACTTACTCCTAGTGGCCGCCAACAGTCAACAACACAGGCACGAATCTGTCATTGGCAGGCAACCCCAAAATCCCCAACTCGGCGGATCATTATAGGTTATAGCAACCGGGGGCAGCATTGATCAATTCCAAAATCAAACCAAGATGATCAAAACTAAGCACAAATCTCGCATAGCTGGAATCAAATCTAACACTACTCGGAGTGCTTCAAGCCAATAAGATCAGGGACGAAATTAAAAAAAAAAAATCTTTACAGAAGTTAGAGCATGCGTACCTCTCCCTTTCAGAGGCAGGAGACCTCAAGGGGTTGTGATGGTGAGGAGAAGAATGGGCACTGGATGGTGAGTACTGGAAGAAAGGGGGTGGTGGAGTCCTCTCATCCATGGCTTCCAGCAGCAACAAGAACTCAAAGGAAAACACAACAAAATTGCAATCTTTCGGCGCAAACCAGGATCAAGAAAGAAAGAGAGCACAGGCAGCCAAGAACCTAAGAAATCAAGAAGAGCAAAACAGGCAGGAAGCTCTGAAGCTAGAGATGTATCTATGGGGGGACAAAGCCCTGTATGGAATCCAAGGAAATCTAAAAGGACAGAAAGGTGCCAAGAACCAAGAAATAAGTATTGGGATGGGTGGGATTATATATGTGTGTGTATAAAATAAAAAGGGAAGGTAATAGCTGGGTTTGCATCAATCAATGATCAAAGCCCAGGCTGTGTAAGAGTTGGCATCAGCTCCTTTTGTAGCTGCCTGCCTGCATGCTGCTGCTGCTACTGCTGTTCTTGCTTGCTCTTCCTCCCCTGTACTCTGTACAGCAGCTGCTAGCACACACACATACCCTGTGGCCTGTGAAAGAAGAGAAGGTGGGTGGGAAGCGAGGCGAGAGGAGGTGGTGGGGAGGAAGAGACAAACCCAGAAGAGAGCTGAGCTTTGGATGCTCTCTCCTCACTGCTGTATGTGTCTTGCCAGTTCAGATTGATTGGAGTCCTCTGCCTGACTGCTTCTAGAGAGTGCAGACCGCTTATTCTCTACTCCTATTTTACTTAGTCTCTTTTCTATTTTTCTTTTGTCATTTATGCCGGTTAAATAGCAGTATCCAAGGGTAGAGAGCTCTAATGCTAGGTGTCTAATAGAAAAAAATGGAGCCAATTTACGTTGTTGGGAATATGACAATTTTACCAGAAGTAATATGCTCTTGACTAAATACGCTACTCACGCATTCCATCCCATAGATACTTAACTAATTAATATATATATATATATATATATTCCGTTTCAAACATATATGTAGCTACTTCTCCACCTACATGAACCAATCACAAGCACTCCCTTAAATTCTTAATTTATCTTTTCATTTAACCAATCATAACCATCAAGATTTAGTCCACCTACTTTCATAATGTTCATGCAAGTTTAGCTATACCATGGAATGGAGAAAACTAAGTGTATTTGTTAATAATTAATTCTTTTATTGGGAACCAAGATATCTTGATAATATGTAATGCTTCTTAATTTACATTATGATGTTCTCGAGTTTTTAAACTTTTAAAACTTTATCCATTAATAAATCTTAGAATATTTTTGAAAGCATTAAAATCACATGACTAGATTATTCTATATAATTAATTTTATAATATTATAATTTTGTTACTATATTATGGTTATATATTTATGTTCCAATAGAAAAGGTGTTCACAGATCAAAAAAGAAGTCAGCAACCTCACACTTTCAAGAAAGAATGGAGAACGCTTTTAGAATGTGTCGATCTTAGAGTGTTAATTAGATGGTAGTCTTTTCTCTGGCAAAATACTTAGCAATTAAAATTATTACCTTATATACTATTGTTCTAATTAATTGCAGATCACGCATGACATAACCCAGCCGTAGAATAATTCCGCATTGCACCTCATGCTTAACATTTCGTCATAAGATCGATTGTCCCGTAAGAAACATGTTGGATTTTTATCTAGTTGTAAACAGTTTGTTATTTTGTTTATAAAGTATATATATGTAGAACACCATTAATTTGTTGAGACCTGGAAATATTTATATGTTTTAAAACGGGATAATACAACAATACATATACACGTCTTAAGGATTGCAAAAATATATAATATCAATCCCTTAACATTGACATATCTTTATTCCTGTTATGTATAAAGTTTTTTTGAAAGGTTTTATGTATATAGTTGGTTATGGCATGGCGCATGTAAAGACCCCGTGTTTTTCCTCGTGTCATTTGTGAGGCCCCCATGCTCCTCACACACTGTCAGTGGATCTATTCTCAGGTGCTTTTGTCCACACACACTACAAAAGAGCGGCTTACCATGTCATCCCTTGGTTTGTCCTAAGTCCTAACTACCCGTTCTATCCTGCGTGTGCTTGTTAGGTGGGCCTCTTTTCTTGTGTTTCCCTCATGCGCCACAGCCATGTGGCTTTAAACGTCTTTTGTACATATATCCTCGACAAGTAGGCCTTCTTCCTACTAAAAATCTCATTCTAATTTGATCACACGGTCAATATATCTATACAGTTTGCACTATAGGGTAAGTAGATTGTTTGGGTCAAGCTGAAGTGTTACATTTTTTAAGATCTTTTAAGGAAAAATAATATGGAGTAAAACAAATTACTAGCGTGCATGAATATGGTTAATGTGGAGCTGGTCCTTGACAGGTGGGCTCGCCGACCATCATGCCATGCAAAGGCTGGCCCAATCGGAGTAGGACTTGTGGACCTAGCCCACATGAATAATGATGGATATCTTTTTCTTCCAAGGTATTATTGACTCTCCGCAGGTTTTTTCCTGAAGGTAGCAAGTCTTTACAAAGCTCTTACGGCAGGTCATCTTGTTCCTCTTATCTAGCCGTTTGAATGTTCTTGCGACTCGCAACATTCGAACCCTCCTGAAATAATGTAATATTTCAAAATAGCATTTGAAATTTCAGCTCAGTAATCATGAATTTTTATGTGAAAAGAAATAAACTTTTATTGCATCTTGTTCACTGCTCAGAACTTTGTGTATATACCAATAGGCTGCCAATGTTGGTGGCATAAAACTCGCATATATAAGTATATGATACTCTTTTCAAGCAAGTAGTGTTAAATTAGAATGAGTGAAAAGGAATAGGCAATTGAAAACAAGTGAGAACTTTTATAGCCAGTGAGCCAGCAGTAAGAATCCTCTTTCCAGACATCAACCAAGCAAAGACAAACGCCATTTTACCTAAATTAAATTAAATCATCTTGACTACATGGAAAATGAGAAGATGGAAAATGAGGTGGCAACATGGAGTAAGATCCGGGAAAAAAAAATACAGGGATGGAAAATGTGTTTAGACTTATATAATAGATATGTTTCCAGTAGTTTTGTACTTCTACAACGTCCATATGTTTGTTCGAAGTCCCAAACTCCCAACTAATGGATATGGCTAGCTTCTCCTCTAGAGAGATCTGCTCAACTCCCTCTCCGCTTTCCCTCTAGGTTTTAGATAATTACTCAAAATAAGATCAGCTTGGAGATGCCTCTCCCGTCATCATAGATAATCAAGTGTAGATTGTCAAAGTGGTTTAAAGAAGAGAGAACTAACTATCCAGTTACGGTATAATGTATACTGTAATTTATACCGATAAGTTATACCGTAAAAGTCATCTTAAAGATATGGCAGCACGTGTAGTTGGAAGGTGTATGCCATTTTGTTACTAGCCATTTGTATATGTAGGTGGTTCAAAAAATGTGATGTTTTATGCTTATCGCATACAATAGTTTTCTTACTAATGGAGTTCACAAGGACTCTGTGGTAATTAATAAGCTAATGAATTAATATCTCCGATGACTATGAACTATTTGAACTTATTTTTTTCTTGTCGTCCATATTTTACCCTTACAATCTAATAATGGACATGAAGGGGGTTGATTCCATTCAGCTCCCCAGCCCAAAAATTTATTTAAATTCAGCCGTTTGAATCCGACCAAGCCCTTTCAATGTGTGACATGTGCGTAGTTTTCATGTTTTTATGTAGGCCACTTTGTTTATTGTGTTTTGTAGTGCTAGCCCCGAAATAGTCAACCAAGTTTGAACCCTTATAAATTAGTCAATATGTGGTCATTCGCTATATATGTTATGAATTCGGAATTTAGCCAGGGAGATCATTGGAATTTAGCGTTGTTAGCGTTAATTGATGATCTTTACCACTTAAGAGTGTATTAGGATTGTACAACTCGCTCATAATGCAGGTGTGTGGTATCGTTGTGCACATGAGTGTTTCATGTAATGTGGAAAAATTGTTTTTGTACTTCCCGCTCTAATTCTACACAGTTTTGCTATACATGTTTGGTGTGATTTTTTTCTTAAATATTACATGGTTTTTAGGATTTACAATAATATTTGTGCTAAAAAAAAAGAAGAGAAAAACATGGATGGTGTTGACCTATAACAAACAAAAACATTTTTGAATACGGGAACACAATTGCGTAATAGTACAATACAATTACATAGCACGACATAGCTACAATATAACTTAATCCGTGAGATTTTTTCTTAAAAAATACTTGTGTGACTTATAGCTAGTCCCTTTCTGAAAACAGAAAGAAATATATAAGTGCTTAAAATTGGAGGTGCACAAATTATATATTGTTTTTTCAGAAACACCATACAGACACAAGCGTCCACAAAAACCCTATCACTATAAGTACATCTGAAGGCTAAGCCAATATATATTCAGATAGACGAAATCACATAGTGTCTCATTTTCGACGGACAGTTCACCATCACTAAAAAAAATAGAAGCCATAAATACAACCATCCGTGTCAATAAGATATTGGTGATTGGTTTTTGATGGGTTGCCAACTGCTAAGCCGATAAAACATTAATGCTATACATATATAGCATGCATGCCGTATTTCCGCTATTCATACATCAACATCAAACCAGCAGGTCAGCAGTACTATGATCAATCCAACTATGTTAGCTATTATTGCCAACTAGGAAATTTTGCATGTCTCACGCACGACAATAGGGAGCATACTACATGCCTACAATATGTAAAGATATATACTACCTCCTTCCGTTGAGTTTTATCTTAAGTAAAAAATTTTAAACTTTAATTAACTTTTAGAAAAATAATACACCAACATCCACCACACAAAATTAGTTTCATTGAATCCACCGTAAAATTTGTTGTAACGGTGAATTTATTTGGTATCGCAGTATCAATATATTTTTGTATAAAGTAGGTAAAGTTTAGAGAAGTTTTAAAACACTCTCACATTTTAGAACGGAATGAAATAATACTACCTCCGTTCCAAAATATAAGGTACAATCACCTTGAATGTAAAGACTACAAACTAGCCAATACATGCAATCTATTTTTGCTTTAGTTTATTATTTTGCTAATGCATATAGCAATAAAATTAATGCACACCTTATATTTTGGTACATAGAAGAAAAATGGATGCACCTCATATTTCGGAATGGAGGGAGTATATATGTATATACTAGCCATGATGCATGTGCATTGCAACGAAAAATCTAAAATATATACATAACTCGTATATAATTTATGCTAGTCGAACGACTGTGCTTTTATTGGCTAGAACAATAATCATGCATATACCAAAGCATTGGATGTAGAAATAATAATATATTCTGGCTCAAACTATTTCTCTTCAAATATAAACAAGTTAAAAGAGTCGGCCTTGCGCTAGAGGATCCTGGTGGTGCTAATGTCAAGTAGGCTTTACTTAGAGCCTCAAACCGAAGGATAGGTGGCCTCAATCGTATGCGAGATACATGGATTACCCAATCTAAACTAAAGATGGACCAAATAATTGACGTATCAATATTTAGCGCGAGCAAACGAAGTTTGGGCAGCGAAAATAATTGGTCAAAATTTGGCCTGAGTGTACATCAAATATTTATTAGGCAAGCTAAAACTCATCTTGTCATGTGTTTCCTCTCATTAGGTCTAGTTGCCAAGAAATTACCCAACTAATTACGTCTTAAGAAAATTATGTTCAAAGCGAAAGAAAATATTGATGATTAGTAGCATTGTAATAAGGGCCTGTTGAACAGTTTTAGATTTTTAGAAACAGTTGTTTGGTAGCCAACTTTTAAGAATTTGAAAAAGCTTTTTAGTTTATTTTTTAGAATTTGTATCTATAGATTCTCATAAGCTGAACCAGAATCTATACCATTTGGAACAGTTTTTGCAGCTATTAAAAGCTCTCCTAGCTGACGGCAGGTCTTTTTCTTTCCTTCGCGGGCCAAGTCGGACTGAAAGGACGACGATCTTTTCCGTTTCCGATTCTGGAAGACGCTCACGGGCTGTGGGCCTGTGGCTGCTTATGGGCTTCAGGACTTCAACTACTGCTGTGGCTGCATACAATGATACAACGAAATACGCAAGCGAAAACAACTCCCTGTCAACTCGGACCATCGTAGTAGAGAAACTTAAACGAACTCAAAGAGAAAGCGAGGGACGAGATTTTCGGACCATGAAATTAATACTCCCTCCGTCCTCAAATGTTTATCGTCGTTAACTTTTTGACACATGACTGTTCGTCTTATTTAAAAACTTTTGTAAAATATGTAAAACTATATATATGCATATATAAAACTACATTTAAATCAAATGATAGAAAAAATTAATAATCAAGTAATTTTCTTAATAAGACGAATGGTCTATATCAAAAAGTTAATGACGACAAACATTAGAGGGAGTATTTTTTATAATAATAGAGATAGACAGATATTCATAAGTGATGCATATAGGATGACTAGAAGGCACGCATAGGTATAATTTATACGTAACTTAACACGTAAGTCGCACGCACGCATAAAATACGAGTATTAAGGATTGAAGCTAACCCGACAGTATGAAGATTAGGCAGGTGGGCTTGTTAATTGCGCCATTGTAAATTAAGGCCGACCCATTTCTCCACACGCGTTCTCTCAACACCTCTCTAGAGCCAGTGGTCCGCATATAAGTTTTGGACCATGGGATGATGGGGTGCAAATTTTTCAGCCCATCTTACATTATTTGGGCCGAGTAGAAGAATACAGTGGCACAAATATCCATTGCAGTGTCATCAGCGAGCATTATGGGCCGTTTTGGTTTAGGGCCATTTTGGTTTGATGTCAAAATATACCCTATCAATTTATTGGTAACCTAAATAGTAATTTGGCAGCGTTTGATTTGCTATCAAAATTTACCAATCACACACAGAAGTTGCCAAAAAATTTGGCACTACCAAAATTTATCAAGGTTTTTAGCATTGGTAACATTTGGCATGGCTGCAAACCAAAACGGACTGCCAAAAGGAGTCCTACCAATTAATTGATAGCTTAAATAGTAAATTTGTATGTTTGGTTTGGAACCAAATCATTGGTAATGCCTATGTTTAGTTTGGCACTTTTCTAGAACTTTCTTTACCATACTGTAAAATTTGGCACCTAATTGGCACCAATTCAAACACATTATTTTCCAATACTACCCTATCAAAACACTGGTAATACCAAAATTTGCCCAAACTTTGACACTACCGAAATTTTAGTAGGGCACTGTATATTAATATGCATGTATGCATTCTCAAATCCCATTAGGCGGAGGCTAATCAGCTCAAGTTGCCTGTTACTTTTTCAGCACAAAGCAAGCCATTAGCAATAGCCTCAACTGCTTCAACAGCAGCTGTTGAAAGGCATACGATACGACGGGTAAAGCTGATCAGCAGAATGTCTAAACACCGAACCGATGACACCCTCGATCCATCATTCCTCCCGTGCACGATACCGCGAGACGCAGCCATCGATCCTATCTTCTTTCTCGACAACACGGGCAGAGACGCAGACAAGTTAGTACCATAGGTACCAGACCTCGAATTGTTCCACTATGGAGTGTGGACTGATCTATTTATGTATCTATCCTATAAATTTCCTATTATGTAATGTTGGAACCTGGAATTGACACTATAATTATTTAGCATTTTGTGTCATGTGGACAGCTAGAGATTAAGGCATGAACCACTGTTATGTAATTCAGAGCTTTTATCTTAAATTGTTCAAGATTTCATGATGTTGATTTCTGAACCGTTGAAGTTGAAATGTTCGTTTTTTTCCTTGTGTGCTTGACTGTTTACTGCCAAATTGTGTTGTGACCGAGCTTTTGGGTTTTTGCTCGGGCCAGGCTCAGCCTAGCCAATGCTGATTTTGTCAGGCTCGGGCTTGGAGTTTTTTCAAGCCTGGTCTGAAACCCCGCCCGACTCGAAAGAAAAACAATCTTAACAGGTGCAGCAGCAAAAGATGACAGGGAGAAAACAGCAGCCAGTATAAATTTTGTTCAGCATTGAACAGAAAGGAAAACGTTGCATCAGGAGCAGGATGCAGAGAGCAAACGGAAGCCTAGCATGGCTATCGTGCAAATGAAAAACCAAATTGGGCAAAAGAAAACAGTTCTGAATTGAAACCTCCCAAACGCAACATATTGCACTGATTCAATATAGCCAGGGGAGCAGTAAGAGAAAAACAATTACTGGATAGGTTTTTGCAGTAGCAATGTATTCTATTTTTTAAAAAAGAATGTTTTCCAAACCTGGATCCACACTTCTTCCTCCAAACTAAAGCCCATGTTTTCATTCATCGTGGATGCCAAGATACTCACCACATAAACTAAAATACAGTAAATAAATACAATAGATCTTTCTCAGGAGGCCTGTCAAGTTTAAATACAACAAATTCTTTACAATAACATGAAACTGCTGTGAGGACCGGCCAGGAAAATCTGTGAACAGAGGGGAATTTCGGTATTAAAACTTGAGGGTGCGAATTCCGAAAGCTCATATAATGTAAAGATAATTGAACGTGTGGTCCATTTAAGTATTAATTTCAATTGATTGCGTGAACTAGTAAGTCACCCATGTTTGTTCAGGTGCCGTGTGTTTTTTTGTGAAGCCGTGTGTTTTTTGTGCATTTGCATATTCATGCATAAGGATTATTTCAAGAAAAAACAGGTTCATTTATAAACCATAGATGATATAGTTTAATAAGAAGAGAAAAATGTTTCTGGCGAAACACAATGTATCGAGTCAAACTGAAACATTTGACCAAAATACAACCCCGAGAAAATTACAGGCTTACAAGTCTAAAAGTAATATCAGACTATTAAGTATTCAGGAAAAAGTCTTAACTTTGTCGAGTTAATAGAGCATCAAACTTTCTAAAGTGAAACTATGAGTAGAGGTTGTAAGAAAAGAACAAGGAAACTTATGTGACAAGATTTGACAATGAAATAGCACAAAGCAATCACATTAACATCACTTTCACAAAGAACAAAATTAAACTTTAAGACAATTGTCAAACATCATTTTATATTGAGCATAACATGAAACAAAAAAAATCAAAGTATCATGTGAAATACTAAAATGCACACACTACAATTCTACATGTTTCCGTAAACATTACCTTGTCAGCCAAGATACTCTTTGCTGTACAATGAAGGTGATCAATCTCTAAGACCAAGCTCAACCTCAATGTCATCATCCTCTTCAAATAGCTTTAGAAGACGTGCATGTTGTTCCTCTCTTTTCTTCTTCTGCCAATACTTGAAAAGGAAAAATGACAACAGAATGGCTGCCCCAATTCCTAGGAGGACAAACAAAACTGTTTGGCCAGTATGACCTTTCGACTGAGCTTTCTTATCATCCTTGGATGTTTGAGTATCATCAGCTAGCCCTGCAACCATTGTATACGTGTTTCAAACTCTTAGGTGGCATGCATGGAAAACTGAAGAAGACGTATGCAAGAATTACTCCCTCCATTCCATAATATAAGGCACGGTCAAACTTGTCACGGTCTCCAAAACTAATTTCAACATTTAATATCTCATATATTATAATATTTTTATTACAAAATTATAGTCAAAAGTAGATTGAAATGCTATTTAAATGATATTATTTTTTATCAAATAAAGTTTAAATAACAATAGACTAACTGTTGGTCAAATACTCGAAGAGTTAATCTTAAAAAGCATGCGCGCCTTATATTATGGAACAGAGGTAGTAACATTCATGAGTGTTTCAAGGTCACCGCACAAATCTCATGTTAATATTAGAACTATTGCTTCAGGAAATGCACCTAAAATTATGGTACTAAGAACTTTTCTTTGCACATGATAAACATCTGCAGGAGCATAGAAATCAGCTAAGCTCAGGACTGCAGCTCTTTGCTACATACGAGACGCGGCAACGGCAAGTTGGATCTAGGAACCTAGTAATCGATAAGTAGAGCTGCATGTTGCGCAGATCGAACGCACTACCTGCTAAGAATTCTCTTTTTCTTTAGATAATGGATTACCCGGCCTTTACCTGCTACGAATTCTCATGATACGAAGTTCAAACTTCCCCAGCTAAATACTTCGTGATGCATCTACGAGGCCGGACATAATAAAGTCCGTTTCCCCCAAATCGTACTAGTAAACCTAGATTAATCGGACTCACAAACTCCAGAGCAACGACAACGATAAAAACGAATCCCCAACTCCGCAACCAGATCTCCACGTAATCCCCCATCCCCGCCCAATTCCTCAAACACTAGAGATCCGCAGGGCGAGCACGCACCTGTCGCGAACTGGGCGCAGATCGCCGCTGCAGCGAGGAGGAACGCGGCCACGCTAGATCCGCCGCACCCAGCGTGCGGCCGCCTCATCTCCACACACGTCTCCCTCCCGCCTCGCCTACTCTCCTCTCCTCGGCTCGGATCAGCAACGCGAAGCCGATGCCCCCACGCCGCCGCCGCAAACCTTTCCCTTCTCCTCGTGCTCCGCGCGGTGGTCGTGGTGGAAGCTTCGGTGGCGTCCAAATTCGGTCCGGTTCGTCTTATGATGGCGCGTGCGTCGGCCGCTCGGTGGGTATCGAACGGACGCGGAGTCGCTGGCTGGCTTAAGCTGCCCCCGCCTCGAAGTCTCCGTTCCGATTCCGACCTTCCGTTACGGGAATGGGAAGGTGGAGCGTCGGGTCGGGACGGGACGGGACGGAACGGAAAGGAAAGTCGGGTGGGTGGTCGTTCTCGGCGGCTCACCGTCTCTGGCAGTGGGCCCCACGACGACGGGTAGACGTCACGCTCACTACGTTGACTACGGGCCTGTATCGGAGCCCATCCTTTCTAATTGGGCCTTGAAATCTCCCCTTGACGGAAATTCGGCCCGGCCCACTTCCGATGGCTACATCTCTGCCGGCCGGCCGGTGATCGATCTCACCGTCACTGCACCAGTGCAGTTTCAAGTTTCAACCATGCTGCACGGCTTCCAAGGGACGACGCGGAGCAGAGCACCACCATGCATTTACTCTCCACGCCAAAGATGTCAGGAGGTGGTGAAATACTGAAACCTCACCGGCATTTACTTCTTCCCCATCCCACCCACCAACTACCGGCTCACCGCCACTATATACACACACAGCAGCAGCATCCCACACTCCTCGCTCGCTAGCTCACTGCTCAGCTCAATCTCTCGTAGCTCAGGCTGCTGCAATGGCCGGATTCACGGTGGCGCGCGTCACCATCCTCCTGCTGCTGCCATTGCTAGCTTTGCTGGTCGGCGGAGCGACGGCGCAGGTGTTCCGTGCGCCGTGGAACGGGACGTTCCCGATGGGGCCGAACGGCGGCGGAGGGAGCAGCGGAGGAGGAGGAGGAGGCGCGGCGGCGTCCGTGCCGGCGATGTTCGTGTTCGGGGACTCGCTGACGGACAACGGCAACAACAACGACATGACGTCGCTGGCCAAGGCGAACTACCTGCCCTACGGCATCGACTTCGCCGGTGGGCCCACCGGGCGCTTCTCCAACGGCTACACCATGGTCGACGAGATAGGTATACATATTTGCTGCTATTCGCTATCTCGTCGTTGCTGTTTCATCTTAATTTTGCTGGGTAATTTTAGCTTGTACTTTCATACATTGGCTACTTTGGAGCAGGTTCTGCATAGAAAATGTTTAAAAGTTCAAATACTTATATTGTTGTAATTGTGTATAAAAATAAAATTAACGTCCTTTTGTGTTTCAGAAGAAGAAAAAAGTACACTTGTTTTATATTTAGAGGGTGTGTGTAACCAAATGTGGAGATCTGGCTTTTCAAAAGTAACTATTGTAGTACTATTTTCATTTTTGGATCTAAGAGTTACTGCCAGTAACGAGCATTTGAATTATGACTGAAAGAAAAATCTCACTGTTACTAGAGTTAATATCTTTTCCAAAACAAACTATAGACTCCAATGCATGTAACAACAACTACAAACCGGCTCTTTAGGAAGTTCTCTGTTGTAGTACGTGAGGAAGGGCCCATGCTGCAGACCAATTAATGTAATTATATACATTAGTACTAGTATATTTTTTTAGATAATACTCCCTTCGTATTTTAATATATGATGTTTTTAACACTAATTTTAGTGTTAAAAACGTCATATATAAATGACCGGAGGGAGTAGATTTTTTATTAATCCTGCCTCTATCTAGGAATGATATAAACAGCCTAACTCTAGTATAATATGAAGTGTGGCAACTTTAAGAACTTGCTAGTTTAATTAATAATATGGTACGCCCTACAATTAAATAATTATATCAAGTGTGTTTAGCTCACTAGCTACTCTGTTTTGGAAGTTTTACAAAATTTGGAGTGTTTCACTCCAATAGTTTACCTTGTTTAATAATGTACTTGTTTATGATATTTGCATTTTATTAAAAAAATATTATATATTGGGAAGTAATTTGTTTATGAATTATTATCCAGAAAAGTATTCATAGATCAAGTGTTGCACTGTTCTAGGTTTGATGTCTCTTGGGTATATATACCGTACTTGAATTTCTCAAGAAACCTACACTTCTGTACCTGGACAAAATTGGAGGCATCTACAATTTCATTGTTTGCAATGTTTGGATAGCTATCTCCTTGTTTTCCTTGAAGATACTAGTGTGGATGCCTAGATTATGTGTGTTATACATAGTACTTGTCCTAATTGAAACCCAAACATGCACAGTGCATCTATGGTCCATTCAATTTTAGATTGGTTAGCTCTGTATGAGCATCCTAACTAGCTAGAGTAAGTGCTGCAGTTATAATACTCACCACCCTCTTGCATGTGCACATTCAAAGATGTCAAACGCATAGGAGTATGAGAGAGTGAGAGAGGAGGCTCCCCGTAGTGATCCATGGAGTAATTGCTGTGATCTGAATTTCTCCCATGGATCATAACGCTGACGCTGCCCTACCATTGATTCACCTCATGCAGTACACATGATGAGATGAAATTTTGTTGACGAGTAGCACTGTACCAGCGTGTGAGAATCAATGTTTCCATGTGACTCTATCCGGAATTCAAGATTCTAAGGTTGTAAATGCGAGATTGTACACTGTGCATGCATGGATACAGTTGTAGTTCTTTGATCGATCAGTCCTATCCAAGTATTTACCGGCAACAGGGAGTCACATCCTTACATATATACGGATCAGATCACTGCATATCATAAATAGCCAAATCTGTCCTTGACCGTGACATGATCTTAATTTAGTTACACATTACGTAACCAGCTTAGTAGCTAAATTCATCAGAGAAATGCTAAAAATGTTGATCAAGAACAGAGTTGCCAGTAGCTTCACTGACATTGTGGCTAATTAAATTCTCTACTGAATCTTTCATCAGCTGAGCTTCTTGGCCTGCCGCTCCTGCCGTCCCACAACGACGCCACCGGCGACGCCGCGCTCCACGGCGTGAACTACGCCTCTGCCGCGGCCGGGATCCTGGACAACACCGGCCAGAACTTCGTAAGAATATCGATCACCAATTTGCAAATCAATCGATCAGTCGCCGTCCTCCGTGAGTTCAGCAAGTTAACTCGTGCTCTGCATTTTGCGTGGACGACACCGATCGTTGCAGGTTGGTCGCTCGCCGTTCAACCAGCAGATCAAGAACTTCGAGACGACGCTGGACCAGATCTCCAAGAAGCTGGGCGCCGGCAAGCTGGCTCCATCGCTGGCTCGCAGCATCTTCTACGTCGGAATGGGCAGCAACGACTACCTCAACAACTACCTGATGCCCAACTACAACACCAGGAACGAGTACAACGGCGACCAGTACTCCACGCTCCTCGTGCAGCAGTACACCAAGCAGCTCACCGTACGCACGCAACGACCAAATTCAAACAATTTAAGTAACAGATCAATTCAATTCATCATTATATGTGATTAAATTGCAACAACAATTGATAAAATATGCAGAGGCTGTACAACCTGGGAGCAAGGCGGTTCGTGATCGCCGGGGTTGGGTCGATGGCGTGCATTCCCAACATGAGGGCGCGCAACCCGGCCAACATGTGCTCGCCGGACGTCGACGATCTCATCATCCCTTTCAACAGCAAGGTGAAGTCCATGGTGAACACGCTCAACACCAACCTCCCTCGCGCCAAGTTCATCTTCGTCGACACCTACGCCATGATCTCAGAGGTCCTCCGCAACCCGTGGTCCTACGGTCAGTAATCCGACCAACATTCCTACCACTGTACTAGCACACAATCATTTTTTTACAGCACGTCCTTTATGTAGAAAACTAATATCTCCGTCTCATTTTTTTTACAACACGTCTTTTATGTAGAAAACTAATATCTTCGTCTCGAAATATAGCTGTCCAAATTTCCAGATCCATTGCCATATAAAATATCATATCTATTTTTTTTTCTAGACGGAGATAATACCCGTAAAGACCACCATAAAATAAAAGAGGGGACATTTAACTATTTGCCACTCGCGAATGACACTTTATCTGAGTGGGACCAGCTGAGTCACATGAGTGATAAAAAATTAATTATTCTGTAAAAGAGAGCTTTACGAGAGGTTAATTATTTGGTGGTTGGAATGATGGTTTTTGCAGGGTTCAGTGTGGTGGACAGAGGGTGCTGTGGGATCGGGAGGAACAGGGGGATGATCACGTGCCTGCCGTTCCAGCGGCCGTGCCTGAACAGGAACACCTACATCTTCTGGGACGCCTTCCACCCGACGGAGAGGGTGAACATCCTGCTCGGAAAGGCGGCGTACTCCGGCGGCGCCGACCTCGTCCACCCCATGAACATCCAGCAGCTTGCCGCCTGGCAGCCGTAGAAGACGATCGACCTGAAAGAATGTGTTTTTTCATGTAATAGGATTTGTTTTGGATGTGGTGTTAAAGGTGTGCTTGGTGATGGTGATGCTTGGGTACAACGTTGTAGTAGCTATAGGTAGGGGATCGAGATGATGTGATCGAGCTGGGTGTGTAACGTGTTTGTGTGTTCAGTTTGGATCAGAGGGTACTAAGTGCTAGCTGCTTGTGTTTGTACTACTATTACTGTCCTACTTATGTTCTAGTAGTGACAAATTACGCACCGGTCTTACTGATCAATGCTGCTTTAAAGATGACGCATGGGTAATATCCATATGTAAGTGCTTGCGTGATTATATATTCCGTTATACAATAAGATCTAGAGATTATATTTTGACCGTTGCCAGCAAGTGGCAGTTCAGCAGAATACGTACGTACCACATTTATATACGCCAGTGACAGCCTATAAATTAATTTAGAAAAATACTTGCAAGAATCAAGGGATACCTTAGAACATAGAAATATCAAGTTGGCACGTTAGTTAAATCCTTGGGATCGTAAAACACGGGAATAGAGAAATATATAATATGCTGTTTGGATTCTTGATAGATTAATATGTAATATGTTGGATTCTTCATAAAAAAAAAGGAAGTATGTGAGTGACAGGCAATAAAGAAAGTTTCCCACGAGGTCCAACCTTTTCTTTAAATTCCTAAAAATTTTCTCATACCCCAAATGCACAAATTTTTTGTTCCAAAGAAGCACACACATAAAAATGTGCAATCAGATTTCAATCCTTATAAAACCATCTATTTTTCCTTTTTTTTTCCAAAAAAGCCAAGTACCACATACTCCCTCCGTTTTTAAGGTATGCCATCGTTGGCTTTTAATCGCATATTTGACCATTCATCTTATTCAATAAGTTTATGCAGGTACTATTTATTTTGCTATAAGTTATTTTATTATTAAAGATATATATATATATATATTTCATTATGTTATTAAAGACATTTTAAACATTTTTTTGTTATGAGTTGGTATATTACTAAAGATATTTTAAACATTGCTTGTTATGAGTTGGTTAATTATGAAAGATATATTTACTTCGTTATGAGTTGGTTTATTGTTAAAGATATTTTAAACATGGATTATATTTTTTATATAGTATTTGCATAAAATTTTTAATAAAGCGAATGCCTAAACATGTGGCTAAAAGTTAACATATCATACATTAAAAAATAGAGGGGATATAAGTTTATTCGGAAAAAAAGGGAGTGATATCTGAAATTCTAATATAATGGATATATGTATCGTTGATTAATCTCATGTAGACAGTAACAGCAAATTTGACATATCTTTTTATGTGAAATTGTGAATAAGTCATCAACCCGTGTATTATACTGACTATTATGAGTTATGTTATAAATGTTAAAATTCTGTTTTTTTAAATGTGTTGGTTAAAGTTATAGCTGCTCATATTAAAAAAAGATTATGTGTAAGTTACAAACTGCTAGTTATTAATTTTGAATTTTAGAGGTAAATTAATACAATGGTAAGTGATAATCCAAAGGGTACGGTATCATATTTATTCATTAGTATGAATTTCAACATTATTAAAGAGTCCATACTATTTCCAGATGTGTGATTTATCTGACATGGACCCTCAGCGCGATTTTTTTTAACCGAGGAGAAACTTCGTTCCTACTTTTATATTAAGAAGAAGAGAGGAAAACTGGGCCTAAAAACTATACAACTGCACGATTAATTAAAGGAAAACCAGCTAAAACCCACCTGTAACTGGAACCACAACGAAGTCCAACCTAGAACATCGTAACTCTCGACACGATTTACTGATAATACAATCCATGAAATCAACAACTATATCATTTCTCATTAACGTAAGAGCTACATCACCATTAGTATGGATATATGTATAGATATAAATAAACGTGTGGTTTGTCAGATAGTTGATTTTACAATTAACATATGGTTTGATTAAAATTGCCTCCACAGACATCAACAAAGCACGCATTGAAGAAAAACTGAAAAAGACATACATCTATAGTAATCTCAGTTTCTTATGTCAAAAGTAGGTATAGATCATTGATACCAAGTGATTGAACTTCCTATAGAGAACAGGGGATCTATGAATCGTAACATTACTCCGAGGTGTTGTTCTGACAATGGATAGTGTTAACATTTCTTGAACAATGCAGTTCAGATCTTGGCGATCAAGGGTCAGTATTGGTGTGGATCTCTGAAGAAACTATAAAGATGAGAAGACAAGAAATTTCGATTTCTTAAAAATTAGTAATAAAATCTGCATGGATATTTTCAACAACTTGGTCCCGTAGCTCAGTTGGTTAGAGCGTTGGTCTTATGAGCCGAAGGTCGCGGGTTCGAGCCCCGCCGGGACCATTTTTTTTGTTTCTTACAATTCGAATATTTTTTTGGAGGATCAAGCGAGCACAAAAATATTTGAAAAAAAAATGTGATTACTGAAATGTTCCAACATGTTCTAGATGCAATATAGGAGTACCTTTAAAGCAAACGCACGTTCAGCATAGGACCTACAAGGTTGACGCCTTTATGAACTACAAAGAAGATCAAGAAGAAAAGTTGGGAAAATTTAAAAACGATGTGTTTGACACATCGTATAAGCGTCAACCTTAAAATAAAACACTTGTAAATAATCTTAAAATTAACATATGAAATCTAATCATATAGTACTCGTTGTTTAGCGATAAACGACGACATATGTGTGGGATGAAGCGATAAACGGCGACGGACTATTTAAACATCGCGACGACCACACGTGTCCACTGTATGCCCCGTCCAAGTTTAACGGCGCACCGTTAGATATTAATGGTACACTGTTAAGATCTAACGACGGCTACTCCAGCAATAACTATGGCTCCGGCGGCGAAGACGAACATCGACAAAATATTTTGGGTTCGAGGGTGGGGTGGGGGAGGAGAGCGAAAGAGGACGGCCACCGGCAGTTAGAGCAATGGTTTGGACGGCGACGGACCGACGACGGGCAAGGTAGACAGCTAAGGCGACTCATGCCGTGCTGGTGTCACTAGAGGCGTTGGCAGGCGGCGGTACCACAGGAGATGGAAAAGGAGAGGGGGCGAGGACGGGAGAGAAGGGGCCAGATCGATAAGGACTCGCTGGCGCCGACGTCCTGGGAGGCGGTGGCGTATAGTAGACGGTGTCGGTGAGTCGACAGTGAGGCACGGAGGGACGACGAGCACAGAGACGATGGTCGGTGGCAGACAAGCACAAATGCTGCCTTTGGCGGCAGACCGGACGGGTGAGCACGAGACAAGCAGGACGAAGGAAGTCCCTGTGTAAGCCTATACACATCACACAACGATCACGCTGTCTATCTAGTCACGTTCTATGATTAAATTTGTAAATTCAAAATTTAGTCAGCTACCCCTAACATATCATCATTAAGCAAACTCTAAAGTTACATTACGCGATAACATACTTCATTGCTTTTCCTGCATCGTTCGGCTAATGAATACAAAATCCAACGTCAAAACATATAAATCAATCAGAATCGTTCAATAGTATCTTTTTGGGAGATGAAAGGCGCTTTCTGCAAATCCGCCTTCGGAGCCAAACACCGAAACACCCATCCATCCACCAAGCAAAGCATCATCATCGTCACTCGATTGCCTCGTGCGGTCCTCACTCTCCACCTCCACTCCGACCCATCAGGAAGGCGACCGACCGACCCACCCCCGCCCGCCTAGCCCGGCCACGGACATGTGGGCCCTCAACCTGAAGGCCGGTGGGCCCTGCCTCACGCCGAGGCGCCCTCTCGCGGCCGTCGCCGGCGGCGAGGCCGGGCCGTGCTCCGTGGCGGCGGGGAGGAGGCTCGGGAGGCGCGGCCATGCGCTGGTCGCGGTGGGCGCGTCCGGGAGGAGGAGCAAGGACGGCCACGGCCCCGGCGACGGCGACGACGGGGCCGGGGACGATGAGGCGAAGGGTAAGGCCTCCTCTTCCGGTGAGAGTCTCTCCGACGAGCTTTTGCCTCGAATTTGTGCGATTTGAGCCCCAGAAAGGTGGGGGATCTTGGCGCGAACTGGGAAAAAGGTCGGGGCCTTTTCGTAGATGCTATGCGCTTGGGGGATGGGATTGGGCGGCTGACTTGCTGCCAAAATTTCCGTCAGGGGGAATGGTTTTGGTGTGATTGCTTGACGAGACATAGGTCGGATTTTGGATTCATCGACGAGACGTCGGTGGAAATTTGGGTTAAATTAGCGAAACCGGAAGAGTAATCAGTAGCTACTTTACTGACTTGATTAATCGAAATGGTCCTGATGCTAATTACTGGCTTTAGATGGAAACTGGGAGATATTGCATTCGGGATTCTAGTAGCGAGAGGTATTCGTTTTGGTATGTGTTCAGCACTTGTGCTCCATTGCGTGTGGTTTCGTCTTTAAGTTAGAGCAGCGATCCAACTGTGAACTGTTGAATTGTGGATGCTAGCACTTAAATTGTTGAATTGTTTTTGCTCCAGTTTGTGCCTGAGCACTGTTAAGTAGGAGTAGTATAAATGAGATAAATGTGATGTGTTTTGCACCGATTCCAGTAGGGCAGATAAACTTCAGTCTCCTTATACAACAATAACTTTATTCTTGGTTCCGTATTCCTGTAGGATATGTTCAATAAGTAGTTAAAAGTGTGAAATAAAATGTTGACCTGGCCTCGGTTGTGCTGAAATGGTAGCTTTTTATACAGGAAATGATGATGCAACCTCTGCAGGAGACAGCTCTGATGGATTAAATCAACTGCATAATGAATCCGAACCTAGTGAGCCGATTAATATTTCTAACAGCAATTACTGGAGAGATGTCAGAGCAAACCTTGTTCGCAGGGAACAGGTGAGCCAGGTTTACAATCTTTAGTGTTTGTAGCTTGTTAAATTGGTTATCAATGTACATGCACGCATTTAGGTTATCCAGACATTGTTGAACTCACCTAGTATCACTAATCAAAGTTTACTCCAGTTTCTATACGAATATGCACTGTATTTTCTCCAGTTAGTACATTGCGTAAGGATAGGACTTCAGCAGTAGTAAATGTATTGGTGATCAAATGGTAGTCAGCAAGCAACCAAGCAGTATTCACACATAACAAATGAACAATTGAAAAGCAATACTAATGCAGCCAGCATGCCAATCTTTTTGCGTGCCTTACCGTTCATTGAAATTTTCATCACATAGGCTGCTATTTTGCAAATATTTCCGTAGTTATTTCTTTGCATATTAGTGCAAAAATAATTTCACATTGCTCTTTGCTGAGAACTAAAATTCCTGAAAAGAAAGCAAAAGCAATTGCCTTCTAACTAGCACACTCATATGTTTGCTTGATTTTCTGTTCTACTTTTAAAATCCATTTTTTTTGAACCAGGAGCTCTTGGTAGATCCAAGTGCACCAGCAGAACCAAAGACATCCTCGGGAGAACCTGTACACCAGCTTCCTCAGAAGTGGGCTCACCCCATTACAATGCCAGAAGCAGGGTGTGTCTTGGTTGCTACCGAGGTGCTTGACGATGACAGCATCTTCGAAAGAACTGTCATTCTCCTCCTTAGACTAGGTTCCAGAGGCACATTTGATGGTCCGTTTGGAGTCATCCTGAACCGTCCACTCTACACAAAGATCAAGCATGTCAATCCATCATTCCAGGATCAGGCAACTCCATTTGGTGACTCCACCCTCTTCTTCGGAGGGCCTGTGGACATGAGCATGTTCTTGGTGAGGGCTAGCGACAACTCTCGTCTCAAGGGGTTCGAGGAGGTTATACCAGGCATTCGCTTTGGCTTCCGGACTGACCTAGAAAAGGCTGCTGTTCTGATGAAGAGTGGTGCAATTAGGAGCCAGGACCTGAGGTTCTTTGTTGGGCATGCAGCATGGGATTATGAGCAGCTGTTGAGTGAGATCAGGGCAGGATATTGGGCTGTCGCGTCCTGCAGCACGGAGCTGATCAGCGATGCCCTGACAGGCGATCCTTCTTGCCTCTGGACCGAGATATTGCAGCTGATGGGAGGGCATTACTCGGAGCTCAGTCAGAAACCGAAGCAAGACGACCAGTAGATGCTGCTGATGTGTACCATTACAACAGCTAAGGATGTATCCGTCCTGTACATAATTGGAATAGGGTAAATCTCACCTGCATGCCTTTATGTTTCATGTAGCAACTGATATATATACTGTTATATATATATGCCTTTTCTTACTGAAATAAGCTCTATACAAATAGTTCCGCATGGATGATGGCAAATGACGAAACTGTGGAAAAACTGTATTCTAGTGCTTTAATGCCCTATCAGACCAGAAAGTTATATTGAGAAACTGAATCCTTATATGCACAAATCATGTCTGGTGATAACAGTTCATATATACTCCTACTAGTATTACAACTTGTGACAATATGCAGAGATCTAAGGTCCACTTATATTTAGGCCATGTTTAGTTCCAAAAATTTTTAGAACCAGATGTCACATCAGACGTTTGACAGGTGTCGGAAAGGGTTTTGGACACGAATGAAAAATCTAATTTCACGGTTAGCCTGGAAACCACTAGACGAATTTTTTGAGCCTAATTAATCCGTCATTAGCGCATATGGATTATTGTAGCACTTATGGCTAATTATGACGTAATTAGGCTTAAAAGATTCGTCTCGTCGTTTACAACCCAATTGAGCAATTAATTTTATTTTTTATCTATATTTAATGTTTCATACATGAGTTTAAAGATTTGATGTGATATTTTTGGGCAATTTTTTTTTAACTAAACGGGGCCTTAACTGTACTCTTGAAGCTTTGACCACGCAAGCCCAACCAGCTGTCCAGTTTGCATGTCCAGGAGGATTAGGGTGGTATGCTTATATCTGATACCAGTCAAAGACTCAAAGCTGTTCATTTCCTACTCCTTGGCCTGCTGCCAAATTAAATCAATGGGTTTCTGTTTCTGGAACCTTCTGTTATGTCAAACAGAAGGTCAAAAGCTATTATGTTGCCTTTGGTTGGCACGGGCAGCCCGGCAAGACCAGGTTTTAGCCGAATCTCAAAATCATTGCATGATATGGTGATATGTTATGGTCAAAGCGTATGCCGGGTGCGTATCTACGGGGCAACGAACCCACGACCTTAGCTTATCATTGAATCCATGCACCTTGAGCTACATCTTAACAGGTACATGAACTTGCTGACTGCGAACGAGCCGACTAAAAAGATACTGGTCATTTACACCCTTTTACTTTGAAATACCACATAGACATACATATATCCTTTTAAAGGAAAAAGGCAAACGTCTACTCAATCGTAGAAATTACCTTCATCGGTGAGGGTAAAAAGGTAAGCAAGCCATCAAAATTGGTGGAGTTGAAATTATGATGCTGAAATCTGATTAGGCACCAGGCATGTCTATCGTCCCAACTCCAAGTGCTTTCTTTAGTTGGTTCAAGTTAGGGTTCATTTGGTTCATAGGATTTCTATAGGAATATTTAGGAATAGCCCTTTAAAATTGTTCATACATTTGTTTTATAGAAATGGTACACAGAAATTCCATACAAATGCTATAGCAACCCAATGAAAACGTAGGGATTCTATATGATTCAAACATCTGCTCCAACCCCCCTCTCTCTCCCTCCTTGGTTGGCATAATATGGATGCTTGTTCCTATGGTTTATATATTCCTATATTCCAGACGCTCCATACCATTAAATCATCAGTTTTTTAATCTCCTTGTTTTGCATATACAATCCTATAATATTTCTGTGTTTTTTTATTCTTATATACATTTCCCTATCATTTGAACCAAATAAGCCCTTAGATCATTTTTACTTTTGCAGAGGCATGCATGCTCACTTGCACAGTAATAACCCATGTAGTTATCAATTCGTAGAATCTTAGGTCTCATTCTGAATTATGGAGCCTACAGAATTAATTTAATTTGATTTGTGAGAGAAACCTTAGAAATTTGCTCATTCTAAAGGGAGAAAAGGTGTGCAGGGTTCCAGCCAGTTGGTCACTGGTTCCCTTGGTTAAATTAGTGGAAACATGATACATTCAGAAATGTAAGCTGAATAAACAATTTTCTTTTCCTTGACGAAATATTTTCTTTGGTGCTGCATTTAATAGCCTCTTTATATAAAATATGAATCTATTTAAAAGCTAAAACAGCTTATAATAGGAAACAGAGCAACTGAGCAAGTAGAAAAAAAATAATTTTATCATCTTCCTCTAAATAAAAAATGCCTGCTGCTTACATCAAAATCTCCATGTCATCTACACTCAAATCCTCATAAACAATGAGCTGCTCGCTGCCAATGGCGCCAGAGCTCCAGCTCCCATCCGTGTCACTAGTCTCACGACATGCCACTTGATGTCTCGCATCATCTCCCCCCACGCCGCCGCCTCCGCCGCCGGCGGCGGCGGCGGCGGGCTGCCCCGGCAATGGCGCCGTGCGGCCGTAGCGGGGGCGCCGCAGGTCGACGAGCTGCGCGTCGGCGGCCATGCCGGCGTCGGACGCCAAGCGCTGCACGGAGCGCGGCGACATCACCATCTGGCCGCCGCCGTACGCGTAGGCGGCGGCCGCGCGGCCGGGGAAGTTGAGGCCGCGGCGTGACGAAACCGATGATCCGCGGAGGAGGCAGACGGCGGCGTCGTGCGCGACGGCGGCGGCCTCGGCGGTGGCGTAGGTGCCGAGCCACAGCCTCTCCCGTGTCCCCGGCACCCGGATCTCTGACACCCACTTACCCCATCTCCTCCTCCTCACTCCCCTGTACCTCCACACCCCACTCGCCGCCCCCGCCGCCGTCCGGCCCATGTGATTCTCCGGCGATCGATCTCCGGCGATGACGTGTTTGTTAATACTCGGCGTTGAAGACGAATTGGGGACGAGTGCTTCGCGCGTCCGATTTATAGGTTGGGGGAGGTCAGCGCTGACCTTCTCGTCTTGGACATAAAGAATGCTACTCCTACGGCTAAGCATAATTTAATTAATTAAGCATATGCATGCATGCGAGGGCACTCACTCACTCGCGTTTGGTCAACCAGCACATGGGTTATTCGCGCACGTGACGAGCTTTCAAGGTTTGGTTGGTAAAATCACAACGATAATTTCATCGTGCCGGTTGCGGTCGAGATATATTTTCAAGGGTCAAATATCAAAGGCTGGATTATACTGTAGTAGTGGTGTTACTGGCGTCGCTTTCGTGGCGTTATTTTGGGTGGTTTGAAGTGTTCTTGTTGTTGCTTTAATTTACCCACTGGGAATGGAATGGAACGGAATGGGAATATGGATGGAATCGGGAGTAGTGGATGTTGACGTCACTCGTGACTCGCCGTTTTTGTCGAGTTGCGGCGAGCGAGGGAGAAGAGTGAGTGTGGTCGAAGACCGGGAGGAGAACACTTCAACTTCTCCGTGTTCCCTTTTCAAAAAAAGAAAAAAAAACTTGGTAATTCGGTGGTGTGCATGGTTTTTATTTTGCATAGAAAACATGTTGCATTCGCTTATTCGGTCCAAATTAAGTCGATGATACAGCCAAAGTCAAATCCTGCCCTTTGATGGACAGGAAACCAGGCCTGCAAATTAACTGCGAACCAGTTTGGCATTTTGGTTTCTCTAAACTATTACACCAGTGAGCTAGCCACTTAATTATTACACCGTTCATGTATTAAAAATTCGATCAAAAGTAGTTCATTTGATTTTTACCAGGCTTACTTTAAAAAAATAAAGTAGGCTTATTTTGGTAGAAATTAAAATATCAAATATGGCTGATTTTTACCAATGTGTCATCAAATTATAAATGCATATGTTTAGTGCATCAAAATTATACCGATACAGCGAACGTGCATGTAGCTTAGTGGTTACAAGAGCACCTGAAATTCTGGATTCGATTCCTGAATTTTTTAGGATTTAATAGCTTTATGCTCTTTCAGTGATAAGCGACGTACCCGTCAACAACGAGGCGTCCACGATGGCTTTGTCAATCTCAAGAATTTATCGGCCCAGTCTTTGAAGATACTCATAGGGATAGAGTTTGTGTGTGCGTATTCATAAGGTTAAGTATACGTGTGTTGTGAGTGTTTACGTTGTACTGTATAATTCTCAAAAAATTATACCGATACAACCAAACGCTAATGCGCTTTTGAAAAGTATTGGTTTTAATGTTTTCGAGCTACCAGTGTTAGGATATTTTATGAGAATAATTACTAGTCATTAGTCAAAGGCTTAATCTCGAAGACTTTTGAAAAAAAAAATGAACATAGCGCTATTGCGTACTACTAGTACTATGTTGGTATGTTGAATTTGACGCCTCTAGGCATATATACGTGCAGTGTGAACACATGCGTAGACCAGCATCATCTTTTGTCAAAATTAATGTCAACAAACACAGAAAATCACAATGAAGTAGTAGTACTCAGGGTGTGTTTAGGACTTGTTTAGTTTATGATTTTCTTTTCGAAAACATCGTTGGAACAGATGTCAGGAGGTGTTTTTGGACATAAATAAAAAACTAATTTTATGGCTAGCCTGAAAACCACGGGACGAATCTTTTGAGTCTAATTAATCTGTCATTAACACACGTATGTTACTGTAGCACTTTATGGCTAATCTGGCCTAATTAGGCTCAAAAGATTCGTCTCGTCGTTTACAGCCCAACTATGTAATTAGTTTTATTTTTTTATCTATATTTAGTGCTTCATACATAAGTCTAAATATTTGATGTGATGTTTTTGGGGAAAAATGTTGGAAACTAAACGGGGCCTTAGTTCCCAAAAGTTTTTTATTTTGGATGTTATATCAAAGTTTGACCAAATATCGAGATGGGTTTTCGGATACAAATAAATTAATTAATTTTATGGCTAGCCTGGAAATCACGAGACAATTCTTTTAAGCCTAATTAAACCATCATTAGCACATACGGGTTACTGTAGCACTTATAGTTAATCATGACCTAATTAGGCTCAAGGCTCAATAGATTCGTCCCGCGATTTCCATCTAAACTATACAATTAGTCTTTTTTTATCTATATTTAATACTTCATTTATATATCAAAGATTCAAATAAAGGGTCGACAACAGCACGGAGCACGTCATACGCGATGCAAGGCCCAGGTCAGCGTGCATCGTATCATTGACGTACGCATGCGCATGTACCTTTACTCTACTACTACTACGGGCCCATTTCATGCTAGCATACAAAGCGTCTCACATGCATGGACATGGCCCAAAATGGAGTAGATGGCCTATCTAGGCTTATGCTAGGCCAACTGAAGTGGAGATTGTATGAAAGAAATGAAAACCAGTGCAAAAGGAAAAATCTGTAATGTCCTGTTACTACTTAAAAAGAGAAGTTTTGAACCTCGATTGACATGTTGGATCCAGCATCGATTCATCACCATCGCATTTCCTTAAACTAGCGTGTATGATTTAATTTATGATTGTTTCTCACCTTCGCAAAAGAGACGCACCCATCTAGACCTGGTTTCCTTTGCTTTTCTTTTATCTTAAGCCTTTCTTTGAATCCGATGTATATAAAATTAGCCATAACCAACATTTTCATAATTGAGCTTACATGTTTTTTTCTTTTTTTTTCCTGTTTCTATGTCTCACAACATGAATTCGGCTCAACAATAAATATTATCTCTATTTTTTCTTTTTTTTAATTTCAACATTCCTATGTGCTAAGTTTACCACACATAAATGTTTCGTATGTGTAAAGTTTTACAGTATAGAGTTTATACATGTAAATTTTTTATGTACAAAGTATGTGGATGTTTTGTTCCCACGTTGCTCTCAGAACTTTTTTTTAAGTTAATTTTAATGTAGCTGTAGCGTTAGCACGAACATTTTCCTAAGTAAATTAATATAAATGACTTGATGCTTTTACAGGTAACTCGCCTTTGAAATATGTCATAATTTCATAGAAAAGAATTACGAGAAATCGTGTAACTATCAACAGATGCAACACATTTTCGGAGAACATTTTTCTCGGATTACATGTTCCTTGTCCCGTTAAATTTCAATTAAAAGCTATTTACATGTGTGTAATATTTATAGGTATTAGGTAAACCCTGGTTGATGGAGTGTCATGCATCCTTTATCATGAGTCATGAGTCAAGCTTTTATATATTTGCCATGAAATTTATTTCTAGAGTAAATTTCATAAAACTACAGGCATTTTACATAATCTATCACAAAACTACAGATTTAAGAACTTATTTTATAAAATCACAGATTTAGTGTCTTTCTGTATCACAAAACTATATATTAAAGAGCTTGTTTCACAAAACTACATATTTCGTATTTCTATTATCATAAAACTACAAGTTTAATGTCTGAATTATCACAAAACTACAGATTTTAGCAATGCATTATCATAAAATTACATGTTTTAGCATTGCTTTTATGATAATGAAAATACTAAACCCGTAGTTTTGTGATAATGGAGGCACTAAACATGTAGTTGTGTGATAATGAAGACACTAAATCTGTAGTTTCGTGAAGCAAATTCTAAAATCTGTAGTTTTGTGAGACAAGTTTTTAAATCTGTAGCTTTGTGATAGATGATGCAAAATACATGTAGTTTTGTATAATTTACTCCTATTTCTATATAATTTAACATAATAAGATTTATGACCTATCAAATAAGGCTTTCCTTGATCACTGACCTACATTAACTAGGTCTAACATGCAACAAACACTCCTTTTGAAACCAAAATAATTTCGTTCAGAATCAAAATAATTCGTGAGAGGACCCCTTTCATCGATGACTACACTAACCAGGCCTTATCTAAACAATCTCACGTAAAATTTTAATAGAAGAGAAGCTACCTTTTAAGCAAGAGATAGTCTCGTATACATACTTCAAGATTATTGCACGAACACACATTGTTTGGATCCTCTGGCTAGTTCAAATCCTCAATGATAGGGCACCCGTGCAAAGCTAACCTTTTGTCTCAGAGACCGATGGGCCTTTTGTCCTTTGAGCTTGCGGATATGCTTAGACCCTGTTTGGATCAAAAAAGTCCCTAGGACTTATAGAAAAAAGTCCATATGAATCCAAACAGAAGGGACTAATCTAGGGACTTTTTTTAGTCCCTCAAAAATTAGAAGTCCCGGGGGGAGAGCTTATTGGGACTTTTTTTTCCCTCTTTTCACGTTCTGCCCCGCTCTCTCTCCCCTCCCACTTTCCTCTCTCCTCTTGCGACACCTCCATCGCCGGGTGTAGCCGCCGCCGACGCACGCCGCCCTCCCCGCTTGTCGCGACGCCGACGAGATTTGGCCCCGCCTCCTCCGCATCCGGCTTCCTCCACCG
>CM002483.1:13194436-13221683 GCA_000325765.3 Leersia perrieri
TTTCTTTTTCTGCAAGCCACGGAAAGGTTCTGGAACCTCGTCGATTCCCCGAAACGCCCCTGTACCCAATTCCCCACAACCCTAAACTGCCCGGGACACTAGGGGTAGTATCGTACTTTCGCACACCGCCTTGGTGTATGTAGGGCACGCCCCTCCCTAGGAATCGCCACGAGCCAGCGAAAAAAAAGGGCAAAAAAAAGTCGTGGTTCGCCTTCGCCTCTTCTTCCTCTCTTCTCGTGCTCTCGGCGGCGGCGGCGTAGTCGGCGATGGCGTCGTTCTCCGAGGCTCCCCCGGGCAACTCGAAGGCCGGCGAGAAGATCTTCAAGACCAAGTGCGCCCAGTGCCACACCGTCGCCGCGGGCGCCGGCCACAAGCAAGGTGAGCGTCCTCTGCTGCGCTCTATGTCTATCTCTGGGTGTATCTAGCCTTGTGTATGCTGATTGGGGTTGGGATCTGGGTGGACTTCGGTATGCTTCTATGCTTGAGGCCCGGTAGGATGGGGGTTGTTGTGGAGGGGGCGGTTCAGATCGGAACTCGTAGCTGATAGATCTGCTTGTATGCTTCGTGCTGCGCCGAATGGTGATTAGATCTGTAAGATTGGTGATGAGACAGTCAGGTTTGACCAATGGTTTGGTGCTTATTTTCGAGTTGATTTAGCATCGGATGTGTTGATTTGTGTTAGATATGTCTGTTGCTGTAAATGTTTAGCATGATTAAAGCTTGTGTGTTGGTAGTTGCTCATGGACTGTTAAGTAGGAAGAACATGCTTATGGGAGATTGCTTGCTGCTTATAAAAAATATGTGGTGATTTATAGCTAAAACGCATGGAATGAGATTTTGTGCTGTTATATGCGATTGTTAATTTGGTTATCATCGTTTAGTTACCATGCTGTTATATGCCATTTATAACACTTTATGTTATGGTTATTTAAGATGTAAGAGCCATTTTATACAAGTGTGGTTCTTATTAGTATAGCTCTAATCGGCTAATCGCCTATACAAATTGGACAGATTTATCTCTGTTTTTTTAGCAGTTCCTTTGCTGTTTCCAAGGTGGTTGTGTAAGGGTGTAGATTACATGATGTGTTAAACTCGTGTTTACTATTGAATAATTGTTCATAAGATTGTTGTGGTTGATGGTGAGATTCATGTTTGTATTACTCTTTCAGGTCCAAACTTGAATGGTCTTTTTGGGAGGCAGTCAGGTACTACCCCTGGTTACTCCTACTCTACGGCCAACAAGAGCATGGCTGTGATCTGGGAGGAGAACACACTGTATGACTACCTGCTCAACCCCAAGAAGGTATGCTTACATGGGACACCTAAGTAATATAAAATTTACTTGTGGTTGTAGACTTCTATTGTTCCCCATTTTTGCATCGTCGGATAGGAATTATCTCGTTGTGTGTAGCCCATTTATCTTCATGCTGTCTAGTTATATATAGCATCTTTTACCTTGCAAAACTACCTACATGTTTACAGGACTTTGTAATTAGTGAAACTTTATGTCATCATTCATTTTTCGCATGGATTACTATGCCGTTCACAACTGATTTGCTTTTTGGGTGTGATAAGGAATTTTCTTTATGGTTGCTTATCATATATTCCATCATACATGATGTGAGCGTTTTTTTTTTTCCAGAAGTAGTCATCTGAATATAAGCTCTTACTCTTGGAATGAATGAATCTAAAATAAGCAAGCCCAAAGTTAGGATTACTCAATCCATGTGATTCTGGTCTGTTGAATACTTGAATCTGTAATCAAAAGAAGGCCATGCAATATCGTATTTGTTATGACTTATTGTGATCACTCTGTAGTTGTTTTAGTTGTCTTGATATTTATGCTTTCTAAAATTAGTCTTGTGTTGCTCTAGGTAACCACTCTATGTAATAGTAGAACTAGCCATCTTTGTTGCTCCTTTGACCTTTGTGTGATGCCTAGGGTCTCACTATTTTCCAGTTCCATTGTTTCTTAAGGACAAGACTGGCTCTGTTTTCCTGTGCAGTACATTCCTGGAACTAAGATGGTCTTCCCTGGACTGAAGAAGCCACAGGAGCGTGCTGATCTCATTGCCTACCTGAAGGAGGCGACATCATCTTAAAGGGAGGAGCCGACGTTACATGGGACAATGAGACAATCCAACAATTCGTTTACAGTTAATAAAAAGATTTAGACATCTGGGTCACTCTGGTTTTACAGGGTATCCACGAGACAATTATCTTGTTGAATATTTCTTTCGTGTGGTATGGGTTCCAATATCTCTAGGTTTAGCAGGGAAAGTCTTTTGCAGCTTTTGCTTCAACTGCTGGAAAACGCCAGTAATTTTGATCGCCAGTCGGTTAGACTGGATTGCACCCCTCTTGGAAAATACTGAGATCCTTCAATTCGTGATACTTTAATCCATTGCGTTTGCCCTGATTAATCGTCACCTTGCAGTGCGTTCGATGTCTTGATGTGTTGCGTGTTCTGTTGAGCCGCGTATCTGCTCTCGTTGGCATCCGACGCCAGATATCTGGGGTGTGCTCTCGAAAATAAGTTGATGGCTTGGTGCGTATCGATGTTAAGCATTGTTTTGCTCGTCCAATACATATGTATATGTACTAGGAGTTACTCGGAGATGCCTCTAATCAGTATCATGTACCGAGTACAAATGTAGGTGGGATGGCCTTCAGGCCCTTATGGAGGTCTGGCAGGGGTTAGTTATGATCGTGTTTTGGCTATCGAATTTTTAACAGGTGGTAAAGGCTGGTAGTTGCGTTTCTATCCAACGTCGACGAAGGCTGATGCTTCGATAGAGCCTCTTAGTCTGCTAATGGTTATAAACGCGATATGAAAGAACCCTGTAGCTATTGTATCATTCATGTGGTCGTGCCGGAGTGGTTATCGGGCATGACTAGAAATCATGTGGGCTTTGCTCGCGCAGGTTCGAATCCTGCCGACCACGTTTTTTATTTTTGCTCTGTTCATTTCGTAGAATGCAATTCGGCCACTCCCTTTTTGTTTTCCCCACAAAATACTTGAGAAGGCGCCTTTTGTTACCAAATTGTGTTGCAAGATTAGTCTTTTTTTTAGGATTTGTTGCAAGATTAGTCAATCCAATGGAGAAGACAGAGAATAAGACGTTGTTTGGTTAGCTATCATAATTTATTTAAGGTTGTCATAACTCAAGTTAGGCAAATTTTTTGCTACGTCAGATGCTTGTTTGGTTCTTACCAGTTACCACATTATGGCAAGGATCCCTCCCACTAAATAGGACTCATATGGCACTGAACAAAAAGTATGATAATAATGGCTCATGCTAGTCAAAATGTGGCTTTAGTTTACTGGCCACACCTTAAGAGCCTAAAGGGCTGTTTGTTTCCAAGGACTTTTTTTAAGTCCCTGTCACTTCAGATGTTTGAACACTAATTAGAAGTATTAAATATAGACTATTAATAAAACACATCTCATACTTTGTATTTTTTCACGAGACAAATCTATTGAGCCTAATTAGTCCATGATTAGCGAATGTGATGCTACAGTAAACATTGCTGATCATAGATTAATTAGGCTTTAAAAAATTGTTTTGCGAATTAGCCTTTATTTATGCAATTAGTTTTATTATCAGTCTATATTTAATAGACTAATTGACATCCAAACATCTGATGTGCCAAAAACTTTTAAAAAAAGTCTCTGGATCCAAACAAGCACTAAATTAGCCAAAAAAAATTATGACAACCATGGGAAAATTGAGTCACTCACTAAACACCCGCTTAGGCCTTGGCCACCTCCTAGAGCATGTATGTAGATGACGAATAGCCTACCTAGTACGAATTCGGCTTATGTGGCAGAGAGAAACATCGATGACTAAGGGCCCTTCGAATCGTGAGATTATGAAAATGGATAAATAGAAAACACAATATTTTCGTAGAAATGCAAATGCAAAACAAATAATTATAAAAGCATGGGAAAAATACATGAACGGTCGTTTGATCAAGACCACGGGAAAAACGCATAAATTATGAGAGGCATACTCATAGGAAATTTTCTAAGAGGTTGAAGCTCATATTATTTATTTTAAATGGTCATATAAGAAAATTTCTATAGGATTTGAATCCTATAAATTTCCTAATCACCAGCCCGTTACACTTAGGCCATCTCCAACATCGGAGCTTATAGAGATGCTTAACAAATAAACTCGGCTTATTTTCTACTACTAGACTCAGGTCAGCGGGGATCTAAGAGTAGGCATCCGATGCTTCTTCAAGAACATACCCAACTACTTTTTGAATTTACTTACTGCATGACTGCCTATTTAGTGGGAAAATACTTGCAAAAATCAGATTGGAATTAGTTTTTAGCACCTAGCATTGGAGGACACAATTTTTACACAAGACAATTGTTACTTTCTTTCACTAAACACCTGCTTAACCACTCTGCATCGAAGATGCCCTTAACGAACAAAGGCTCAAAGCACATCACCCACCGTGCTCCTTTACCACAACATCGATTCCATCGAGAAGAAAAAGCAGCGGCGGGCATCATCCCCGGCCCGATCGGACGGCTGCTATCAGGCCCACGTAACCCCCTCCGCCTCATCGCGGAATCTCCGCCTGCGGGCCCCACGCCGACCGCCACACGCGGACGGTACCTTTACTCCACTCCACTCACCTCATCCTCCTCCCAGTCACAGACTCCACAGGAAGACGAAGTGACAGTAGTCACAGTACGGCAGTGAGCCAAAAAAACCCCAAAACCCTCGGAAATCCCCCCGCTCAAACTCCACTCCACTCTCCTCTCCTCTCCTCCTCCATCCAATCCCCTACTCCTCCGCCCCGCATTGCGCCAGATCGATCCCGCGGGGGGGCCAGGCTTGCGGATCGATCCCCTCGGCGCGGTCGGTCGCTGGGCCGCGCCGACGGCGCGAGGGAGTAGGGGTAGACATGGGGAAGCGTCGGGTGAAGCGCCGTGGTGGTGGTGGAGGTGGGGATGGGGATGGTGGGAAGCGACGGAGGGAGGGGGAGAGCGAGGAGGACTACTGCTTCGCCTGCAAGGACGGCGGCCACCTCCGCTTCTGCGACTACAGGTTCCGTTCCGTTCCGTACACGGTTCCCGTTTCGTCCCTCTCCCCTTTCTCGTCCCCGCGTTCGATCGACCTGCTGGTGCTAGGGTGATGGGAGTGCGGAGCTCGAGGTCGTGGCTGGTCGGGGTTTCGTAGGATTTGATGCTCGTGCTTGGTTTTTTTAGCTAAAATTGGGAGTAGTACTGAAGCTGCGGAGCATGCCGCTTGAGAGGGGTTTAAGGGAGGTTTTTGGTAACTTCTCTTTGCGACATTGTCGCTTTGGCCCCATGGATTACTACCAATCAGCTCAGGGATGGTAGTCGGTATTAATTGTCAGCTATTTCTGTAGCTGTAGATACCACACAGCTAGCACCAGGGGACTCTAGCTAGTAGTAGTATATTTGCATGTTGTTGCTTCACTCTGTTTGTAGGTGAAAACACATTTCGTCTAATTCAGTGCATTACACAATGTCCTTTTAGTACTAAAGAGTTAGCTCGTTGAGTAGTTGCATATTGGGCGCTTATTTGATTGTCATAGAGTTACTGCCTTGTCTACCTGCAAATGATCATATGTAGGTAGATGGATCTGCTGCCTTATTGGAATACGACATGTTTTGGTTTCTCAAAGTTTTTACTGGTTACATATTTATTTATGCTTTCTATCATCTTACAGGAACTGCCACAAGGCTTACCATCCTGAGTGCGTGGGGAAGGATGACAAATTCCTAAATTCAGATGAAGAATTCATTTGTAGTGAGTATTTACCCGTTCTTTCTTTAGTATTGCTGAGACTTGACTGTTTCGAAAATGCTTCTGTGGCAATGCATATAAAAAGACTTAATTAATGAAATTTCAAATGTTATATTTTGAATAAAAAGTCCATGTAGCGATTGGCCAATTGCTATTGCTACCTACTTCGTTGTGACATGAAACAACAACACGAACGGTAATTATGAATAGCAAAACACTGTAGTGTCAGCCAGCAACTAGCTGGGAAAAGACATAAGATGGTCACATGATGGTAACAAGGGCTTAAATAAGTATTCTTTATAAGATGCTAAAATGTCCAAGTTTAGACTTGAACCTAATGTATGTGACCAAGACAGCCTACCACAATTAGAAGTAGACACATTCACTCATGTTTTTTCTAGACCCTTGTTTTCAATTCTCTTTTTTTCTACATTAGATTACAAATTCTTTGTAACTGACCTCCATACTAAACTTGACAGATTGGCATATGTGTTTTATCTGCAATGGACATTCATACTACCGATGCTTTTGTTGTCCGGATAAATCTATTTGTCGTGGTTGTGTGAAACAAGCAGAATTTGTCTCCGTCATGAGGCAAACAATGGGATTTTGCAACAACTGCTTGAGGATGGCAATCATGATTGAGAAGAATGTTGATGTTGACTCTGATGGGGTAATTAGATGCACATCCTTATAAACAATTTATGTTTCCTTATTGTAGTGTCATAAACCATTTTGTTTTTTTTTTCTAATATGTTTGTACTTTTCCATAGTACTGAAATTTTTTCTTTTTATAAAATTGTGTGCAACAAATAATTGTTCCTTGCAGCTGTAAACAGTTCCTTTAATGTTGTTTAACAGGTGTGTTTCTTATGGTATAGTCGCTTGTGTAATATTTAATTGCATATAGGGTTGAAAACGGTACGGAAAATACTGACCGACCGATACCGTTTCCGAAAATAATAATATAATAATGATATCTTACCGACCATTACCGTTTTCTAAAAGTTAACATTTTCAATTTCTGTCAGCGCCATATTGAAATTCTCACTTAATAGAGCAATTTATAATTTTTCATAAATATGGAAATTTCCCGACCGTACTGAAACCGTTTCCGAAAATATTAATAAAATATGATTCTGTTTCTGACCGGTTCCGACCGTTTTCAACCCTAGTTGCATATTACTCCATCCATTCTCAAATAGATGTCGTTGTAGAATGCGTGTAGTCAAACCTCGAAATATCGAATGAGTGATTGACAAAAAAAAAGGATTTGACATGAGAAAATGATATCGTTAGATTTGTCATTAAAACACTTTATTATGACTATATTTTTAATACCTTCATAAAACACATAGTTAGATAAAGTAGTGATAAAACATGTACATTGGAGACCGTGTCGATGTCCAAAACGACATCTATTTGAGAACCTCTACTGTTTTGTCCTTTTTCTTCTTTGCTCTCTTTCTCATGATATGTAGATGTTTCTTCTTTGTCTAGGAGAGGGTTGATTTCAGTGACAGGGAGACATATGAATTTTTATTCAAGGATTACTGGGAGATAATTAGAGACAAAGAAGGGCTGACATTGGATAATCTTCAACAAGCTCATGCTATTCTCAGAAGTGGCTTAAACCGTAATGAACTATCAGATTCAGAGAAACTTCCAAATAGCGAGCAGAGTTCGGATGATGATTTCTTGGGCCATAGCGATGACAATGATGAACCACTTTATCCATCTGATTTTAATGGAACAACAAATAAAGTGAAAACCATATTGAAGGAAGGAAAAACAAAGAAAAATGTTTTTGTGGGCTGGGGTTCAAAAGAGCTTATTGAATTCCTGACATCAATAGGCAAAGATACATCAAAACCTTTAGATCAGTTTGCTGCTGCTGAAGTTGTGAAGGGGTACATTCGACAAAAAGATCTTCTGCAGAAGGATAAGAAAAAACATGTCATATCTGATGACAAGCTCTGGTCTCTGTTTAGGAAATCAAAACTTAAATATAACAAGATATATAGCTTGTTGGAAAGGCATATTGCAGAAAATATCACATCAGAGGATGAATCACTTGCTAGTTCCGAGGATAATACTAATTCAATTATGAAAAGGAAAGGCCAGACCATAAACTGTGGATTGAGTACCCCAGAGGAGGTGTCTGAAAGATACAGGAGATGCTTTGCTTCTCTTATCCGCGATAACATTAGATTAATCTATTTGAGAAGAACTTTAATCATTGATCTTCTAAAGCAACCAAATACATTTGAATGTAAAGTTATTGGCTGTTATGTAAGAATAAAGAATGATCCGAAGGGGTATAGTCACCACAAGCCTCAAAAACTGTACCAGCTTGGACAAGTGACAGGTAATGTTCATCTCTTAGCATTGGCTACTGCTTCCCCCCCCCCCTCCGCGCGCGTGGTTGTCGGTGGAGTAGTGAACCAAATTGTCTCGCATGGTGTTTACTGTTTACTGCAAATGTCCTATTCTTTTGGTATGCTAGATAAAAAAATAGTTTTTTAGTCTTAGGTTCTTAGGTGCATACTCTTACCTGTTGTTTTTAGCGGTAAAGCATTTTTTTATTATGTACTAACAAAAGCATACATAACAGGCATTAGGAAATCCTCAGAAGAATACAAGATGAGGGACATATCTACAGATATTCTTTTATGTATTTCTGACATGTGGTCTGATGTCAAAATTTCAGTGTTGTCCGATGAAGACTTTGAGGAGGTACAGATTTGTGCCCTACCTTGTTCCAATAATATTGCTTTGAAATGTTTCTTGAACTGCATTTACTGTGCTTATGTTCTTTTCTTTTTGCAATACTGCTGAATGCCCGTGCTTTGCTACGGATACAGAGTATATTGTCTTACTATAAAGGGGTCCCTACTGTAAAAGCCTCTAATGGTGGTGGCAGTGCATCTGCAACCACTGGCACCACCTACTCCCATTGCATTTTTTGCAATTTACCCCCTTAACTTCATAGCATTAAAATCAACCAAATCTACATGGATATCCACCTATAAAATCAAATTGAGATGGATATTTCCTATATGAAAAAGATGGTCCATATTTCATGAAAAATACTTTTCTATTCATTTCAGGAAATAACATAATATGTTTTTTTCCGTAGCAAAGCACGGGCATTCAGATAGTAGAAATATAAATTAAAATACAATTTTCATGAAATGTGTTACCCATATTTTTGCTGTAGTGAATATTCACCTTAGTTTAATTTTATATGTGGTTATCCATTTAGATTTGATTGTTTTAATATTATGAATTTGAAGGGCTAATTTGCAAAATTTACAGTGGAGTAGTAGGTGGAAATTCACTTCCACCACCATTCCATTCTTTTGAAAAATATAAATATAAATATAATATAGACAATGTGATTTCCTCCCTCTGTAACTTAGTACTTTGTCCTGAATGCTTCTGATGCACAAATCATCCTTCTTTTTAAAATAGGAGGAATGTGAAGATCTTCGTTTGTTGTCCCAGAAAGAACCTTCTAAAAGGCAAACTGTTGTAAGTTAATCTTCTTTGTATTTTATTTTCCCATAAAACAGGTATCTTAATATTAGATGTAACTCAGGCTGCTGAAATTCTTGTTTCAGCATGCATACTTTAGTGGTAGGAAAAAAAAGATTATGTTTGGTGCTGCGTTGTGTTGGACATGGTTGGTCTAAAATCAAGAATTCCTTATACAAGATGGCTGATGATATGGCTAACAGGAAAGATGAACAGTTTGCATAGGGAATGGTAGCCAAGAAGATTGAAATGCCTGTTATCATGGTGGTTATTGGTTAATGCAAAATTTGAGTTGTTCCATGACCATAGTTATAGCTAACTGACCTAGGTTTTATTTTGACTAAAGATAGTCAAAAGCTATATCAGTATTATCTAACAAATCCATTGTGAAACTTTCAAGGAAGTGAGGAACATATATCTATTAGTATAGTATAGGGACTCCTTTTAAATTTCTAGTGGCCACAGGTTCAGAGGTACAGGATCTTGTGCTTCATACAAAAAGGTATCCATCACTACCCTACTAAAAGTTAAAGGATATTAAAGCAGGCAAACGATGCAAAGCAACAGTGAGCATTATAATATAAAGGGGTATTTTGGTCTAAGAAAATGTCACCAAACTCTAACTAGCCTTTACACCTACTCGGATTCATCTTTTCAGTCGCAAATGGTTCACACTTTGCCATGTGTATGTGGCATCTTGGCTCTGCCTGATGGTTGGGCGTATATTCAGAGAATGCTCACATTGGAAGCCGCCGCTTTTCATCACCATTTGCATCTTGCATTATCTGAGGTTTGGGACATTATATAATTGTTTGGTTAGTGTGCTATTTTCCTGATACTATTCTATATTTCTCTTCATTTGGGGACTTCTTAGAGAAGATTGTATGAATTCTCTGTTTTGCTTGGATGGTACATCATACATGTAAGTTGTAACTATACCTAAGGTTCTTTCAGTGTTCTGAATTAGATATATTTATACAGGCTGAGTTTGAGGAGAAAGCAAGAAGTGTGCATGCAGACATTACGAATCATGTGAGTTTATTAGGAAACCTGATGAACTTTTATGCATCATGCAATACATTCTGAAATATATAAAAACCAAAATTTGTTTCCTAATCACTATCAGATATACTTCCCATTGCTATGTTCTTGTATTAAATAAATTATAGGCAATACTTTGCTGACATGTTCAGAACTATAAATTCTCTTGTTGCAATCTGTTAGTTTTTTTTTCTTCACTGGAAATGTCAACCAACTTATCGTTTGTTTTTGATTCAGTGGATCAACAGAGAACTTCGGAGGCTGGATAAATTGATTGAAATGGCAAATGAGAAAGGTTGGCGTGGTGAATATCCTTACCAGATTGAGTTCTTGTGACCATGTTTATATTTGCTAACAAATCTATCTTGTTTCCACGTTCTAACTCTGGAGCAATTATACGATTAGTGAACTTTGTACAGTACAGTTATATCCTTGACTTTTTATTACGATGCACGAATACATTGAGAAAAGAAAGCTACTACGAACACCAGCAGAAAGGCAACGTCTTCTTGAAGAGATCCCTCGAGTTATTCCAGATGTAGAGGATAGCAAGGACTCTGAATATGTAGTTATAGCAGCAAACAAGTCTTCTCAGAAGAATACAGGTTTGTTTGGTGAGGAAGAGTTGAACTTTGGATGGCTATTCATTTTCTTTCATTATTTGTTGCTTGTTTCAATGCTTTCCTTTAGGAAGCTCCTATTTCTTCCATACAGCAGGTAAACCCTGTGATTTTTCTGTAGGTACCAACAGAGATAGAGTTGATTGCTTGAAAAGTTGTTCAGAAGAAAAACTTAAAGGTTGGTTATATAGTGAACATTCAATTGTTTTCAACACGATGTGAGCACTTCCTTTTATTTTGCATAGGGAGCACAAGGGGGAGAGCTTTATGTTCGAAAAGTTTATCAGAAGAAAAATCTGAAGGTTTGCTCATATCTATGTACTTCTTGAATAGATCCCAATATTCTCTTTGTTTAAATTTGAGTAAATTTCTCTAAACTACATCTTTTATGGTCTAAGTTGCAGAAAACTACATATATTTTGATACTTATTACTTAAGTATGCATATCATGGTATTAATGTTTCGCAAAACTACACTAAGTTTCATAAAACTATACCATTAGAAAATACTTAATAGTGTAGGTTTATGAAACTTAGTGTAGATTTGTGAAACATTAATACCATGATGTGTATAGTTAAGTGACAAGTGTCAAAATATATGCAGTTTTCCGCAACTCGAACCACAAAATATGTGGAGTAGTTTGGTGAAATTTAGGAAACTAAAAGTGAGTAAATTTCAAAAAACTACAGGTTCTTTCACAAAACTACAGATTTAAGTCTAAATTTATCTCAAAACTACATGTTTAAGACCAATTATCACAAAACTACAGATTTAATGTTGAAGTTATCAGTTATTACAAAACTACAATAGTTTAAATCATTAGCAATACTGTTATGTTGGAGTTATAAACATTGTTGGTTTGGGATACAAAACTTCAAATCTGTAGTTCTGTGATACTTTGGTCGAAGTATCTACGGGTTTGCTGAAATTTACTCAACTTTCAATGGTCTAGCATGGGCTAGTAACCAGCCGGCTTACTGTTCTTATATGGCATAACCTCAAGTTGTTTAATGCTGGTAGGATTTGAAGCTGGAGTAAATAGCATTTGTCTACTGAAATCTGGCACTATAACTTGTAAGAAAATACTCTGGTTGACCACTTTCCACGTTTTTTACTATTCATGTTACATTTGCAGGTAGCAAAGGTGATGCTGATGCACCTGGAGTGTATTTAGAAACGCTCATCACTAAAGGTTTGCTCTTGCTGCCTTTTCCTTCCACTAGCTGTTCCACCAGGCACTAGCTATTCCTGAAGTTACCATTTTCATTCACTTGAGATATTCACCATTCTGGGTGGCTGTTTTTCGTCGTTCATGTTTAATGATGCAGCAACTGAAGTCCATCCTCGTAGTGATATGCGAAGAATGAGAAACCATGGCACTGAAGGTTTGTACTTATACTAGAGCTACCTTTTTATTAGTAATGCTATACGTCTGGTTCCAAAAATAGGTCGATTTAGCTTTATCGACTTCCCTAGATATAAATTGTTCTAAGATACCTGGAACGTGTTTATAAAAGCTCGTCACTAAAGGTTCTCTCTTGCTGCCTGTCCTTCCACTAGTTGTTCCAACAGGCACTAGCTATTCCTAAAGTTGCCATGCAATTTCATTCTCTAGACATATTAGCCATTCTGGGGAACTGGCTTTTTTCCATTCACTCATGATTAATGATCATGCAGCTATTGAAGTCAATCCTCCTGGTGATATGCCAAGAAAGCATGTTCAAAACCATGGGACTAAAGGTTTGCACTTGTTAGAGCTACCCTTTCACTAGTAATGCTATACTATCTGATTCCAAAAGTTCATATCAACTTTATCTACTTTCCTAGATGTAAATTACTATAAGATTTTAAGGCACTTTTGGCTTCATTATGTTTCACCCTTAATTAAAATGTCTCCTAAAAAAAGAATCGTTTTGCATTCGCTCTCAATTATCTTGTACATGTTTATCTATTGTAATGAAACTAGGTGGTTGCACAGTGCTAATACATGAAACTAGGTGGTTCTTATTTTGGCATGCTAGTCTTGGTCTTTTATGAATTCTTTTTCCTTTTTGGTTTCTCCCAGTTTTTCTACTTGTTCAAACATGCTATTCTTGTAGCTACTTCAGTTGTCACCACAGCTCAATTTATTAACGTCGATGATGATGAAGACGATCTGCATGGTAAAAGTGGGGACATGATTGTCGAACTGGACTCTGATGGAAGTGATGATCATGATACGAGACGACATGAAACTATGTCTGTATTATGCAATGATCAGAAAGCTGTTAAAGCGAAGGAAGAAATCTCAGAGCACGCTCGTGTCTGGTATTACAATGATCCTCAAGGTGACGAACAAGGTCCATTTCCGATGTATATTTTGCGTCACTGGTGTAATGCTGGCTACTTCAGCAATGATTTTAGAGTCTGGAGAACAGGCCAGTCTTGTGACTCCGCCATCTTGCTCAAAGATGCTTTTCTGCTGACAAGTTAGCACTCAGTCAGTAGCTAGCTGCCTAGCTAGATGTATGTACATAAATGGTAGAATGCAGTAGGTGGGAAGACCTAACATATTGCATCTCTGTAATATTTTGGGGGAGGGCCAGTCAGCTGTGTATGTATATATGTTCTGACGGTAGAATGGCTTAGCCAACTTTTGGATTAAGGCGCCTCTCCTTTTGGCATCCAGATGTATTTTGTGCCCATAAGTTGGATGCTACAAATAAGTATTGGGGGTGTTTGGTCTGGTGTTTACCTATTGCAAGTTGCAACAAATGCTCATCTGTGTGAACACATATATTTATGTGCATTTTTGCGTTCCTCTTTGTTGTGTTAGAAGGGCGAGTTGCTTTTCAAATGGTCGAGTGTGGTGTGGCGATGATGCTAACAGTGATCTTTACATCATGTTATCTGGTGTCTGAATTCATTTGTAGTCGCGGACAATAAATTCTTTTGGTCTCCAACTCGCGGTGGATTCAAGTGTTGTTTGTATGGTTAGGTCAATTACTTTCTACTAACATTGCTGCCTTTCTTTTAATGTGAACTGCATCAGCATGACTGCTGAATAACAAACGCCGCTAATCATAGGCTCCAGGAATTTATTTGATTGATATGTTTTTTAAAATAAGCAATGTGATTGTGTTCTGTCGCTGTCGCGTCTATACGTAATAGCTGTACCGTGCACACATTATTAGACCTGTTTTCTTTAGGACGTAGGACTAATACTCCCAACAGAATAACCAACATTATCTTAAAAAAACAATCAGAAGACTAAATAATCTTAAGATTTCTTAATTTCAGAGTATTTTTTTACCAGAACTAATTTAATTTTCTTAGAAACTTTTTCATATTCTCTTATGTTCAAAGTGGGCTTTAATCCAAGTTGCAATTCATATGCACACCCAATGCAACGTAGCACGCGTCGGATTTGTCAGCTATCTATCCACCTTACATTGCAACCCAAGTCAGGTTAGGTTACACCCTCACGCTAAACTCCCATCTCCTTCACGACTCTGATCCCAATTCACCAACAAAATCCCATATAAATCTCTTCTGACACCAACAAACTCCTCCAAAAAATCAAAACCCAAACCCACGCGACGTCCAAAATTCACAAAACCACACCGTCTCCGCCGCCGCCATCGCCATGGCAATCGCCACGCCGCGCCACCACATCATCATCCTCCTTCTCCTCCTCCTCGCCGGCGCCGCCGCCGCCGTCGTCTCCGCCGGGAACCGGGCGGCGGCGGAGAAGGAGACGCTGCTCTACGGCGTGGCCGGCGACGACGACAAGCCGACGGCGTACGAGATGCTGGAGAGATTCGGGTTCCCGAGGGGGATCCTCCCCGAGGGCGTGACGGCGTACACGCTGCGGCCGTCGGACGGCGCGTTCCAGGTGTACCTGGGCACGAAGGACTGCGAGTTCGAGGTCCCCGGCGGGTACCGGCTCACCTACCGGGGGATCATCTCCGGCAAGGTCGCCGGCAGCAGCATCCGCGACCTGCAGGGCGTGTCGGTGAAGGTGTTCCTGATGAACTGGGGCATCGATCGCGTCGTCATGGCGGACGCCGGACAGCTCGTCTTCTACGTCGGCCCGCTCTCGCAGGCGTTCCCCGCCGGCAACTTCGACGAGTCGCCGCAGTGCCGGTGCCGCAACGACGACGCCGTCGCGGTGAAGTAGGTTGGTGCACGTAATCGCGGATTATTTGTTTTGGCGTGCGATGCAATGGGATGATACAGTAAATCGAACGCGCGTAATTGATTGGCTTAGTTTGATTGTAATATAATTATTGGATTTTTTTTTCATCTTCTGAACGCAATTATTCTGTCGAAGGGCTTGGACGAGATCGATCGCGTAGCATGATTTACAGTTTGCATTTGTGTGGAATCGTATATAACCAAACGGATTATATAGTCGCAACTCGTCCCGCACAGTGCCAGTGAAGTCGACCACCGATCGGTTGGTGCGCCTTGGTGGGCACGGCCTGGTTGGCTTGCAGTTCTATACTTATATAATCACGTTTTTTTTAATGAACAGTAAGTACCAGCTAATATGGTCCGTTGCCAAATGATGAGACACTTTGACATTTTGCTTTGGTCTACTAAAAGACTAACAAACAAAATATGTGTGTTGCAACGGGTGAGAAACTTCACTATTGCCATCTAATTCATACGCCTCTCAAGAATTATGACTCATAAATTTTTATTTTCCACCACCGTGGGTTGGATGTTTTTGCAAGTCGATTCTTCCTGTCGCCATCCTTCGAGACTCCATGAGCAGGAGGGAGAGTGATCCTTTGTATTATTAAAAGGTGGTCGTCACATATGGGCCCAAAAGAGTGATGGACCCACACGTAAGTGGTAGTGTATGTTATTACTGTAGAGGATTATCTTTCGAGCGAGAGTACGGTTAGGACAACCACGAAAAACAATATTTTCGTCCCATTGCAATGCTTGGAGATAATGCTAGTATATTATTGATCTATTTATGTTTTAAAGCTACATGGCACTTCGATTCAACATATCTTTACCTATAATATAAAACTGAAGATGATTTTGACTTTTTTTTCTTCCATCTCCATTTTCTTAGCTTATACGATACAACGCAAGACAAGTCCATCTCACCGCTTGCATGTGCTCATGCGTGTCCGTGTGTTTCGTAGGCCTTCCCTAACTCAGTCTATATTGCTTCTCCTCACAATGTTTTCCAGCACCAAATACATCAGGATTCTCTGCAGTAGACTGCATGGTGCAGTGCAGTTGCCATTGACACTGCAAAGGATCTATTTTCCTGAGTAAATGGACTCTCACAAATGATGTGAACATACACTGCAGTGGGCCCCCATGATTGGATTGATATTTTAAGAGATGGACAATGTACAAATCTCACAGTTTATATAATCTCACAGTTTATACCAGTTATAGAAAAGTCAAAACCTCAATTTGTACACTGACATTTTTGGCCTATCCAAAAACTATCAAAATGTTTATATGGACATGCATATCTTCATGTATCATTACATATCTTTTTACTTTCATGTTTTTTCGAATATTTATATTACTTAAAAAAAGTACTTGCGTGTACTTTTGCAATAATAATTTCATAGGATCAGAGATTTAAAATAATTAAAATATCTAGCTATAAAGAGTACCTGTAGGACGTCTTGGCTTTTTCAAAAGCCATTGCTAAAAAAATCCGGGTGGAGGTCATGGCTATATCTGTCCCAGTTACTATACTGCTATGAGATCACGTTCGATTCTATTTGCATGAACGCATGTTTTCCTTTTGTTATCTCGGTTTGTTATTTAGTGTGACGAATTTTTTTTCGATCCGATGAAGCGTACAGACACAACGGCTAATCTAAACGAGCCAATCTCAATATTTGTAGCACCTGTAGGCTACCCATGCGATACGTCATGATTTCAACTAAGTAGTTTTACCTTACAACGTGCAGACACCTTTAAAAGTAATTTCAGAGAAAAATCTCCACGTGCCCTTGAGTTTTTCTCCTCCTATCCACTGAGTTTCACTTTAATTTCCTATATATCCATTTGATTAGTTGACCTTGAGTGGGCTATTGTTTTTTTTTTTGAAATGACGATGTTGCTCCTAGCTCGTCCGTAAGTGCTAGAAAACATCGGAGTAAGTAGCAAGGTGAAACACTTTGATTTAGAAAAAATATTTAAGGGAACAAAATTATTTGACCCAAACAATTGAAGGGCACAACAATTTGTTAGAAAAAAACCTAAAGAGCAAAAAAAAATCGAAATGAATTCAAACCAAAAAGTGTAACATTTAGGGGGGGGGGGAGGTGATTTCACACATCACCCGTTGTTCTATTTTTCTCGTTTTCTTACATCACCAGTAACATTTTTTATTTAGAATTAAATTTTAAGTAATCTTCGTTGAGAGAGATATGAAATCACCCTTTAAATTTTTCGATTGAAAATATTTTTATAATTTAAATTGTCTGCTGAGGATGATACTCTTTTGCTTTTTAAACTTAAGCTTATGTATGAGCAAGAGTAATAGAGTCATTTCGGAAAAAAAAACTTAAGAGTAAACTACAAGTGCTTTGCACAATTTATCACAAAACTAAATATTTAAGAACTTTGTTTCACAAAATTACAGGTACATTGCACAATCTATTCCAAACTCAAAATTTAAAAACTTGAAAAAAAACTACAGATCCAGTTTCTCCATCATCACAACACCACATATTTAGTGCTTGCATTAACAGGAAATTACGAAATCTAGCGCCACCTGACATGTGGTACCCACATTCAATATGCTGACCAGTCTTGTAAACCGTTACCAGTCTTGTAAACCGTTACGATGAGTCACCTGTCGATTAGTGACAATCCTATTACCCGAATCGTATAACCTAGGGATCTCTGATACCAAGACATGAAAGAATACTAAGAAAGAGGGAATAGAGTTTTTATATAGATTTAGTCCACTGAGAAAGATAATAGCCTAAGTCTTTTCGTTAATCAACATATAAGAAAATATGATAGATAGGTTGCAGGTTATTGCTTTGTATACCATGTGGATCGCTGATACCAAAACCTACAAGAATAAGTAGTGAGAAAAAAAGGGGGGGTGGGGTTATGAATTTGTACAAGTTTTGGCCCTTGAGAAGGGTAATATCCTATGTCCGGTTGGTCGGAGGATTCTTTTCTTAATCAACACATAAGAAATTTTGTCTGTTAAGTTACAGTTTATGCTTTGTATCCCTAGGATTTCTTTATAAAATCGTTCCACTATCTTGATTTTTTATGTGGCAATTAACAGTGACGCATATTAAAGGTTCCCGAGACAAAATGTTGGTCCCAAATATCATGTGAGAGTGGATTTTTGTGATAATGTAGATAATAAACCTATATTTTTGTGATAGATTGTGCAAAGTACCTGTAGCTCTGTGATAACGAAGACACTAAATTTACAGTTTGAGGAAAAGCAACATATGTAATGTACCGATGAGGAAAAGCAACATGTGTTGGGATGGGGTTCTACTCCGGTGAATGGCAAATAAACTACTAGACAACTAGTCAAATAACCATTCATTGCGATGGATTATTAAAAATAGCAAAAAAAAGAAAGAAAAGAAAACTAAATCTTAATTAAAAATAGGCTCTAACCGGTTGAAACCAGTTTTTTTCATCTTAAACAAATAATAAAAAAAACACATGTTTTTGATACTTTACTATAGGTCGATGACTCCAACCGTGTTAACTAAATTTATTTTCATGTGATAATGAAATATGTACTCGTTAATAACTTGTGTTGTATGTCTCATTTACAATTACAATAAAAACTTAAATTCTGAGATTTTTTTGTACATCAAATGACAAGAGTTAAGGCAACTAAAGCAAAGAACAACAACTATCATACACACAAATCTTAGTGTCTTCTCCTTACACGGGAACCCACTGTGGAAGGCAAATATACTATCTCTGTTGTAAAATATAATTAATTTTAGACATACATAATATTTCATTCGTTCTAGAAAATATTTAAGCTGCTTAAAAATAACTATATTTTAAAACAAAAATAGTAGAAACTACAACCTTACGTTATGACTCATTTCACATCAGTACTATTGCCTTTATTATAAAATATAGCTATTTTTATATGGATGACATGCATCCTAAATCTACAAATCTAGATAAATGTATGTCTAGATTTATTGTACTATGTACCTCCTATCCATATAAAAATACCTTTGTTTTGAAACTGATGTTGGACGATATTTCTAAAGTAGTGCTATAAATTTAGATGCAGTAAATCCTTCAGTGAGTTCAGATGGACGGAAACAGGGCCCATCTTCTCCCAATCCTGAGCCCACCTTGTTTCCCATTCCTCGCATCCAAACAGTAGAAATGATATCCATGTCCCCCCCCAATTTTCCATTCCCATCTCCAAACCTTCTCTCATCTCCTCCCTTTCAAACCCACGCGGCGCACACTGCGAGTGCTGGCAAGGGGCACGAGCACGACAAGGGCCGGCGCACGCGGCGAGGGGGGCGGCAGGCGGGGGCGCGAGAGAGTAGCCCGGCGGCGACGCGGCACGGGGCAGGCAGGCCAGATCCCCCTCCACTGCGAGGAGAGCAGGGCTATTGTGTTTCTCGGCGTCGCCTCCTCCCGACTCCCGCAGCCGCCTGCGCCGATCTCCCAGCGAGCAGTGGGCGCCATTGTCCTGATGTTTTCTCCGCGTCCTTAGTTCCTCACCGGTGAGCTTCCATCCGTCCATCCATCCATTCCTTTACGCAGCCACATACTCTTTCGCATCTCTCTATCGATGAACATTTTTTTTCTATTTATCTAAAACGAACTACTTTTTTTTTCTGGAATTTGCATTAACCCTAGCCAGGTTCTCTCCCAGATCTGGCTTAATTTGCCTTAATAGCGAACCTTAAGGGAGACTAATAACAGTAACTTTGTTCCTAAAAAGTTTAGGGGTTCAACTGAGCCCCCATGTCCCACGTTAGATCCGCCCCTGTCAGATGGACAAGAGGCCGGCTAATAGGGGAAAGCTGATGAAAATTTTGGGGCCGCTGCCTTTTTTCCCCAGCTTTTATGGTGGCTTTGTATGCTAGGTCTAGATTAATGTAAAGAAGAGCATGCATTACCTATGATGTGTAATGCACTGGAGGAAAGAGGTATAAACAAGAATTGTTTACCTAAATTCTTAAATTTAAATGAATGGTTCAACTTGCCAAAAAAATGTTGAGGCTTTACAAGAGCTCCTTTCTTCCATTTGTGTGAAGTTTTGAGGGAATGTGGCTTGCTTCGAGTTCGAGATACTATACATGTGTCTGTTGAACAGCAAGTTGCAATGTTCCTGAACACTGTTGGACACAATCTTAGGAATAGGTTGTTTGGAACCAATTTTGATAGGTCGAATGAAACTGTTGGCTGGTATTTTAGAGCTGTCCTGCATGCCATAGGAGAGAGCTTATTAGGCCACCTTCATTGGACACCCCAACCAAACTTGCAGGGAACCCAATGTGGGATACATATTTCGAGGTATGAAATTAGCCACTTTTTGTTTGAGAGGTAGGTTGATTTTTTTTAGTTACTAAATTTTACAAAACTGGAATTATTTGATAATTTTTTTCACTTTGCTACAACTTTAATTAGGTATTTCACAACATTTCACCTAATTCCAGGTCATTGTTGCACCTCTTTCAAATACTTTAGTTAAAGTTGCAGCAAACTGAAATTTACTTAATTTCATTTAAACAACCAGGATTATATTGGGCCATTGATGGTACACATATGCAGGCAAATGTTATGAAGTCTATGCTGTTTTTTTTGTTTTTTTTTTTTTGGTTTAGGAAGTGCTCTCCTTCCATGAAAAGAACATGAGAGCTCTCTCACTTTTGATACAGCACAAGCATAGTAAATACGCAATGCAAATGTTAAGAAATTTAGAGCCATAGATGAATGAAAGAAGCATGACCAGCTACCAAAGTCACATCTCAACAAGAACCGGAGACAGAAAAATATTAGATTTGCCGGCCATGCGCCATCTTCCTGATAACCTAACGCATAGGCTAACTGTAACGTGTTCGTAAAACTCTAGCATGAGGATTGGAATTTGAATTTTGCACAGAGGCATGGAGTTCCCTTCGTTGTTTTAATAAATTTGTTCAGTATGAGCTAGGGCATGTTCTCCAATGTGAGCTAAAAGACCGATTAATGTGTCATTTAGTCTGAACTGGACCTGATTATCAGGAGTAAACCTCTGACTAAGTCCAAAAATTTGTAGTATATGGCTATTTGCTCACCAATCACCATGATTCTGTAATGTTTGACTGTTATCTGCTTGTTCTGTGTAATGTTTCATCTTCTATTTTCACATTCCTAAGCTTTAACTAGAATTTTCATAGATCTCCTGCTTACATTGATTTGATTTTTAGAAATGCATTGAATTTAATTTCAATCTGGTGTAAAATTCCTGAACTTGAACTAGTGTTCATATGGAACATGCAGTGCGAACAAGGGAATCTATAATAAATCACCTGTATCATACATGCAGATAACTTAGATGTATTTCTAATTTGCCATCTTTTGTAATGCATGCATAATTCTGTTCACCTTTTTCTGACAAATAATTCTCTCAAACTATCATGATCATCTAATGAATGAATGGAGAGGGTTATGTTCAATTTACTCATAATTCTGTTGTGACACAGTTTGGAGTATGATTTTGAAGATCTGAATAAAAGAAGTCAGTAAAAAACCATTCTATCTCACGATGGAGAAGATGCAATCTGATTGTCCTTATCCTGGATGTTTCTTCTGTGTTATGAAAGAGGCAAACCCTAGTAAACGAAGAGCAAGTGTATTGAAGTTCTTTAGGGAACTTCCTTCTCAAGATGATGATGGTCAAGTTCTCCCTATCAGTGGTCTTTGGAACACTGCGATGGCACATCCAAATGACCCTGAGTTCATCAACTTGGGGATATTTGAATGCATGTCAGCTCTTATATGGAAGGGACTGAAAAACAGGCGTTGGCTTTCTCATGATCAGAATATTTACATCCCGTATTATGCCGCACACATAATTGGATCCTACACAATGAATATGGAGGAGTTCGCGGAACGTGCTGTTCGTGCTGGTGTAATACCTCCATTGGTTGAACTCTTACGAGGCAGGCTGACTTGGGTGGAGCAAAGGGTTGCTGTTAGAGCTTTGGGGCATTTAGCTACATATCCCAGTACATTTCCTGCAGTTGCTGATCATGGGGAAGTACTTGAACTTGCAATTCAACTTGCTTCGAGTTCTCTAGAGATTGTGTATTCTCACTTTTACCAGTTCGTGGACCGAAGGATTGGCTACCATTGTGACCTTCTCACACGAGGCATGGGTGGTGTGGAAATGGAATCCCGCAAAGCTGAGGAATGGGCAAGCCAACTTCAGTGCTGGTCTTTGCAACTCATCAACTGCTTTGCATTTAAGTCTGACTTTCTCCACAATATTTGCAAGGCTGATTTTCTAGTCAAGTTACCTGGAATGTGGGGTGGACTTGTAAATGAGAACTCACCTGCTGGTGTTGGTTTGTTAAGAACTATCTGCCAAAGCAAGCTTGGCCGAGGCCATGTTGCTAATATTCCTGGTGTCGTTGAAGCTCTGTGCAACATTGCCCGTTCTTCAGATGACTGGCAATACATGGCTGTTGATTGTTTACTTTGGTTGGTACAGGATTCAAATACATGTCATAAGGTATTATGTTCTTAAATACATTGGATGCATTCCTAAAAAGGGGTCTATAGCGTAGCCCATCAATTTATTTATGTGTGTTCGGTGTTGTCTTAACAACTTGGGGTTGACTCAGAATTAAAATTTTCAGATTATAATTGGGGTTGCTTAAGACATAAGACAGTAAAATGTGAAAAACTATATGGAACATGTTAAAAATATTTAAGCAAATCACACCATATATATTTAAGTCTGATGTTAAATTTTGGTTTTGTTGATGGCGACATACACTCTATTTTAACTGGAATAGTTATGTTGATTGATTTAGCATTTTAGAGGGTTGTTTTTTATGATATCTACGTGGCACTTGTTCAGTTGTTCTTTCTTTTTCTTAAAGTGGTCCGTACATGTTCAGTTGTTGGCAAGAGTAATTTTATATTTTGGCTGCTAATGCAGTCTGAATGCAAGCAACACAGATCTTTTAAGTTTCGTTCTAATATTTAATCACTCATTTTATTTCCCATGCTACAGGTAATAGATAGAGTCGCCTCAACAATGATAGATCTAGCAGATATTTCAGTGCTCGGTGATTATAAAAAACTTGGTGACACTTTTGTCACTGTGCTCCAAGAATGTATGCAACAATATGCAAATTCAAGAAATTCAGTTAGTACTCACACCAAAGAACAAATTGATGAACTGTTGAGTTCCAAGCAGAGTTTGAAATTGGAGAAGAATATGCCAAAGGAGGACCTTCATATAAAACAAGCAGCAGCATTGGTTGTAAAGTTGGAAGGCAATTCACTTTTCTCTTCAGGGAACATAGCAGGAGCTGCAGCAAAGTACTCTGAAGCACTTGCCCTGTGTCCAATGAAGTCTAAGAAAGAAAGGGTGGTCCTTTATAGTAATCGAGCTCAATGTTATCTTCTCCTTCAGCAGCCATTGGCTGCCATAAGTGATGCTACACGTGCATTGTGCCTTCATAGTCCTTTGAATCGCCATGCCAAAAGCTTGTGGAGAAGAGCTCAAGCATACGATATGCTTGGTTTAGCGAAAGAGAGCCTGTTGGATGCAATTCTTTTTATAAATGAGTGTTCTCAGTCGAATGATCCTGACCTGTCACTGAAGCAAAATAAAGTTCCTGATTATGCTGAGCGTTTAGTGAAGAAGCAGATGCGCGCAGCTTGGTTATTCAGGGAAGCAGCTCTGAAACATGGGGGAATCCATTGCGAGGGAGAAGCTAGTGATGCTTTTGGTCATGAGGCGGATGACTCTGAGTGGGAAACAGCTAGTGAAAGTGATGCTGAGAATGATGCAACGGGAGAGGCAGATGATGAAACTGAATGGAAGAATGATGGCCACCAGGAAAGTTTGTATGAGAAAAGCTGAGAACCAGGTACATTGTCTGCGGGTAATTTGTTTTCAAGTAGAAACACCATGATTCATGGAAGTGATTTTGATGCTTGTGTTGCAAAGTCTTGCTTAGAATGAACTGATATGTTTTCACATATAATATTTAGCAATTCAGGATTATTTTTGCTATGTGCAGATCAGTTACTAAGATCCCATTGGCTTCCATTAATTTTCAGGTTTTCTTGCTGTTCAGGATTATTGGTAGTGGTGCTTATGTTAGTAGAAACAGTGGAACTGCTTGTCTTCTGTACGAGTAAAAACTGAAACAAAGTTGTGAACTGTATGGAAAAGCCAGCTTATGGAATGTCTGGAAAACCTTGCAAGAACGGGTTTTCAAAGGTGACAAATCTGGTGTTACTGTATTGATCGTATTGGGAACGAGACTGAATTTTTCATTGCCATTTAGCATCTCATCCGTCGTCACCATATTGGATTTGTCTGAGCTGAGCTGTGCTCGTGAGTTGTTCTGTGTTCTATTTGTGGAGTAGTTTCATGTTTGGTGTTGTAAAATGCGTTTCACCGATTTATCTGCTTTTGAGTGGACAAAACTGTGCGTATTTTTTCTTTCTTGATGTTTGAAGTTTTGCCAAGAGGCAAACACCCTGGCACTGTTTTCTATATGCTGCACGATTGAATGTACATTTTCTTCAGGTTGGAGGCGATACTTTCATACTGTAATGTTGTCTATATATTGTTTGACGATTAACTAACTGGTTTCTAGCTTAGGTTTCTGAGGTCGAGAATGAGATCACTGTTATGTTTAGTGGTTTCATTTTTGTCTGGGTGCTTAGAAAGCCACCAGAAAATATAAGGTTGGAGGCTTTGAGCATTTCGGTATGGTGTCTAAATCATTTGTAAATATTGGTGTTTGTGCTTAATGTTCATTTAACAAGCCGATATGTATATAATGATTTATTTCATGTGTAAATATTTTCTATTAATACACTTGACATTATTTCGTTCTTGTGATGAATTTTTATCGGCAATTGTTGAGTAAATACCCAGCCTGTGCATCACCACTACCGCACCCTCTCAACTTCAACCCAAAGTGTTTACTTCATGTGTGAAGTCCTTGGTTGTTTTCAACTGGGATATTGTAATCTAGATTATTAAGTTATGAGTTGTTTATTTTTCTAGATTGGCTACATTACTAGGTTACCAACGCTAAAGTGTTTAGATTAGGTCAAAAATCTAGACTATAATAATCTTAGTGAAAACAAACAGGTCATAATTCCGCAGGTTGCTATTAGAGTTTGCTGATCCCTAGTTAGATGTTTGACATAGGTTACATGTATATCACTTCTGGTGATATATGATTGTGATGATTTGAATTGATCGACATTTTCTAGGAGAATAAAATTAAGAAGCTGAGGATCGAGTTCATGTCAGAAGTATAAATTCGTAGGTGAACCCCTCAGCTTTCAAAACAAAGTAGTAATTAAAGAAATAGTACAATATAGAAATTACTATCAACCACGGACAAAAAAACACATTTGTCCTACATATGCACCGATGGATCCTCTCAAAAAAAAAATATAGAAAGATCCGAATAACTCCAATTAAAAACCTCTCCTACGTCTATGATCCGAATCCACAATGATAATCCATCCAATCAGGGGCGGATTCAACGTGGGTGCAGGGGGATCGAGTCCCCCTACACCCAATGAATTAATGGGAGCCCTCCAAAGTCTCCTCTTAAAAATTTCTCCATAGATAAGAGTCGAGAGGTCAAAAGAATAGGAGAGGAACTCTAAACCCCCTATTTTCAGTTCCTGATCCGTCCCTGCATCCAATCAAATATCAATAGTCACGGTGGTGGCTGTGGCTGTTAAAGATGCTGTGGCCGTAACTGCGAGGAAAAGAATCATAATATGGTCCAAACTGATGGTTGCTGCAGTGGTTGTGACCGAGGGTACCATTGTATGCATAGGGATGGTCGTTGTGGCTGTAACCATGGAACAAAAAGTCGTACCCACAGTGATCGTTGCTGTCATAGCGTCCATACTTGCTGCTGCTGCCGTCGTAAAATCCAGAGTTGATTTTGTCCTCGTCGTAGAGATTCTCGAAAAGATTGTGTTGCGTGTCTTCGGTGTCCGTGTCATAGACGGTTTCTGCCGCCGCCGGCGATTTCTCCTCCTTCGTCGCATCCACCGTCTTTGCAGCGAACGTCGGCTCAGCTATCGCCTTGACCTGTTTCTTCTTCGATTTCTTGGCGGCGTCGCCGCCGCCCATGCACAGGAACGACGAGAGGCCCATGGCCGTGTGTCCTCCTCGGTTTCGCGTGATTTTTGTGGGATTTTGTGCGAGTCGATGGAGATGTCACGTAGCCTTGCGCTGTTTCTTCTTTTTTGGGAGGAACTCGTTGCGTTGCGTTGCTCTTTTGCTGCAGAGCACGGGGAATCGGTTGGTTTCGGGAGGGAGCCATCAATATATTGGGCGCGCGGCCCAGGCACTCGTAGTAATTCGCATAGGATTGGGTTAGTAGACACCTCTCCTTCACCGATAGTGTTTCCCGCTCGTGTGCGGGCCTGATACCGAGCAAAAATCGGACTCTGTGGGCCTTCGGCCCAACTACCTTCTTCCTCACGTGGCTGTGTTTTGGGCCGCAAATAAAGGCCCAGCCATCAATCGTATGAATGCTGAGTTCGAATTTTTTTTATTTTTTTATTTTTTAAAGATTTTAAAATATATTTTTGATCTCGATATTTACAGATCTAGACACCTAACACCCCTGGAGATAAAACACCCCCCCAGATGGCTTGAAATCCGACGTGGCAGACGCCGGTTGGGCGTCAATTACGGCCTACCTAATCGGCGTTTGCCATTTTGCGGGTAACTCCCTTAACGCCCAAGCAGCAGGCGTTTTATTACTGTACCGGGGCTGTCTATAAAAGTACGTGTGCCGCCCGGACGGGAGTCGTAAATTTGCATGCTCCCCCTTTGACGCCCGACCATCGGGAGAGCATGCGAAATACAGTAGAATTTTATTATTTTCTGAACCTTTTTATTTTAAATAAAAGAATTAAAAAATATATCTGTTGACGCGAAATTTTGCCACCGGCCTATCGGGCGTTGTAGTCGAGTGTGTTGGCCGATGGAGTCTTCTGCGCTCAGACACACGAAGGCCTGGGAGATCTGCTTGGCTCCAGTGCAGGTCC
>CM002483.1:13221783-13252857 GCA_000325765.3 Leersia perrieri
AGAACCCGTCGAGTAGGTTAAACCTAGCATGAGCTAGGGTGGCGATGCGCCGAGATTGTATTGTTGATGTGGAGCTGTGGATACAAGGACCCCTGGCATATAATTTATACCCTTGAGTCAACTGAATCCTAGTAGGACACGACTTAATCGGCTTGCTATATGCAGCCGTTACAAGAAAGGAAACTAAGACTCCTAAACTTACAAAACTAGGAAACCGATCAGTGTTTCCTTAGACTCCTTCCTAATTACATAAGGAAATAACTAAACATGCCTAATTAATAATAGATAGAATTAAACTTCTATGTGCGGCCTTCACGATTCTTTTTTTGACTTGATTTCCATCTTCCGTGAATAGTGCCGCTCTGCTACAGTACCATCGGCTGTAGCGTCATCGGCTGCTACAGTACCATCGGCTACAGTAATTCCAGATTCCTTGTTTCCCGATGAAAATTAGCCGATCACACCATGTTCACAGCGTACTGGCAGCTGGATGTCCCGATCCCGATTATTTTTATTTTGACTCGACTATCTTCTATCTCGGTATCGGCTTATTTTAGGCCAAATCCAAATTCTGGTGTCAACAATATCACTGAAAAACTTATTTTTGAATCTCGCCATGTCACGGAATTAATTAACATGTTAGTCTAGCTATCCATGGCTAAACTGCACTGAAAAACCTAGTTAATTTAGTTAAATCTTCGGTACCCTAAAATTGCACGGTATATGCTTGTTCCAATCCTCAATTCTCCTCACAACATTCACGCCTTTTAACGCTCAAAAAAAAACATTCACGCCTTTTTCCCTTCATATTTTTTCTGTCTTTCTCAAATTTTTCCTCGCGTGGCAGAGTATGGTGGCGAAAAATTAAGGCCGCAATCGTTTCACGTTGTGCTTAGGCTGACCAGCCTACTACAATGAGCCAAGGCTTGAGTTGAACAGCTGCAATCTAAACAACAAACCAATAAAAACCTTAGTTGAAAAAATATCTTTTATCAGGCCTCTTTTAAATTTGTTTAATTATAAATACTAAACAACAAAAACCGTCACGCCGATGAGTCGAGACTCGAGAGGACACTGGATACCGGCGGAGTCTTTTGCTTAGCTGGACACTGGACACCTGTAAGGCTGTTGTAATTTGCTCCATTTTAAAATGGTGCGTCGTGAGCTTTCGCGTTGATTTGATCTGGTTTATTTAAAAACTTGCACATGCAAGTTTCGTCTAATTATCGCGAGTTGCGTCCGGCCGCTCGCCGCTGTCGCTTACACCAACCGGATCGACGCACAGTACGTACCAAACACGAATGATTAATACAAAGGCACGCGATATACGGAATCATCAAGAGAGTTTGCCAGGTATATTCAGTTCTTACTTACGACAACACAGAGCTATCAGACTTCGATATATCCTGATCTCTGGCTCTCTCAGTCTCTCCCTTGCCAGAAGGAAGTAAAATTAATACAGCCAGCGTATCATTTGGTGCTGCAACGAATTATACAAAATGTCAGTTGCCCGTCCACCAGAGCGTACGTGTCAACTCATCGGTAATTAATCAGCCGGTTTGGCAATGCAGATTAATTAAGCTAATTATTAGGCTTAGCCTACGAATTAACCTGACCTGAACGGAATATGTATATATATCCATCCAGCATCTTATATTGGAGTAGTTAAACAATTAATTTGATGCCTACCAAATCAACCTACAAATTCTCCATCAAGCCAAGAAGGCCAACGTACGTGGAGTTCTCGATCGGCATGCATCAGCATCTCTTGCGGGCCACTCACAAATTATATCTTCGTCTTGTACGGAAAATCGACTTATCAAGCGATCGATAGATGTATATTATTATTTATTTTGGGTCACAATCACATCTCCAAATTAATTTCCAATGGACTAACGCTATCATTTTTGTTCGTTTCGCTTGCTGATCAGCCGATCTCTTCTCTGCCTTTTGCCTGATGCTGATGCTGACCGAGGCCGCGGCTTCGTACGTGAGCCATCGAAGCTCACGCGGAGAACGTACACAAACGCCTTGAGTTTTATTCAATCTTTTGCTAATAATTAATTAATGATAGCTTAGAGAAATATATACAAGACTAATCTTGGGTTAATCGGGCCATGCTTTTGCTTGCAGTTAATAGCAAACTGCATTTCACTGCTTGCTTGATGGTGAACGCTACCTTTTTGTTCTTCTTCTTCTTTTTCTTCCATCATTTTTCGCGAAATTGTAACGCGAGGGGTATATGTAACGAAGTGTCACCTCCTTAACTTAGTTCCTAAGGACAAGGCACTAAATGAATGCGTGGATATCGCTGGTTCCTATCAATCGTGAAAGCTAGGAGACGACGTGAAGATATGCATCGGTATACTACTACTACTGCACATGATGTGTACGTGACACTACCCGTCTCGACGTGGCAGATAGCGCCAAGTCAATTGATCGACCAGCCGGTCGATCCGTCGTGTACTTTCGGGCACGGTCGGTTACGCGTACGTTTCGAACACGCGGCTGATCATCCGTACGTCGCTGTCTGAGTACACACGCTCGACGTACGTAGTCTAACGGACGAGAGGTAGCGTCAAGCTAGCACGGACACGGTATACCGTATACCTCATCTCCCGTACGTGTTATTTCTACCGAAAGCCCAATCTTCCACAGTTCAGAAACAGTAATCTCTATCGACTGCATGGAAATTATACTGTACGAGTACGAGGCAGAGAAATTTGGGTGTGTTGATCGATGGATTGCGCAAAATGTCCTCTGGTTATTTGCCATCTTTCAGGGTAAAAAAGTCTCAGAAGACAAAAGCTAGGACCCTAGGGTTATTTCGTTCGGATGCAGGCTAACCATTTTGATTACTTGGGGGCTGATCAGATTGTTATTATTTTTAAATATTCCAAATTTTAGAATTGCTAGAATTTTGGTATGTCAAGAATTATTACCTACCAAATAACTCTGAAATTTCTCCTCTTAAAACTTCCAAAATTTAATAAGTCAATTTTGATAGCATTTGAAGTGACCACAATCTAAACAGGCCCTTGCAGCGGAGAATTAAAGCACCATTGATTATATGATTAGATTGCAGGTAATGGCTAGATTAATTAGGCAAAATTGATTTTTAAGCATCAAAAGCTCAAAATTTTGTTTCGCCGGTAGACTTTAATAGCAACAAAAGTTTTTCTTTTATGTTTTTATTGCTTCCTCAATTTCATCTTGTTTGCCGTCAAAGTTGACGGCCTTTGACATAGCCTTACAATGGGAATTAGAATGCTACATCTCTATCTCTAGATCAAGCAACGGAAATACTGGCTCTCTCGCTGGTATATAGTGGCAATCTCAGCCCCGGCCTTGCTGCTGGTCATGGCTAGCCAAGGCACGGCGCACCATCGTGGTTTTCACTAAATGAACTTTAATAACTTTTACCATAGTGAACAACTAATTAAAAAGTACAATCCAATGCAATTGTCAATGTTCAGGGTAAAAAGAAAGAAAAATTACCTAAAGCAGAAGAAGCAATGATTTTTGATTTGCTGGCCGTACTATGTATGCGGAAGCGGAAGGTATTATAAGGTCATAAGATGAGTTGTGTAGCCTCTAGCTGCAACACCACTGTCAATAGTGGAAAAAGTTCCACACCTCATGATTACTCCTCCAACCATGATTTTTTTGCTTTTGGAAAGAGGAGTAAGCTCGTTTTACTAGGATTAAGAATCAAGTGTATTGGGACCGAACATGATGTTGTGGTAGCATCAATGCTTCCATAGCACCACCGACAACAGAAGAGATAGTTTGAATGGTGTTGTTAAATCTAAATTATCTTAGTAGGAGGAGTAGGATTGGCATTTCACTTGCATACCATAGTCAAGGGGTAGCATGCATTGAAAAAAGGAACATTAAGAACTTTGTGTGCTAGAAGCCTAGAAGTGGTAACTTTTGATTCTATTGAAACAAAAATGTGAACTAATAAATTTAACCATATTTGGAACTAATCAATCCTAGATAGCACAAGACTCCAAACTTAATAAGCTTATGTCTATCTGATGCGCCGATTAGAAAGACTTTTAATTATTTTTCTAACGGGCTACGGAATTAAAATAGTGTGTGCTTTGACTTGTTAGAAGATTGATGCTTATCTATAGTTCTCGGTGTGCCTACGCATCTCCATCACGTGTCCAATGCATATCTTTAAGCCCGTGTGCAAAGATGAAGCCAATTAGCCGGTCCACTACTGAAATCTAGTGTGGCAGAAAAATACCGAATCCAGTGAATATTAACCTGTATAATTAGAAAAGTCTATCTTACAAACACCAACCTTATTTATTTAGACTCATAACAGTTTTAGTATGTTTGTCATATATACTATATGCATCCTTTTGAACAGTCTTTATTTTCATTTTATCTGCATATTTTTATATTTTATCTATGAAAAGTGAATCCAAATTATCATTGCTTGTCATGAAAAATGAACTTGAGTTGACATGTAAAATTTACTCCATGTTGAACAATTGCAAAATAAAAACATATTAAATACCACACACTACATTTGTTAATGCCCTTTATTTTTCGGGCTTGTTTAGTTCCATTTTTTTTGGATTTGGTTGTCACATCGGATGTTTGACCGGATGTCAGAAGGTCATTTCGGTGACTAATTAAAAAACTAATTACATATGCTATTAGGAAACCATGAGATAAATTTATTAAGTCTAATTAATCCATCATTAGCACAAGTGGATTACCATAGCACTTATGGCTAATCATAGACTAATTAGGCTTAAAAGATTTGTCTTGCGATTTCCAGATGAACTGTGCGATTAGTTTTTTTATTTTTATTTAATGCTTCATACATGTGTCCAAAAGATTTGATGTGATGTTTTTGGAAAAAACTTTTTGGAAACTAAACAAGCCCTTACATAGTGTAGACTTGTATTGAGTTGAGTTGAGTTGACACACAAAATTTTGTCCCACAATCAAAAAATATCAAAACAACACATGCCATCACACTTTATTCTATATGTGGATTATATCATTGTGTTTCAACCATAATCCAAACTACATATGTGTTGTACTTTACCACACTATAACGTGTCACGTGCTTTAAAATTTAAAAGTCGGCTTAACGGATTAATATTGAATTATTGTGATTGTTAGTCATGCAATGATGTTTTAAGTGTTGGAGACAAATTTAACATTATGTGTGGCAACTTATTGAATTGGCAATATTAACCAACAATACATGTTTCTTTCATAAATAAAACAAATTCATTGTAATGTCATATGAAAGGATGCTGGGGGGCACATGTCCCCCTGAAGTCTCAAAATTTGATAAATTGACCCCTTTACAAAACATATTTCAAATAGACAGACCAAGAGTAAGGGCATGTTCAGTTCATTGCAATTTTCAACCTTACCATCTTTTGGTAATGCCAAATTTTGGTAGAATTGGACGCTACCAAATTTTGGTAGTGTTGGATGCGTTTAGTTTGAAGTCTTACCAAATATTGGTAACGATTTTAAGAGAGAAGTTTCTAGAATTACCAAATTTTGGTAAGGTGAAATTTTGGTATTGCCAAATTTTGGTAGGGTTGAAAGTGGCTACAATCTGAATATCCCCTAATCCTATAACTGGACCATGATCTCAATGGCAATCCCCGATGATGTTGAAATAAAATTGACAAAATTTTGCTAGTCATTAATTCTTAAAGCAACTATAACAGGTATCAATTATTTAAAAACCTATAACCGGTGATAGTTGGCAACTATTCAGACGCTCACATTTGCCCCCATGCAAGGGTATGCCAACCCACATGTATATGCCCCATTAATTAGACTCTAGTACCACTAGTTTCACATATTTTCACATCCTAACAACCATACCCGTGCGTTGCATTGAGACAAAAAAATTAAATTGAATCTAAAATAGTACAAAAGACTTAAACTCAACAAATATTAAAACAATTAGTGGTACAAAGTTTTATCAATAGCAAAGCATCAATTAAACCATAAAAGCCTCAATGCATCAAACCAAAGCACGGAAGATCTTTAAGGATTGTATTACGTACAAACTATGGGACTGACAGCAACAGCGTTGTACATCGACGACACGTCAGGCGGCACGTTAATTCTGTTGCCTAATTTCCCGCAAAAAAAAAAACTGTTGCCTAATCACCTTGCTGTCGACACGCGGTGGCACAAACCAGCCTAGTAAGCAACGTCGCTAGGAGCAGCCCACTATGACGGCAACCTCTATACGCGAGGCCCAACCGGCCCACAACAGAGCGAGGCACGTGTGGGGATAGCCAGGATCAAGGGAGTCAGGTTGTCTCGGGTCGGGCCTGATTTCCTTACTTTTCTATCGGCAGTTGGGACAGCCGCAACGCACGCAGCGCAGATCGCTCTTTCGGAGTATCGCTGATTCTGTGTGACAGACGAAAGGACGAAAACAATCACCTCTAATTTTTATAATAGGTATAGATTTCTTGACGCTACTTATGACTATGCCTTATGCGGCTATGTCTGCTTATAAACTTTTAATATGTCGTTTGCTTATAAAACAAAAACTCTGTCTGAAGATAAAAAAAAGTTGTGTGCCACATATAGAAAAGAGGTTGCATGCGTGCAAAGGCAAAGGCAAAGACAAAGGCAACAAGAAAGCATAGGTGGGGCGAGCGTAAAGCGAATTGTAAATGTCGTACAATTTTTCTTCTTTGACCTTTAAGACAGATTGTAAGCATTTCTGCAAATTGATTGTATTATTAGTTGTTATAAAAGTTGTTGCTTCTTTTTGGTTAGATTCTTGATGGAAGTTATTTGGTTTTCTGCATGTATACTTGTAAAATTCCTAAACACAATGTTGTGGTTGGCATATGTCAACTTTCTACTCCGCCAACCGGAAACACCGGTGGAGCTAGAGAAAATAGAGGGGCACGTCACTTCACTTTACACATAGTGCCATAGTGGTATATAAATTTTTTAAGCAATGTAAATAGTGATGTTTTAAGCGATTTTTCCAAGTCAATATATAGTTCAAGAAAAGTAGTGATACTGTATGAACAAAAGAACACCGATTATCTTCAAGTAAACGTAAGAATATGCGTAACACATATAAAAAGGACAAAAGCTTTATTTGTACATATTGACAGAAAAGAAATAGAAGGGTACAAGAGACAACCCAAGAAGTGTTAGTTAGAAAAAAGAAAATAACAGCTACACCACACGCCTATAAATGAACCTGCTGCAAAATAGCAACACAAGAACATGACACCCTAAAATGTAAGTGATCCTGTAAACGACAACTCTAATATGGATACAATGTTAATTGTATCGCCACCACCCGTACCAAGAGTTGTGACGTGGTTTTCACAAGAAGAAACGCTCAAAAAGATAATTTCTATAAAAACGTCAAAAAAAAAAACTCTCCTAGACGCCGTTGTTGCCGGCTCAAAAACAGAACTTTTGCCCATGATCATCCATTCATCCTACTCCCATGTCATCAAGCGCATGCCAAGCTCAAAACAACATTCACCATCAGCACATCTTCATCGTGCAACCATCGCGCAACATCCTGCATCGATTTGTTGTGGTAGTCTGGTAGTTTCACTTTCATATCACCGTTCACCGGAGCAGCCTGCTCTCCGTTCCGTACATTCTCGGCCCAGTTACGGGCCCACGCCTTTCCTCTTTCGCCTCAACCCGCCACGTGTCCCCATCTCGACGGCCGCACGTTCCCAGCTGGACCCCTCCCACATCCCGAAATGGAACACCTGTCCACGTGAGCCGCCATTCCAGCGGGCCCCACCCAGCCGCCTCACCGCCCCTCCCCCCCGCCCGCTCGTGCGCCAGTCCAAGCTCCCTGTCGTAAGCAGTGACAGAAGCCTCGCGCCGCGGATGCCCTCCACGCGTCGCCCTCCGACCCTCACCGTCTCCCCCCTATATATCCCCGCGCTCGTCTCACCGGCGCGTGGTAAATTCCAATCCCCTCCTCCCCGATCGAATCAACAATAGAGCGAGCGAGCTCTGAATCGACCGGAGATGAGCGGCGGCGGCGGCGGCGGAGGGGCGGATATGCAGAGGCGGCAGGACGACGATCAGCAACAGCTGCAGCTGCCGCCGGGGTTCAGGTTCCACCCGACGGACGAGGAGCTGGTGACGCACTACCTGTGCCGGCGGTGCGCGGGGCTGCCGATCGCCGTGCCGATCATCGCCGAGGTCGATCTCTACAAGTTCGACCCGTGGCAGCTGCCGGGGATGGCGCTCTACGGCGAGAAGGAGTGGTACTTCTTCTCCCCGCGCGACCGCAAGTACCCGAACGGCTCGCGGCCCAACCGCGCCGCGGGTGCGGGCTACTGGAAGGCCACCGGCGCCGACAAGCCGGTCGGGTCGCCGCGGCCCGTGGCCATCAAGAAGGCGCTCGTCTTCTACGCCGGGAAGGCGCCCAAGGGGGACAAGACTAACTGGATCATGCATGAGTATCGCCTCGCCGATGTGGATCGATCTGCCCGCAAGAAGAACAGCCTCAGGGTAAGTAGTTAATCTCGTATGGTTAATTACCTCCAATGCTCTTGGTTAATCTAGAGATTGGTTTTCATGTGAATTGTCAGAATAATTACTTTGTTAATTATTGTAAGAGATAAGATAAGTACGTCCTTTTGGAAGGATAAATGATTCCTCTAGCTGGCTAGGGCGCTAGGCTAGCTTAGGTTACCATCTGTGGGCCGCTTTCCTGCAAGTGTGAACGCCGTGGATGCCGGCGCTCTCGTCATCGACTCCACGCGCCAATAATTTATAAACGGTAGCTTTAAATTGCGGGCTAAGATAGCGACGGGTGCTAGGAGATATGCCCACCAATAATGCGCTTCGGAATTTCGGATTATTGATCATAATTGTTGCTGATATTTTCCATCATGGGGGTGATATTCATATTTATTGTTGTGATCACGAAATGATGATATGGTCTTGATTAAATTAAATCTGATCTTTTTTTGGTGGTTTGTTGTGTGTTTACAGCTGGATGACTGGGTCCTGTGCCGAATCTACAACAAGAAAGGCGGCGTAGAGAGGCCGATCGGCGGCGGCGGCGGCGAGATTGCCGCGGCGAGCCACGGGGAGGCGGCAGCGTCGGCCGGCTCACCGCCGGAGCAGAAGCCGTCTATGCTGCTGCCTCCGCCGCCGTACGCCGCGGCGGCGGCGCCGCCGTCGTTCTCGGAGCTCGCGGCGTTCTACGACGTGGTGCGGCCGTCGTCGGACTCGATGCCACGCGCGCACGCCGACTCGAGCTGCTCGGAGCACGTGCTGGCGACGTCGGCGTCGTCCGGCGTCGTCGAGCGGCCGGAGGTGCAGAGCCAGCCCAAGATCGACGAGTGGGAGCGCACGTTTGCCGGCGCCGCCGCCAACCCCGGCGGCTCGATGCTGGGTCAGCTCGACCCCAACGCCGGCGACCCTCTCCTCCAGGACATCCTCATGTACTGGGGCAAGCCGTTCTGACCGCTCGGCTCGTTAACTCGGCTTGAGCGGGTGGGGTAATATCGGGGTGGCTCGGGCGAGCCGATGGATTGATTGGTTGGATAGCGCCGAGTAATTGGGAGCCGTTGATGGGAGATGGAGTGGGATTAGTTAGTACTATCTCCACATCTCAAAATTGAAATTTGTGCTGAATTTGAAACTTTATAGTGTAATGAGACTGGACATGGTGGAATAGTGAGAGTAGTAGTATGGAGTATGGACGGCGATGAGACGCGGGAACCCCGAGGTGGACATAGGAGGAGATGACATATATACATGGTAAACTGTACTTGAGAATTAAGCGGTGTGTATATGCGATCTGTTTGGATAGCTCGATCGATCTGGCCCTATTTTTCTGTCTTGACTCTGGTTTTGCTTTACTGATTACTTAACTTTGGGTGGATTATGCTATGTATGTATTTTCATCCATCTTTAAAGACCGGACACTATGTCGCATGGAACAAAGCGTGCTACATTCTTACATAATGTCGACGATATTGCAAATTATGCGCTTGTACGTACCATACAGGCATATAGCATTCGACATGTAAGCAAATAGGACAGCAAGTATAGCTAGATCAGGCAGTGTGCGTTAGCGTGTACAGCTGGTGCTATATTCTTCGTGTTCCATTCAGCGTGTCAACTTCCGCAGTGCGTTTTAGCTTGTTAGACCAATTTCCACGTTGTTGATTATGCCCCCAGACAAGTACGTACAGTGTTGCTGTCCAAGCCGGCCACCAGCTTCTAGCTGGTCACGTACGTCTGTGTAAGTGGGGAGAACGGGAGCCCAATAACCCACCCAACTCGTGCGGATTTCAAGGTTATTTTTCACGTGAAAAATCCATGCTAAAACTTGATGCGCGACGGCGCGGGCGGCACAAGCCACATACGTGGACAGAGCCTTGTCGCCAGGCATACGCGGCAGAATTCCGCGAGATCGAGCCGCCCGAGCACGCGCACGTACGCACGCAAAAAACACACTAGCACCGCCGATCGATCGGTCGCGCTCAAAGAAATCCTGGAGAATTAAATTATTGCCGGGCGGTATCTGGTGATCAGCATGCACAACGTGCGCGCGGAAGATCGACGCACCGACGATTTAAGGCGCGGGCCGGAGGAAGCCCGGGTCGGGCTGGCGAGTCTATCTCGCGTCGCACAAGACCGATCGCGCCGTGGGTTCGCGTGATCTGAAAAAGCAGCAGAGAGGAGAGGGGCAGGCCGCAGGCATTCCATGGAGGTGAGCCGGTGGTTGGTAGCACGCTTCGATGATCGAGGGGATGAGGATGACCGGCGCTAGCCGCGCTACCATCTGAACCACGCGCCATCACAGTGTTGTGGGCTTCTGGCTGTTGCCCAAAGAATCCAAGCCTACGTACAGCATATATCTCTGTTGGGCTAAACTGGGCAGCTAAGCTGCAAGATGGCCCAGCAACCATTCCTTGAAAATATAAGCATTTGTGTACATATTCGTAACCATGTATATCATATACAGTTTGAAGGCAGCAGGCAAGATGCAAGGTTCAATCTGATTTGGAAAGCGAATGCCGAAAACAAATGTCGTTTCTTCACGTGGCTGGTCGTCCAAAAGAAACCTCCTCACTGCCGACAAACTCCAAATAAGAGGATGGCCAAACAGCATCGTATGCTCCCTATGTGGCATTCATGAGGAAAACATGCAACATCTCATTATGGATTACTCTTTCTCCAGACAGGTTTGGACAACTGCAGCAAGTCAAATGGGAATTCAAATTCCTGATTCCAGACAATTTCAGGGTGATTTCCTTCGGTGGTGGGCAGAAGCGAGAAGACAAATACAGGACCAAAGAAGAATTTTTGATGGCAGCATGACCTACCTAACTTGGTCGATTTGGTTAGAGAGGAATAGTAGAATCTTTGATAATACTTATGGCACGGTGCAGCGAGTTGTTGATAGAGCAAAAGAGCTTTTCATAACGCGAGATTTAGCCCTAGCATCTGATTACCATCCCGATCTATCGAGACTTCCAATTGTTTCTCACCCTCCCGTTGGTTTTGGGAGGGGATTTCTGTAACCTGAAACTATTCTCGTCCTTTCCTGCCTTTTTTCTAAAAAAAACGTATGGAGGAAGTATACAGTTTCACAACACTTGGGCTCAAGCCATCGATTGGTGCTAGCTGAGCTGCAGCATCCATTGGGATTTTTTTTTTCTTAATTAGTGTGGTGGCCCGTGTTGCACGACTAAGGCCCCCTTTTGTTTGTTTGAAGGAAAATCAAACGAATATTGTAGGATTTTAATTCTATAGGAATTATTTTCCTAAAGAGCTCTTTGGAATAAAGGAATGTAGACTATGAGATCCTATCAAATTCCTATGGAGTGCCTCTTCCTATGTAAATTTTGGAGGAATGTTAACCATGAGGTCTAACCTCATGAAAGATTTCCTTCGAGTCTATCTCTCACCTCAAATTCCTGTTGTTTTTCCTACGGTCCAAACAAACGCTCAATCCTGTATTTTTCCTGTGTTTCCTAATCCTCTGTTTTACACCTACATTCCTGTGAAAATCTTTTGTTTCTTCTATTACTCCGTATTTCATAATCATGCGTTTTAAAGGGGCCGAGGTGGGCATATAATGACCGAAAACCGAAGATTGAACTGACCGAATTGTGTTCGGTTCTACACTCTACAGTAGTTCAATTTTATTTATTCCGTACTTCGCACTCCACAGTATGACTCCACGCCGCATAATTTCGAAGTTTAGCACAATTCGATCAAATATTTATGTCCGATGTTCCGATTAATTTATATGTCACAGAACAAACATTAGCCAGATCGGTAGAGCCTGTTTTGGCTGTAGCTGCACATTATCTATATACATACAAGAGATTTTATGATGAAGATGTTGCCGTGTTTTGCTTGTGCAGGCACAGCAAAGCTGATCTTGCCAGTGCATTAGGGCAATACATCAAAGATTAAAAGATTTATGGTACATTTGTTTCACTCATTACCTCCATCGCCAGATTAACATCGAAACACTAGGATAAATATATTTTTTTGGGCGGGTAAAAGAGATTTTTGCAGGCGGGCACGCGAGATGGTGCATGCTCATCTGCATAAATCTTTTTTTTTTTGGGTGGGCGGGGTATTTTTGGACGGCTCTCCACCCGCCTGCAGAAATATTTGTGCAGGCGGTGAAAAATCCACGTGCCGGAAAAAAAATTAGATGGCAATATTTTTTCTTTTTGAAAAAATCGGCTGTCTGCCCGTCGTCGCCGCGCGCCCTCGTCGGGTCACCGAATCTGGGGTAGCAGGGCCAGCGCATTTAGATCCTGCGACCTTGGGCCTCCGCTGGCCGGCCATTATCGCTCACCGCCGCCGCAACCCGTCACCGCCCTCGTCTCCGCCGTCGACGTGCCTCGGCCTTCCGGCCGTCGTCGATGTGTGCTTGAGAGAGAGAAAAACAAGGGGAGGAGGTAGGGATACACTTAGAGTCTGGCCGGCTCCCTTTTTTTTTTGGCAGTGTCCTAAATTCAACAACTGCAAAAAATCTGTTTTTTTTAGGCGGCTCTCCTGGTGTGCCGTACGTAACAAATGAGTGATTTTTGCAGACAGCTAACTAGACAAGCCATCTGCAAAGATCATTTTTGCAGGCCCCGACGGCGCCGGCCCAGGTCCTATTTTTGTAAGCAGCTCCGGTATTAAAACATTTGCAAAAATAAATAGGTTGTCGCCTAAAAGAAACATATTTGGTGAAATTGCAAAAATAAATAGGCCGTCGCCTAAAAAAAAACATATTTGGTGAAATTTTAGTCTAGTTTCCTCGTCGTCCTCGACCATTGCTAGCCAAAATGCACGACTGCCCATCCTAGACCAACTTCTACATTGTTGACTATGGCCCAGACAAATGTTGCTGTTCAAGACAACTAAGACGTGATTTATGTCTGTCGATGTGTGTGGAGCACGGGAGTCCAGTGAACCGCTCAGCTATCCCCTCAGCTCGCGCAGATTTCAAGTTCTTTTCACGTGAAAAATCCTTGCGAATTGAAATTGTTCATGCGCGACACGGCGACAGCGCGAGCGGCAGATACGTGGAGAGATGCCCCATCAGAGCGCACGCAGCCGCAAACACGCGTTGCACACGGCAGAACTCCACGAGATCGAGCCGTGCGCGCGAGCACGCAAAGGCCTAGTATCGATCGGTCGCGCTCAAAGAAGTCCTGGGAATTTCTTGCCAGTATCTGGTCAATGGGCTCGTGCGCGTGACAGACGCACGCAGCAACGGCGACGAAGGCGTGACGTACGATTAGGCGGGGGCATGGAGTAGGCCGGCCTGCCGGCCGGCGAGCCTAGCTCGGCCACGCACGTACCCACGTCGCGCGCGTTGCATAGGTCAGGGATCGAGTCGTGGACTCGGGCAAATCTGCTGGAAAGCTAAGCAAAAGGGGAGGGGGGAAGGCAGAAGGTGCTGCCTAAACAATTCCAGCCCACTGATATATCTATATATGTTGGGCTAAACCGGCTGCGAAGCTGCAAGATTCGATCGAGATATACGGACCATATAGGCCCAAACAACAAGAACGTATAAGCACCCGAAATGGAATCCTCTAAATTAACCCCCCACTCAATGGTCACTGATATTTGGACATTATCATTTGGGGCCCACATGTCCAGAGCATGTCTGACCTATCACTCGCCTAAAAGCCGGCGGTAGTACTAGCGAGCTCTGGCGATCCATCGGGAGGTAGTACCATTTTTGCTGGATAGCTGAACGAATAAAACAAAAGTCGCTGTAGGTCATTCACCAGTCACCACAGCTCCCATTGTTTTGTTTACTTATCTTTTATAGCTAAAATTTAAATTTTTAATCTCAATAATACAGATGTAAATGTTTCATCCATAAATTATTTTTTATTGCTTCGTTTATATGCATATTAGAAAAAACTAAACGATCACAGCCAACTTCGACAAAACAGCATGTCGAGTAAAACCAGAAAAATAAAAACTCACTGCAAAATTTCAACAATTTCTGAGTGAAATTTTAGACCCTGGTACGCACCAATTATTTGCTGGACTATATATTGATGAAGCATACGGCTTCCCAATGAGCCCAGAATAAAATTACAGGAGCAAATCATACACTGTACAAAATATATAGAGTTCGATTAGGCCAATGCACTATACACCACACATAATATACAAGCAACAATTCAACCAGCCAGCTAATCAAACAAACTAGACGGTTGTACTCTGCTGGCTCGCCGCGGGTGTGCATCCGGCCGCCGGCGCGGCGCCGCCGGAGCAGGCATGGTCGGGCATGCGGAGCCAGTGCGCGAACGCGTCGAGCGTGCGGGTGTCGGCGCGGTAGTGCCGCTGCGTGAACCGCATGAACTCGGCCCACGTGAAGTCCGGGTACAGCCGCCGCTCGCCGGCGCCGGCGACGGCGGGCGAACGCACGACGCGGTCCTCGCGCGGGCAGAGGAAGAACGCCAGCGACCGCCGCTCCGTCTCCCGGTGCACCACCGCCCGGTGCAGGCAGCTCTTGTACCGCCCGTTCGTCAGCGCCTGCATGCGAAAAATTTCACCAATCACCAAAAAGTTAGTGGGGCAATAGTGTGCAGTGGAAAATCTTTGTGAGTGACACGATCAAATGGGCGGAGATATGGGGTTGGATCGACACTTGGACAGTAGCGCTGTACCGATGCGTGGTACGGGCACGGCACGCGGACCGGGGGACGTGCGAAGTCGAGTCGGGAGGGAGACGTGGGTCGAGCCACTCCGCAAGCTGCCGGTCGGTCTGCGAGGAAAAGCCTGGCGCCGAAACGGGGAAAACGACGGCGCCCGTCGTGTTACCGGGCGCACTGACACGTACGTACCATTCCGGCAGCGGCAGCGCGCGGCGCGTGCAAGGGCCCGCCGGCCACCACCGGCTGCCGCGCCTAGGTAGGTAGTAGCAGCTAGCTAGCTCTGCACTGCACGCGCGCGTCGCTCTCCGTCTCCGTCGATCTCTCCGGCTACGGGCCAAAATAGACAAGGGTCCAAACAGCGGTGGAAAAGAGGAAACACCATACCACGGCAGAAAAGAGAAACAGCGCTGTAGCTTTTCTCAGCGCGAGCCGAGCGATCGAGAGAGACGATGCGGATGCAGGCAGCGCCATGCATCAGGGGCGCCAGGACTGATTATCGATAGGTGAATATGAATGTCTTTGCCGCCAGAAGGTTTTTGATTGCTCGGGACCTTGGACAGGACAGATCTACCTGACCGACTATATATAGCGTGTGCTAAACACTCAATAAGTGAGCTTAGTTGAAGATATTTGTTTGTGGCGCGCTGCAACTTGCACGGAGTACATTGTTCTTGTAGGACCTTCATTCACACTGCTTGCTAGGGACATCCAACCATTGGTCACCAGAGATGTTAAAAACGAGAGAAATTTTACGGTGTGACTTTTTTTTTATGTTTCAGTCAACCCTTTGGTACCTAAATTTCTGTAGTAAATTTTACACTAGAAAATAGCGTCGATCCTCAAGAACACAAAATCACGCTACAAGACTAATCAAAAGGACATATGTGAGCAAGAACAGGAGTGAAGGAGTCCTAGGCTTGCACGTCGAAGGATAATTTCCATCAAGGGAGGAAAAAGGGTAAGGATGTTGAAAATTATAAATCTACATAAGACGTGTCCAGTGCATAATACATTGGAGCAGGGTAACAAAAGTTTATGTGGTTCTACTAACTATTGATTATTTGGAAAAACAAACTGAATATGTGCCTACCTTATCAGGGAAGATGTTGGTAGTGGTGGTGGCGGTTCATGGAGACGTTCATTTTCAACCTATTCTCTCCGGTAAGGGTCTAAGGGACTTGTAAAGTTGGTAACGAGGTATGCTAGCTTGTCTCTATAGCCGTGTATATTATGTACATGGATAGTAGTAGTAGTTGTTGTTGTATCGGACCGAGCTAACAAATCACATAAATATAGTACAAATCTAAGTAATTAGTTAACCAAAACTATAGTTTTCAGTAGAACTATTTTGATTTTTTTACAACTTTCGTATAATTTTTTTTAAAAAACCGTTTAGCAGTTCGGGAAGCGTGCATACATTAAAAAAAAAGGTAAAAACACTTTTTTTTTTGCTGCACTATTTCTTTTAGCCGAATCCAAACACAGCTTTTGTGCAGCCGTCATATTGACTGCATGTGATGCCTTTTTATATCAACCATATAGTAGTAGTACTATTTTCAAAATGAACTTGCAAAAAGACATGCCAGCGGCGTCACCTGTCTGATGCTGGATCGATGTTCTCATCAATGCAAGCCCTGTTTTCCCTCAAGATAACAACAAATCGAAACCCAGACAGTGATCCGGAAGAACAAATCGGAGAGCGGGAGCGAGACGATTTTGACGAGACGACCGAGAGCATTTGTCCCCTTACCGCCTTACGTGTGGTCAGGATAGCAAGGCTACTAGCTAGTCGTCGCCGTACGTACGTTCGTGCGCAAGTGTGTATGCAAAAGACGAGCCAGCCAACGACACGGGCGGCTGCCGGGCTAGACGACGATCAGTCGACGCGCACGACACCATCCTTCGTGGCGTGGCGTCACACCGCCCCGATCAATCGAGATCGATCCCCGGGCGACTTGTGCGTTTGTAAGTTAGTACTCGTACTACGTACCATGAAGGTGTCGCCGATGTTGACGACGAAAGCGCCGGGCTCGGGGCGGACGGGGCGCCAGGCGTCGCCGACGAGGACCTGGAGGCCGTCGACGCTGCCGTCCTGGAGGAGCACGGTGAGCGCCGACGGGTCGCAGTGCGGGCCCGTACCCAGCGCCTGGTCCGGCTCAGGGCACGGCGGGTAGTAGTTGCACCGCATGATGGAGCAGCTGTCCGCGAAGAACTCGCCGTAGTAGCCGCTGCCTAGCCCCAGGCTCTCCCCTAGCACCGCCATTATGGCCTTCGTCACCTCCTCCATCGCCTCGCAGTATGACTGGTACACCTCCCTGCATATCCATGGGTACCTCCATTAATTAGATCTTCGTACTGCTCGAGGTAGTGTTTTAATTTTTGAGTCGGACATTTGGGATTGAACTTCTCAAACTGCTAATAGCAGGCTTTCTAAAAAAAAACTGCTAATAGCAGGCTAAATAAGACCGCAGTGGATAATAGCGGGTAAAATTGTGTATGAGAGTAAATAGCTAGACACTCGTCAGAAAGTTATATGGAAGATAGTGACGGCTATAGCCAGAGATTAAAACCTAATTTAGTGTGTGATTGATTGATCTCTCGCGCGCATGCAAGTGGATGCGTGTCATGCACTCATGTGTGCATGGCGCTGTGAATTAATTTAATTACTTACCCTAAAGGTTTGAAGTCGTTGCCTAGGGTGGAGGCGAAGTAGTCTGCGACGTCGTGGTTGCCGACGTCGTCGTCACGGGCCGCGGCGGCGTGGCGGTGGCGGTGGCTGAAGGAGAGGGTCTCCTTCCATGGGAGGTTGGAGACGAAGCGGTCGGCGTGGGCGGCGGTGTAGCCGGTGACCGAGCCGGGGGCGCGGCGCGCGCGCTGCTTGGTGGCGAGCGGGAGGCGGAAGAACCCCGCGGCGCCGTCGAGCGCGGCGCGGGACAGCGACGNCCGACGCCACCTGCGCCGCGGCGCGGCGCATCCCGGCGGCGTCGCGGAGCGCCGCGGCGAGGTCGACCACCGGCACGTCCAGCTCCCTCGACGACGACGACGGCTGCAGCGCGACGTCGGCGCGGGGCCAGACGAACGGCGCCGGGATCTTGGGCTGGCGCCAGAGGTCAAGGACGGCGGCGGCGCCGTCGCCGTCGTTGGCTTCTCCTGATCCCTTGGTCGCAAGGCTTCCGCCTCGAGCTGATTCTTCCAGTACCATGGCCACGAGCTTGCTCACTTCCGGCGCGTTCAAGATGTGCACCATTGCAGTGGTGTACCGTGTACGTGTATGGTCGATCGAGAGGTCGAACCCGTTCTGCAGCGCAGTGTGTGTGAGAGAAAGGAGAAGGGGTGTGCGTGCTATTTGTAATGGAAATCGATGCAGGTGTAGATGGGAGAGTGGGAGTGGGGATCGAAATACTTGGGAGTTATCGAAATACTTGGGAGTTGGGATGGTGCATGCATGCATATACAGACACGCTATGCATGGACATGGACATGGACATGAGCCAAATTTCGTTTTCTTTTTATGACTGTACATGCTCCAAGTTGAAGGATGCAGACGCACGCGCCTTGCTTTTGTATGCGTGCAGGTTTTCACAGTGAAGCAGGAAAACGGCAGACATGATTTAACTCTTGGTAATATAAAGTGAATTGGGAGTAGTTAATTTTAAGTGAACTTAATTAGCTTTTGGAGAACATAATCGTTAGCGTGCAACTCAGTATGATGCCAAAGCCATGTGTTATGTTATGGAAATAGATTGTACTATTAAATAATAGCTCAAAGAAGACAACATATAGGAATACAAGAGTGTACGTAGTGAAAAGACTCTAACCTATATGTGTAAAGAAATAATCTATATATATTATATATGTAATTACTCTGTAATTCTAACACCCTCCCTCGAATGAAAGGCGTATGCATTAGCATTGCATTTATATAAGTGATGACACAACTACTAAAACATAGACTATATAAAACTAATACATCCAAATTAATATGCAAAATGTTTCCGAAGCGTAACTCCTCGAATACCTGATTAGTGGAGCTGAAGAATCACATATAGTTTTGGCAATAACAAAACGAAAAACATTGGTCAAGGGCAACTAATAAAGTGGCAATAAGTACCAACATAGACGAACAAAAATCATCGATGAAGCTGAAAAAAAAAGACCTAGAGAACTTTATTGCATCAATTATGACACAAAAGATTAGCCAAACAATAAAATTACTATACCTAACAGGGAAGTAAAACAACAAATGAAAAGAGCGACATATGGACACAAACCCAAACAGAGAGAAGGACATTGACACAACAAAGGAAGACTTAGATGAAGAGACAGTTAACGGAAATAAAAGAAATCTATCATGCGACAAGGGCTCTAATTGATCTACTCGGGATAGGATAAAGAAGAACAGAAGAAAGACCGGATAGGAAAATTAATGCTATTACCAGGAAATTGCATGGCGCACTCGCTCTGCTCTTGGGGTAAAAGACTCTAACCTATTACCTACGCATAAAGGACTTTTTTTTCATGGTGAGATATAATACGAGTTCATCATGCATATCTAAGTTTTGTCGGAGGCTTGCAAGTTAGGTTGACAATTCAGTAGTCAGTTGTGATAAACTCCATTCTTAAATGTATTAAGTTGTTATATCTTTTAAACACATGATGTCTGGTCATCTGTTTTATTAAATTGAAACAATTAGTGTAAATACAACCAATCATATAAATCATGTATTAAGTATCTATAATGATTAAAAAAACAAGTCAGTGGTAAAATAAAGCATACTTACACATATATTCTAATAAAACGAATAATAAAAGTGATGTACAGGTGTCAAGAAAGTTATATGCTTAATATAGTTTAATTTGCTAGCATTGAGAAAGTACCTGGCATTATATGTTTTCAAACAAGACAAAAAAAAGGGTACCGCCCCTTGCATGTGTCACTGCAAATTTTATGGACCTCGGATCCACACAGAAACTTATTTTACACGGACCCCTTGCTATCAGAGGAAGACCGACGACCAATAGACATTTGGGGTGTTTGTTGACAGTTTTTTCCTATCTGCTAATTTCGATGTAGCTTAACGTTTGATTCCCATCATCTTCCATACCACTTCACAGTCACCATTGTCACTGTCGCATAAGGTACCCTCCCTTGCTATATGTATATGCATAACTAAGCGGCACTTCACAACATGATCTTCGTTGGCAAAACAGGTTAGGATAATCAATCATATTTTAGAAAATAACTGAATTCCTAAACCCTTGATGAAATTAAGTTAATTCTAAGCTAATTAAGGATCCTCGATCGAGCACTGCTAGCTAGTGCAATCATTGGCTATCTCCGTTCTAGACAACTGCCTGGCTAGATAATTTTATGCTACCTCCGTATTCAGCAAATAGAGCACATTATATATGGTTGGCTTTATTCGGTCTTTCTATTTAGATTTGATCATAATTTCTCCATTCGAATAACGATAATATCTGACAAGATTAAAATATTGTAAAAGTACTTATAATCTTGTACTGCTTTCATATCATTTTTGTTTTTCCAAAAAGAAAAATTGAGAACTATTAGTGGTTAGAGTTTTAAAAGTGTCACAGAATAAAGTAAACAATATTATCACATATTACGGATGCACCTTTTTCCCCTGTATGTGCCTTGGTCTTTCTTTCATGAATTAAATACTAATGATTAGTAAGCTGTATCAAAAGTTTCTTGGTAAAAAAGACAAATGATTAACGATCATATGCTACGTACCTTCTTTGAGAGTAGTTTTGGATCGAGGACCTGATGTGATGACGTGTGGGAAAACCCAACATATCAAAAAGAAACGAAGCTGTGAGGATTATACATATAAAATAGTTTAACACTTCCATATGATTGAAAATATAAGCCCTCACTTAAGCTGTAAAATAGTTATAGATTTAGATTTAGAATTCACATGACTCGTGCATCGAGTTGCCTTTAACCTCTGGTCGGTCGATAGTGTGGATGAAAAATCCATTGTCAATACAGAGTTTCCCGTGGAATACATGGTGGTTACTCAAAACTCTAGACATGGCTAATTAATTCACAAGGATGGAGGTGGGAGGGGAATTGGCCAAGGAGCTACTTTAGAGGGAGGTTGCACTAGCGAAAATTCCATGGTAGGCAGTTGGTACTATAGAAGTGGCTAAGTGGCAGCGAGTGCTCACTTGGCTATAATATATAGCACCAATGATAGAGTCACAGAAATAACATATTAGAGTGGTTAGGAGGCAGTGCAAGGTAGAGACTGACATTGTAGCTCTAGCTATGGTAACACGAACGATCAGGGATAAAACATAGGACAAGCAAATTCATTAGAGTTAAGGGAATAGCAGTTGCGCGGCAACAACAAGAACTCAAGAAGTATATCGAAAAGACAAATTGCCTAGCGGCATGGCCTACGTCGCACAAGTCTAGGACAACAGTTTAGGGGTGATTTGAAATAATGCTAAAATAAACACATCGAGAAGTTATTTTTAAACGCATTCTAACACAAAACTCCTTTTGGCACGTTCCCCGGTGATAATTGCGTGAGGAGATGGTGTAGGAAGTTTTACAAGCGTTGCAGGATGCCACGATCTCAAAGCAACTCTAGCCAAATTAAAACGTGACTATTTACTCGGCTGAACACTGGACTGGCCAACTGGGCCAACTGAGGTTAGCAGGCTGCAGCTAGCTTTTCAACGATGACTCATTTGGACAGAGACTGAGCAAGACCACAATCCCGGTACAACGTACGTAGAGCTCTCTTGATAGCCTAGCTCTTTGTACGATGTTGTGGTTTCCAGTAACAGCCAAGATAAAATCGTACTCATACGAACCTCGTGAAATAGACAGGTACTGAAAAACTGATCACATTCTGAAATCGAACGCTCGCGCACACATACAGCCGGCGCCCACTGTAAAACGGAAAGAAGAAATAAAGTTTTCTGCCTTCCTGCGTGGCCGGTTGGACAAGTACATCTAAAGCTTTGTCGTACTCGTACATCTAATACTAGTATAAGATAGTGTAATACTAATAGTACATCAATAATGGGAAAATAGTAGCGTGGTATGAAAATAGTAGCACGACTCATAAGGGCTGGGATGCCATCCCGCAGTATTTATTTCTGAGTAAATTTTTAACTAACAATTTGAGTTAAAATCTGGTGTGTATCAATCCCGCAGTTTTAAATTTTGAGTTAAAAATTAACTCACGAATCAAAATGGTGGGATTGGTTAGGCTATTTCAATAGTTCAGTTAATTTTTTACTCAATAATCGAAATGATGGGATTGGTTGATTAGGGTAGTTAAAAAATAACTCACTCAATGGGGGGAGGCGTGCTACCAAAACTGGTAGCACGCAATGTGCCATGTAGTGTGTGTATATATAGACACATATATATATACATATCCCCCCACATATATATATATGTACATACGTGTGTGTATATATATTATACGTATGTGTATATATATATATATGAGCAGGATTTTATGATCGTATGAGCATCTGCATCAACGTGAATGCGATGACACGTGTCCCTGGTAGGTTAGAGAGAAAGCATCTTTTATGTATCTAAAACGCGATAAAAAAGTTAATATTCAGATTATAATTTCGAAATATAGTTTTGAAAAGTATAGTTTCGAAATATATTTTTGAAAAATATAATGTTTAGATTATAAATGCAAAAAAATATAATGTTCAGATTATAATTTAAAAAATATATAATTTCGAACAATATAATGTTTAAATATAATGTTCAGATTATATAATCTCAAAAATATAATCTCAAAAGCATTCATTTACTCATTATAAGCTACACTTAACACCAACGGTCGAGATCTTGATCGATCCCACATCAATGGTGCAGATTGTTGGTGCACATGTACATATGATCATTTTTGTATATATATATATATATATAACAGACTTTGAATCCTATCTATGTTTTCTTCGTTCATGAAAAAATGTGCCCTCTCTTCCAATCAGGATTCTGCTGTTAGATTCACGAGACGTGCATGCTTATTAAAAAAAAGTTGTTTCTATTTTTCATTAGGAGGAAGAGAATTGACTCAGTTTATAAGAAAAACTGAGCCTAAATACTATACATTGCATAGGTAATTAAAGGACGGCTAAACCCCACCACCAGAACCTTCTCGCAACTAAACCACAGCATAGCCTAATGTAAAGCATCGTTGCCAGCATGTCGCAAAAGCAACACAAAAACTTTAACATTGTAGGTATGTGTCATCGTTACCGAGCTTGCCACCTAGTGACACAACAGCTCTGACTCCAAACATGTTAGAACAAAAATTATGCATGCCACATGAAGGATAAAGGGATCTGTTTAGCTTTAATGCAGTTCTTAAATATTGAGGAAGTGGGCGTACCAGTCAGTTTGATCCTGCAACTGATAAGATGGTTATACGTTGATCACCAAGGTGTTGATCGATTGACAAGCCGATATAATGTAGCATCTCTAGCTAATGTTACTGTTGATAATCTAGGAAATGACTGGTTGAAAAGCCTATATGACACGCTTCTAGTCAATGTCGATAGGATTTTAATCGGTTGTATGTTAGACATAGATTGTATGGTAATATCGACTAGAACTAGGATATAACATGAAAAACCAATGCAACACTTAGACATAGTAATAGGATAACTCATCGGCTAACACTCCGATGAAACATTGGGTAAAAGCCTATTGATTAGTAGACATAGACCTGTTGATAACAATCTGATAGACCAGACCTAACCAAGACAATATAAGATTTGAAGCAATAAGAAAATGCTACTAACCCGATACATCTACACAAGGGATGGATACAACGATCAGTCCAGAACAACAACATGATCAAAGGAATTCCAACTCAGCCAGAATATTAGACCTAACCGAGAAAGTCCTAACCAAGCCGATACGACCCTAAACAATGATACTACTAAAGACAAAATTGATATATCTTATAGGCAACGCTTGCGTCAGTTAGATCGGTATATCGAACCTAACCGAGGTAGTACCAATATGAGCCGATACAAGTGCAGCTCAGCCCATTCACGGGTTGGGCACAAACCAGTGAAACCACCGAACCGACCCAACCCAACCCGCTCTTGCTTGTGTAGATGGTTTGGTTCGGTTTCGAGCACAACCCGTTCAACCCGCGCTAGTCGGCCTCCTTCGTCACCAGCGGTGGAGGAAAGTCCATGTGTGGTTGTGCCTCTCACCCACCGGCGGTAATGACAAGCGCCGCGCCGCTATGAGCTTCCCGCTAGCCATCCCTTCCCGCTGGCCGCGAGCCCGCGATGAGTGCCGAGCTGCAACCGTGCGCTCCGTCGGCGATGAGCACCCCCATGCGGCCATGCCATCAGCCGCACCCCACGGTGGTGATTCATGAGTCCCTCTCCGCGTCTTCTCGGGCAGCCACGTGACGACGAGGTTCTGTCACCGCCTCTCCTCGTTTCCACGAATTGCTCAATTCCCTCTCATCCCCTGTGCTTATTGGTTGATGTCATCTTCTTCCTGTGTGTGGCTGTGCCTGATCCCATCTTGATCCCCTTTCTCACGACAACGAAGCGGTTTGACCCATGAAACCCGGGAAACCAAACCACCTAAACCAGACTACTCTTCGCTGGGCCGGTTTAACCAGCTAAACCGGCTTAAACCGTTGACGAACAGGCTGAAGCGCAGCCAACAGAACTTACTTCTTTGCCAGAGATCGAACTTGCAACCCAACTTGGTAGCAATACTCTAAACTCAACTTTTCACATGGGTTTGGACCTAACTGATGCAACCCCCATCGAAAGGCAAGAACCTGTCGAGGTTATAAGGTGACGATGCGCCAAATTTGTATATTGATTTATGTATAATTTTGTAAAGACTCCTGGTACACAATTTATACCCTTGGATTTAACTAAGTTCTGACTCTAACACAATCGGATAGGCCCATAGTCCTATCGGCTAGGAAAAGAAAACTAACAAACCTTCCTAACTACATAAGAAAAATAACTAAAACATGCCTAGATAGAATTAAATTGTCATGCCGCGGTCGTCACCATTCCTTCTTGAATTTGATCTCTTATTCCATTGGCTCATCGCCTCCTTTACTTAACCGAATCTAGTAAAGAACCACCCAAATTTTGGCACTAACATAAGGTGATCGTCAAAGAAAAACAAGTATCTTTGACATCCCACGACAGACATCAGCGAAAGCCAACGAAGCGCCAAATCATGCAAACAGACAGCACCAGAACTCCTTGGAACAGACTACCTCATGCCATTGTTGTCAAGCATCACTGCACCCCAACAACGAGTAGCTCCGACTCCACGAAGCAAAAACAATTGAAGAGTGCAAGTCGTCCATCGCAAACATGAAGCAGAACAAAGAAGTCAAAGGCTTCGTTGAACATCAAGGACTGAGGTGCTTTGGAGCCGATAGAAACCCACAAATAGTCGTTGCTGCATTAGGAAGCATATCCAAAGTGGTGCCACCAGGAAGGATGGAAATAAAAAAATGCCAAGCATCGCTCGTCCACCCCTAAGGCATGGCAAGCCGTTGCCTTCTCATCCGACCCACACAAGCATCCGAACAACGACGACACCAGACAAGCACATAGACTCACCAACAACCCGACCTCAACATCACCCAATGGCAAAGACATGCTCAATGGCATTCTCTAGATTGCCACCATGCTGTCACCATCCCTTGAAGCACAAACCAAAGGCCATTCTCCCCGTAGAGCTCCGCACAACCAGAAAAGGGATCCAGCCATAGAAGAGGGGAATTCCAGGGGAAGGAGAACACATGGCCTATGAAATAGAAGATGAGCCATTGATGCGACCCATTCGTCCCTGGTCATCGCCGTTGCCCAGCAATCTTCCTCTTCTACACACCTCACGTGTATGGATGCCAGGAGCTACAGAACAGACTCCTGCTGGCCGGGGGTTGCCGGAACCAACCGTGCCAAAGGGACATGGTCAGAGGCCAAACCTGCATCACCGACAAGGTCAGAGCACCCCGCCGATGCCGACCTAGCTTCTTTTCCTGCCTGCGATGCGGACCCAGATGGATCGAGAGGAGCCCCCTCAATTTGGAACCGCACGTCATGCCCACACCCGTCATCGCATGCACCACTCATTGATTTGGGTTGCCCCCAGTCGCTTGCATGGGAGCGACAAAAAAAAACTCATGCTTATTTTAAATCAATGTGGGTGATAGGCTGACGTGGATGAGAGAGACAATAAAAAAGTAAGAAGAGTGAGCTCTCATGTAAGATCTTGTTCTACATATGCTCCAATGTAAATACATTTAATATAATAGAGATAGAAAAAAATTGGAGCCAATCTTAGAGTGAGCAAATACAATAGTAGACTCTAAGCTAGCTATAAGCTTATGGATAGAAGAGAGACAATAAAAAATAAGAGTGGTGTGCTTTCATGCAAGAGCTAACTCTATACATACTCTAAGATAAATGTATTTAATGTATCGATATAAATGGAGAAAATTAAAGCCAACCTTATAACCAACTCTACTGTATATGTTAGCTATAGTTCGGCTTATAGTAAATAAGTGAGCTATTTTATTAACCTAGGAACATATTCTATGCACACAGATCTTTTCGTGTACACACATGCACACAAACTAACAAATATCACAAAAAATTCAAATAAAAATTGTACACGTAGTTCTAATAGTGTCACACATATCTGCAAAATTTTACCTTAAAATTCATCTATTTTTAGGCACAGCAAAAATATGAAAAATCTAACAGCTTTTTAAGTAGAAATCTGTCAAAATTTTGTTATTTTTATTATTTTTGTGTATAATGAATTTTAAGATAAAATTTTATAGATATGTGTGACACTATTAGAACTACATGTATAATTTGTTTTTTAAAGTTTTGTTGATATTTATTAGTATGTGTGCACGTGTGTAAAAAAAAAGCTTGTGTGCATAAGATATGGTCCCTATTAACTTTAACTTTGCTCTAAGTATAAGATGCAAGATGACTGAGAGAACGAAACGCGCTCGGGTCGCTCCCCGCTCGGGTGACCGAGCCGGCGGAAACTCAAGCGGCCGCCGCCAGCCCTCTCCCTCCCCATTTCCTCGTAGCCGCCGGAGCGAGCTGCGGACAAAGCCACGCAGCCCGCGAGGAAAGCGGCGGCAAGTCTTTCAGCGACTGTTTCCCGGTCTTCTTCCACAATGCGGGTGGTCGGAGAATGGGGATGAGCTAGGCTGCGCTGCGTGGACGCGGGCGTCGGGCGCTGGCATGGTTGGTGGCCCGGCAGCGTGGTTCACGGCCGTGGGTGCGCGGGCGAGGCGATGGCATGGGCGTCGGCCAGGCGGCGTGGTCCGCGGCGGCAGCCCAGATCCAGGGCTATCTCGGCCAGATCTGGAGGGTGGCGACGGTGACGGCCCTGCTCCGAGGCTGTCTGGGCCGGATCCGGCTGGTAGCGGCACGAGGATGATGGTGGAGGGGCATCTCCCTCTGCAGCGTGCCAGCGATGTGGTGGTGGCGTGGTGTGTTGGCTTAGGCGGCAGTGTTGCAGCTCGCTGGTCCTGCCCCTGTGGCTGGGCTTCCTCTCTTCTTGGAGCTTCTCCACTCCTTTGGCCGGTCCTGTTCCGGTCATGGGGAGCTCATGGAAAACTCTTTTAATGACGCGCACTGTATAACCTACTCGTATAAAAGAGTGTTGTAGTTCTCTGTCTGGACCCTGGTACTCCTCGACCAATGCATGCAAACACTCTGGACTCATCGACCAATGCATGCGAACAACCCTTAGTGGGCCCAAGCATAACCTGCTCTCGAATAATTGAGTGATATCGAGGAGAGCCTTTCAAAAGAAAAAAAAAAGATTGATCAATGAGAGCGTATGCATACTTGACGGATCGATGCTGTTTGCTCTTCGTACCTGCACGATAGTTAATCTTGCATTATCTTTTCATCGATTACAGCATATATTAATCTCCCTCTGGCTGTCCATTTGAAGACAGTAGGTACCTATAGGTGCGTGCCATGCATGTATATATATCTTCTCGGATTCTTACTCGCTACGTTACAAGTTTGTCGTCGGTCGCCTTGTGCAGCTATATATATGTGTATACACGTCGAAAGCAAATCGTACTGCAGTCTGCACTATATTCATCTGTCTCGATGTGGCGCAAGATGCAATGACTATCCACTAGCTTTGAGACCCGTTTGAAATTTGGAGCTTACAACTTTAACCGTGCAGTTTTCCCATTTTCAATAAGAAGTTAGTATGATTTCTATTACGTAAAAATACACTCATCAAAGTCAAACATATATTCAAATACGAGCTAGTAATTAATAGTTGATTTATTGGAAGATATTTGTTCTGTCACTCATTCATAACCAGACATGTAATATCGACTTTAGGCTACGATTAAACCCAATTGTTTTGAAAGGTAATTAAAGCCATGAACAGACTGTCATTGTATATTGGATATATACTTTCTTCCACTTCTAAATATAAACATTTCTAAATTGTTTAGTAGAGATTAAGGTTTCAAAAAATTATATTGATCTATTGGATGAGGTGTTTGACAGTGCGAGTGCGAGAGTTACTAGAGTAAGGTTATTATGATAATAGGTGATTAAGTGAATAAATATGTACTAATATTTGTTGTGTACTATAAAATTTAACTCGTACAAATGCTTATATTTAGAAACGAAGCGAGTAGGGCCGGTATTTAACAGCCTCGTATATATGTGCATGCAAAGTCTGTCCGATCTCCGATGGGTGCACGAACCAGACCGAGACAGGACGATAATGCCACAGTCCCCGAGCTGTAGATGCACATGTGTCACACCCGCAGCCACGGAGGCTCTGCACCTGCCTTTGAATTGGAAGGGCCCGGTACGTACGTGCCACCGGTTATTACTCCTAACTGTTAACGATACTGTGCCGCCATCCTACGATGTCGTTGCAGATCGATCAAGCCGCGGCGCGTTGTAGAACACCCGGTCCTATATGAACAGCGTTTAGGAATTCTTGTTGTACGGGAACCACGCAACGGGACAACGGGAGCAATAGTTAATTACCCTTGTGATCTGGGATTCGAATCCCTGGCCTGGCCTCCATGTTGCATCGCAGGTACATTTGCCGTTGGACTGGAAAACAGTGCGGAAATTTTTTTGTTTTGAAGCACGCTAGATGTTTTAAGTGCTTCAAAAGATTGAAAATGATGTTTAGCGGTCATCTATAAGCTGAGTAGTATAAACCGATATGCTTGAGTAGCACATTATATATTTTACGGTGTGCTTAAGAAGTCGTAATAAAGATATTATATAGGAGCTTAGAGCTCATGGTCATAAAATATGTACGTCTAGTTGCTTAAAAATATGTAATATGTATCTAGCCAAGAAGCTCCAAACCCTAGTCGTGCGGCGTCAAACACTACACCCTCCTTCCAACCCCCACCACATTGTCGCTACCTGAGTGAGCAACCGGCGAGGCCGTGCCATGAGTAGGGATTGCGGCGGCGGGGAAGAAGCATGGGCTGCTCGTAAATCTAGCGTGTGCGGGGCTAGGCCAGCACGAAGGAGTGGAGGTGGGGGCGCAATGGCATGGCAGCTCGATGGTGTTGTTCATAGCGACACTTTGTTTTGCCTGGTGGCTGGGCATCGTACAATTTGGCGGCGACAACGCGGCACAATAGAGTGGATCTAGCATCGTCTTTGTCGGATTTGTCCCCACGGCCGGATCTAGCGCCCCCGTGGTGGATTTGGTAGGGGACGTGGCAGGACGGCGCGGTCATCGGCCAGGAGCGCCAACGACGAGCGGACGACGACTAGTGGGAGCGGGCAGGGGTGTGGACGGTGATAACATGGGTGGGGATGGGCATGGATGGTGAGGGCGCGGGTGGTGATAGATGCGGATGGTGATGAGGCAGCCAATGGCAGGTTCCAACGGCAACATGGAAGGTTAGATTTTGCCTACTTTGGCCGGATGCTAGCATTCCCCAGCTAGCTAGGCACCCTCAGCGGCGTGAGTGTTATGGTGACAGTCGGCGATGTCAACATGATGCAAAGGTCACCGTGGCCCGGGAGGGGCGAGGGGGGGGGCTAGTGACTAGGCTTGAGTGGTCAGTGGCAGTGGTAGGCTGGCGAGGTGCAAAGGTCACGAGACTTGCATGGCCACCGCGACGGATGGCCAGCGAGGCCACATGAAGGTGACGAGCCTAGTGGCATGGCAAGGACAATCCATAGCGTTCTTTTAGCGGACGGCCAATGCGATACGGAGATGGCAGCGGAAGGACGGCGAGGTGATGATGATGCAGTTAGGCAGCCCAAGGTGGCGATGCGGGCGATGATAACGGTAGCTCCGTGGGGTGGGTGTTGCAGGCTCTCGGCAGGCTCCGATCCAGACACTAGACCTCTTCGGCAGTGTCTTGCCATCACAAGATGGCCACGTTTGACGGCCTAAGGATCGAGGGGACCAATTCTTATCTCTCACTCTTACTCTCCAATCCAACCGTGTGGATGGATTGGGTGTGCGTTAGATGTCGAGCTCCTATTTGACAACCAGCCAATGGCGAGGTGCTAGCTCGATGGTGGAGGAGGCTGATTGAGGTTGGCAAGTGCTCACTAACATGGGAAGGGCAGAACATCATGGGTGAAAAGCCCCGCATTCAGGCTAGCAGCCATGATGACTATGGACACCACTCTCCCCTTAGGGCAGTGTTGTGTAATCCATGGTTCAAAATTCCGGAACGAAATTTCCGAAATTTCGGTCATTTCGGTGGGTACCGATACGAAATTAAATTTCAGCAATTTCAGTTAAAATTCGTCAAAAAAATCAAAATCCCCAAATATAATTGGATATGGCACATATTATGCATTGTTTTCCCATATTATTAGCTCCAAGAAGCTATTAGGATCTACTCCC
>CM002483.1:13252957-13314653 GCA_000325765.3 Leersia perrieri
CGGGATTTCGGTGACCACCGAAATTTCTTCCGAAACCGATAAGCTGAACCCTGGTGTAATCCCCCCTCCCTGAAGAATTCTTAAGGTGAAAACCACATCCTAGCTACTAATCCCCCCTCCCTGAAGAATTCTTAAGGTGAAAACCACATCCCAGCTACTAATCCCCCCTCCCTGAAGAATTCTTAAGGTGAAAACCACATCCCAGCTACTAGGACAGGTGGTGGTCATGCTCCATGTTTTATATTTTGTGGGTGTCATGCTCCATGTTTTTCTTCTTTTTTTTTGCAGCAGGTTCAGATTTTAGACGCGTGTTGTGGCTGTTTTTTTTTCTAATTATATATCATCTTGCATTGTAATCTTGTATATCGTACTTTTTTTCTCTATTAATATATACGAGGCAGAACTTTTTTTAAGATAATGGAATTAATTTCGGTCTTTACTTTATATAAGCTATAACCAATTATTACAAGATTTGCAAGACTAATATCTGTGAATTATGATGAAACCTAGCTTGATTAAAAACAAGAAGATTACTTAAAAAATCATACTAATACAGATTTCGCTATTATAGCTGGACAGAATGAGCATAACTTTTGTTTCTTCTAAAGGATTGTAAGGTGTATATAGGCGTATAACTTTGCCTTTTTTTAATACTAGCAGAGTGCCCATGCGTTGCAAAGAAAAAAAGACGACCATGTTGTGCCTGCTAATTCTTTGAATGATCTGTCAATCAGATATTCCGAAACTATTAAACATTGTTTTGTTTACAGATGGTTTTTTTTATGGAATGTTGCTTTTAATGATAATATTAAATCAAAAGAAAATGTTTGCTTTTGTGACAACTAAAACGGTTTGCAAGATAGGCATAGCAAGGCTCCTATAACTTTAGGCTCTCCTAAATAACCATCTACCAACCACCATCAGAGTCTTATAGGAAATTCAATGAATATTCTTCATTCTATTAATTACCAAATTACCAATGAGCTATCGAAAAAAAACACCATAGTTTATAGTTTTTCTTAGGCTGATATAAGGTATTTGCCGACTAATGAATTCAATAAATTGATTTTCAAACAAATCAGTTATCAACAAAATATATCTTAAATTTTTGGATGCTTTTTTCCACGTCAATTTCTGAAACAAATGAAAAAGAAAATATATGAACCAGTAGGAACCAATAAATGGATTGTGGAATTTTGGGTTGGTAGTTGGATGTGTGTATGGGTACTTTCACTGATAGTGGGACTTACTCACCAGTGATATGGGTGGTGGTAGCAGATTCACTGCCAACACCACTGATTTTTTTTGGAATGGTATAGATAAAAGGGGCTCATGATCTCAAAACTCACGACTCTGCTGTTCATCAACCTATATGAAATGGTGGAGCTTGAGGAGTACAGAACAAGGAGAGGGCCAGCACTCAAAAAGAGAATGAGCTTTATAAGAATTAACGAGGTGCCGACGTTCCTTTTGAAACAGATGTAATGTCTAATCTCTATGATTTTCTATAGACTTTCATGCTCAGGGGACGTACGGGGGAGCAGAAGTTCCGTCCCTATCCTCAGATTGACGATGGCCATTGATTCAGTGAACGACAAGCATGTAGGGATATGAAGTAACCGTGAGCCCAACCGGCACCCCACCTCCGTTCGGTTTGATCCAAACTCCCCGTGTGGCCTATCGTGGTTCATCCGTGCACCTGCCTCCTGAGCTGCCACACTAGCAGTGAGGAATGACCGTGCAAGTATGATTGTGGAGCACAAATATAATTTTCACCACGTCCCCTAGTGAGGAACGACTGTGCAAGTATGACTGCTCGGAAACATTTTTAACCCACTAGAATATTCTTGATCTCATTAGGTCCACCACTCACCCAAGCTTGGAATTTGGAAGGTGTAGCCCGTGACTCACAAATTCCTCCTCCGGTCGTTAGGAAAAAATGATGTGCAAAATATAGTTAATTTGGTTGTCTGAAGTGTCATGGATTAGTATTTAGTGACAGGAGGTAGTAACGTTTTGGAGCATGTATGAAGTTAGTGACCAATCTTTTACCGGCTTACACTCTCTCTTTCTCCCATTCTTCTCTGCAGGTCATCACCAGCCAACTTAGTCTGTAATCGTCGGTTGAGTGTGCTGTATTGTTCATACTTTAGAAAGACAAGCTACATCGAACCCCGGAGGCAGCTGCAGCCTGCAAATCGTCAAATGCGGAGAAAAGAGGAGCAACACAAGAACCACAGCGGAATCCAGTAGGCTCGCAAGGGCCGGGAAGCAGGAAGGGAGTCAGGGATAAGCTTTTGGTGATGTTTTTTATGTTCTTGTTTTTCATGTTTCCATTTATTTTCAAGTAAATTGCACTTTGCATTTTGTACTGAAGTATATCAAAACAAGTTTCATTTTACACCGGGTTAAAATAAAGAAGTCATTAAATTTATGTAATTTTTATGAACTTTTTAAATCATGAATTAAACTTTGCGAAGCCTAGCTTAAATTTAAATTATTTTCTATGTTCTATTCATATATTTTATGAGATTTTCTTTGAATTATATAATTATATGGTACAACCCGGTGCAAAGTGAAAATTATTTTGTGGCACCTCGGTGTAAAATGAAAATATATGCTAAACCCGGTATAAAGTAAAACAAGATACATTCTACCTATGTAAATTCTACCTATGTAAAGTATAATTTACTCTTTATTTTTTCACCTTTTCTTCAACTTCACCCAATTGAATCCGGTTACCGATGGCCCATATGTTACGCCGGGCAGGATTTCTCGCCACGATTGTTCGTACTAATCCAGTAGAAACTTGGAACCATTCTGAAGCCGTACACTTTCTGTGCTGGCTCATGGCCTACGGCTTTTCCTTATTTGCCTAAACACATATATCTTGTAAAGCTATCTCAGATCTTCACAGAAACTATGTTGCTTTCTTTTCAGTAGAAGGATAATGAGCCAGATTCGTATGCTCTATCATTGCATTGTGACCGCACAACGGGGATCACTCGTTCAGCCAAAATATCGGTTAAGATGAATTAGATACTTGGTGAGAACGAGGTTTTTCTGCCATCTTAGTACCTGTAATCTACACCATCCGTTTCAACGTATTCAATGGCTAAGATGAATTTGTACCTGGTGATACTGTCCGCCTGCAAAATGAACGTTGGAGGTACTAAATATGAAAGGGTACTTATGTAATTTACCACGGTTAGGAGAAATTTAACGATTTGCCCATATCTTGGATAGTGCAGTCTCCAATGTCACCCTATTGAGTGACTTGGATTCATTTTCGTTTTTCACAATCGAGTCCCCACATGGCCACGTCTGAGCTCACTAGGGCCATTTTGGTCACAACTGGTTATCGCATCGCTAGGCTAACGTGGCACTAGATGTGAAATGACCATGTTGCCCTTGTTGTGTGGGGACAAAATGTTGCGCTCAGAAAAGGAAGCTGGTGGCGGCGTCTCTGGCTATACTCGAGTCCTACCCACATGTTGATTCTCAAGCTTCAATACTAGTATCGTCAACTGTTGTGGTGGTAGGAGCCCGATGAGCAACCACAACCACCATCTCTTCAACTTCTTCAACCCCACATATTGATGGCAGAGGTGTTGAAGAGGAACATGAGCGCAGTGGCTGTGTTGAGTAGGGTGCCAAGGCGGCATCCATGAAGATAAGGTGACAAGGAGGTGATGACATCAACTGTATAGGGCGACAAAGATAGTGCCATTGAGAAGCACAGCGACAAATTTCTAGATGGGTGGAGTCAATGTGTTTCTTAAGGTAGACAAGCGTGGAAGCAATGACTAGTGGTGGTGCCGTGGCAAACCACAAGGAGGAGGACGACACGAGGAGGGAGATAAATACCGGTTGTCGGCACTGGCGAAGAGCTGGACGTTAGCAATGTGCTAGGGAGGAATAAGAGAGTATGGGCAACATATGGTCATTTCACGTCTGATGCAACGCCATTGCATGATGTGGTGGCTAGTTGGCAACATATATCATCCAACATGGCACGGGAGGACTTAGGTGTGGTGACTCAATGGCAAAATATTAAAATTGGATGTCATTTGAGAGTATGTCATCCAGTCAATGGCAAATACCTAAATTCCATATCTACATATGATGGGCAGAGGACTTTGGTGTGGTGACTCAATTGCAAAATATCAAATTGGATGTAATTTGAGAGTATGTCATCCAGTCAATGGCAAATAGCTAAATTCCATATCTACATATGACGGGCAATCATCATCTAGACAATGGGAGAGCATTCATATCTTGTGCAACTCGCATCTGGGGAGGGATCGTTGAGCAGGTGAATCTAACAAGTTTAGGCATCTCCTGCAAATGGAGAATTCGTCAATAGAGAAAGGGCGAAGGATGTTGGCGAGCTTACTTCCACCTATTGCGTTATGCTGGCGAGTTGTTGCTCTCAGCAAATCCAAGCAGCGATCACATCCATCGATAGTGATTTGGGTTCCATAGGGTGACAATGAGTCCCATCGGGTATCTCCACAAGCTTGCTTTCGTGGTACAAGTACCATGGGTTTCTTTTGCCTCAAGAATATCTCATGTGAGTAGCGAAACGTCCGCAAACTTCTCCCACGCAAATCTTACACAACGTAGACTAGCACATGACCCATCAATGGGGCCTACTTGGAGGTGGAAGGGAGGAACAAGGTGTGGAAGTGGATGGGGTAAAGGGCATTGAAGCGGATGGGGAAGGAAAGCCATTGCTTGTGGAGATGGACATGGTGATGGACAAGGCCACGAAGCGGATGTGTTGTGATGGGCATAGATGGGATTCGGGGGGTACTCACCGGAGGTGAGTGAGAGAAGTAGGTAGGAGATTTAAAATACATATTCTAACCCTTGAGTAGTGACATCATGGTTGTTAAGGCGGTAAGAGAGGGAAGAGGAGGAAGGAGAAGACCAAAGGAAGGAGAAAAACAAAGGAAACAGAGGAGGCCGCATTACCTAGCGAGGAAGAGTCACTACAGGAGATAGAGCCAAAGCAGATGGATTCGCCCCCACCTCAATGCCACCAGATGCAAATGGAGTCGCAACGCCAAATGCAGAGAGAGAAACTATCCCCTGGTGCCCTAATCCCTTGCGCAAGGACTTCTATTTCACGCACTAGGCCCAATTTTCAGTGCCACCAAGTCTTCGGTCGGTCACGGCAAGGGTTTTGGTCGATCAGGGCGCTGTCATACCCTGCCTTACCTTAAGGTGATGGCCTAACGACACCATAGATGCCATAAGGACACCTTAGGCAAGCTTGGTAAGGCAACGCCAACGCCATGGCTCCCTGACTTGTCTTGCCGCTATAGTGACGCTATGGCGGCACCTTAACAACCATGGGTACCATCATTAAATGATACACTAGTGAAAAGAACCATCCATAGATCCTTGAAAAAAAACCATTACGCTATAGTATAATTGAGCTCCAAAAGATATATAGAGATCACTAAGGGTGTCCTTGGTTGGATGGATAGATGGCCATCCAAATTTTGATTGTGTTTGGTTCATAGACAAGAGTGGATGTGATGGTCAAAGAAGAAATTATTCCATGAATATATGCAAAATGAGATAATTCAGCAAAACGAGTTAACTGTGGTCATATATTTTTGCTAACATTAACAATTAGTGGTAATTAGTCCATCAATCACCATATCAAGGTATGTGTTCATCAAAGATGATTAGTATATGTTATTGTTGGTTAATATTTATTACAATGAGATTAATGAAAATTAACAGATTTTATTAATTAATAGTTTGCCATTCTCATTCCATCCGCACTCATCAATCCCTCTATAAAAAAATGGCTTATCCCATTCATCCAACCATACAACTAACATCGATCGCCCCATCGTTTGGTTTGATGGCATGTTTGGATGAGATATGGGACATATGGCCATTCATGATTTTAAGGATCAAGTGATACATTTTTGTTGTTTCGTTGGTGGATGTGACGAGACAATTTTTTTAGTGTATAGTGGATGCGATAGAAATATTAAACTAATTAATTGAAACAATACATGTAAATTTTTCAATAATAGGTATAAGTGTAATCGATAGTAATTGAGAAGAAAATATATTTATTATTCATGATCAACACTATGACATGGTTCTACTTATTAACAACAAAATAGCCTAATAGTGATCAGGTCAGCAAAGGAAGTTAGTAATGATCAGGTCAGCAGAGGACGATGGCCTCATCCAGCCAAATATTTAGAATGGCCGGCCTCATCTAACATCTATATGTAATATTTCCTTCCCTAGTCATCCCACCCATCTTTGACCACAAATCGAACACACAACTTGGATGGCCATCTCCCATCTAGGAATATGAATCCAACAAAACAACCATCTCATCTAATTTTGTCCTAACTCCTAAACCCAAACACACCATAAATAACTGTCCAGTGTCCACTGCATTCTGCTAAGGTATCCTGGGTTTTGTCACGAAGAAGCACTGCTGATGGAAGATGGGAAAAAAAAATCAATCATTTGTTATTCTTCACAGTGGCTCTCGAGTCTCGATCATTTGCCACTTCCCAGGTACTTCCTCACACCCACAAGCAGGTAATTGCCACTTTTTTAGGCTACTAACCATTCTACTACACTCTGCAACAACTATGGGAACTACCAGGAAGGATTGATGCGTTAGTATATGACGGACCGTCCATGTCGTCTCCCCGCAGGCCATGGCTCCCTCTCAGCGTCAGCGGAGCACAGCCGACGGCAATGAACCATTCCACCCTCCATCAGCGGGGGCCACGTTTTGTCGTGACACCGATGAAGTAGCGGCAGCAGGCTGCGTCCTCACTCCAGGGAGGGAGGGATACCTTTGGTGCCGAAAGGCGTGGACGCTAGTGGTGAGGTATTTTAAGCAGTGTATCGACAGTTTGCCACAGCCTGAGGTGTTGGAGGGAGACAACGGTGAAGTCGCCATCTGCTCATCCATGCAGTTCATGCAGGCAAGGAAGGCGTATTGGCAATGGTGGGGGACTGGGGTGATGGACAGAGATGATAGTTGTAGAGGCGACATGAGAATAGGCCATGTTTAGTTCAGACAAAAAAAAAAATATATACATCACATCAAACGTTTGACCGAAGATAGGAAGGGGTTTCAGACATGAACGAAAAAACTAATTTCATAACTCGTTTGAAAACTGCAAGACGAATCTATTAAGCCTAATTAAGCCGTCATTAGCACATGTAGGTTAGTGTAGCACTTATGACTAATCATGGACTAATTAGGCTCAAATGATTTGTCTCGCGATTTTCATGCAAACTGTGTAATTAGTTTTTATTTTAATCAATATTTAATGCTCCATACATGTGTCGAAAAATTCGATGTGATGTTTTTGGGCAAAATTTTTTGCCAACTAAACAAGGCCTAAAAATATCTTGTGCCCCATATAAGAATTAATAGAACAGACAAAAGCGACAAATATTCAATTTGTCTATCTTAGGAGTGACAAATGATCAGTGATCACTATGAATATGAAGTGATCAATAAAATGGGATTGAAGAACAAGTTCCATACCAATTCTAGGAGAGGAATTTATACTAGTTTTCTTTATCTTATTTGTTACGCCTGTTGAAAAAAAAATTCTTTCCTTATTTTACAGTTACAGTCAAACTTTACCATAGAGGTTTATCATCATTCATCAAAACCAACATTCAAAATCTGATTACATGGTCCTATCACTCTTTCTTTACCAATTAAACTGTACAATATGCTATTCACATATATACAAGGAGATGGAGTAACGGATGATTAATGAGTCCTGATTTAGAGTTAAGAACCCCTGGAGAAAACCTGGTGACATATGAGCCCGTATTAGCTTATAGTTATTCAAGTGTGGTGCTGTGCTTATTTCATTCTGGTAGAACTAGTTGAATGCCCGTGCTTTGCTACGGATAAAAACCATATTATATTATTTCCTAAAATAGATGAATTTTTTTATGAAATGTTTTACCATATTTTTATATAGAAAATATTTCTCAATTTGATTTTATACGTGGATATCCATCTACCTTCTAGATTTGATTGATTTTTAATATTATGAAGTTAAGGGGGTAAGATGCAAAAATACAGTGTGAGTAGGTAGTGGTGGCAGATTCACTGCCACCACCACTATTGGTTTTTATAGTATAGACAATGAAGTATAGAAATACCCCCCGGTTTCATATTGTAAGACGTTTTGAGTTTATGTTCACTATATTTGACCATTCGTCTTATTAAAAAATTTAGTGCAAATATAAAAAAGCACAAGTCCTCCTTAAAGTAAATGATACTTCCGCAATTTTTTGAATAAAACGGATGATCAAACGTTGCAAGCAAAAAGTCAAAACATCTTACATTATAAAACGGAGTTAATAATTTTTTTAGGTGTCAATATTATCACTGATCACTTTTTATCTAGGAACCAAATTCTTCGGTTCTTTTGAAGGGTTGGATGAGAGAATAAAAAGGTTTGTTTCCCACAGGAAAAGTTACTAATAGCTAGCATGGTACAGTGGGTCATAATTGTGGGTAACTTGTTGAATGGTGATTCTAACAAAAGATATTGAAAGACAGTAAGTTATGCAAGCAAAGATAAATTAAGGTAGAAGAATAATCCCAGACATAATGGATAGTATAGACAGCAAAAAGGAAAATGCATACATACCTTAATCTCCCTATTAGAAAGTCCAACTATCAGTCTCCCATCCCAGTATAATATTGAAGTTATAATCGAATCACAAGTAAAGGTAGCAACATCTCCGATTTCCACCGCTGACTCATCTTCCAATAACTCCTTAAAAGAATTGTCCCAAGATTAATGCAAGGTATTGAATAAATGTTACCTATGAAGTAGCCTTAAGTATCCTTTCTAAAATGTGTACTTTGTAATTTTGTATGCCCATGTTAACACTTTTTTTTTATGGTTCACATGAACAACGTAACTAAACTGACCTGAATATATACGACTTTATCCCATCCACCAGTATAGAGCCGCTTGCCATTCAATTTAGCAGCATAAATAGCACCATTGTGAAGTTTCTCTGACTTTACAAGGACATCATCCTTCCAAATCTGATTGAGAAAGAATAAAATGCCATGATTTAGCCTACATAAGAACCACATTGACTGTAATTAAAACTATAACACAGCATGTGGCCAGAATATACACAATTCTATATCATATTAATGGTTGAAAAAAAGGTATTAGGGAAACCTTCAAAAAGCCATTTTCATGCGATGCAACAACAAAATTGACTTCTGTTGAAATTGACAACACAGGAGCTATGCTTCCTGGTGTACCATCTTCCAGTACAGACAGCGGGCTGTGATCAGTGAGCCACCATGATCTAATAGAACCATCCCAACTTCCACTGTAGAGAATACCAGATGCAACTGTAAGACAAGAAACAGTTGATTTGTGACCTGTCATTGTGCAGCGGAGTGAATAATCCTGCCAAAGGGTATAGCGAATTAACTTCACATAACATGCTTAAATGAAGATAAATGAATTGATAACTCCATTAAACTATATAAATTCCCAGATAGACAGTTGTTATCAAGAGAAAGATGATTCTCCAGCAAAATAAGAGGATAAAATTCTGGAATCAACTTCCAAGCAAGTGTTATTCTAATGTTTATATTTTAGTGCAAACAACAATATTATTTCAATCCATGTATGGCAATTAACAAATCAAGTTGGATTAGCATATTTACCTCGAGAGACCAAGCCTTAATAGTTTTGTCTCTACTGCCACTGTAAAGATAACCGGTTCCAGAAACAGCCAAACAGTGAACACCCCGATAAATCCAATCATTACTTTCATACCATTTATTGAATGGCTCTTTATTGAGAGAATAATCAACACACCAGACAAAAATTCCACTACCACTGTCCCCACTTATACAAAGTGATTGATTATCATTGTCAATAACAACAATTGCTGTGATTTTGTGTTCATGGCCCTTCAAAGTCTGTATATGAGAGAAATCCTGTAGAAAGAACTCAAGAACCAATAGGAGTCAGAAAAATGAGCCACAGAAAATCAAAAATGAGATACAAAGGAGTGGTTTCTCCTTAAAGAGGAAAAAAAATGATTTCAGAATGATGCTAACAGAGAATTAACTGATTACAAAAAAAGATAAGAGAATATACCTGCAATGACCATACATTGATTGTCTTATCATAAGAAGAGCTAAACAAGAAGCCCCCTGCAGTACAATGAAGATTTATCATCAGGGGATCTTAGTGCCATTTCTTGTGAGAGCATAAAAAAGTTCCACTAGCAGGGTCAAGTCATGACCATACCATAACACCACAAATGAAAGCATTGGATACTATGGGAAGTAAAGAGGCCAAACAATGAAATGAGAAATCTAGTGCAAACTAATAGTTACCTGCAAGCTGCAGACCATTACTTAGTACCAAACAAACATAAAAAACACACCAATAAATTATGACCTTCATTGATAAGGTTGAAATGAAGAACTTCTAACAAATGATAAATTAGACTGAAATGGAACAATACCAAAGCATAGGCTATTCAAAATTTTCACCTTTTTGTATGTGCATATGTATCTTATAACAAACTTTAGGTGGTGAAATTGTTGAATGGGCTAAAACACTAGGTAGACCACATTAATGTCTTCTTTTTGAAAGTACCCAGATTGCCCTGGCGTCCAAATCAATAGCTTCAGTATTGTGCCTAGTTGTTGGTTTATACTAGATATACTTTCTATAAGGAAAGTGTATATAAAGTCATGTGCATATACCTCCAATGGCTAATCCTGTGACACAGTCATGGTGAGCAAGCAGAGTTGAAGAATTGTATGGTTGACCACATTTTGACTCTTCCATTCCTGCTGCACCAACATCTTCGTTGTTCACGAAACCACCACTGCTTTCATCATCTGGAGTTGAAAATTTGTCATCAGAATCCTGAGTGGACTGCATTTTGTCATCTGCCTCGACAGCACCAAAGTCAGTGCACATTGAGGACAACTCCGCAAGGAGCAAACACATAAAATTCTTCCGAGCCGCAACATCAACATTAGGAGTCAAAGCTTCAATGTTGGAATGCACCAATGAACTGCTAATACATTTCCAGACATCAGCAATTTCTGGACGGCCTTCTGGGTCATAGTGTAAACATGAAACTGTGATTGCGGACAATGGTTCCATCTGTGTGTCAACCAATGAAGCATCAAGCCTCTTAAACACTTCATCCTTCCAATCATCATATGATCCATCAGTATTCCATCCTGCTGCAAGCTGTTCATCCCCAGTTACAAGAGCCACCAATAAACAACCCAGCAACCAAGCATCCGAACTAGGACCTAACAAGCCACTCAAATCGTAATCCTTCATCTGCAACTTGTCATGCATCACCACCGCCACCTCGGGAGCCATGAAGGCCTTGGACTTGGACGAGCAAACCCCTGCCCGAACTCCCCGGCACAAAGCCAAAGCCTGATTCAAGTCAAGCAGGCAGTGTCCAAAGTGATCGAGGCAGAAGCAGTCCAGCCCTAGGCAACCCAGTACCAGCCCCTCACCGTGCAATCCCATGAACGCTTCACACATCTCCATTCCAACAGCTCTAATCCGAGCCACCATCTCATCCCCACGGCTCCTCTCCAACAAGCAGGAGACCCCGCGAGAATGCCGTTCGGAGACCAGCCACAGCGCCGCCGCCGCCGCCTCGGGGCCCATCCAGACGCCATAAACCCTACAAACCCGCCGCGCCAACCGCGCCGAGACGTCAACCAGATCGATCACCTCCTCCCTCGCCGCGCCGCTCAGGGAATCGATCGCCGCGACCACCCGCGCCGCGTGGCTGGGCCGGTAGAACGAGGACTCGGTCTCCTGCTTCGTTGGCGCCCCATCGATAGCTGGGGATTCCACCGGGAGGAGGCTTACGGGTTGCCCCTTGGGGCAGAACCATGGCGCGCCGAGGTCGGAGGCAAAGGACCCGACGGCGAGGCCGCTTACGGGAGTGGGTTCCGGTCCCGGTCCCGGCGGCGGAGGGGAGTGGAGCGGGGAAGCGGTCTCCGGGAGGATGGCGTGGCGGAATCGGAAGAGGAGATGGGAGTGGTCGGCGTGGAGAGGGAGATGGCGGGGACGCCGCTCCGCTGCGACGGCGGCGGTGGCGGCGGAATTAGTGAGTGATGGGGAGGGGTTTGGGAGGAGGGAGATGAGGGCGAGGTTTTTGGGGAGGGAGGATGGACCAAGGGCGCGGGAGAAAGGGACGCACTGGGAGCAGAGAGGGCACCGGAGCGAGGAGGCGGAGGAGGAGGAGGCGGAGGCCGGCGGGAGGGAGGCGATGCAGGGCCCGCAGAGGGAGTGGCCGCACGGGAGGACGCGCGGCGCGGCGGAGGCGGCGTCGTAGGGGGAGAGGCACACCGGGCACTCGGGTGGATCCAAGTCCGGCGGTGGCGGCGGCGGCGCGGTGCTCGCCATGGCTCGCCGGGAGGAGTTCGGCTGCGGCGGCGTCGACGAGACGAGACGCCGAGGCGTTTCGTTTTGACCAACGGCAGCCGGCGGAGCACGGGAGGAGAAACTAAACTCGCCAGGTGGGCCGAGGAAATGTGGGTTGACTTCTCATGTTTGGGCCAACATGGTACGGAGGGCAGAGACCACCCCAGGCCCAACCAAACAAAAATGCCTTATGCGAATTCTGTATGTTTTTTTGAAAAAAAATGTTATATAAATTGCATAAGTTGCCTCTAAAACATTTTCATAAATTACAGGAAGATCCATTTCACAGAAGAGACCAGATTTGGGAGCATAATGATTCACAGAACACTTTATTATGTGAACTAGGCTTTTTCTCAATTTACAGTCTCAAGAAAAAAGGAAATCTAAATAGGAAATTATCTACATTATCAGAGTGATGTCCAGAACTAAATAGAGCACCAATGGTAAAAATGACCGGCTAGACCAGAGATTACAAATGCCTCTATAAATACAGTTAGTGGTTGCTCGGAAGCCAGGCTCCGAGTGCATCCCAGTAGCAATCACCTATCTAGTGTGTGTTTTAGTATGGTGTTGGTATCAACGACCTTTGCCGATGAATTTATTTGGGTTTTTAAGCTATGCCAGCACGGTCAGAATGTTAGCTGCAGCTGGGGCGCCTCTCGCTGCTTGGAATGGCAAGCAGCGCCTGGGAAAGGGTACTGACCTTTGCCTCTTCTGCACGCTTTGCCGGCTTCTGTATTTCAATACCATGATGCAGTCCATCAGCCTTTGGTGGGTTAACTTGCCTATCCTCGGATTCTATTTTCCGCCTCTTCATGTCGGTAGAGCTACGGTTGCTGTCTGATCCTGCACCAACACTCCTTTCACGAATTTTCTCGGCATTTCTGCTACTATGACCATGTCCATAGTTAACCACAGGATACGTGGTATCTGTGTCTGTCATAGACGGCTGAGAAACTTTTATGGATTGCTGCATAATTTGTGGGGCGGCAGGGTCACGATCACGCAACTTGGCAGCAGCAGCAGCCAGCCTTCTCCTCATCCTCTGGTCATTGCGGACCTGAATGACATGATTGGTTTAAATGAGGTACTTTAAAATACAAGGATAATTTGGGCATGTATGATAATGAGTTAATGACTTGTACATGTACTAAGGATGGAAATAAGACATGGTTAAGCTAAAATGGCATTCACGCTTTAAGAGAAGATCTATCACCTTCCTCTGCCTGTATAATATATTCCTTCGCTCCTTTGATCTAGATATAGCATCTCGAATTCCAACTTTATCCATGTGGCCTTGTGGCCATAAGTCAGCAAGCTGGTGCAGAAACAAAGATACTGTAATTTGTATATGCATTATGGACAAATATAATTGCATAGGATAGGAGAAATTGTACAGAAAAAGTACTTGGTAACAGAACACCACCAAAATACGAAATTCGTATGTTCAGAAATTTATGAGGCAACTAAATTTGAAGTTACTTTAACAAACAAATCTATTATAGAAATTCACAGGGTGTACATTTACTTGGGTAATTGTGAGTAGCTCAATAAATATTGAATGAACTTAAGGCATTGTTAGGAAACTTGGAATATACACAAACTAAGGGATCGTACATACAGGAATAGACTCCATCTGTTCGCAAATAGATGTTGTTTTAGAATGCATGCAGTCAAACCTCAGAATCTTAAATGTTTGATTAATGAAAAAATATTAGGATTTGACTTGAGAAAATGATGTTGTTAGATTTGTCATTGAAAACACTTTCTTATGCAGTTTTTAATAGCTTGTCAAAAATATATAGTTAGAAAAAGTAGCAATAAAACATGTACATTGTAGGCTGTGCCGATGTCCAAAACAACATCTATTTGAGAGCAGAGGGAGTATGTTGTACTATTGGTTTTGCTTACATATTCACGTAAAGTAAAAGGTGCTATCCTTGACACCACAGACCAGTACAGTTCATTTGCTGGATAAATGTACCCCCTTACCCCAAAATACATAAGCAGGTCAGCATTACAAATTTACAAATATCAAAGCGAGGACTATCAAGAATGTAAGTCTATAATCAAGGATCTCTCTAAGGAGCATGACTGCGTAGTGAATCAGTATGGAAGGTTAGAATCTTCCAATCCCTTGATTCAAGTTGAAATACCCAAACGGACAAAAGGTGCATGTAAATTTAGAGCTTTTGAATAAATGTTCTAATGGTAGCATCATGATTGTACTTGTTAATCATCAAAACTGGGATTAATCACAGAACATAGAAGAAGTGAGGTAAAGGAGTCAGGATAGTACCTCTAGATACAATTTACGACTCTGAGGGCCCTTATCTTCATCCATACCCTGAAAAGCATGCATTATTCAGCTAAGCATGACCAAACTTTGTTCAAAAACTTGGTTTTGAACTTCCAAGTGATACCAACAGTATATACAAAATAAGTAAAAGGCTAAACAATAAGAAAGAAGATCTTGTCCAAGCTACTCTTGTTTCACAGTAATTGGAAAAATGACACTAGCATTGCAATTATCATTGAAGCAAACATGATTACATGCTTATAGGATTATACCTCAACATACAGATCATATAGGTCACAGATCCTATCCTCCAATACAGCATCCATAACATATTTTCCTCTCAATGCCCTTCTGTCATCACTAGTAACAGAACCCTGAAAGCTTTCTGCAAATTCATCCTTATGTTCATTACCCTGAAATATACGGATACAAGAGCAGGAATGAAGAGTTTGAATAAAACAACAGTCTATGAAAATTAAGCAGATTACACCACTTTACTGACAGTGCAATTCACCTTAGGTTGGGTGGCTAGACGTGCTTTGACCATTTCATAGATCTCCATTTTCACTTGTTGCAATTTCCAAGCCTTCTCTTGCTTAGCAAATAAACCTGACTGAACCATTTCTTTCATGTTTCTCTGTGCCAAAAATGATTGATAAGTAAAAGCTTTAAAACTCACCATACCAACACAATAAAAAAAATTGCTGGTGTCTCTTGGCATGTCTTTTGAATATATGTCCATTGTACAGGATTACTAAGCAACATAAATTTATCCTACTGCGCTTACTAAAGAGTAACAAAGTCCAGGCCTGACAACACAAAGAAAGAAGGGATCGTAACATACAAACCTCCCTACAGTTTTCAGCATGCCAACAGGAACCACATAGTCATACAATAATTCAGCAAATCACATAAAAAGGTCAACAATTCAACATTAATACCTGTACTAGAGCCCAAGGCCTATAAATATATGCATAAAGAATTGGACAGAAACAGTGTGTTAATGTCTATCTTTCGTTACTTATACTAGCATTGGCTTAAATAACTGGATGAATCTACAGGCTACCTTTATCAATGGACAATTTCCTGATCACAACATCCTATGATTTTTTTTTACAAATTTCAAGAAATAAATACCACTTCCAGACAGAGATTTAAAAAACAATCCATAAATGCAAAAGCCAAGATATTATCCTTTACAAAAAATGAAATGCATGGAAGTAATCGGACTAAAAATAATAATCATACTGAAACAAACAGGTATACATCAAACTAATAATTATGATAAGCCCCTACCACACCAGACATGATAGTCACTACCTCTACTCACCTTCAGTGTCCTACGGTGCACAAGGTGGCCGACTATGCCCATGAGGCGATTGATCAACTCATGCTCTGGGATTTTACCTTGATTTGCCTGCATTTGTCAACATTCTGCCATTATGTGCTGCCTTAGAAGTTCAAGCTGCCAGTACTTGTATTTGAAAGTTAGACATTTGAATTGGAATGCAGAAAAATAAAAGGCTTGTACTCCAAGCTTCTCGATGCACATAATCAACTTCAACAGCATAGGAACTGAATGCATCTCTATAATCCCTCTCCAAATAAACCTAGCGATTACCATGACTCAACACATGCATTCTAGATCAAGTTTCAATCAGACAGACACAGACAATGCTAAAATTACAGTTCGGAATTAAGAAAATGCTGAAACAGATAGGTAAATAAACGCTCGGATAGTTTTTAGAAAGAATTGGGTGCGTATATGATGGTGCGATTGCATGCACTTAAGCACCAAGTGGATAGTACTCAAATCTCAAAAATATATATGATCCAGAGTTCCAGACATTAAGTGGGATGCGAGTAAATAAAGGCGCCTTACTATAAGGCAAAAAAAGGGTGTGCCACTACATACCGATAACCTTGCGACCTTAGCAAGTTTTTGTTTTACTTCTTGTGGCAATCTCCTTTTAACTGCTACCTGGCAATTTTCCTCAGCCTCATGTACATCAAGAATCTGTGGTTTGTCTGTGAGGATGTTTCCATGCAACAAAGGCCAAAGTTAATTCCAAGAGTGCATTAAAAATGTATAAACCATGGTATATAAAGACTGATAATAAGACACACACATTCGGTGACAATGTTTTGGAGATCACGGATAGCTCGTTCAAGTCTGGTACCCTTGGTCTTGATACTGGAACCTTCTAGACGGCTTTTTGTGGCCAAGTGCTGAAATTTAATCCAGAATATCATAAAAATTAGAGCATAATTTTCTCGAAACATTCTAGCAGTTGACAGACAATGCTTTCCATGGCACCTCCTAAACCTGCCGCATGAGCCGTGTGGCAGTTTTTTCTGTTTTCGTTCATGTGTTATATTGGAAAGTTTGTCTGCTGAATTACTAGTGTGATGTACTTTGGGGATGGCAAGATAACTACGGAATGCAACATTCTCAAGATACCAGTCTCCTTGATTCTTACCATTGTCTCTGTTGTATACATGTTACTGGCAGCATTCAAATCAGAAAAGTGGCCGACATTATATTTCTCTTTGGGGCGCATGTTCTTGGGTAAATCTTGATTCGCCCCATTAGAAGTTTTTTTCTGTTGGAGGCCAAGATGTCCTAGACCATCCTTGTCCCAGTATCCTGGATAAGGATGTCCATATGTTTCATTAGCTCCAGAGTTATGTTCATCAAATTCCTTTATCTCTGAAGGAGGCGGGTGCACATCCTTACTTGATATATTAAGATGTGCTGCATACTCAGCATCAGTTGCAGGATCACTGAAATTCCTTTGCTGGATTCTTTCCGGAGCATTACTAGCACCCTTCCCCGTCTGCATAGTGCCTCTTTTAGAATCTTTTAAAGGCATGCCCATGTATGAGGAAGGACCCGAAGCAAATTCGTTGTTATTTTCAATATAAGAATTTGACGAGTCTTTTCGTCTTCGTTTCTTTGGTTCAACAGTCTGTACTGAGCCGGACTCACTGCAAAAGAGGGTGGGAGTATGTCATGATTTATGCCATCCTATAATGGGATATATGTAAAGCATGTAGGTAGGGAAGCAAAGGTTGCTGTTATGTTATAATTATATCATCTCAAGTAATATCATTCTGAATAGTTTTCTAGAAGTATTTGGTGGGATTATTTGATGCATAACTTGCCCAATATCATAGCTGCACATTAAAAGAGTGTTCAAGAAAATTACATTTGTTCCAATTTTCCTTTGTTGACAAAATAACCATTGTGCTTGGTTGCCAAATTATCAGCTTCAAAATATTCATCCTGTGGATAAAGAAACAACAAAGCGATCAGAACACTGGCTATCATTCTCGACATGTAAACGATACAGAAAAAGTAATCCTTGAGATTTTCTAAACAAGGCTAGGTATATGCAACAAGAAGCATGCAAGTTCACACTTGGCTGCATATAAATTAGTGTCAGTAATTAAGTTCTTTCAGCCATATAGATCATACTATTTTTGCACAAAGTATCAGTTTTTCTTGCTACAACTTTAGTGAAATTCCATATTGAATTCAATATAATAAACCCTCATTCCTCCTAACACTATACAAATAGCTCAATTAAAAAAATGATCAAAAGAGCATGTCATACTCAGCTATTCTTCAAAAGTGCTATATGGAATGGTTGCCAACAACTCAAGACCATTATTTATGGTACATAAAACGGGCTAGCACATATGCAGAATGCATGGAAAAACAAATGGTAACAAGCTTAACTTAAAGCACTAGAATATCAGGTAATATTAACTAGTGTTCAGGTCAGATGAAACAATGAAGTCCTTTTATTAACAATACAATGAAAATGAAAAACTAACCAATTCATCATCATCAATAAATGAATCTTCTGTATCATACTGATCATCATCAGGCACATCATCCAAATCTTCCTCGTCACTACTATTTTTGCCCTGGCAGAGCAAAGGATGTGGACAGAAGTAAGCACATTTCGTGTGCACAATGTAGAAAGTAAAATTATTTTCCTCTCTGATAATAACTTCATGTATTTCTTACCATGTAAAGGCGCTCAATTTTCTCAATAACTGCATTGAACCGATTTGATTGTGCACGGTCATTTTCTGTAGGATGGGTCTGATTCAAAAGATGAGATAGCCATATCAAATACAGTACTGGTACATTATATTAATTCCAATAAAACGTAGGAATTATTGCCTACAATTCTACAAACGGCACATTCCTCTTGTAAAGTAGTTTATTTTAATCATCTAATTATGCAATGCCAAGGAATTGATATATCATTGCCATACGGTGCACATACTGAAGGCCTAGCGTATGCCTAAACTCCTTCCAGAATTCTGGTGTGTCATCAAAGCAGACCTGCTATGGTGATCCTATCATAGAAAAAAAGCTTGAAAAAGTTTGCATGGCACTTGTAGTACTTACATATGGTCACAAAAGTAGTAAGTCTTTAAATTTTATTGGATTTGAAAAACAAGTTGTAAATTGACCTTCTTCCCCCAAATGATAGATTATTTCCCACCGATCAGTGATCAATACAGAAGTGAGCAGTGGTAGTCAACTGTTCCAAACGAGGGTTAGTGGCAATGTCCCAGAAACGATGCAGCCCAGATACCAAAGGGGGGTAATCCCAAAATCAATGTAAAGCTCGTGGCCTCTGACATGGTGTGGGGCAACCTGGCATTGAGAGAGGATATATTTTGATGCTCTAAAAAGGAAGCACAAGGGGCATATTCTTTTCACCTTGCAATTTGCAGGGTGCCCACGCAACAGCTAATGGATGCTTTGCTTTATGTTAAATCCCTAAGCTTTTGCTGTCACTTCTGAATTTCTCTGTTGCAAACTTAAGCCAATGCTCGCTCTGCATTAGCCCTCACCAGGATACATAATTTCAGGCATCTCCGTAGAAATCGTTTTTTTTTTCATTAGCTTTTTTTGTGGAAATCTCATTTAGCTAATCTCTGATTAAGGAATAATAATCCCCACTTTCACACGAAATCCCTCCGTTTGCAGGCTTGATCGGCCGAAAAATTGCACGCGAACAGGCAGGGAAGACAGAAATCGTCAAAAACTGAAACATGTAACGAGATCACGAAACCCTACCGCACCAGATAATCCAGGAAAGGGGCCAACCACCGGCTGCGCCGCCGCGGCCGGCGGAGGGGGTGGCACGCCGGCTCCGAGACCGGCCTCCTTGAGCATCTTCCTCCACGACACAATGGTGGTCTCCCCAGGCCGTAGCTCCACGGAAAACACCCTCTTCCCGACCCCGTCGCCACAGCAGGCGGCGGCGGCGGCGGCGCCACACCGCCCCGGTGCGCGGCCGCCACGGAAACCCTACCCTCGGCCTCCGCCACCGCCCCTTCCGGCGGCGGCTTCGGAGCCACCGCGACGGGGGCAGCGAGGGCACGCGGGGCGACCACGGGTTCGCCGCCCATGGCAGCGGTGGGGTGGGGAACCAGCTGAAGGATCGGGGAATTCGAGATCGCGACAAACAGTAGGGCTAGCCCGCTCGCTAGCGCATCCGATCGAAGGGAATTCCGTCGGGACTGAGAGCGGCCGGGCGCCTCGGCGGCGGCGCGGGCGGTGGGTGGGGAGGGCGAGGCGTGGCGTGGCGTGGCGCGCGGGACACGGGGGGATAGTACTGGTTTACTGGTAGAGGGAGGCTGGTGAGGAGAGGAGGAGGACGACGGGTGGGCGTCGTAACGGCCGTGGATTTCTTTATTTTTTTCTTTCAGATCCGGCCGTCGCCGTCTGTTTCCTCTTATGGGCTGTGCTTTCCCAAATATAGCCGACACGGCAGCCCATCAGATGCAACGGGCCGAAAGTGATAAAAGATGGAAAGGTACAGTAAATGTACTACTAGTAGGCAGTAGCACTCTAGCAGCAGACACGGCCACACGGGTGGCACAGCCGCAGAAGCTTTCGCCGGTGAGCGGTGCCGGTGACCACCGGCACATCCTCTCTCCTCCTCCGATTCTCCGACCACCGTGCGGCGTCCGCTCTCTCTCTCCTTGTATACCTCGATCTACCAGTTTGCTATCCCCCCCTTCCTTTTGGAGAGATTTGGATTGTTCGTCTGTGCTTCTACTGCTCATGCAGCAAAGGGGATCAAAAACAGTGGTAATGCTTGTTGATCTCTTTGGATTGGTGTAGATGTGGTTTACTGATTGCATATATGTAGTTAGTAGAATATATAAGCGTTCTTGAATTTCCAGGGGAGTTTCAAGATGAGGGCCCAGCACGTGGTGAGCAGGTCACCATGCAACAAGAACAGAGTGTTTGATAGTCTTGAAAGTATCTCAGAAATAGATCCAAGCTACAGACTTTTCTTGGAACATTTGAGGGAAGATGGGAACGGATATGTCCTTGATGCGCCAAGAGGGGACCATGGTTCGCCTGTTTTTGTAAGGTATGCAGAAGATCATTCGTCCAATGGAGACGCTGTGTCCCAATTTGGTTCAAATACCCCAAGCAGTTCATTGGATAGAAGCCAGTGTAATCCGAATGGCAAGGGACCTGGTGTAACATCAGATAAGGCTGGCAATGTAAATGTGGGGCATTGTTTTTCCCCGGGTACATCGTTTGCGATGGAGGCATCAGAAATTGATGAATCATATGCTACATTTCTGAGACTTCTGAAGATCAAGGATGGTCATATGGTTATTGAGCCGGAACCAGGCATTACAATTGTATATGGGCAAGCAGAGACTCCTGTCCGATATGATGAATTAAGAATCGGCAGTTCCACAAATGAAAGGGATCCTTTGATGACTACACTTGAAAACCTGGAGGATGAGAATGCTATTAATACACGTGGAGATGGGCTTAGGAAGATTAATAATTGTACATCTGAGCGAGAAATGGATAAACTTACTTCAGAGAACATGGGTAGTCAAGATTTAGTCTGCATAGACAACCATGGTCTTCTTCCTTATAATGAACTTTCTGATTTGAACGTGAGTCGTTTGTCTGCTTAAATTCCATTGGCAATATCGTCAATGATGTTTAATTTATTCTGCATCTTGCTTTTTGGACCCAGGTATATGGAGATGATCAAGGAGAACCTCTTGCTCTTAGTTGTGGCATTCCCTCAACATTTGATGATAAGCTTAATGCTGTTTTAAGTAAGCCATATGACCTTAATGAATATAAAGAGCTTTTGAGAAAAGCTACAAATCGGAAGCTTGTGAGTAGACAGAGACACTTGCGAAATGCATCCAAACCATATGCCACAGGGGCTGTTGGGCTGTCATTTCTTGATCATTACCCAGGTAATCACTAAATTCTGGTGGGCAATTTCTTAAGCCTGATGTCAAGTTCTTGATGTGGACCTAAATTTTAGCAGTTTTAACAGGCATTGACCATGTTTGTACATTACATGATCTAGTAGTGTCACTTTATTGATCTATGCTCCAGCCTATATTAGTACTATACTGCTGATTAAAGTTCAAGGCTTTTGTCACTCCCAGTTGCAAGGATCAGTGGAATTCATTTATTAAGAAATTAGGCTTGACTTTTTTACTAGTACTTTATTACTGCAAGCCCAAAGTAACATGAGGCAGAGACACATGTTATAGAGAAAAAATCCTTCAATTTTTAGTACTACTAGATTCCTATAGAAGATTAGCTGTATTATATATTATGCCAATTTCACTCGTATTATATATTATGCCAATTTCACTCGTATGATTCATTTTGGATATGATATATCTTTAAGAGTAAATTAATGTTTTTCTGGTAGCAGTTCATGTTTCATGACATCCATGCATTTGTGAATAGCAATTCTCATGTTTCTGGTATCAGTTATTAAGTATGTGATTTTTATCCCACAATGTATAATTCATATTGCAAGTTACTTGGTGCTTCACATGAGCCAGATTGGCAGATTCCGCTTAGTACTTGATTTGTTTTAGCAAGACTAATTTTTGATCTCTCATACAGATCTAGCCATACAAATAGATTCTGCAGATTCTGATGAGAGAAAACTGTGCCTCCTGCGAAAATTCTTCTTCTGGTTGGAGGTGATCTATGTTAACCGTCCCAGTTATTTTCTGTGTGTGTGCACGCTCATTTTCTAATGATTTCTAAACTACCTTAGAAGTGAAATGGAGATTTAATGCTCCTCATTTGGCTGTGGAGTGCTATGGCTGAATATATGTTAAAATATGTGGTGCTTGTCTCCTTCACAGAGCTGTAGAGAGAATCAAAGTTCAGTATTAGCAGCAACTTACTGTACTGAGGATGGTATAAACCTCTGTAATTCCATTTATGGTGCAATTTGCTAGAGTGATATTGTAATCGACCTATGAAATACATTTAAAAAGATACAGTAGCCACTACCATTTCGCACTATATTGACATAGACGGAACTATCTGATCTTCCTTATGTGCATGTTCTTACTTTATATCAGATATTAGGCATTTAGGCGTCTGGAACTAACCAATGAAGGCTCACGACAGACTGTACTTGTAGATTTCAACTCTACTAGTAAACAAGAACGATATTTTCGATGTACTTATTTGTTTTTTTATTTAGGAATTAAGGAATGGCTATGCTGAATACATTGATAAGTTCATTGTTCCTACATCCTAAAGCCAAAATATATTGTTTTCATTGTGTGCAGAACCTGTGCCATCAGGGGGCTTACATGCCATGGATCGACAAGCCACTGGCCTGCAATCCGATCGATGCGGACGACTACAAAAGGGACTCCGACCCGACGGACGCCATTGAGATAATCGAAGATGAAAACTGAATCAGCTCGTGTCTCCCCATTGCCAGGTCCTAGTATTGAACTGAAGGAACATGGGCCTCCGTTTCTCTAGATAGTTTGTCTCTGCTACCATGCGAACCCACGTTTATTTTGATGAGGCAGCAATGACGTGATATTCATCGTAGCCGGGTACATTTAGCAAGCGGCATGTTTGCACTGATAGCCCTTTTATCTTGTGACTCCAGCGCAATACTCCTTCCGCCTCAAATTATTGGACGTTTTTAATATTTGTTTACAGCGTTTCATCCTTCCGTCTCAAATTACTTTTAACAGCGTGTGATCATCTGTCTTATTTAAAACATAATACAAATATAACTACCGACTTCTTGGTGTATATACCTCCGGTCATAAAGATTTTGATTATTCATCTTACGTAAAAACTAATTCAAATATAAATAAAATTAAGTTGCACTTAATAAAGTTTATTTGATAATAAATTAAGTCACAACAACAAAAAGGTTTATAAATTTTTGAATATGACAATAATCAAAGACTCAATTGTGATAATCTATTCGATCGCACCAACCAAACACACCCTATGAAGTATGAGTATAGAATCCACGTTTAATTTTGTGGTCTCGTGTGGATGTATTGTACTGTCGCTCCTTTCTCAATAATTAGGATGGGACTGTGGGAGACTATGATGCACGGCTATGGTGAAATAGTCACTTGTCCGTGTCCAACGCGTATGGGACACGAATACGTGTCCAGGACATATCAGGTATTTTTATGATTTCCCAATAAACAAAATAAATCCCGATAAGCTGTTGATATGAGACTTGACACGGGCAGGACACCGCCAAACCTAATCTCCACCGGGACTAAGACCGCGTGACTGCGAGAGTAGACTTGTTCAAACCCCTGGGTTGGGTCGAGCTTCGGGCCAGTCTTGGGAAAAGCCAGGCCAAAAATCCAGGCCCAAGCCCGGGCCGCCCCAGCGAAGTTTTAAAAAATCAAAGCCCTAACCCAACTTGGACTTTCCCGGGCCAGCTTTTTCAGGCTTTTCGGGCTTTCAGGTTGTACTTTCCTAGCCCAGGCCTGGACCGGGCTGGGCCAAACTTGAACATGTCTATGCGAGAGGGTGGTGCCGTCTATTTCGTGGGCCACCTTCATCTCTTACTCCCTACGTCTTGCTTCTGAGCATATCGCGTATCCGTATCCGTATCCGTGTCCCTTATCCGGGTAACATAGGAGGGAGGAGTTGAGTGTGACGAGGGAGCCCTGCAGTTTTGTGTTGTGCTACTCTGCTACGTGACGCGGCACGACTCGCCGAGTCACCAGCAAGCAGTGTCAGGTGGTGGTGGACTTCTAAAAACAAAAGCAGTAACCAGGTGGAGCTTGGGGTGGGGTGTCCTCCGCCTTCAAAAGAAAAAAACCAGGCACAGAATCATAGTATGTGACCCTCCGGTTCACTCTACAACTGCAGCAGTATTGGAAGGGTTATCACTTATCACTAACCAACATGATGATTTCGAGCAAGAGGCAGGGTTAAAACTGACATCAAACAACAAAGAGAAAAAAAAATCGACTCCGCTGGGGATCGAACCCAGAATCTCTGGTTCCGTAGACCAGCGCCTTATCCATTGGGCCACGGAGTCGTTGTTGCTATTGACGTAATTTAACATTTATGTTCATTAGTTATACTTTTTTTAATTGTTTGGACACTAATTAGAAGTATTAAACGTAGACTATTAATAAAACCCATCTATAACTTTGGACTATTTCGCGAGACGAATCTATTGAGACTAATTGGTCCATGATTAGCGAATGTGATGCTACAGTAAACATTTGCTAATCGTGGATTAATTAGGCTTAAAAAATCGTCTCGTGAAATAGCTTTCATTTATATAATTAGGGCTGATTTGGTTTAGGATCAAAATTGGCCTTACCAATTTTAGGCCATGCCAAAATTTGGCATGTTTTGGCATGGCCAATATTTGGTAATGCCAAGTGGTGTTTGGATTGGAGCCAAAATAGTTTATTTTACTATTAAAGTGGCCTAATTTTTAGGGCATGCCAATATTTGGTCTCAATCCAAACATAAGTAAATATTATTCAAATTATCAAATATTGGTAGGCCAAAGTTTGGCTCAAAACCAAACTGGCCCTTAGTTTTACTATCAGCCTATATTTAATACTCCTAATTGACGTCTAAACATCCGATGTGACATGAACTAAAGAAAAGTCTCTGGATTCAAACAAGTTCTAGTTGCCAAGTCAACAAAGTTCTGTGAGTTTCAACTGTTTACAGATAATTATGCTCCTGAGAAAACAAGAGTGCAAAGACAGCAAGAGAAAGACCTCATATTGGATTTGCACGTCATATACTACAAAGTACAAACAATTTCCTGTCAACGCTCTTCGGTGCATCACATTGTAGGCAGCAAACAGGAAGCTAAGCTAATGAGTTAGTAATTGATTTCCCATTGACTGAGACTAATTGATTTTGTTCAAAAAAACTATAGTAGGTTTCTAAATCTGATTTTGTTCTCAAGTTTTTGGGCACATTTCCTGGAGACAAACCGAACGATTCTGCAATAACTTCTCATCTCTACGATCATTTCCACGAAGTTGTTGAGTTTATTCGCAGCGGAACGAACTCCCGGCAGCAAGTAGAAATACCGTTTTCCTTTTCTTTGCGAGGACAATTAAAAACACTGGCTAGCTTAAATACACTTGCTTTCTCCTTGCTTTGTTACGGGTATAATGTAATGAAAGATGTAATAAAATAGAGTATTAATAATATGTAGGACTATTTTAAATATGAAGGAAGAGATATAAAAAATAAGTGTTAATAATATGTAGGTATAGCAAATCACTGACGCTATTATTGTGTTTATAGAGAGAATTGCTTCAATGTGCCAAGTAGTACCTAGAGGTATTGCTATCGATTCAAAATCTTACCACATGTGATTTACAAGGCCTGCTCTCTTCTCATAGAGATCTCCTGGCCATGGGCCACTTGTTTCACTTCTTCCCATCACAGTTCATAGCCATTGCCCCAATGATTTTCTCCTCATCATAGTTAGCTAGGTCAGCGGCGTGGGCCTAGTGAACTCTTCCCCATCGCTCCCTGTGCCACCGCGCCGACGTCGATGCAGCACTTGTCGAGGCTGGCGCACTGCCAATCGAAGAGGATGGAGAACAACTAACAAGCGGTGGTGTAAAATGGATGGGGTTGATAATTTAAGTTGCATTAGGTGTTAGGATAGTAGTAGAGCCAAACTATATTAGACTCTCTTAAATAGAGACACATATGTTGTAATTGCACAACATGGTAGCATTGGTAGGCGTAGCGAGCAACCATCGGCGGCATAGCTGACCGGTTGTGGTCGTTAATACCCTGATAAGTTGTAATTATGCTAGATCGAGGAGGAGTGCTCATAATCAGTGTCCACGGAGCAGGCTTATCCGAATCTTGTTAACAATTATCATATCGTGGTGTCGTTGTCAAGATTGTATCTCCTATGACGGTCGCTTACATGCTTAGCTAACGATGTTGATTTCGAGGCTATTTTTCTAACCATACTAGTTTTCATAGGGGCATAAGAGACTGACAGTCTGACATGGATGTTAATATTCTAGTTGAACACATAGGTGTCACATTCCATGTTTTATCTTATGAATGGCCCAATAGCCCTTCTATCAGCACATTTTGTACTCCCTCTGTTTCCTAATATAAGCAATTTTGCCTATCTATTTGCAACGTTTGACTATTCGTCTTATTAATTTTTTTAAAAAAATATTAAAAATAATAAGTCATAATTAAAGTATTTTTTATAATAAATCATATCAAAATAAAATAAATAATACTTCTAATTTTTTCGAATAATATGAAAGATCAGACAACATTGCAAGCTAGTCAAAATCCCTTATACCGAAAGACAGAAGGAGTACAATATAATTTTGTACAATTATACTCCCTTCGTTTCTTAATATATCATGGCCCATATTAAATATTGTTAGGATTGAGGTAGTATTAACTTGTAAAATTTAGGCCCCGTTTAGTTCCCAAAATTTCTTCCAAAAACATCACATCAAATCTTTTAAGTCATACATAGAGCACTAAATGTAAATAAAAAAAAACTAATTGCACAGTTGGGTTGTAAACGACGAGATGAATCTTTTTTAGTCTAATTATACCATGATTAGCCATAAGTGTTATAGTAACCCACATGTGTTAATGACGGATTAATTAGGCTCAAAAGATTCGTCTCGCGATTTTCAAGCTAGCCGTGAAATTAGTTTTTTCATTCATGACAAAAACACCTTCCGATATCTGGTCAAACGTCTGATGTGATGTTTTCGCGAAATGTGAACGCCTTACAGCTATCCTCCCGAATTTTGTGACACTAGTCCTGGCCTCAATGTTTTAGGCCATGGAGATTGGAGATAGGTGTTCATGAATCATGATGTGTCGCTCTGATCTATCCCAGCAGCGACCAAGCCCTATGCCCTACGCCCCAGTGCCCCACTACTTCGATCTGCACCCGGTCGAAACGTAGGCAGGCAATGCACCACGCCACCCCGCGACAGCAGTTTCCGTTTCCGGCGCTTCAGCCCTGACCCATCGCGAAAGCCCCCCTCATCTCCATTCCTTCCATGGCGGCCTCGCACTGCAGCCTCCTTTACTTCCCCCATTCCTACCCCCAACTATGGCGTCCACATCCCACCTTAAAGATCCGCACGGCACCCCCAATCCTCTTCCCCATCTCAGAGATTTTGAGAGCGAGCGGAGAGCAGGGAGGAGTCTGGTTGATCGGGCGCCGGCTTGTTCTTTGATTTGTTGATTTGTGTGCATGCTGTTGGGGATTTCTCGGAGGAGAAGGGGAGGGATGGGGCGCGGCAAGATCGAGATCAAGAGGATCGAGAACTCGACGAACCGGCAGGTGACGTTCGCGAAGCGCCGCGCCGGGATACTCAAGAAGGCCCGCGAGATCGGCGTGCTCTGCGACGCCGAGGTCGGCGTCGTCATCTTCTCCAGCTCCGGCAAGCTCTGCGAGTACTGCACGCCCAAGACCACGTCAGTGTTCTCCGTCTTTTTCCTCTTCCTTGTTTTTCTTTTTTCTTGGTCTTAATTTAATAGTTTCTGTATTTCCTGCGCTGCGCTAGCTATATATGCATGTTCTCCTTACATTGTGTTTGCAACTGATCTCACAAAGGAGCGAACTTTGATTTATTATTTGGGCTGGAGTTTAGGCTGTCAAGGATCCTGGAGAAATACCAGACCAACTCCGGAAAGATACTTTGGGATGAGAAGCACAAGGTCCGTGCTTTTCTGGTTTATTTTCCAAACTATTCTGTGTACAAAATCCAAATAGAGATGTTAAAAGATGAAATCTTGGAAAACGTTTCAGAGCCTTAGCGCGGAGATTGATCGTGTCAAGAAGGAGAACGACAATATGCAGATCGAGCTCAGGCTAGTGTTCTAACTTGTATTGTTATCTATCTCACTTCCTGTTCATTAAAGATACAAATACTCAAATAGAATGGCTCAGGTCAGTTGTGGTAACTTCAGTGATGGTGTGGTGGTTTCTGCTTGCCATGTTGCAGGCATATGAAAGGGGAGGATCTGAACTCCCTGCAACCCAAGGAGCTGATTGCGATCGAGGAGGCGCTTGTGAATGGCCAGACCAACCTGCGTGACAAGATGGTGATTACTGGCTCTGAAAGCTTGATGTTAGCATGGCATTGCAGGATGCAAGTGCAGCATATTTTTCTCTGGAAGTTTTGTTTCTGATGTCACCTTTGTTTCCATGATGTTGCAGATGGACCACTGGAGGATGCACAGAAGGAATGTATGAGCTCTGAATATCTTTGACTATTCTTCTGCCTCTTTTGTGGATGATGAAGTGAACAACTTTTGCATACTGTGATCACTATCTACCTCTGTGTTTGGTTGCAGGAGAAGATGCTGGAGGACGAGCACAAGATGCTGACTTTTAGGGTGGTAATTTTCCTTCAGAGCAATTTTTTTTTGTTGAACTTTTAACTTTACAAAATTCCTTGTGTTCTCGTATATACCTTTAAAAACCATGAGAAATTGAAGACAAGCACCATCTGAACTAGCTGTTCAACTAGGTTCAATGATAACCTGAAAAGTGGGTGTGTTGTAATTGTGCCTATCGCAACATTAGCAATTTTACTATGCAATGCTCAATTGCTCATTCTTGGTTCTGGATTTCTAGCAAGTAGCACCAATGTGGTTAATTAGATAACTGGTCAATAATCAATCAGAACCATCCACTCACAAATCACCAGACTAAGGGCTTACTAGGTTTGGAAAAATAAGGATTTGGATCCTAAGTATTAATTCCTATTAGTATCATTCATTTTGTAAGATTGAACTATAGGAAACCAATGGAAATTTTCCTTTCCTACAAGTTGTAGAGAGAAACCGTAGGAAAATTTCCATGCAATCTAAGAACAAATTACCCTGCAATCTGAATCCATATAAATTCAATAGAAATGACAGATCTGACTACCACTTCCCTGAACAGAATTCAAATTGCAGTGAAGGGAACTTCACTGAAAGAAGCCTGAAAGCTGAGAGTTCACTGAACTCCTCTGTGTGTTTCCAGCACCAGCAGGATGTCGAGCTGAGCGGCGGCATAAGGGAGCTGGAGCTTGGGTACCATCACGATGACAGGAACTTCGCGACTCAAATGCCCTTCACCTTCCGGGTGCAGCCCAGCCACCCCAACCTGCAGGAGGACAAGTAGGCTGTTGAAGGATGCCTTTGGGTGCTGAACGCCTGAATCTCATGGGACCTGTAGACACTGCTTGCTAGCTTTGCATTTCCTCTTGCGCGGCTAGATGTATCTGATTTCTTTCATGCCTGTCTGAAACTCTGAATGAACTCAACGATGAGTGTCAGTTGCTTTGTACTCCTCGGAGCAATAGCACTCCGAATTCTGAAATGGTCAACTTGGCTTCCCTGCTTGTTTATCTAACCACCCTTCTTGTTGCCAGATGGTGAACAGACATTTTGTCTGATCTCGTTACCTTGGTGAGGATCACTAAAGTCCACGAGACAGCCAAGCCTGATGATTGATTTCATATGTTTCATCGCTTGAATAGGAAGTAAATTGTATGGAAAAAGAATCAAGAGAAATCAAGATATAACGAAACATGATTCCGGAGTTCAAATTCACCAGAATTCATGCGACAAGTCGCAGTACTAAACATCCCTATTGTTCTCATCTAGGCTGTATGATCCTTCAATCCGCCAAGAAAAGATCACCTCCATTCATCTATCACCTGAGCATGTCCCCATTGTCCATGAACGGGCCACTGAACACCGGCGAGGCACTGAAGTTGCTTCCGGCCTCACTGAACAACACATTGTGCCCATACGGCAGCGGCCGGTCCGGCAGCTCCGGCACATCCATGTCCCCCTCCAGCATCTTCACCGCCTCGGTGATCGTCGGCCGGAGCGCCACCATGACGTGGGCGCAGAGGATCCCGACGAGCACGAACCTCTCCATGGCACCTCTTCCTCCTCCTACTCTCGGGCTCTCCTCCGTCGCAAGCGCCTCGTCGAGAATCTCCCTCGTCTGCCCGGCCTTGACGAGCGTCCACGCCCAGTCGGTGATCAGCACGGGCCCCGACGCCGGCGCGCTCATGTCGAGCACGCGCCGGCCACTCATCACCTCCAGCACCAGCACGCCAAAGCTATACACGTCGCTCTTCTCTGTGAGCTGCCCGTACAGGGCATACTCCGGTGCGAGGTATCCGTGCGTGCCGGCCACGCGCGTCGTCAGGTGGGACTGTCCTTCCCGGCTCCGGCGAGCCAGCCCGAAGTCCGCGACGCGGGCCCGCATGTCGGCGTCGAGGAGTATGTTGGTCGCCTTGATGTCACGATGGTAGATCGCCGGCTTGACGCCGTAGTGAAGGTACTCCAGCCCACGTGCCACGTCCATGATTATGTTCCGCCGCTGCGACCACGTCAACGCCGGCGCCGGCCGCTTGCTGAAGATGAAATCCTCGAGGGCGCCGTTGGGCATGTAGTCGTAGACGAGGAACTTCTGCTTGCCTTCCTCCACGTCATCGTCGACGATGCAGCATCCGCGGAGCGGCACGAGATTGCGGTGGCGGAGGTGGGAGATGATCTCCACCTCGTTGGTGAACTCCTCGTCGCCGCCTTCGACGTCAGGATCGAGCATCTTCTTCACGGCGACCACCGAGCCGTCCGCGAGCACGCCGCGGTACACGGCGCCGAACCCGCCGCGTCCCACGAGGTTGCCGTCGGCGAAGCCGCCCGTCGCCTTGGTTAGCTCGGCGATGTCGAATAAAATCGACCCCGTGTTGGGCCGGGGATGCGAACGCCGCTCCGTCGATCCCTCCTTGGAGATCTCGTGAGTCTTCTTCTTCTTCTTCTTCTTCTTGTCACGTCTCCTCCAGATGAGGAACGCGAGGAGGGATGCGAGGACGAGGAATGCGGTGGGGATGGCGGTGGCGAGGATCGCCGTGGTGTGGGATTTGGACGGCGGCGGCGCGGCGTGAGGGGAGGCGAGGGCGAGGCCGAGCGTGCAGCCGGCGGTGGGAGGGGAAGTGGGGCCCGCGGCGTTGGAGATTCCGGCGGCGTAGGTGACGGTGAGGTAGAAGCAATTCCCCGTCGCGGCGTCGTCGGTGGAGGCGTTCGACGAAATGTTGGCGGCGGCCTTGAGGCGGGAGGTGGCGGCGATGCCGGCGTCGAGGCAGCGGGAGCAGAGAGGGAGAGAGGAGAGGTCGCCGCCGCACGCGGAGTCAAGCGCGGCGACGGAGGCGTTCCCGACGACCGACCTGTACTCCGCGGCGGTGGTCACTCCGGCGCAGAAGTTCGGCGAGGCGACGAACTGCTCCGGCGAAGGGAAGCAGGTCGGGACGAGGGACGCGCCGGGGAGGGAGAGCGGCGGCGAGGAGAGCCTCTTCCCGAAGTCGTCGAGGCACGCCGCGGACGCCGCCGCCGACGGGATGCGGAAGTGGCCCGTGGCGCGGACCTGCCCCGCGAGGCCGATGGCGAGCACGGACAGCAGCGTCATGCAGCACCCCGTCATGTTCCGCGCAGCGCCGCCGGCGCACAGATCGGAGTCCCACGGGAACGTCGGGACGTAGCTCAGGTCGAGCGGGCATGTCGCGTTCCCGCGCCCGCTCGCGCCATCCACCTCCTCCGGCGAGCGGGCGAGCAGCACCGCCACCACGCCCAGCGCAAGAACCATGAGCCGCGCCGAGCTCGGCATTTCCACGAACAGTTGGTGCGCGCGGTATGGGGGGAACAGGGAGACGAGTGGTGACTGGTGGGTGGAGCGGAGGAGAGTGAAGCCAGGACAAGGCTCTTGGGGGTGGGTGGCGGTAGTGGGCAGTAGTAAAATGCGGCGGCTAAGATAAAGGTCGCGTGTACGGAATATTGTATACGTCGCGGCGAAGATTTTGGCCTCCATTCGGGGAGAGTGACAGGTGGGGCCCACCTCGCCGGGGGGATGCGTCGACCTGACGGCGACGTGGGGGATGTTAGGGGACGGCCGGCTGGCTCCACCGGTTCACCGGAAGCTGGCTGGAAATGAGGAGGACAAAAAAAAAAAAGTTTCTGTTATGGTCAAGGTTCATCAAGGTGAGCTCCCTCGAGGTTTTTTTATGACGTGGAGTGGATTAGAAGATACGTGATGACGTGTCGGGGTGGATTAGTGCTTCAGTTTTCATTTCTAAACTGTGATGTTCCTGTCCTGAACTATTCATTTGTTTCGAAAAGACAGTATTGTAAGGTACTGTTTAAACCGTCCAATCTACAACAAACCGCTTAGGTTGATGGCGACGTTAAATCACTCGGTATCCATTTCCCTCAACAAAATTTTTTCATCGTTAAACCTGTAAAGTTCGATGTAATATTGTAGCGCAGTCAAAGTAACTCTATTTTGTTGTTGCTAGCAGTATTTTTCTGTCTGGTGTATCCAGGGCGGAGCTAAAAAATTAAATCACTAGGGTTATCGGTGTTTGAATGCTCCAATCTTCTTATTATATAGTGTCATACTTATATCTACTGTCTAAGCAATTTAAACATTTATTTAGATCATCGGGATCAGCTGATCCCAATGGGTACACTGTAGCTCCGACCTGACTGTATCTCTCTGAAGTACCATAGGGTTCCAAATCCCCTGAGAGCATCACTAAGAGGAGTAAATTTCATCCCAAATTTCTTCTTTTGGATCTCCTAACCAGTTTTTTTTTAGAAAATAGTCCTCTCCAAAAGATAGCTTATTTGACATTCTAAAACCATTTTTTAATATGATCGGGATGGAAGAGGGAATCATCGGTTAAGGTAACAAAATCTCAGGAGATGGGTTTCTCCAAAAATTCAAACAACTAAGATTAGGGTATGTTTTGGTCTTCTCTTAGTGATGCTCTCGTAATGATATGAGTAACGCAGGTCACAATCAACAATATGTCGGTAACCCCCAAACTCCACGTAAGCAATTTTTTTTTTATCAAAGGCATTCATCAATCCGCGATCCATCCAATGCAAGCAGCTTAATTAAGATGGAACCCGAACGGATAATTAATCCGACCCAATACCTGACCACATCTCATCTTCCCTTCTCATTTTTCCCTCTTCGCCACCATCGCCCCACCCAAATTCGGGTAACATCTATTGTTGCTTTTACATTCTCATTGTCTTCTTTGACACATCCTTTTCTTCCTCTCGGCTCTTCGCCACCATCGCCCTACCCGGATCTAGGCACCACATGTTGTTGCTTGGTCATCGTTTCTCCTCTGCCGCCGATCTACCAACTACTCCCTCGCCTCCTCTCCACTCAACTCGCGCAGTTTCGAATCTAATGAGAGGTTGCCGAATTCACTAACTACGTGGATTGGGCGACGAACTCAACGGCGGTGGACAACTAGCTTGATGATAGTGTGGACCAGGCTAGCTCCGACACCTCTTTCTTCTCCAGCAGACAAAGCAGATCGAGCCGCCGCTGTTGCCTCCTACTACTGCATGTGGCCATCCTCAAACTCCTACGTGTGGCTGTCCTTTTTTGAACCGATGATAACACCCAACAATTTTGTTATACATTTTGTCGACAGGTGATACTCGTGGACCGGATAAATAGGGTATTGGGGTATGTTGGTATAAGGATCTACGCAAAACGATATCATGCACATAGAGAGACAAAGATTATGCTAGTTTAGGCCCCCGAGTAGGTAATACCCTAATCTATCTTATATGGAATTGATATGGTGAGATCCACAGAGTACAAAGTAGTAGACGAACTAGACGATGTCGATGAGATCGTAGTCGAGAGGACCGACTCTCTATATCGGCGAGTTGGGTCTAATTGCTTCGACTTCGTAAACTCTAATGGATGTGTTGGTTGTATAACTCGATCCTCTTGAGCTCCCCTCAGGGGTTCATCTTTTATGTCGTGGGTTATCCGTATCTTCAAGTAAAACTCAAAGACACAGAACTCTGAACGATTCGAAAAAATTTTATTATGAATAATAAACAAGTCACTTAGTCTCGTGTTAAAAAGTTTTATTCATCATCTAAGTGACTTGTTTTGATCTACAACCAACAAATTAAGTTGAGAGAAAGGAGGAGGTACACTTGATCTAACCATTGGACTTATTGAATGGATGGATTAGTGGACCACTAGAGTTGCGCTTGTAACTATAAATCCAGCTGATCGTGATCCGCCTCGCTACTTCTTTTTAGAAAATGGATGTTCGTCTCGCTCTACTACAAGCTTATGAAAGCTGAATTGCTCCCTTCTTAAAAAGATAAGCTATATCATGATTTTTTAAAATTAAAGAACATATGCGCCAATCTGATGACTTTTCTTTTTTTTTTTCGGGGAGATATGACGACTTTTCAATAGGGACCTTTCTAATATCAAGATAGCCTTTGCACCTTCCTTCTCCCTCGTCCACTACAGCCGGAATCGTATTTCCTAGTACATGGCTCTATCGCATCACGACAAGAGCATGTCATTAATTATGGTTTTTGGCCGCCTCCGTGGCTTTCAGATAGCGCCCCCTGCACTGCACGCGCTGCAAAGAGTACTACCTGCACAGCGCCATGACCGAGTCTTGTGTTATTGTTATTACACAAACCGCGAGACAGGGATTATGGTGCCGTAATTTTTTCCTTCATAAAGAGTAGTTCATCCGTCTCCCTGAGAAAAGAAAAAGGTACCAACCTGTCATGTTTTGGGTTGGAAACAGAATGTGATTTGTAAACTATAGCTAGCCAAGACTGTTCTCAGCCATGTCGTGTGGGGACAGGGGAAATATCATATATCACGAATAGTATGTTCGTGAAACATGGCAAGTGGCAATTAGTTTATTTAATTGTAAACTGCACTTTTAGTCACGATCTCGTTGGCACACATGCATTGTCAGCATTGATGCATGGCATTATCCCTGGATTGCAAAAAAGCCAAGAAGAAAGAGGTCCAATCGAATCTGCCTATGAACTGAACAGCTAGGTGTGTGTGGTAACTCTGGGTCCATTCCTCAGTAATGACGCGAAATCCTGCCTTTATCCTTAGAGTAGACAAATCAGGCATCAAGAAGACAAATAGAGTAGCCAGCTAAGCACCGCACATCAACTTGCACCCTTCTGGGCTCCTGGCTTCATCATTTCTTTGGGCTTCTGGCACCACACATCCACACATCACTACATCAGCTAACAGTTGCCAAGTCGTTGAGTTCTCTGCATCCCCACATGGGCAGATGACTGCGATAATTCTCTCTTCCCTAAAAAAAAAAACTGCGCAAATTCTGCTCTTGATATTTATCCAGGCAAAAGCTCTGGGTCCAAGCAAAGTCCAAAATGAAGAAAACAAATATCAACAGAAGGACTTGAAAAGGGACAACTGAAAAATATCAACACAGGGACTTCAAAGGACTTGTTTGGCAGTCATTATTGTTACAACATAGCCGCTTTGCTGCACAGCAGCAACAGTGTAGCTGCAGCAACACTCAATTACAGGCTACAACCACCAACAGTGACTTGTATATATCCAAATACGTGTAGTTGCTGCAGCCGAACAACTGCAGCTAGATGTAGCCCATGCAGCTGCGGCTGTGCAGTCTTGGTTACCGAACAGCCCCAAAAGGGACAGCTGAAGTATAACTCTTCACCCCAAATACATCTATCGATCCGACGGCAGTACGATTTTTCATTTGTCATTTTGTTTTCAAGGTAACACAATCCACAGGAGTCGCTAATTAATTACTATTAGTACCTACCGGATAACAATGACATCTAATGAGTACTAAGAAAGTTTCGCCGGATCTACGAGTGAAACCGACAGGAACAACGTGAAGGAAGAAAGCCAGCGACGAGCCGTCGATCACCCCGAGACGATGACCCTTTGTGCCGTCGTCGTTGTCGGCGGCACGCCTCTGCAAGTATGCGAACTCGCCCTGAAGCTTCACCCGTTACGCAACTACTCTCTCGGTAGCACAAAAGCCAGGCGCGTGCTCGGTTGGACGACCGCATCGTCGGATGTTGAATGAATCCGGAGTGTTGCACGCCTGCACGTGTGCACAAACGGCATTCTCGATGCGGGGAGTTGGGTCGGATGCGGCGGGGGCTTAACTGGGCCGGCTAGCCCAGCTATCTATTCGATTATTTCCGTTGGATTTCCGGTTGTATCTGGCCCGTGTTGGGCTCTGTTTTTCTTCCTATCGGTAGTTCCAAATTGGAATAGCACATGGGCCGTCGGACAACGAGTTGTAATACACACGGATAAATTCCTAGGTGTTCAGCATTTGGTGATTTGGGCCCGTTGTTGTGCCGCATTTCTACATAAAGCCCACGTGCAATTCCCAGACTCCTGCTGCTTGCTACTGCAGCACCACTCGGGGTACGTTTTGACTTCCCGTCGTCGTGTCGTGGAACACGCACGATTGATCATTCTATCCACATGTACACCAGGCAGCTAGCCGATGATGGACACACCACCATCTAGCCGATGACGGACGAGCCCTTTTCTGTCTAGTACAAGCCACCAGCACTCCAAACTCCAAGAAACCGTACGTTGATCAGACCAGACAAACCTAATTTTGCTCGTACACCGATCCCGTAAAAAGCCCCTGATAAGTACACCGATCGACCACGGCCGATCGGCACCCACCGCGTCGCGGCCAGCCGAAGCGATATAACGTTGCGTCGCTGTTACCTACCACGCTCCCGCTCGCCGCTGCTTTGCTTCGCCAATTGCCACCCTTTGCCCACAAGCGCTCGCCTCTGTTTCTCAATTTGCCGGCGAGCGCGCGCGAGGCTGACCAGATAGTCGATCGGCAGTGAGTGAGATGTGTGGGCATGTGGCTGGAAAGGCCTGCGGTGCACGATCTGCTGTTATCAGTCAGTCGCGGCAGATCGATCGCACGCAACTGATAGCAGCAAAATCCTCTCGATCGGATCCTGAGAATCGATCCAAAACGCGCGCGCGGCCGGCCTCCGTTCCTCCACTCGCCCCACCATGGGTCTGGATCGGTCTATCATCTTCAGTTCTGGGCCAGTTTTCTACAAAGGCACAAACACCATCTCAAAAGGCAGTAACTACAGCTAGTATGGATTTCTGATTGTCCCTGCATCTGTTGTACTAATGGGGAATTTAGGTAAAGGAACAGACGAACGAACGGCGCAGTTGCGATACTCAGGTGGCTGCGGTAACGCTCTGTTGCAACTTTGGCTAGTCTTTTCCCAGAATGCCGTACATTGTTGCCTCGTGCTGTCGTGGATGGGGGCCCCTATGTGGCTGTGATGACCTTTTTCCAAATAAAATGCACACATCCTCGTCAGCATGTAAGTTTATTACTGCTCGTAGCATATAATTAACATGTCGGCCTAGCCAATATATAGCCCCACCAATGCTGACTTCCATATTCAGAATCTTAGTGTGCCAGTTATTAAATTAGCAGGTGGCTCGTAGGATCGAATTATATTGAGCCGACAACATCGAGCGTTACTCGTTGATCCACGTGTGTAGGCAATCTATCTTTATTTAATTCTCCTTGCCGTTAAGTGCTATGCTACTTCAGTCTACCACTCACTGTCTTCAGCGTATCTACAACTACTCGGTTATTATTAAATATTTCCTCTAAGTTGAAAAAACTAGATGTTTTGGACAAGGACATGGTCTTCAAAGAACAACTTTTACTATATTTTTTATTATAATATATATAGAAATACCAACAAATATATAATTTTTGTTGAAGTACTTTTTAAGATTAATTTATACAAATAATATTTATGTTGCAAAAAGAAATATTTCTAAAGTTATTTATATTCAAAGCTTGAAAAGTTTAATTTTAGAATAGTCCAAAACGTCTAGTATTATCAACTTGAGGAAGTATTAATTGTATCTAGGTAATCCTACTAATGCAGAAAAACACAATGCTTTAATTAAGTCTCTCTGCAAAGATGCTCATATCAAGAAGGAATGTTGTGTCCTTACCACTGCTTTTCTTCTCTCTCCTCGTTATGCCGTCATGTTAGGTTGGTCAAATTAACAGGGTTTTATCATATGAATCGAGTGGAATCTAAGCCAAGCAAAAGTGGCTGATATACGAATTTTAAAAAATGCGATATAGCTAGGACAGCTAGATTATTTGTTATTTTAGAAGGAGTAATATATAGTACTACTGTAGTAGCATATGATTTGAGTCGTGCGTTAGCTATGGTGATGTCGGCATTCTAGGTACGAAAGAAGGAAGCATGACAACGCTTTTGCCATCGTTTTTTTGTGAGTATCGAATTAATTGTTTGTTTAATAAGACTTTCATGGGCGGCGCGCATAGGCTATCTTCATGAAATAAATTATTCACTGGAATTAGGTTATCAGTTTAGATTATATAAGGTAGTACTTATATCACATCCATATGTGCCTTCCAAAACAAGCATATCAAAGATGCGTGAACACTTACTCTAGTAATATTTAGGTTAAAATGTCCAAACTTTTGATACATTAACCATTAATAATTTTTCTAATGCTTAGCAAATAGAAATTTGGTATGTGCAGATTTTCCTTTAAAGTTTCTACCATAATATCATAGACCTATTAGTTTTTTTACAAGTTCAATGTAATACGAAATTGATAGTAAGTTTTAAAGCTTCGGTCGAATTTTGTCCTAAACATCAAATATAGGTTTGAAGGAAGCATTTTACAGGGTGAAGGTCGCAATATATATTTAATACTCCCTCGTTTTAAATTTCTTGTCGTTTTAGGTTTGTCCTAAGTCAAACATTTTAATTTTTGACCATTAATTTATAATAGCTCATATAGTTCGATATCCTATTGTTATTATTTTTAGATTCACCGTGAGAAATGCTTTCATAATATGTAATAAACATGGTATTAAACTACACGGAATTCTAGAAATTAAATTAATGGTAAAAGATTAACATGCTTGACTTAGGATAAACCCAAAGCAACAAGTAATTTGAAACGGAGGCAGTATCTTACATGCACAATTAGTGTGGAGCATTAATTGTAGTATGGTCAGTTGATTTTGTGTGTATGAAGTCATTCTACTCAAAGAAAAATTAAGGCTCCTTTACTTTGTAAATTGTAGGAAAAGTAAAGGAAAAAACATGGGAAAACCTAATTCTATACGTTTAGTCACTATTCATTCGTTTGTTGGTAGGAATGAGGCAAAGGAAAATTGTAGGAAAAATTTCTTTTGCATGTCATTTGAGAGGAATTTCATAACATCTAATGAGAGCTTTTTTTTTTCTTTCCTACGTGAGGAATGAGACAAAGCAAATCATCATTATCATGCATATTTGGTTTCATGTTGCATGTATTAAACCATTCAAACATAATTTATTATGATCTTAATACTAAGCATTCATGCATGTGTTTCTCTTGCCCACCGTCCAAACGGTTATTCCTCTATTTTTCAATCCTCCATGTTTCAAGTGAAAACATATCATATTCCTACGTTATTCCTATTTCTACGTTTTTTATTCTTGCGTTCCAAAGAGCCCTAAAACAGAAAGGGTATGTTTTATAAAGCCATTGCTTGCATTGGGTTCAATCGAGTCCTTATCATTGCTAACCAGCAGAATGCACGGCCTAAATACACACTGACCTCAATTATATTAGGTCTGCACCCAGCATTTTAACTCTCGCATAAATAACCTCTTTACTTGCCGTTAAGGGCCATGTTGGCATAACCAAAATATGCAAAACCACCCCCCCCCCCCGGTACAAGGGGAATGATCCAGCCAAGAGAACCAGATCATTGATATGATCCCTAGTGGGCACCTCAAACGTATTAAATCTCATGCCAGAGAGGGGGAACACCGAACATATTCCCTCTGAAACAAAAGGATGGTTGAGAACACATAGGGGCACAAACACCCTCAGGACCTCCCTAGCAAGCTCTCTTCAGTGATCGATATACTATTATACCATTGCGTTGTACAACTCGTTCATGCATGTAGTACAACACCCTCTCCCTATAAAACCCAGCCATTGTGTTCAAAGACAGCACACCACACCAAGTTCAACCCCATCTCTCTATCTGTCCTTAATTAACCAAGCTTCTCTTTGATCCGCACTTCTCTTTCTTCCTAAAACGTTTGGAAGAGGGGTAGTGGGATCTAAGAAGAGGAGACTTTGGCAAAGGTAAATATGCATGCATATGCATGATCAAAAAAGCTAGCTGTATCTGTATGTACTGCACGGTCTGCTGCAATCTTTTCTTTGTTATGATAAGTGCATATTCCTATAAGTTACCTAGCTTGATGTAGTGGGCATTGTCCCACCGTGATATTTGATGATCTCTTATGTAGGGGAGTGCAGGTGAAATATAAATATGAGCTTGCTGATAACATTATTGACTCGTTGACCAACCGCGAGTCTAACGTATACTGGCATTCTAGCTAGCTTAATTAGTGGCGAGCATGTGCCTGGGCCCTGGAGACGATTTAGTTTGGGCCCAACTATTATATTCCACCACGTTTTGTTTTGCGCCATTAAATTTTTTTTTGTGGTCCACAGTGACAGTCCATGCACTCTCAAAACATAATGGGTGCTTGATTTCAGAAATAGTCTCAAAACAACTTTTGAATATATAAGTTTCTATATATGTGTGCAGATAGTAACTTATATCTATTGGGCTGATTATATATACTCCCAAATTAAGTCTCACTTCTTAATGGTATCAAATATAGACAACCGCAACAAATATAAAACATGGTGGATGTATTAAGAAGCTCAGGCCTTAAATAATAGCTTATATGAATTATTTATATATCTCGCATATATATGACTTGTGATGATAGATCAGGCTACCAGCTGTGAGCTATACTAAACTACTAACTATGCTAACTCCAAGGGGATTTAGGCAGGGAGATATGAAACCACTAGTTACATATGGTTGCATTAGCCTTTCGCCACTAAAATGAATTTTGTTTGGATATTCCTACATGTGCTTTGAATTTTAATTGAAGTTTGGTTTTTAAAAATAAGTTAGGTTGTTAGGTGCGCTTGCTAGTCATGCAACTAGCTTTATATGGAAAATATAGCCAACCGGCAAACATGTTAGATTACTCACATACTCAAGTATTGTACTTGGACAATATTATACGAAAGCAAGAACACAAGTGGGCCCATGATGATATATTCCGTCCACAATTTAGAGGCATATATGTCAACAAACTTAGCCCCTCAAGTCATACACATTATTAACCCTTTATATCGAGTTCTTCTAAAAGATGGCGAGAACAAATGCAAAACCATAGGGCAGGGTACAATAATATTCTCTTCAATTACTCCTCCAATTCCTCAATTATCACACTTCAAAGAAAAAATTTTCCCAATTATCCTCCCCAAAACCCACACCAACCCCCACCTTCCACTATTCCATGCGCGTGAACGAATCGTCGGCTATAAAATGCCGCGTCCGCTCTGCATCTTACAAGCATACAATCTCTCCCGCCAACTTCCATCCATCTTAGTGGAACGGTAGCCTAAGCCAAAAAAGAGATTTAAAAAAACGATTTCGAACGCAAGTCTTCGCGCCACCTCGCTCTGCTCACAAGGTGTTTGTACGTGGCTTAGTGCAGAGATGGGGGAGAACGGTGTGGTGGCAGCCAAGCTATGCATGGAGGTGACCTCCGCCGAGCTCGGCCACACGGCCGGCTCCAAGCTGTACGACGACGACGGCCGCCTCAAGCGCACCGGTGAGGACTATGTTTCGAGCTCGATCGAGTCAGCTTTGCACCTGTAACGGTGGTGATGCTAATTTTGTTGGCTGACATTGGGGTGTGCTTTGTGTAGGGACGATGTGGACGGCGAGCGCGCACATCATCACGGCGGTGATCGGCTCCGGCGTGCTGTCGCTGGGGTGGGCGATCGCGCAGCTCGGGTGGGTGGCCGGCCCGGCCGTGATGCTCCTCTTCTCGTTGGTCACATACTACACCTCGGCACTGCTCGGCGACTGTTACCGCTCCGGCGACGAGTGCACCGGCAAGCGCAACTACACCTACATGGACGCCGTCAACGCCAACCTGAGTACGTGTCACTAGCTCAGAGACGGTCTCCTTTGTTCGTACGAGCTCGCTCCCTGACTCGCTTTCTCTGCTGTCATTTCGTCGAACAGGTGGTGTCAAGGTGCAAATCTGCGGGTTCCTGCAGTACGCGAACATCGTCGGCGTCGCCATCGGCTACACCATCGCCGCCTCCATTAGCATGCTGTGAGTACATCTCCGACTTAGCTACCTACCTGCAAGAAGTTTTCCTTTGATGGCGACTGGTGATCGAGCTGATCATGTCGTGTGGATGACAATGAACAGAGCAATCAAGAGGGCAAACTGCTTCCACGAGGAGGGGCACGGAGACCCGTGCAACATCTCGAGCACGCCGTACATGATCATCTTCGGCGTGGCGGAGATCTTCTTCTCGCAGATCCCCGATTTCGACCAGATCTCCTGGCTCTCCATCCTCGCCGCCGTCATGTCATTCACCTACTCCTCAATCGGCCTCGGCCTCGGCGTCGTCCAGGTCGTCGCCAACGGCGGCGTCAAGGGAAGCCTCACGGGCATCAGCATCGGCGTCGTGACGCCCATGGACAAGGTGTGGCGCAGCCTGCAGGCGTTCGGCGACATCGCCTTCGCCTACTCCTACTCCCTCATCCTCATCGAGATCCAGGACACGATCCGCGCGCCGCCGCCGTCGGAGTCGAAGGTGATGCGCCGCGCCACGGTGGTCAGCGTCGCCGTCACCACGCTCTTCTACATGCTCTGCGGCTGCAGCGGCTACGCGGCGTTCGGCGACGCGTCGCCGGGGAACCTCCTCACCGGGTTCGGCTTCTACGAGCCATTCTGGCTCCTCGACGTCGCCAACGCCGCCATCGTCGTCCACCTCGTCGGCGCCTACCAAGTCTACTGCCAGCCGCTCTTCGCCTTCGTCGAGAAATGGGCCCACGAGCGCTGGCCCAAGTCATGGTTCATCGCCAAGGAATTCGACCTGTCTCTCGCCGGCGGCCGCTTCTGCTACAAGGTGAACATGTTCAGGCTGACGTGGAGGTCGGGGTTCGTGGTGGCGACGACGGTGGTGTCGATGCTGCTGCCGTTCTTCAACGACGTGGTCGGTTTCCTCGGCGCGATTGGGTTCTGGCCGCTGACGGTGTACTTCCCAGTGGAGATGTACATCGTGCAGAAGAGGATACCAAAGTGGAGCACGCGGTGGGTGTGCCTGCAGCTGCTCAGCCTCGCCTGCCTCATCATCACCGTCGCCTCCGCCGCCGGCTCAGTCGCCGGCATCATGTCTGACCTCAAGGTCTACAAGCCCTTCGCCACAACCTACTAATTGATTAACAGATTAATCTGCGGCCGGCCGTCGATCGATCGCTTGCTCGCGTGCATGCACATATACAAGTACGTACTTGGTGATCAAGATGGAAGTACAGATGATTGGCTAATTGTGTATCCTAATTAATCAACAAAATTAGTTAACTAATTAATTAGTTATCAGTTTATCACACGTGTGGCGAAAAAAGGGAAAAGAGAAATTTGAGACAGAGGTTGCATAATGTGTTATGCTATTGTTGTTGTTGCTTGTACACTTCCAGTGTTCTATACAGTTTTTAGCTACTAATTTTCGTTATTTGTTGTCTTTAGCTAACCAAAAGGAGGTATAGAATGGTGTATTTCCAAGTAAAAAGGGACGAGTCTGTAACGAGGAAATGAACTTTGTTGTGACAAATTCTTCTTGATTTGTGCTCCTATGTATGATAACTTTGTCAATGACATGTGGGTCCAATATTCATCGGGCCCATATGTAACTATCTTAGTGACAAAGTCAGGTGGCTTTTAAAATCAGAGAAGTTCCTTCGACATATCTACTCTTCAAAGAAGTGAAAAATGGATTGTGTTGCTAATTAACTGTCCTCTTGGCCTCTCGGTAACTGAGACGCCAACATATATATTGAGAATTTATTTATTTCTGAAAATAACATATTGATAATTTATCCAGTTTTCATGCCATAGCAAAAAAAAAAAAAAGAATCATGTGTGTATAATGGTTTCAGATTTATTTTCTCTTTTTTTTTGCGAAAGGTTTCAATTTATTTCGTTTGACTTATTAATCTGGTGCTTCATTATTACTACAACTGGACAAAAGAACATATGCAGTCGGCGAAGGAATAATACGGGAGGCTCTCAGATCTCAGCTATGATCCAAAAGGATGGCTCACAGTCTCGCACAGCTACTACACCAGTATTTTTATATGCTGTACTAGTGTTGGGTGCGATGAAATAGGATAAACAAATAAGGATAGTAACAGTAGAAAACCAAAGCTTGTAAAACCTAGTTAAAAATCAACAAAAAGGACGCATATTGCAATTTTAAACAAACTAAAGCATACATGGCTGCCAATTTAATATACCCGAATACCCACAAAATCTTCTTCCATTTGGATTGAACATTCATGCCGATTGCGGAGGGTAAACCTATAGGTTTGGACGGATCAGAATGATCGATCACGTGCACCATGATCAATCACTCGATTAGTGCAGGAGTTGTATCGAACTATCGATTACCATATGCAAACTGATGTGCAGACTTAGAAAAGCTAATGCAATGATCGATCACGTGCACCATGATCAATCACTCGATTAGTGCAGGAGTGGTATCGAACTATCGATTACCATCCGAGAATCTTCGCCATTTATCGATCTTCCCGCTTACTACATATGTCAAACAATTCAGCGGCCATCCATCCTGCTAGAGATCGACGTACGTACGTAACGCACGGACAGAAAAGGAAGACCAGATAGGATTGCAAGTTTGCGATCGGCTCTAGTGGAATCAGGAATCTGTTATCTGAATCATCATTATTTAATCGGTTCTCAGGCCCCCGTAAATGAATCCGACCATACACACAAGCACGATAGGATTACTTGGAAGCAGCTGGCCTGGCCGGATTGCTTGACCATCATGTGAATCATGCGTTCAGGTTAGTGTCGTCAGTTAATTAGGTCCAAATAACCAGCAAGCACGTGCTAATCGAGTCGGGTCAACTCAGACGTCGCCGGCCCTGAAATGCATTAATCTCAACTCCATTACAGCCATCGATCTTGGTTGTTAGTATCTCAGAGTCCCCTGCGATTTGACGTGGCATGAGCAACCCACTCGATCGAGCAAGCGGATTAAAGGGCAAAGAGAAAAGGCAGAGACCACCTCGTCTCCAACCTTTTTGGCCTCCCACTGATCCAATTTCATGGCAAGAAATGGCGCGGGCAAAGGGAAGTATCCGGGAAGAATCTGATTGGTGAATGATGATACAGCAGTGAGCAGCGAAGATCCCGACCTGCCACCACCTCGATCGATCGTCCCTTTTTTTTTTTTTTCCGACGGCAGATTCCAGTGTGTTGTGTTGTGTCTGTCCAGCTAGCCGCCTTGCCCATTTAGCTTCGTCAGTGCGGTTGTCCGGTGGTGGTGGCGCTCTCCCCTCTGCCGTCGCCATCGCCGGAAAAATTAAAAATGGAATTGAGCAAGATCGATCGGAAATATCTCGCTGTTTCCTCCGCCAGTAGTACGTCGTATGTTGCATTGTTACTTGCTGATTCGATTGATCGGAGAATTGACGCGGCTGTTAATTACGTGATTCGAACTGTGCGTAAGTTAACAGCGATTCCGGCCATGTTCTGGACGACGACGACGACGACGACCGCCGCCTGAATGATGATATGCTCATCGGATGCCATACGCCGTCGTGCCGTTCAATCGACAGGTAGGTGAGCACGCGCTGCTTGCACGAGACAATTGAATACAACAGTGACCCCCCTCTCTGAACTCTGATGCCTCCTTGTGTCGACACCTTGCGTGTATGGAATTTGTACAGCTGAAAATGTAGCATTCCCTTGCCAGTAAATTCTGTCTTATCTTCAGAGTTCAGAGTGTTTCAGGCTGATCGCCACTCGCTAGGCTAGAAGGCATCGGAAAAATGCTGATCATCGTAAGGTATATACGTACCTTGCACATGTACACGTACACCGGTACACGGAAAACCGGCCTGTTCATCGGAGGGCAATACCAAAACATTGCTGAAATGCTGATCATCATATCTCAGTCACATGAGACAAGACTAACAGAGAAAAAAAAACCCAAAAAGGTTGCCACCGTTTGCTGCTAGTGCTAATATAGTACAGTACTACTCATGTTACTAGCAAATATATGATATAGGAGTATTCTATATATGTTAGTGCCCTTGATTTGAAACAATCTTAAACCGTGGCCAGAGAATGTGCGCTCGGTCACATGCTAAAGCAGAAAGGACTGTCTTATCTCAAGATTATTAGCCTTATAAACAAACAAAATAAACAAATAGGAGTATGCAGCTACTTCGTAGCTAGAAAGGTCAAAAGGGGCACGTTCGATTGGACTGAATTATTGTGGCCGGGAAAGCGATCGACAGCAACACATGCATTGATGCATCCATCCATCCATGCACGCGTAGCGATCGGGCAAACGATGGGAATCTGGATCAGAGTCGGAAATGTAACAATCAGGAAGGATTATTTCAGCATTCACGGCAAGCTGCCGCTACCTAATTGTTCCTTCCTTATCTCATCGGTACAGGATGCGACCTTGGCTTCTTCGAATTGCCTGTGTTTACTGGAGTATGCTAGTGCTTCCACTGTGGGATGTGATGAGATTAGGAGGCATCAGTCGCTGGCTTCAGTTGGAACAATTTGACAGTTATGAAAAGTTCAGAACATTTGCAACCGTGCAAGCCTCTGGAGTTTATCAATCTCGGAACTGTTGCTGCAGTTTGGTCGATGCTGATGGTTAGATGCTGCACTCCTGAACTGGAGAGCGATTCCAATTCAAGAGGAGTTTTGACGGTTCAAGCTCTTCTGTTCAGAAAGAGTAGTTTGCCCAGTCTATGCATGCTCTGTTATACGGCATTTAGCTTTTTTCTTCTCTTCGGCCTTCCCGTTTAGGCCTTTTTTATAAGGCCAATGTCCACCCCAGCCCATCCCCATAGATGGGCTAGGAAATCTCACCGTCGATACTCGATAGGAAGGAACGGTCTAACTCCATGGGAATAAGTTCATCTGAGGTCCCTCAACTAGTCAGTTCGATTTTCATCCCGGAACTACAAAACCAGATATAACGAGTCCCTCAACTCATAAAACCAGTACAAATGAGGTCCCCTCGGCAAATAGGGGTGGGCAGAAAAAGACCAAGACCGAGAGACCGAACCGAATAGACCGAGACCGAGACCAAAAAATTCGGGCGCGGTCTCGGGTGGGAAAGTGAAAGCGAATTTTTCGGGCCCGGTCTCGGTCTTGAAGCTCGGGTACCCGAAAAGACCGAAATTATGAAATATTGCTACTTTTCTAGTGTAATACATGATAAATTGATGGTATTCTCTTGTTATATTGTTTATATTGTAATATATTATATGAATATGCAATTTTTATAGTCAAAAGATGTCCAAAAAATAAAAAAAATGACGTAAAAACACATATGACTTTTGTACACAAGTATGTTTGCTGAAAATTCGGTCGGCACCGAGACCGAGACCGAAATTGTCGGTCTTTACTTTTTCCCAGGACCGATCGGGCCCGAGTGTGCAAAGACAGAAGTTGTGTAAAAGACCGAAGACCGAGACCGAAATTTTCGGGTAGACCGAATGCCAACCCCTACTCGGCCGTATTACAGATGGTTTTGACTGACGTGGCTAGCCACACATAGCAGTCAATGTGGGACCCACCCACCAATCAAATATATATAAAAAAACCTCCCTCCTCTCTCCCATCCTCAACCTAGCATCGTCGGCGTCGCAGCCTCGCAGGCATGTCGAGGCTACCGCTATCACTCTCGCCGCAGGTCACGTCATCGCAGTTCGCGCTCTGCCTTCCCGCCAGCGGTGAAGGCACGGCCATCTTCGATCGCCGCCACGACATCTACCGTGCACTGGTCAAGGCGTCCGACTCGGCGACCTCCGGCATCCCGCGCGCACCGACGGTGAGGCCGTTCGGGATGTGCCACGAGGCGTCGGCGCTCGGCACGACGCGGCTTAGGTTCACCATCGCGAACATTGACTTGGTGCTGGACGGCGGCCGGAGTAACTGGATGCTTCCCGACAGGACAAGAGCCACGGGCCGGGGACGGCGCTTCCATGGCGCCGGCGGTGGCCACCATCGACAATACGTTGACGAAAGACGATCACGGCCAGGATAGCACCTCCCGAGCTGAGGCGGGGGCGTCGTCGAGGAAGTGGCAGAGGCAGTGGCGGATCCACCATAGGGGCAAGGGGGCTTAAGCACCCCTACCCCACCGGATCAAGGAGCACCCCTATAATTTTTGTTAGGAATTAATAGGAGATTAGAGGTGCTAAATAAGTTTATCAAGCACTTAGCCCCCCCTAATTTTTAATGTCTGGATTCGCCCCTGGGGCCTGGGCAGAGGTGCACCCCAGGGAAGTCACGCGCGCTAGCGAGGGCGACCGCTGGGGACACAGCGATGAGGAAGTCAACGGCGGGGAGCGGCGTGAGCACGCTACCCCGCGAGGCGTCGAACCAGGTGACGACGACCCCTCCGTGCGAAGCAAGACGGAGGCCGGATGCGGGGAGGGAGACACGGCGACTGCGGAGGGGGGCACGCGGCCAGCGAGCGGGAGCAGCGCTAAGGGGCGCAAGGCTAGCGGGGAGAAGGCGGCGGCCGGGGGGAGCGATGCGAGGAGCGTGGCCTCGGATGGCGGCGGCGGCGTGGCCACCAGCCTGACGACCGCGTTGACTCTTCTCGCAGCACACGACGGCAGCGCAGATGCGGACGCGAAGAGCAACAACCAAATCTGAAGAGGCAACGTCACGCGCTAGCAACACGAATAACCACCACACGTCGGCGACAGATATGGAGAGAAGCGCGTGGTGGGATCCTCCAACCAGAAGTGGCGGGCCTCGGCGAGGAGCGCAACCGATTTGGGATCCGACGCCAAGGGCATGAGGCGGCCGCGGCGGAGGAAGAAGAGGAGGGAGGCGAAGATGTGCGGGTCGCGATTGGGTGCACGTTGACTCAACTAGCTGTCATGTGGGTCTACATGCCACGCCAAACAAAACCACGCACAATATAGCCGAGGGACGTACTGGCCAAGTTAAGGGACCTCAAATGAACTTATTCCAACTCCATGGCAATCCCTGTTATGGGCCAGGAATTGGGCCATGTCAGCTACTGTACATAAATACACTTGCAAACTGGAAACCAGATGGGCCGTCCGAAAGATCTTCTTTGGGCTTCTCATTTAAGACTCGTTTGGTCAAGCTGATAAGCTGACCCAATCGCACAACCTATACCAGAGTTCGGCCGAGGAAATTTCAACTAAATTATTCCCAGTCCATTGATGGCCTCATTAGGCATGGACAGGATTTGGCCCATGAAAAGTTGTCAACTACTGTACACATATACTAATTTATAAAAAGGTTTACTTTACATCGCTCATGTTCACGCAAATTCCCAAAATCATCCCTCAATCACAATAAAATATTGGTTCTTGAAATTAAAAAACCGTTTAAAATAGGTCCCAGAACAGGACAATATAGAGTGGCTACTTTGCCGACATCTTAGTCAGCAAAATAAAAATAAAATAATAAATAAGACTCCACTCATAAGTGGAATAATAGGTAATAAAAAAAATTTGATCCCTATCTCTCTCTTCCCTCTCACTGCTCCTCTGTCTCTCTGGTTTTTTCCCTCTTCCCCGTCGAGGCCGGCGGCGGCCGGCGGTCATGAAGAGTTTGATTTGGATCGTGTTGACAGTCGTTATAACAACATTTTGACTGTCAATATAACTAAAATAAAGGAGAGATGGGTATGCTTGCAATGTATATTTATTTCAGAATAATCTATTTTCACTCGTACTTAGAGAATATTTGCTTGTAGAGAAATTACACAAAATAGAGAAGATAAGATGGAAGAAACCTCACTCCCAAGCAAGCTTGTGGATGAGAGGGCCCACTAACAGGGTTACCGGCCAAAGTAACCGTCTTCGCAACCATAACTGTCATAAGGGCCCAAATGTCAGTCACCTGGAGGAAGCACAAGTTGGTGGGAGGCCAGGGTGGTTTGGCCGAACCAAGGTCGGCGCCGAACCCACCGACCTTTAACGTGCCACGTTGTGGTTGGCTGCTGATGGTGGTTACCAGAGACATTAAGGTCATTTTCCCATCAGAAGTTGCAGCCATCAAGCTCTATAAAAGGAGGCCTCACTCCACTCTCTAACACACGCCAAAGTAAGGATTCAATCTTTCTCTACTTGTAGTATTAGTCTAGTGGAGTAGAATTAGAATAGTTCTAAGTTCAAGAAAAGGTTCGGAGGAATTCGGGTAAAGATCTTATTTTACTTTCTAATTCTTTTGTAAGACTTTCAGTATTTTAATATAATCATTCTTTTTATTATATACTTGTGGTGCTCTAGTCTAGCTTAGATTATGAATGCATGCTTAGTTTATACTTGATTAGTATACTTTGTGTAGTTACATTATCTAGGATTTGCATTAGTGCGGGTATAATGTCTAGTAACTGGGTTAGTAATCTGCTTAGGCTAAGCCAAGGGATATTAATCTGGAACTTAAATACTCTACTTCAATTGCAAGGCTGTAGAGTAGGGAGTGATGGCATAGACATGGTGTCTAGGCTGGATCTTATCATTATTTGGGCATATATATACTCTGGGTGTGTTTACGGGCCGCTGATGGTGACAGCTTAGTATGGATGTCTCCCCAGCAGTATATGTTCCTACAACCTATTTCCTGGGGATAGATACACCTCTGTATTTATCTCAGGTTGGATGGTTATGATAGACTGTCGTAAGTAACTCCGTAGTCCAGGGTAACTTTGTGAAGCACCAGGAGGGCATAGCTAGGTTAAGGCTTAGGTATAGCTGCATTGTAAGGGATACACTACACATGTTGCATGCTAGTTAGTATATGCTAGGTTGTTGTATAATAGAAGTACAGAAATAGAACATTCTAGAACTACTCCCACTTAGATTAACTTAGGATTAATATAGAGTTAGCTTAGTCCTTTGCTTGTGTCACTCTACCCAAGATTATATCTTACCCTTGTTTAGAACTATAACGTATGCAAGTGGACGTAAACTATTAGAAAGGTTATTTTCTTAAAAATCTTTTCTTAGGATTAAATAAATACGATGCCTTAGAATACTTTCGGGTGAAATGCTACAATGGTATATCCGTGCGTTTATGGATTCATTTTTGTAAAACCATACATTACCCATTGACATTTCGAGTCGCCGTCGTTGAAACTTATGTTTCTAGAGGACGATAAAAAATACCAACAGATCGCTAGCAAAGCCCCCGCGACGATTCGCCCAACGATCCTAGCGATGTCGCCTCGCTCCTCCTGCGGTTCAGCCGTCGTCGTCGCCTCAATACTCCTCCGATGAGGCCGTCGTTACCCACGACAGCAAGCGGTATGGCGAGGAGCTTTGCACGTAGCCGAGCCTGTCGGTGAGGTGCTCTTCCAGCCGACGACCAGCTGCCTCCATATCTGCATCTGCTGCTGCCAGAGTGCCGGTGGTCGTCATCGGTTTCTGCCGCTGCTGCGAGTTGTCATAGCAGGAGGCAGATGTCGAGGCGTGGGAGCCGTATCTCGTGTCACTCTCCAGTAGCAGCACGGGAGTCTAAGGGCGTGTTTAGTTTAAAAAAGTTGACAAAAAATGTCACATCAATGTTTAAACACATATTCGAAGTATTAAATGTAGACTAATAACAAAACAAATTACATATTCGGACTGTACACTGCGAGACGAATCTTTTAAGCCTAATTACGTCATGATTAGCTATAAGTGCTACTGTAACCAACATGTGCTAATGACAGATTAATTAGGCTCAAAAAATTCGTCTCACAGTGTACAGTCTAAAAATGTAATTTGTTTTGATATTAGCCTACGTTTAATACTTCAAATGTGTGTCCAAACATTAACATTTTTGGCCAACTTTTTTTAACTAAACGCAGCCTAAGGCCTCGTTTGAAAGCGGGGGTGGAGGTGGATTATTTTCGACACGTAAAACGAGAAAAATTATTAGCACATGATTTATTAAGTATTGGCTATTGAAAATTAGAAAAATGAATTCATATGAACTTTTAAAGAAACTTTTATATAAATTTCATTTGCAAAAAACACACGGATAATCATTTTGGGAAGCGTGCTAACGGAAAAGGAGGAAAAAAAAATCTTCTGCTACCCTGAATCAAACGAGGCCTAAGTGGTCTTTTTAGCTGAAAAGTCAAATCTTGTTTGTTCTATATATTGCTTAATATTTATAATGTAGTCCCTCCGAATAAGGGATTTTGACTTTCTGATTATGACCTTTGACCATTCGTCTTATTCAATTTTTTTGAAACATTATTTATTTTGTTTATTATTTACTTTATTACTTAAAGAATTTTAAGCATGGTTTGTCAATTTTTCTATTTACACTAAACTTCTTGATAAGACGAATGTTTAAATTTTACAAATAAATATAGTCCCAATCCATGGGACAGAGAGAGTACGTAGGTATTGTCCAGGTATCATGGAGGTTTGAACTTTTACATCGTTGACATTTTGGACATGTGGTGATGTTGTCAGTAACAGGTTCATTTGTTGACATAATTTATGTCGCATGCATCTCCCGTTTTAAAAAGTGATGTTGACACTAAATTTATTTACTAATCTACTAGTTGTATACTCATCATTCATAATATTTTAAGTTTAAACTTACTTTGACTATATCAAAATGTATGGAAATAACTTTACAATTTATTAAATACTTCCTAGATAGATCTTCGCATATATCTCTTTTAGTTTTAAACAAAAAAGGTATTAGAGGTAAAAGTTATATTTTGACCAATATTTATTCTAATCTTTACCTTTATTATAAAAAAGTCCAAGATGAAACTGTCATCTTTCTGCAAATTTTCGTCCGTCGCTGACGTCATCATGACGTCACGATGACGCCAGCATCCGTTTCGTCATCTGCTCTCTTGCTCGGTCGCGGTTGGCGGCGTCGATTTCGGAGAGGAGTTTGTCGACGATGTCGTTGGCGCGCTTGAGGACGCCTGTAGGCGAGGGCGGGGAGGCCGAAGGAGTGCTTCTGGGAGGTGGGGAGTGGCGCGGGGGAGGCGGAGCCGGAGAGGGAAGGCCTTGGCGGAGATCCTCTCAAAGCCGGAGGTGAGCATGGAGGAGGCGGTGAATGCCTCCGCCTGGTGCGCGGCGTGGGAGAGGGAGGAGGCGGCGGCATCGGTGGTGAGCTCGTCGTGCTTGCGGAGGACGTCCTGCGCGAAGGCCTTGAGGCGGCCGTAGCGGATCTCGGTGTCAGCGAGGGTTTCCTCCGCCGCGCGCGGAGACGGCTCTCCTCCTCCAGCCTCGCTTCCAGGTCGCGCACGCGCTGCACGTCGGCGTCATGGGGTTGGGAGGTGGCGGGGGGAGGGGGGCGGTCGGGAGAGGGTCCTCGTCGACATCAGCGCAGCTGTCACCTTCCTCTTGCCCGCCACACCGACTTTCTCTCCATAATCATCGGCGCTAGCGCCCAACCTTCATCTTCTCCATCCACCAGATTTGGTGGCCGGTTTCAAGCTTCCCATTCAGATCTAACGGAGACACCACCACCAACTCTACTGCCTCATTTCTCTGATACTGCCACCACCCTCGTCCTCTTCTCCAACGTCCAAACTGCCACATGCCGGATCTGACCACTGCGACAGCAACACCTCCGAGCAGAGCGGTGGAGATTGATTGAGGCGAGCATCGGCGAGCTCCAGATCCGTTCTCCTGCTTTCTCTCCTTTTTGTTTTCTCTGTTTGTTTCATTCTTTTCACCGGCCCATGGACAGATATGCCACGTCAAATATCATGACCGGATGCCTACCGTACGTGATGAACTTTAATACCGTGTAAAGTTAAAAAAAACATTAATACCGTGTACAAAGAGGATAACTTTAGAATTTTGGATTTACTTTATTATGATAATCTATTCAATATACACGATGACGGTGGTGATCATACCTAGGTAACTGCATCCAACCACTTTCTTACATGCAAGTATTCATATGAAGCCAACCAAACAACATCTTGAATGATCCTGGTTTAAAATATGCAGATGACTAGACACATCATATTGCACCTATCTAGACTGGGCAAATTTAGCCTGGATGAGAGATATGAGAACATACGAGCAACCAAATATGCCCTTCACGTCTGGACCGAACCAACCGATGCCGATGTGGCTCAAGGGTTTGGTTGGTTTGCGTGTAAACGTGGCAGTTTCCGTTTCTTCGCGTGGCTGACTCAAATAAGCACTTTGCTGCAACCAAGCACATGTTCAATATTTTTGTCAGCCGATTTGCTACAAGTAAAGCAGTAGTTACCAGATGAATTTCAGCATATCAGTATTTTAAGAAGTCAATGCATAATGTCATCTTTAGAATATTGCTTGCGCCTGATCTTTCGGCATCGAAAATCTATGATAAGAATTCTATGCACTACAAACTAGGAAGTAAAATTCGTCGGTTAGATAACGAATTAAGAGGAGATTTCACGGGGGAATTAAAGAAGTAAGGCGATACTGTTCCATTTTTTTCCTTCGGTTGGAAGAAAGATGTCCTGAGGAAGGAGATCGAGCAGCAATGGTGGCGGCCGGCGCGAGGAGGAAGACTACGTGCAGCGCACGTGCGTCTCTGCCAGGCCGACCCAGGAGGGAGGTTGGCACGGGCAGCCAGCCAGGAAGAGGGAGAGAGAGAAAGAGGAAGAGCAGGCCGAAGGGAGAGGGAGGAATGGGCTGAAGGGAAAGAAAGAAGGGGATTTTGGTCCGACTTTCAGCCAAAAGATTTGGAGAGTTTTAAATTCATTTTTCATTTGAATAAATGGTGAAATGATATTTCATAGATTAAAAATACTTCCAAGGCTCAAATAATTCACAGAAAAATCTATTAAATACATGAACACTCAAAGTAGTTAATAAAATTTTGACAATAATTAAAAAGATAAGGTTTTATACCGGTAGGCATATTCTGACAAAAGATTAATATAATATAAATATTTTGACTATAGATAGAAATAATTATGACTCTTTTCATTCAATGTGTGTCGTAATTATAGCTCAGTGCAACGCACGGGTACTATTGCTAGTAGTATTAAATATTTAAAATCGGGGAGGAAGACAATTTACAACAAGTATTATTTTTAGAGAAGAAAATTATGATAAAACCATGTCTGAGGGGACTCGAACCTAGGCCGATGGAATACTCCTGGTAGCTGTCTACCAGCTGACCTACACAGCCGCTTTGCCAGAACTCAGAAATGAGGGGCCAAACATGCTTGGAGGGGGCCTAATACACTATCACTTTACTTAATTACCTACTTAATCATATGTTCATATGTGACAAACACTTTGTTGGAGGGGGCCAGGCCTCCGGCCGTCCCCCTGTCTCCGCGTCACCTACACATCGTTCTAAAAGGGACCAGGAAGAAAGAAGAGATTTCTAGACTGATTGTATAAAGAAGAATGAGTGCGTCCATCGATTCGAACGAAGTCTTATGGGTTGAAAAAAAAAAGGGTGGATTCTATCCAAATACTCCTATATTGCTATGATCTTCCTCAACCACCTTACAACACTCTGACAGCCAGTTCTGTAACTTGTGTTGCGGTGAATGAACTAGGCACAAGCCGCGGGACAGCGCTGAATTAGGGCTCCTTTCAAACAAACGATTAGAAAATCGAATACGAAAAATACAAAAATAGAATAGGAATGCACGTGTAAAATAGAGAATTTAGAAAACACAAGAATTTTGTATCGGTATATGTTTGGATGGAGCAAATGAAAACTGTAGGAAGAGAAAAAAGAGGTTTGTGCTGATGGTTCTTTTTTCCTACGTTCTTGCTGTGAAATCACTAGCGCAGGGAATTTTCCTAGGAATTTCCTACAACCAATTCCTTTGATCCAAATGATGTTACAGTGGCCCAATTCACAGGAACTTAAAATCCTTCGCTTTTCCCACGTTTTTTCTCCATTCCAAAGGACCCCTTAATATATGGGCAACCGAACATGGCGTATAGCTTTAAAATATGGATTACAGCATATAGTTGTTTATCCTGAAATCTAAAACTTATGCTCATAATTACATGAAATCGATTGAGCACGTACTCTTGACTCATATGTAAAGATATAATACTTGCTGAACAAAACCTTATAAATAGCACAAATACAACTACATAAATGAGTATTATTGTAAAACCTGCCATCACTCTTAACTCCCATGTTTTGGTAATGAGAACGAGAACACAACGCGATCCTGCTATGGAATGGAATAGGCTGAAACCCAGGCTTAGGGCCCGATATCCATATGTTTCGGGCCTAAAACCATGGATCTGTTTTTTAATATTCCCTCTATCCTTTTATATATAGCTTATTTTTAAGCTAACCTACGCCAAATAAAAAAAATTAGAGGGAGTATGTATTTGATATATACATCTTCACCAATCCAGCATTTAAGCATTTAAATATATATTCTTGGATTAATACTTGTCCCATCAATCATTTACTATTTCATTTGTCCTAAAATATAAGCATGTTTTGACTCGTCATGATATTCAAGATACTACCTTGATCAATAATATTTGAAAAAAAGATGTTATTTCATATTAAAATAGTTATATATTATGATAATTCATTGCATGATGAATCTAATAGCATCATTTTATGTCATTGTTCACTTTAATATTTTCGCTATTAATAATCAAGGTGATAAGGTGTGTTGTGTGGAAAATATTTTTTTTGACGAGTATTGTGTTGAAAAAATTAATCTATTGTATTACGATATATTGTAATATGTTTTACGTTGACCCTCATAGGGGTATATATAGAGATACGTATAATAGAGATCCTAGAGTACAAGACAAATTATAAAAGATTTATCTCTAAATATTTTATCTCTATCTTTAAATATTCTATAACTAACTATATCTCTAACATTCCCTCTCAGTAGTAATAGGAGCGAAGTGCACGATTACGAATGGATTTGAAATATGGTCCCACCATCTTTTATGCTTCCATCATATTCTCTCTTTGCCATCATCGATTGCATCTCTGATGGATGATAATCCTCCATCTAGTATGATTCCTATGTCTTCTTTTGGTGTCGTCCCTTACTCTCCTCTATTTCCTCCCGCAGTCATAGCGGGTGTGGCATAGACGAAGCGATGACATAGACATTTTTTATTGGAGTTGTCGATGATGACTTGTTGTAGACGTAGTTGATCATGAAGTAGTCGTGGTTGTGATAATCAATGTAGCCGCATATTGTCGAAAGCGGAAAAAAAATCACCATAATGAAGTAGCATCTTGCACCTTTTAGATGTTAGAGGATGTAATCCGAGACGTCTTGCAGATGTCAGAGGACGTCGTTGTAGATGACATGGTCAATCCTATTGTCGTTGACATAGTCGTTGCCGTCATAGAGGATCGGTCGATCGTTGCCGTCGTCGATGAAGTGTCTTACATGTATATCTCTGTCAGAGGACGCGATGATGTCCATCTTTATGGATGAAGCGGCGGCAGTGTGCTAACATGTCAATAAAAGTCATTGGTGATGTAGTCGTCGATGACGACTTCTTGTTGATTTAATCGATGAAGAGGATTGCCAAGGGTGTAGCTGGTGGTCGACTTGTAGTCGATCGATGTAGTTTCTGCGGTTGCGTGGGGTGGGATGAGTTTGCAAGGTTGCATATATCAATCTCCATACCTGTTTGCTTGGATGTATCTCCACGTCATGAATGCATGGTAGCCGATCTTAATTTCTTCCTCACGGACATGCTCCTGCATGCACACGCCCGATCGATCGGGTAGATGCGGAGATAGGTAGTGATTGATTCTCCTGTCCACGATCATCGCCGTGGCCTGCTGTTTGCTTCACGCACGTGCAGCCGCTCGTGGTTGTCCTGCTCCTGTAGCGATGATCATTGATCACCAGGGTTTATGTGGCTAATAGGAATTGATCTAGGCTATCATCGTTTGCCTTTTTCTTAGGCTGATCAGCCCTATTTGGCTGTTGCTTTTCAGCAAAACAAGCCATTAACTACTAACTTGCTACTACCAAGCAGCTGCTGAATAATGCAACTGATGAGCTTCGGCTGATCAGCATAAGTTTCAAGAAGTGAAACGATGACAACGCTAATCCTAAACTAATTTAAGAATTAATTCTAATCTACGGATGATTTTTTTGTAGTTGATTGATGTGGCGTTCCTGGGAAGAGGCGTGCAAGCGGAAGGTGTGATGGATGGATCTAGTGGTGCGAGTTTGTAGGATCTAATATAATGTAGAAAATATTAATCTATTGTATTATGATATATTGTGAATTTGTGGTATGTTTTATAGTACTGAAAACGGAGCGGATAGTTTCCGTCCGATCTGGAGAAAAACGAATACGGATACAATTTGAAGCAGATAATTTTTAGATAATCCGGATACAGATATGAATACGGATAATTTTTCTCGGATACCAATATGAATATGATAACGCTGTTTCCGACGGATACGAATATGAATACGGATATCCGGACACTATTGTTATACGGATATCCACAGAACATATAACATACCTCTTTCTTCCTTACTCTAGCTAACTTTCTCGCTTCTTAAATGGTATTTTAGCTTAAATCACTAAAAACCTACTGTCAACGGTTGATATCCATAGACGGGATATGTAAATATAACTACTTAAAGGATTCAAATTTGTCTTAAAATATAATTACTTCTACACTCACCTACCTCATCTCAACCAATCATAATTATTCTTTATTTAATTTCTCCACCTACCTTAATTTTCTAAAAAAGGAATAACTCCTTATATATATCGAGACGGAGGGAGCAGAAGTCAGGTATACTGTAGCACGTCACTGATTCCACATTTTGCTCGCTGCGCACCACTGATTCTGATTGTAGCCGTTAGTCATCTGCAAAACCAATGAAGAGCCAGCTAAGCTCATTTCCAGTGAGTCAGTGACCTCTAATGACGACAGTGTACTGTGTACGTGCCAATAATCCTCTCTGCTGCCATAAGACATTTAAGGCTGTTTCCCTTCTTTTTCTTTTTCACTGTTGCTGTTTAAAATAAAAAAGACATTTAAGGGTGTCTTTAGATTCAAAAATTATTTGGCCAAAAAATATCACATCAATGTTTGGAGACACATTTGAAGTATTAAACATAGACTAATAACGAAACAAATTACATATTCCAACTGTAAACTGTGAGACGAATCTTTTGAGCCTAATTACGTCATGATTAGCCATAAGTGCTACAGTAATCAACATATGCTAATGACGGATTAATTAGGCTCAAAAGATTCGTCTCGTAGTGTACAATCCGAATATGTAATTTGTTTTGTTATTAGTCTATGTTTAATACTTCAAATATGTATCCAAACATTGATTTGACATTGTCGGAGTGTAAACTCCCCCACCGGGATTCGTGAAACCCCTTTTTTGTCCGGCCCAGGGGTACGAGTGGATCCGAGCTCCGTGATTGCGTGAGGAATAAGAAAAACCCGATCTCGTGTGGGAATGGAGACAAGGGTTTATACAGGTTCGGGCCGTAGAATGCGTAATACCCTGCTCCTGTTGTGTGTCTACTATTGTGGGAGGAATGTTCTTGCTTACAAGCGTGGGTGTTTTTTTCCTCTAAGTATCGCTTATCCTCCCTTTCTACTGTGAGGCTGGGTCTTCTTTTATACTCAAGGAAACACCATAACGGCTTTCTCTCTCTTTCTCTCTCTTCCTTGGGCGTCATGAGTAGGTTACCCTATGCCGACACCGCAGGCACGCCAGCACGCACTTTCTCCATCCGCCGTGTAATCCAGGATCAGGAGTGGATTTGGTAGAGCAGGCGCTGCAGGCATCGTGGGGTCTTGTCGCTTGTCTCCCCTGCCAGAGCCGGTAGGTTGTAGGGCAGGTTAACTGTAGGGGTTGAAAAAATCCTCGCCCTCCTCCTCCACGCTGCCCTCCGTCGCATTAAATGTGATGGGGACGGGGCAGAGGGGGCATCCCGTCGCAGGCAACCGCACGGTCATCCATGACTGCTGTGGCCGCCCACGCCTCCTCCCCTCGGTCAGAGGGAAAGGAATGATGATGGAGGCTGACAGCGCCGTTTCACATCGCCATTAATGCGGTGAGACCGCGCCGGCCCACATGAATGCGGCCATTGGGAGCGTAGCGCCGCTCCCTTCCGCGGGTTTTCTAAGGGGCGAATTGGTGCGGGTCATCTACAGGCCCCCGGGTGTTTCCCCGGGGTAGTCTGCTTCCTCTCGGAGGGGCCCCCGGGGTTCACCCCGGCCCTTCCGCTTTGGTGGGCCCAAGGCGCTTTATATTATTGCCACGTGGTACCCCCGGGCCCATATCACCGACAGTAGCCCCCGGCGTTGACCGGGAACTGCCTCTAGGCAGGGCGGGGTTAACGCCACGACACCTGGCTGATGAGGCCTGAGCCCCCTTGTTGGTGGGAAGATGACGGGCCGCAGCTACCGCCACGTGCTTCGTCCGATTCCATCGTCTTGGGAGGCCGAACGCCGCCTGCGACGGTGCGGCCCTCCCAAGGAAATTGGAACGGTGCGTGGGTGGCGGGCCCG